>QLOH01000604.1:0-620351 GCA_026901365.1 Sesbania bispinosa | reverse complement strand
CACTACCAACAGAAAATTCCATATTTCAGGTTTTGCACAGTCCTGCACAATACATGTTTTATAGTTTCAAAATTTATTCACAATTAACACAATGAACACACAAATTAACCAATGAACACACAACCAAGCATAGGCAAAATCAGCAGAGCACAAATCAGCAAGCTAAGGCACCAATGAACACATAAATTACAGTTTTATGATTAAGGCATTATATACCATCTATCTAATCCAAATCAGCAAGTTAAAAACACTCAATCAGGCATAGGCCAAAAATATCAGCAACCTAAGGCACAAAATCAGCACAGCTAAGGCACACAATAAACACATAAATTATAGTTTCAGATTAAGGCATTAATATACCATCTATCTAATCCCAAATCAGCAAGTTAAAAACACTCAATCAGGCATAGGCACAAAATCAGCAACCTAAGGCAAAAATCAGCAAGCTAAGACACACAATGAACACATAAATTTACAGTTAATGAACACATAATTACAACCTACAGATCGACGGACGAACGGAGACGGCGACAGAGACTGCACGATCGGAGACTACAATCGACGAGACGAACGGACGAACGGAGACTACGATCGACGGAAGCTTGCACGAACGGAGACTCCCGAACGTAGACGGCAGAAGTGCGCGACGGAGATGACAGATCGGAGGGAACAGAAGCGGCTCAAGAAGGAAAGAACGGAGTGAGCTGAGACGAAGGAGAGAACGAGACGACCAATGTGCGCGACGGTCGACGGAGACGCAGATCGGACGGAATAGAAGAGGCTCAAGGAAGGAAGAACGGAGTGAGCCGAAACGGAGAGAACGGGGAAGGCCGAATGTAGATGACGGAGCGGAAGAATGGAGGGGAGCTGACGGAGGGAGCTCGCGGCGGCGGAAGTTAATGAAAGAAGGAGAAGAGAAGGAGATGGCAGGGCACAAATCTGATATGAAGAATAGAAAAGAACTTAGGGTTACAAAATTAAACATTTTTTAGTTTTTAAAAAATCTGCACTTTTTGTTTAAAAAAAATCCGCGGGCTGACCCGCGGGTTGCGGGTTAACCCATTTAAGCCTGCGGGTTAAACGGTTAAACCCATTAGCAGCAACTTAATGAGCCTAATATTTTTTGGTCCAAGCCCGCAAGCGGTTCAATTTTTGCGGACCGGCCCGCGAGCCCAGGCCCATATACCCAGCCTAGATATTGGCCACCCGGTGAAGTCAATCCCCAGCCGTAATATGTCATTAAAAAAAACAATTACTGTTTCAGATATTCATTATACAGCAGTATAGATAAATCACTCCTTTGTTGAATGCAAATTGTAAATGAAAAATGTGCCTTATCAATCTTGGAGAATTATCAAAGGGGTTGGTTCAAGTGGTAATTGCAAGATGTGGATGGAAAAAATCTTCGCTGGGAGAGCTAGCCCTACCATGATTAAACCAAAAAAAATCTTGGAGAATTGCAGATGCAAGTCTCTAAATTGTGGTGGTGGCAACCCAGGTTCACTATAAAAAATAAAAATTATAGGAAAAAAGAATGAAACATTTTAATCAAAATAAAAAAAAATTAAAACATAAAACATAAATAAACTCTCTCAACATTAATTTTGAGATTTACTTTGGTGAGAGATCACTTTCTCACTTTTTTATCTAAAAAGACACATGTCATGTTCATTTTCTTATTATTTATTGGGATTGTATTTCACACATCTCTTTACAATGTTTTTAAACCATTCTCTTAAATCTCTCTTAATTTTTTGAAAATGATAATTAACATTAAATATTATGATTCTAATATTCAACTATTTTTCCTACTCTTAATCTTTTTAAATTCAACTTTAATTCTATCATTATCATTTAATTATATTAATCATAAATTAATAACAATTATAACAAACAATGATATATTTTAAAAACTTAATATGATAATTAAGTAGTATATCCAAATTTGAACTATCAAAGGGTTATGGTTCAATTGGCAACGCAAACTGAAATTGTGGAAGAGTCCAATTTCACTATACACCCTTGAGCAGTAGTGAGGAGCCCTAACTGTTATTAAACCCCGAGAGGTATTGTCCTGGTAATATGAAATATTTGTCATAATACAAAAAATGAAATATAAAAGCATACAATAACTTGAGAATTATATGAAATATTACTTGTTTAATAATATGGTTGAAATAATGTTTTTTATGAATTGATGTTCATAATTCAAAATTAATTATAGATATAATATTTTAAACCAAATTTAAATCATTCATTTAAATTTACCATATAATTCCATATTTTAATGTATTTATTATTACTAGTATTTCATTAAGGCTACACACAAATATGTATTTTTTTTATATAACTAGTATTTCATCTCATGTATGCGTGTAAGTACATCAAGTATTACCATGATAACTTTAAATTAGAAAATGAATTTTATTGGTCCAATCGTTGAATTGTAACTATTCATCATTGTGATTATTTGATGAAGTACCAATTTTAAAATTTATGAAAATTTATATACTTGTCTATGTAACAAAACTTTCAATTCATAGTTGGATTGATGAAAATCAACATTCACAAGAAGTTATTAAGCGGAGTAACTTGATCCTCACCCTATGTATGTGGTGTGTAGTTAATCATATTATACTGTCAATGTAAAGAAGTTTTACAACGGGTCATCAAATAATATTTTGCCACAAACAATAATGAATATGAAAACTTCTATATGCATTAAACTCATTCAATATTGTGTCAACACATTATTGGATGACTGTGTAAATTACTTTACACTCACAGTGATAGTATTAAATTCATATATAATATATATAATCTTAAATATGCATATATTATAGTAATAAATGAATATTAAAATATGAAGTTAAGTTGAATTTAAAGTTTCATGACCATAAACAGACTATATCACAGTAAGATCATCAGTCGCGACAATGACTTTCTTAATTATGAATGTTTCACGAGTCATCTAGATCTTGTGGCACTATCCTTAGTTTTCAATCAATTTTTGCATTTTTCTCCACAAATTATACTTGTTATTGTAGGAACACAGGGAAACACTAGAAGGGGGGTTGAATAGTGTTTCTAAATATTTTAGAAAGCTTTTCGCAAACAGGTTAAAAACACGATTTCAGACAGGCTTTTAAGGGGCTGTCTGAAGTTTTCAGACGGCTTGTAAAAACTAATTTTAAAAGATGTTTTGTGCCTTTATAAAATATCAGATTAATTATTCTGACCCCTTGATTAGTATAAAAAGAATTGATAAGAGATAAGGGTAAGAAAACTTAGCCAAGGAATTTATCCTGGTTCACTCACTACCACTGTGAGCTACGTCCAGTCCCAATGCCAACTAGCAATTGGATTTTCTCTTAATCTTTCAAGATTACAAGTATTCTTTTACAGTCAAGCCTCTTCAGGCTCTACAACCAAGTATTCTTTTACAGTCAAGCCTCTCCAGGCTCAAACCAACAAGTATTCTTTTCAGACAAGCCTCTCCAGGCTCAACCAAGTATTTCAGACAAGCTCTCCAGGCTCAACAAAAAATACAGAGAAGATAAAATGCTTAAGCTTACAAACTATATCAGTCTTGAAGCTTAAACAATTACAAATGTACAGAAAAACTGAGGTATGCTCAGGATAATACAATATGTGTACAAAGATAAAGATTATCAGAGTTGTTGCAGCGAAAAACTTGCCAAGTTTTTGTTCTTTTCAAAAATTCTTTTTGATGGTCTTCAAAGGAGGGGTATTTATACCCAATCTTTAATCCGTTGAAATACCACCGTTAGAGATAGCATTAAATGCTATTTAATCCGTTGTGAGACATGCTTCTGAGAGCTCTGATATTTCTGACACGGTACAAGGTTGCTCCTGCCATAAAGCTGCTACAAATGTTGCTGCAGAGGCTGCGTTGCAGAGATTTCCTCAGTGGTGTATGAAATTCAAAAACACCAGGAAAGGTCTCTGTGTTCCTTGCTATAAACGTGTTTGAAAAGGTACGTGCAGCAGAGGTTCAGAAAAGTCTTCACAAACTTCAGCAAAGGGTGCCACGTCATAAATGAGACTTCAGACGACTTCAACACTTCAGACTAGAGGTGCCACGTCATCAAAAGACTTCAGACGGCACTGATACTTCAGACGGGTTGAACTACTTCAGACAGCTTCAACTCTTCAGACGAGTTCTGCTTCTTCAGACAGCTTCAACACTTAGTCTTTTTATGTAGGCTCATAGTGACTCTTGCTGAAATCATAGATAAAACATTAAAGCATATGTGTATCTATGATAAATACTTTAAGTCAAATTTGTCAACCATTAAAACTTGGGAATCTAGTTGTCTTAAAACATCATAAACAACCTTATGATATTTTTGAGACTCAACATTCTCCCCCTTTTTAATGATGACAAATTTGGTTAAAATATACAAATCTGTAATCAGTTTTTGAGAATAAGAAAGCTCCCCCTGAGATAGAAATATCCTTTAACAGGTTCTGTTTGTAAGATATTACTATTTGCTCAAACAGATATGTACTCCCCCTGAGTCCTGTAACCACTTCAGATTTGGTTAGTTTAATACTCCCCCTTTTGTCATCAATCAAAAGGGAATATCAGAGCAAAACAGTAACAGAGCAATATATTCAGATAAAACATATATATCAGAGCACAATAATCAACTCAAAATATGAGATAAGCCACTGATTGTATTTAATGAATGTTCAGATAAAGAAATAGACAATCAGACACTTGTTATAAACATGAAAATAAGCAAAGACAATGGCTAAATTAACAGTTTAATCCTTCTTCTTCAGCAAGGCCTCAGTCAGAAAGGAAATCAAGTCTTCCTTGGCCTTGTCTATTGCTGCTTCCACTGAGGTTTTCAATTCTTGCTGACCAGATCTGATAAGCTGCTGTTCTTGAAGAATCTGCTCTTGTTAGCAATTAGATGCTTAGTCTTCTTCTCTTGATCAGCATACTTCTTTTCAAGTTCTTAACTTTGGTCTTCAGCTTCAGATTTTCCTCAGACAAGTCTTGCTCAGATTCATAAAATCTGGATGTAGGGGCAAACAAATCTAAGCACTCCAAAGCCTGGCTCCAAACTGTATTCAGAAGGTTTGAACACAGGGCAAAAGAAGGTGCCAATGGGGTTCAGTACTACCCAGTCTTCATTAAAAGAGTCAACAGGTGGGGGAAAGTGATCTCTCAGATAGTGATATTGACATTGGTTGACTTTCCAAGTCCAACTTCAGAATCAGCATCAGGACCAGTTGATCCCGAAGAAGATCCAGCATCTTCTCTGATCTTCCAGTAAGAGGACCACATCCAATCTTGAAGTAGTTGATCCAGGCCTCCTCCTTGGTTTCTGATGAACTCTGGTAAAGATTCCCACTCTGATGGACTCATCATTTCAGACAGAGGTGCAGATGCAGAATAAACTTTAGCTTCTTTGAATTTCTCACCCTGACCTTCCTTTAAGGGATACCTAGGAACTATTCTATCAGGTTTCACCAAGATTTTAGTGGTTGGCCTGATTGAACAAGTTCTAGGGGCCTGTAGCCTCTCATACCAACTCCCTTGTGCAGATCCCTCGAAACAGCTCAGACTCAGTGTTCAGCTGCTCACAAAACTCCATTCATCATTATTCAGCCTGAGGGAATCATTGAGAATGGATTGATGGGAGCCCAAGTATGTGCAGGAGGGACAACACCCTTCCTGATCTTTTCTATCTCCTAAAAGAGCATTGTATGGTTTCTAACTTCAGCAACAGTTTTTCGATTAAGCCATGATGCAGGATACAGCAGGTGCTGGTCTGAAATACTGAGCCTTCAGACAGGGTGCCAAACTTGGGCAATGAGCCAGGGATCAGAAGGAAAGGAGAGATAACTGTAAGAGCATCAGCAAGCACTTGCTCTTCTTCAGCAGAGAGCTCTTCTTCTGAGAAGGTGTAGGTGGTAGAAGGTGATGAAGGTAAGGAGTGGTATCAAGATGGTGATGGTAGTTGAGATTGAGGAGTGAAGGTTCAGAAGGATTGGATTACTTGAGGTGATAGGGGATCAGATGGTTGATTTTTCTGAGGGTTGTGGTGAGGTAGGTTCAGAGAGGTTCAAAAGGTTGATTTTCCTGTTTGTGGAGGTGGTGATGGTTGTGATAGAGGTGACGGAATGGTGTTTTTACAGGTGATAGGGGTTTTAGTGAAGGTTGTGGTTAAAGGTTGAGATGTTGGTTGAGGGGATGGTTGAGAGGGTTGCTGAGGTGTTTGGTTTTCTTGTGATAGGGTGGTGAAAGAGTTATATTATCAAATCTCACCCTAATTCCTCTTGTAGGGAGGCTTGGTTACCTCAGATTCTTTTGCCTTTGCTCCTTCTCTTCCTTCCCCTTTTGTGCTTGTTTTTCTTCCCTTTTTTCTTTTAAAATACTCATGTGCCTTGACATAATTTTGGGTATTTCCCAAGCCATATCCTCTGCTTCCAGCTGATAGGCAATACTTCTAGTCACCCTAGGTTCAGGTGCAGTCTGAAGTAGCTTGCTTTTGGTCCTCCTTCTCTGAGGTGCACTTGACCTCTTTCCTTTTCTTTGCTCCCTCAGCTATGGTTGCTTGCCTATCATCTTCAGCATAGGCCAATTGTGAAGCAATAGCAAGAGCTCTATCAGTCTTCTCTTGCTTCTGCTTTCTCTTCTCCAGCTCCTCCTGCTCCAAAGCAGTAGCCAATGCTGCCACCTGAATGAGTTCAGGATCAGATGGGCAAGCAAGCCAATGGCTCAGCTACAACTGCATCAGTTTCATCTGCCTCTTGAGCATGTCCTTCCATTTCAGAAGTAGGCTGTGGAGTCTGTACAGGTTCGAACACTGACCCACAATTTCAGATGGCCTTTGTGATGCCTTCTGAACAGGTTCAGACACCTGACTCTGCACAGATGCAGATGCTACCTTAGCAGCACTCCTCTACAGGTAGCTTCTTCAATTTTGCTTGAGGAGAGGGTTTTGATGGCTTGAACTCATGCCTCCTTATGTCTCCTCTGAGTTCATTCTCAAGAACCTCCATTGTTGTCTTCCTTCTTGCAGCTTTCTCAAGAAGAAGGCTCTCCTTCATGGACGGAGAGGAGTCTTGGAGTCAGCTTCACTCCCATGCTCTTGAGTGTTTGATTCACCAACACAGGTTGTGAAAGGCGATCAAAAAGCCTCTCAATGGGGACTTTGAAATGCAGCAAGATCTTGGTGATGATGGTATTGTGAGGGAAGCTCCCAGCAGAGTCTCTGAGGACGCTTCTGCATGTGGTACATTATGATGTTGGGGAGGTTCACCTTCTTCTTCTGCAGTAGGTGAATCAGACAAAATCTCTCCAACTCAGAAACATGGTTTCTGCTTCCACTCTTAGGGATTACAGAGCACCTAAGATGGCATGCAAAACCCTAGCCTTGTCTGACATATGCTTTGCATCCAAGCTTACTGGTTCAGAGGTGCCATACAGAAACTCTGTGAACTGCTTCTGGTCCACCATTTCTTGCTCTCCCAGCCAGGAGGTGAATACAACTCCTTCAGTCCTGACCTCACAGATGTGAGCAAGGATATCTTCATCAACAAAGACAGGGACACCACGTACTGTGTGCCTTGATGCTAGTGTAGATACCCTGAGATTGGTATTCCTCTGGCAGTAGCCCAGAAATCCAGCACACTCTGCTCAGGCCACTGTGTCAAGTTGTTGATTGAAATACGGAGTCCACCCAGCTGCATCGAACTCACAAATAAGTCCATTCCCAGAGATTGAAGATCCTCCAGGACTACACCCTTATGTCTTCACGATGTTGCTTCCAGCAATTTCTTAGGAGCCATTGAAGAGTTTTCTGAAGAACTGAGAGAGAAAAAAATTGCTGTAAGAAGAAGGATCTCAAGAGATGAATACAGAATAGTGAACGGTGAAATTCTGTGACCCACTAGCTTCTGTATTTATAGATCCATAAAGCAATGATGGCATGTACTAGCTGCGCAGACATAGGAAAACGTGAGAAGTGGAAGAGACAAAATAAATGGAATTAAACCGTCTCAGAAAGCCACGTCATTTGTTTACTTCAGACAAGTGACAGATTTCAGACACCCATATAGATTTCAGACAAACCAAAATTTCAGACAAGTCACTTGTTTCAGACAAGCTGAAATTTCAGACACATCATTTTTCAACAGATCATATCACACACACATCAAAATGCATGTATGTTCAGATTATTTCTAATGAACTTAAATCTATCTTCAGTCAGAGGTTTTGTGATATATCAGCCCATTGATGCTCGTATCAATAAACTGAATATCAAAAACACCTTTCTGAACATAGTCTCTAATGAAATGATGTTTATTTCTATATGTTTAGCCCTAGAATGTTGAATGGGATTTTTAGACAAAATTAATAGCACTTGTATTATCACACAAAACAGGTTATAGCAGATATAGTAATGTTAAAATCTTCTACTTGATACTTCACCCATAACAGTTGTGAGCAACAACTGGCTGCTGAGATGTATTCTGCTTCAGCTGTTGATAAGGAAATTGTGCTTTGCCTTTTGCTTGACCAGCTAATCATATTTTCTCCAAAGAATGACATCCACCACTAGTGCTTTTTCTTTCAATTCTGTCTCCAGCAAAATCAGCATCACAGTAACCTATTAACCTGCAATCCTTACTTTTCTTATAGCACAGACCAAGATTAGTAGTACCTTTAAGATATCTGAAAATTCTTTTTACAGCTTTGTAGGAGTACTCCTTGGATCAGATTGAAATCTAGCACACAGACATACACTGAACATTATGTCAGGTCTGCTGTTGTTAGATATAATAATGATCCAATCATTCCTCTATACAAAGTTTGATTCACTGGTTCTTCCTTCTCATCTTTATTAAAGATGCAGAGGGATGCATTGGAGTTGACATGGGTTTGCAATCATGTAAGTTAAACTTCTTAAGCATTTCCTTTGTATGATTTTCTTGATGGATCCATATACAGTCAGAATCTTGCTTAATCTGAAGTCCTAAGAAAAATTTTAGTTCACCCCATTAAACTCATTTCAAACTTCTGATTGCATTAACTCTGAAAACTCCTGCATAATGAAGAGTCAGTTGAACCAAAGATAATGTCATCAACATATATCTGAACAAGTATAAGATCTTTGTTAGACTGTTTTCAAAAAGAGTTGTATCCACTTTTCCTCTTTCAAAACCATTTGAGATTAGAAAACTGCTCAATCTGTCATACCAAGCTCTTGGGGCTTGTTTCAGACCATAGAGAGCCTTTTTGAGTTTGAAAACATGTTCAGGAAAAGCAATATCTTCAAAACCAGGGGGGTTGTCTAACAAAGACTTCTTCTTCAATGAGACTATTGAGGAAGGCACTTTTAACATCCATTTGATATAGCTTGATGCCATTATTTACAGCATAAGATAAAAGAATTCTAATTGCTTCTAACCTGGCCACTGGGGCAAAGGTTTCAGTGAATCAATACCTTCTTGCTGGTTGTATCCTTGAGCAACTAATCTTGCCTTGTTTCTGACTACCCTTGCCTTCTTCAGACAGCTTGTTTCTGAACACCCATTTGGTTCCAATAATAGTTTTCCCATGGGGTTTAGGAAACAAGGGTCCAGACATCACTACCTAGCAAACTGATTCAGCTCTTCTTGCATGGCTAGGATCCACCCTTCATCATGCAGAGCTTCATCAATGTTCCTTGGCTCTATTTCAGACAGGAGAGCAAGAGAATTCAGAATTCTTGAATTTTGATCTTGTCTAACTCCTTCTGAAGTGCTGCCAATGATTTGCTCTTTTAGGATGATGTGATTTGTATTTCCAATCAGTTTCTGAGGAGGTATCACATCGGTTTGTTCTGTCTGAGACTCAACATTTGTCTGAAGAGGTTTAGTAACAGTAGGTACTTCAGACAGCTGCTCATCCTTCAAGCTGCTTGTGGTCATTAGCTCCATTCCTGCAAAATCATCCTCTAGATCTGATAGTTCCCTATCAGTCTCCTTTGTTATCATTGAATTTAACATGAATAGTTTCTTCAACAGTTAAAGTTCTAGAGTTATACACTCTATAGGCTTTAGATGTTTAAGAATATCCAATGAAAAATCCTTTATCAGACTTTGCATCAAATTTTCCAAGATCATCCTGGTGTTGAGTATAAAACATTCACAGCCAAAGGTGTGGAAATATGATATGTTGGGTTTTCTTCCTTTCCACAGTTCATAGGGAGTCTTTTTCAGAATTGGTCTTACCAATATTCTGTTTGAAGGTAACATGTTGTGCTAACAGCTTCTGCCCAGAAGGATCTTGGTAAGCTGCATGAGTGAGCATGGTCCTTGCCATCTCTTGCAAACTTCTGTTCTTTCTCTCAACAACCTCATTCTGTTGAGGTGTTCTAGCCACAGAGAAATTGTGTGAGATCCATTCTCATCACAGAACATTTGAAAAGTTTGCATTCTCAAACTCTCCACCATGATCACTTCTGATAACAGAAATACAGAATCCTTTCTCATTCTGTACCTTCTTGCAGAATATTGTGAAATTCCTAAAAGTCTCATCCTTGCTTCTTAGGAATAACACCCATGTAAATCTAGAATAGTCATCAACAATGACCAAACCATATTTCTACCACTAAGACTTTCTGTTCTAATAGGACCCAAACAAGTCAATGTGTAAAAGTTCTAGTGGTCTGCTAGTTGAAACAACATCCTTACTCTAAAAGAGTGTCTTGTTTGTTTCCCTTTCAGACAGCTTTCACATAAAATGTCAGATTTGTATGAAAGCTTGGGCAATCCTTTAACAAGATTGTGTTTTGCTAATCTTGAGATTAATCTCAAGCTGGCATGCCCAAGTCTTTGATGCCAATCTGTTTTTCATCTTCAACAGAAATGAAACACTTTTACATTTTGACTTGCTAGATCCTCTAGATCAATTTTGTACACATTGCTTGTGTCTCTTAGCAGTAAAGAGGGTTTGCTCAGAGGAGTCTTTTGACTATGCATCCTTCCTTAGTAAAGGATACCACATAACCACTGTCACATAATTGAATTATGCTCAGTAAATTATGCTGTAGTCCCTCCACTAGGAGTACATTTTAATAAGGGATGAAGGAGATATACCTACAGTCCCCTATTCCATGATCTTCCCTTGCTGATTTCCACCAAAGGTGACCACTCCACCAGCTCTAGGTCTAAGGTTTTGGAACAAAGACCTTTCTCCTGTCATGTGTCGCGAAGCACCCACTGTCCAGGTTACCATTTGTGGGGTCTCCTTTGTCCTGTTAAACACATCTGCAACAGGAATAATTAAGTTTTTAGGTACCCATATTCTTTGGGTCCTTTCTTGTTAGCTTTGGGCCTTGTTTTCTCTTGTGTTTGCACTGAGCCACATTGTGTCCAGGCTTACCACAGTGAGAACACCCAGTAACCTTCTTTTTGCCTTAGAAAAATTTAAGACAATAGGAGGTTCAGACATGTTATGATCACAAAAGCCTAGTCACTTTTGTAAGGGAATGCCTTTGACTTTCCAAGCATATATTCAGATTTTTAGTTCCTTTGACAAATTTGGCCAGATCTTTTGTCAGTTCCACAACCTGCTTCTGAAGTTTCTCATTCTCTTCAGACACAGCTTGTGAACTGCAGATTTTCAGTCTCAAGAATTTTTTCCTTGAGCATAATATGTTCTATCTCAAGTGCCTCATATTTGTTACACATTTCTAGTGTGGGCTTTGGATAGATTCTTCATACTCTTGGAAAAGTTCCTTGGAACTTTCCACCAGATCATCATACATTTCTTGTAGAGTAAGGAGGAAATACCTCAGCTTCAGAGCTGTCTGAAGATGGTAGACTATCCATGAGACACAGATTTGCCTCTTCTGAAGTGTCTTCTTCTTCTTCTGAGGTTGATTCATCAAGGTCTTCCCATGTTGCCATAAGACCTTTCTTCTTTTTGAAAAACTTCATCTTCTTGAAGTTGTTTTTCTTCAGTCTTGGGCAATCAGCCTTCATATGCCCTGGTTGCTTACATTCAAAGCAAATAATTTTATAGTGTTAGACTCTTTACCTGTCTTACCTGATTTGGATGGATGAAGGTTGTTCTTTCTGAACTTTTCCTCTGTTCTGCAACATTCTCTTGATCTTTCTGCTTAAAAGAGCAAGATCATTGTCATCTTCTGAGCTATCTCAGAATCTTCACTGCTTCTGAAGTTTCCTCAGCTTGCATAGCCTTCATGCTGCCATGCCTAGACTGTTTGGCCTTGGAGTTAGAGCTAGAGACTTCTTCTTGTTGTAATCTTCTCCAAGCTCAAGCTCATGGACTTTGAGAGATCCCAACAGTTCTTCCATTCTCAGAGAGTTCAAATCTCTTGCCTCTTGAATGGCAGTGACTTTGGGTCTCCAGGACTTAGGTAGACTTCTTAGAATCTTCCTGTTGTTGTCTCCAGATTCTAGGTTCTTCCTAAGGACCTGAGTCCATTGGTTATGGTCTGAAAACTCCCAAACATTTGGTCAATGGTTTCAGTTCTCCCCATCTTAAACATCTCATACTGATGTATAAGCATGCTGATTTTGGATTGCTTGACAGTTTCAGTCCCTTCATGGGCTGCATGAAGAGTATTCCAAATCTCCTTGGCAGAAGTGCATCCATGGACCTTCTCATATTCTGATTTATTCAAGGAACATATCACATAAAGTTTGGCTTTAGCATTCATCTGGACCTAGTCTTCTGCTCCAAGGTCCATTCAGTCTTAGGTATATGCACACCATTTTGCATAGGCACATAGTCTCCATCAGTGACCACATCCCAAACATCAATATTGTTGCTCTCAATGAACAACTTAATACGATCTCTCCAGTAATGGTAATCCACTACATTGAATGCTGGGGGTCTTGTGATAGAGGCTCCTTCTGTGATGTATTGCCTGTTGCTGTTAGAAGCTTCCATTTGGATCTTTCAGTCCTCAAACACTTGTTAGGTGCTTTACACCCTGAGTAGAGCTCTGGTACCACAACTGTAGGAACACAGGGAAACACTAGAAGAGGGGTGGTGAAATAGTGTTTCTAAATATTTAGAAAGTTTTGCAACAGGCAGTGTTAAAAACCACGATTTCAGACAGACTTTTAAGGGGCTTGTCTGAATTTTCAGACGGCTTGTTAAAATTGATTTTTAAAAGATCTTTGTGTTGCCTTTATAAAATATCGGATTAATTATTCTGACCCCCTTCAATTAGTAATAAAAAGAATGGATAAGAGATAAGGGTAAGAAACTTAGCCAAGGGATTTATCCTGGTTCCCTCACTACCACTGTGAGCTACGTCCAATCCAATGCCAACTAGCAATTGGATTTCTCTTAATCTTTCAAGATTACAAGTATTCTTTTATATCAGTCAAGCCGTCTTCAGATCTACAACCAAGCTATTCTTTTACAAGTCAATAGCCTCTCCAAGACCAAAACCAACAAGTATTCTTTTTCAGACAGGCCTCTCCAGGCTCTACAAACCAAGTATTCTTTTACAGACAAAGCCTGTCCAGGCTAACAAACAAATACAGAGAAGATAAAATGCTTAAGCTTACAAACTATATCAGTCTTGAAGCTTAAACAGTTACAAATGTACAGAAAACTGAGGTAGCTCAGGATAATACAATATTTGTACAAAGATAAAGATTATCAGAGTTGTTGCAGCAAACAAGCGAAAAACTTGCAAAGTTTTTGTTCTTTTTCACAAAATTCTTCTCTTTTTTGATGGTCTTCAAATGAGGGTTATTATACCCAATCTCAATCCGTTGAAATACCAACCGTTTAGAGATAACATTAAATGCTATTTAATCCGTTGTGAGACATGCTTCTGAGAGCTCTGATATTTCTGACACGGTACAAGGTTGCTCCTGCCATAAAGCTGCTACAAATGTTGCTGCAGAGGAGGGCTGCGTTGCAGAGATTTCCTCAGTGGTGTATAAAATTCCAAAAACACCAGGAAAGGTCTCTGTGTTCCTTGCTATAAACGTGTTTAAAAAGGTACGTGCAGCAGAGGTTCAGAAAAGTCTTCACAAACTTCAGCAAAGGGTGCCACGTCATAATGAGACTTCAGACGACTCAACACTTTCAGACTAGCGGTGCCACGTCATCAAAAGACTTCAGACGGCACTGACTACTTCAGACGGGTTGAACTACTTCAGACAAGCTTCAACTCTTCAGACGAGTTCTGCTTCTTCAGACAGCTTCAACACTTAGTCTTTTTATGTAGGCTCATAGTGACTCTTGCTGAAATCATAGATAAAACATTAAAGCATATGTGTATCTATGATAAATACTTTAAGGTCAAATTTGGTCAACCATTAAAACTTGGGAATCTAGTTGTCTTAAAAACATCATAAACAACCTTATGATATTTTTGAGACTCAACAGTTATGAACTTATGAACTTGTGCTTTTGAAGAATGAAATGCTTGACCAAGTTCATACCTTACCATCATGAAACCTACAACCCCCAATGACACATTGTTACCTCCGACCCAAGACAAGGCTACATAATTTTTCCACAATTTTTCTAATTTTCTCTTAATTTATAATGATATAATTGGTATATCATAGAAATAAAATTAATTAAACATTCAATTAAAATAACCTCGAATTGAGTAGGAATTAATTGAGTCCACTTACCCCTAAACCCAATCCATAATTCAAATTGCATTGACATCAAGTAGCCCAGTGTAGAACGTGAGGTTAGAGTTAGTGTTTGTAAACGTATACTTTGAAAGAGGCAATGCTCCGACCAAGTTCATATCCTATCAATATGAAATCTATGTCTCCCATGACACACTATACTCTCCAACATAACATAAATTTTACCACAAATTTTCTATTTCCTCCTCACTTATAATATTTAATTGGTATAGTATGCAATTAAATTAATTAAAAATTCAATTGAAAGTCACTACTTTACCCAAAAATTACTTTAAAATTGCCTTGAACTAAGTAGGACTTGGTGCAACTTGCTCCCTACACCCAATCCATTATTTGATCACATTGACATTAATTAGTATAGTGTGGAACATGGGGTTAGAGTTAAAAGTTCGTGAACTTATGCTTTGAGAGAGGTAATGTTCTTACCAAGCTCATGTCCTACCAACATGAAATCTACATCTCCAAATGATGATACATTGTACTATCCAACTAATGAATAAGAGGAATATCATATTTTCTAATTTCCCTTATTTTATAGGCTTTGTCTAGGGTGTTTCACACCTCATGGGTGAAATATCGGTGTTTCATCTCTTTTTAACCATTGGATCTAAATGAATGGTTCAGATTAATTACCTGCAACTTATTGATAATAACTAATAAACAATGTCAATTAATCCTTGTAAATTTTATTAATAAAATGCATAATTGAATAAATGACCTATTTCTTTTGTATATCACAATGAGTTGCAGACATTACACGGGAGCAGTTAATGAATTTGTGAAACATAAGTAAGGATATGTTGCACTGTAGTTAAGAACATAAATTCATTTATATCATTTTGAGTGACTGGAGTATAAATGTACATGGAAAAACTATCAAAGTAAAGTTGAGTTCAGGTTAGGTACCTTTCCAAGCTCGTTTAAAAGTCTTGCCACTGCCCTCATCTCTTAGAATATGTGGAAACAAATCACCTCTGTTTTTCTAAATCTTCATTTTCAATACCTAATCATTTCAACTTTCACTTGGCACTTAGCACATCCACGTAATCATCATAGCCATCAACAAGAATAAGAAAACTAATTTGTGCTTCCGTTTTTTTCTCTTTATAGATTAAATTAAGTCAATATACACAATTCTTATTAACAAATTACAAAAACTTATCCCAATTGTCATAAAAAAATTCTCATATCATTCTCATTTTCTTTCTCCTGTACTTGTGATTATCAAAATAAACATCCAAGCCAATTCTAAAATACAATTTGAATTAAAAAAATCCAAGTCAGAATATGAAATCATTAATCATGATTGTCAACATAAGCATTTTTCATTGAACTAATAAATGTTATAAAGTTATGAATTGGGTCATTTGCCATGAAGAGCTGGCTGCAACAGTTTTGAAAAAAGGGGCGTGTTAATAGGGGAACGAAGAACAGGGGCGTATGTTTTTTTTGGTCGAACAGGGGCATATGTGAAGGAAAAAGAAGACCGTTGGGAGTATGTGACCGTTGTGAGCTTGGTCCAGTGGAAGATATTTTTTTGGCCCACTAAGTTTGTACTCCACAAGATTTCAAGCTGCGTGAAACAATAGCATGCATGACTCGGCAAGCTCGACATGCGTCACTCTCTCAAAGCTCGACCTTGCGTGACACCATCAAGCTCCAATGGCTGTTTGCAAGTTTCAAGCTCCACCTTCATGCAATTCAAATAATTAAATTTTGACCCGTATGTACAACGCCAAATTTAAAAGAAAGAGGTCCTATTAGTAAATATTAGAAGTTCATGTTTTATTATAACAACAGGTAAAATTACCTACATAAGTAGGTCATTTTCAAAATAAAAATGTGAAACACCGGTGTTTCAACCCGTGAGGTGAAACACCCTAGAACGACCATATTTTATAATGTTTTAATTAGTGTATATTATGTAAATAAATTAATTTAAAATTCAATTAAAAATTAATCAATAAATCACTAAAAACTAATAAATCCAATAAATCATTATAGTGACATATACTTTCCCACTCAAAAAGAATTAATCTACCATAAGTTATCATAAATTATTCTATTTTTTCCTAATTAATAATGAATTAATTGTTATGTAATGAAAATAAAGGAATTAAAATTTCAGTTGAAGTAAAAGAATCACTAAAAAATATTTTATGTAACCTTAATATGAGTGGAATGTGTTTGAAAATTTATATAAATAAAAATATAATGATAAATAAGAATATAGACATTAATATATGTTTGTATAATAGTTAAGCAGTGTAAATAATGAATATTTTTTTTTAAGACCACATGTATTATTTACGTAAGACAATCATATTCGAGTCGGGTAAGATCTTTATGGGCGGTAAAACACTCCCTGTCAGTAATTAGCAAATCGGCATACTCAGGCTCGAACACAAGGCCATTATTTAAATGGGAACAACTCCTTACCAGCTAATTTACGTGCTCGATGGTAGAAAAAATAAATATTGAAAATGTATTAGTAGAAAAATAAATTTTAATTTAATTAGTTGAAACATTTTTTAATTAACAAATATATATTAGTAGAAAAACAAATTTTTATAATATAGTAATCTATTAAACATTGTAAAGGTTTATTGCCTTGTTTTTTCTCAAATTCCTTCTCCCAAGTCCCAAGGATGACCAGTGCAGTAACCAAACGCAATAGAAAAATCTTACTTAACAATGATAGGGGTCGCGTTGCAATATGCTTTTATCAAACACTATTTCTGCAAACTTTTAATAAGCTAGAGTTCACCTACAAATGAAGGTAATGTTACTAGTGTTTGTGTACCGTAAAATGCACCATCATGTATGTATCACAATCTAATCTCTCTCACTTTAAAAGTAGAATTGATCACCTCTCAAGTGTAAGGATATATAATTATCATTTTTCCATGATGTTGATTTTTTCACAAATCATTTTTATATCTTTCTCTATACCTCATTTTCTTTATCTTTCTTTCCTTCCTTTCTTGATCACATTATTATTATTTACATATTGTTTACTTTTTTTTATCTATCTCTTTTCTACCGCTATGAAATAAATATCCTCCTTTCATTTTTAGGAGTCTCGACTCCTCTCGTATATTGAGGATTGGGGTGGTAAAATCAAAACAAAAAAAAATAAAGATATAAAAATAAAATTAATACCACTTATATTAAATAATAATAAGGTGTATTTATTGTCTGTAGGCTTATTTAATATTATTTGTCTGTTGTTGGTACCCAACCCATCTCAATTATTTATTTCTTTGTCCATATATGTAGTTAAGACTGCACTCGCGCTTCATGTGTGGATGAGTTATTTTGATAATTATTTTGGTTTTGATTTTTTTATTCTTTGAATATGATGCATAGTTTGATTAAATTTTATTGTATTATACTTTGTTAAATACGTTGTATTTCTTATTAAAATTAAGATGGATTGATTTTGATGTATGAATACAAAATTGGATAATTAATATCGATTTCATGAAAGCAAAATTTTGTATAGAAATTAATGTATGTGAAACCATAATAATCAAAATATAAAAATATATCACACGAGTAAAAATTAAAGAACATTTTACATAAAACATATTGATAGTTATATAAAAAATTAATAATTATTATTATAGAAATTAAGTAAAAATACATATATACAAGAGCATTATCTATTATTTAAACCAACAAAGATGGAAAATTTTTGCTTCAATTGTAAATGGGGTTAATTGAATCCATATTCAATATTAAAAGAACACTCAAAACATGGTTTATTATCGATTAATATGAGTGGTTTAATTTCTAGTGTTTGTAAAAGTATTTTAAAACATTTACAAATGACTTTTCTATGATATATCTATTTCATTTTTTGTTTTGATCTTAAGTTGTCAAAGAGAAATTTTTTGGAAGCTTGATTTTATCGTTTTTACTTTTCTATTACATGACTTTTTTTTTTTCTATATTTGAATTATATTTGTAAGCACTTGTTTAGTATTAGAGTATTTGAGATTGTTAGTTTTATTTTATTTACACATTATATCTACGCATAACTTTTCTTTGGCATGTTAGTTTTGGCAATCTTGGACAAAAATAATTATAATTTGCTACAGTGAGTCTCGATATTATTTGATATTACATTTTTGTGTTGTCGACATTATTTGTCATTCACTTTAGTTTATTATATTTTTTTATTCAAAGACAGAATACAACATTCTTTTATTATATATTCTATGTCAGGATAATAAAAATATTGATAAAATAGTATGCATAAATAAGTGCATTAATCCACTTCATGCATGATTAAGCTTAATACATTTATGTAGAATAACTTCTAGAAGATAGAAATAGAATGAATCAAAGAGGTTAAATGAATTTAATTTCTCCATAAGCTGACCGAAACTATAGGGATGAAAACATATTTACCCAAAACTAAAAGTATTTATACCTACCTATTATTTCCCTAAAATATAGTCATGTGCATCACACAATTAAGTCAGTCACTAATGTCATGTTAATAAGTACATAATCTATAGATGTTTGACAATTTGGGAAATTTGAGGGAAGAAGGAAAATTTTCCCAGAATTATTGTATAGGAATTAATAATTTATTTTTTATTATAATATTTATAATATGTTTTAATTATATATTATTATATAATCATTACAATATTTGAAGTAAAAATATAACTAATTATAATAATAATTGCAACAATATCATATGATAAAACAGAAATGCTTGGTATATCACAAACCGTGACACACTAATTTTACCATTGTAGAAGGAGCAAAAAATAAAAAGAAAGAGAGCCGGAAAAGCTGTGTCATAAACAGTAGTATTGTAAAAAATGCTTTTGAAGGCAAAAGATTTACCAAAGAGTGTTATTGCATAACCGCACTCCAACTTCCATAATAGAACGGTTTTATAACCCTTCTTTTATGATGCAAAACCGCACTCTTTCACTTTTTTGACATAGTGTATGCTAGTTTAAGCAGTTCAAAAGCTGGTTTACTCATCATATAAGTGATCCATATATTAATTATTCTGACCAAATCACTCACATATCTGAGTTTTATAACATTGATTTAGTCTAATCCGTTATTCTGACTGAATCACTCACATATTGAGTTATATAGCATTGATTTAATCCAAGTTCTTATGGTAATATCAATTTTAATTAAGACAAGATAAGATTACTCACGTCGGATGGAGGAAATCCGTACGCCAGTCCATTAAAAAAACATCACTGGTACTGATCTTCTCCATTTCCCACATAAATTCCAGCCTTGCAACCATATGAAAACAAAATTACACATATAAATACCCAAAGTCCACACCAACTATAGATGACTTTTTCTACAAGAGTTTACCAAATCATCTTGACTCAAAGATTATTGAGAAATTCACTCACCTATCATCAGTGGATTCAGTAAGGCCCCTGACTAGTATAAAAGCAGATCAAACAGAGTGTGTTTAGCACCAAACCAACTCATCAAACATCAGTACTTAAGATGGCTTACTTGAGCTTCCTAGTGCTGCTCCTTGCAGCACTGATTCTGACCCCTCAAGGACTTGCCAACTATGAGAAGCCCCCTGAGTATCACAAACCTCCATTCTACAAACCCCCAATAGAGAAGCCACCTGTCTACAAGCCTCCAGTGTACAAACCCCCAGTGTATAAGCCACCACATGAGAAGCCACCAGTGTACAAGCCACCTGTTTACAAGCCACCAGTGTACAAGCCCCCTGTGCACAAGCCACCAGTTTATAAGCCACCAGTGTACAAGCCACCAGTGTATAAGCCACCAGTGTACAAGCCCCCTGTTTATAAGCCACCAGTGTACAAGCCACCAGTTGAGAAACCACCTGTCTACAAACCACCTGTGTACAAGCCTCCATATGGTTGGAAGCCACCTCACCACCCAAAGTACCCTCCAGGACATTACTAAAGCATGTTATGTAATAGATATCTATATTAATTAAGTATCTTCTAAATAAGACTATTGCTATTGTCAGAGGTGCAGTTTAATTACAGAATCTGGAATTAAAGGCAAAGTCTTGGCTTCTTTAATTTGTTTCAACCCTTTGTTTACAGTGCTATGGCCAAGACTATATTGTATGAGTGTAAAAGGAAAAACAGAAAATGGTGCTTTTGTTCTCCAGATTATAAATAAAAGAATTCTATGATTTAGATTCTGTGTTTGTCTAAATTACTTCAACATATATACTATCATCAGCTTAAAAATTTAAATCCTGGAATCTTTGTCATAGTCATACAACGAACATGGTTTAGTTTGAGATGCAGGGGGTAGTTAAGAAAGTCTGTTTTGGGTAATTACAGTGCAATGCACCTAAATACTTGCATGGAATTTCGTCGTATATGATTTAACTATATATATATATATATATATTCAATTTGCTTTTATTTATTGTATTTTGTTTGTCTCTAACTCTGGTATAGTCACGGGCAATCATGTTGCATACGTGTAAATCAGTACTGTACCTTATTCATACTTCAGGTATTTTTCTTTTGACTTAAGTGTATTTTTGTCCATAAAGAAAAATGCTACTTGGACACTCGATCCATTTGTGTTCACTGTTCAAGTAGAGAAAAGAAAAGAGATGGAAAAAAGGAAATGAATAACTAAAAACTAAAACTAAAATAATTAACACATCATTTTTATTTTTTAAAAAAATAAAAAAAATAATAATAAGTATTCTTTTAATTTCACAAAAAAATATATTTTAAACTTTATTTTCCTTTTCACTTGCTTCGAATGGTTTGTGCAAGACAAATTAAACTTCGCCATCTCTGAGCTGACACGGTTATCTGAGGTGAAAGCTGCTAATTAAATTCAATTCTTGCAAAGTACTGAGTAATTAAATTTAGATTGCTAAACTTGCCATACTTGACTCTTTCTCCATATATAAGGCCAGTAAATTGTTCTAGCCACCGTATGTCTTGGTCTTTAATAATGGATGTAACAGGTTCTATATCGAGCTGATCTAATTAATTATTTAGAGTGTATGTGAATTTAGAGAGGAGAAAGTAAAGAGTTGGAGGGAAATGAGAAGGGAAAAGTATGAGGAAAATACTTCGTAGTTTCAATAAATCATTTTTTTTTCTTTCTCTCTGAAATTAAACTCATCAACATATAAAATTAATTAATACCGGTTGACAATTAATATTGTTTTGTTTTTGGTGATATCAAGTACCCACCTGCCCCCTAGTGGCCCCTTGTCCAAAGGACACATTTCACTGTCATATGCATTATTCTTATCCAATTCCATTAATGTTAAGATATCTCTACCCCTCAATCAAATCTCTTGATTCCTAGTTAGAGAATGCACAAGCTCGTAAGTAACTAGCAAAATATTTGTGATGTGACATTTTTGTACGAAGGCACCTTAAGATTCTAAAATAATAATAAGAAAAATTTTCAATCATTTTTATTAAGAAAAAGTTTAGGGTGTAGAAGGCTTTCCATATTCCATTCCATATTCCATTCCAAGGTTGCTTGCTAACAGAGGATTCCTAGTTTCAAAATCATGTATGTAATTATCATGATGGACAAGGTGAATTAATCCCTTTTAGCGAACAAACTTTCAATTTATAACCTAGAGTTTTATTCTTATATAAAGCACATGACTTATGGATATGTAAAATCTATTATATTGTGTGACAATTTGAATTTGGAATTAAGACCGATACATATTTTTAAGTTTAATTTGGGACTACAAATATTTTCATAAGATGCAAGCCTACTCAAATACCCATAACTCAAAACTTGAAAATATATTAAACTACATAATACATATAGGACCATGAGCAATACAGGTTATAAATAATTTTATGACATATTGTTTATAGATTAGAAAATTTTATATGTATATTTAAATGAAAATTTGTGTTGAAATTTTAATTATAAGTTAGTTATTAGAAAATATTGTAAGAAAAAAATGTGTCCTTTTTTATAATTCATGTATTTTTATTACCTTCTCTGTAACATTTTTTAATTTTCTTTATTTTTGAGTGTGGAGTCTTTTGATGACATATAGCATAATACATGATATTTGTTAGGATATTATTTTTTAGTTAAAGGACTTGTTCGTGTAAGGATGTCGAACCTGGATTGGGGACGTATCTCGAATGTGGAATAAGGGATGGATCTCGAACACGGGTCTGATTGTATGAAGGATCTCGAACCTCAAACCTCACGGCGGTGGGGGGTACCTGCAAAGGCACTCCGACGCTCAAGTCAGTGTGGGTCCGAGATAAAATATTAAATGCACAATAATTTGTACCTGACACCTCTGACGTCTACAATATTTATAGGAGAATATTTCGGGATTTGGGTCATGGGCCATAATCCATAGGATTATACTCTGTGAGATAGGGAGCAGGGGATGTTACGGTGTTCCTCATCTAATATCCGTGGGATGAAGTCCGGATGTCGAGACAAGATCGACATGTATGTCGATTAGGGTCGATATGCTTTTAGTGGATTGGTCTTTATAGTACTGGGCCTTTTAGCCCAGTACGTAACAGATGCCCCCCAGCTGAAGTCGAATTTGGGAGGATTCGCCTTCGAGCTTTTCCTCTAATAGTTCGAGTTGGTGTAATCCCAAACCGGGATACTGAAGCGTTGCAGTGGTTACGAAAGGTTTGTACTTTTATTAGTGACTTTTCGAATTCCTGCTGACGCTTTGTTTGACAAGTTGTAACGGTCGCGACGGTTTGACTTGTGGGCCATCCTAACTTTTGGGCCTCAGTGATCCAGGTATAAATAGGTGGTATGTTAACTTCATTTTCACATTTTGGATACTTAGCTTTCTCTAAAATTTTCATATTCTCTCCTTATCCCTGTGACGAGGACCGAGTGAGATTTTCCAACCCGGGGTGGTTTCGACTTCTACTTCCTTTCCTGTGATCCAAACCGAGATATAGGTACGTTTCCTGATACCCGAATCTTTCCATTCATGGTTTTTTCTTAAAGAAATGAGTGATAGTGAGGATTCAGTGGAAGTACTCCCCCGGACCCCCCCCCCCTGACATGGCTGCCACATAATCGGTCTTTGGTCACATGTCTTGCCCAAAATTATGTGGGAGGCAGAGTGGAAAAGAAGCCTCTCATGGCCGAGGTGGATAAAATGTTTTTAAACTCTGGCTCAGAAGATAGTAGTGACTCTGACACCGGTAGCTACTACACCGCTTCTATTGGTGTAGAAATGGCAAAAGATCCCAATGTAGATTATTTTATGCCTAGGTGGGTCGACCGGTATGACTGGTTTGATTCTGAAGTACTCACCACCCCCAGCGTGTATCGGTCGGGTTGCCCTGAAATTAGTCAGAACAACTTTTTGAGTTGCTAGTTTTTACGGATTCGGAGATGGAGAGAAAATACCATGTGGTCATACCGCCTCCAGGAAGTCGGGTTTGTCATCTGAGTGAGACGAACAAGTCGTTCCTTTATACATATGACTATTTCCATTCTAAGCTGAAGATAACCCTTCCGTTTACTGAGTTCGAAGAAGGGTTTTTTTATGTATTTGAACTATGCCCCCCTCGCAGCTGCACCCCAGCACTTGGGCGTTCATACGCTGTTTTCAACTGATCTTAACCAAGTTCGGGTTTACTCCTTTGATCAAGCTGTTCTTCCATTATTTTCAAGTGCTCAGAAAACACAAAAAGGGTGACAAGGATGAAACCCTTAAAAGTTGGGTTAGCGTGAGGGGTTTCGCAGGTAGGAAATTAATAACCCCTTTATGTTGAATCAATGAAAAGGGGGAAAATTCCATTTAAACAAGAATTTTTCCAGATTCAGGCTATCGACGGAGTGAAGCCGTTTTAGGAAGATCGGTCGAGCTCAGAGCCGAGATTTCATATATACTGGTGTAGCCGACATTATGATAAGCCTTCGGCTGACTATGAGATTCCGGAAAGTGCTCTCTCAGACCGGGATAAGGTTGTGAAGAAGTTGTTGGATGAGTCGGTCAAAGAATGTGGGCCCTTCTCAACTAGGAGGATTATTGATGGCCTTCAAAGGAATGTAGGATCTCCGATAGGTTAGTTGCCTTCTCATGTCGGGTGGGAGTTCGACTTTAGTTCTGATTTGTTGGCATTGTTTCTGATTTTCCTTGGATTTTTAACTTAATTATTTCTGTTTTAATCAGCATCCATGGCCAACGCTGCATTGAGGAAATTGAGGCTTTCCCAGAATGTCGATGCGGAAGATGATGTGCAAGTTGATCTCGATTTTAATTACCAGCAATACTGATGGCGCGAGTGGTTCTATCCCGGCTACCAGTCAAGGTGCGGGAGGTAGTGGTGGGGCTGAAGAGCCCGGTCCTCAGGCCGAGACTAATGTTGATGGGAACCCCAAGAGGAAGAAGAATCCGGGAAAAGGAGATTGTAACATCCTAAAATTTCTAAAATAAATAAAATAAAATAAAAGGAAGAAATAATAGTATTATTATTATCTTTTATTATGAATAAATATTATTTAATTAAAAAGGGGAATGGGTGGGTCAGAGTAGGCCCAGTCCAGTTAGATAGTTAAAAAGAGAGGGGTCATCTATTTCACCCTATCCTTTTCCAAAACGTCAGATAACCAAACCCTAGGGAGGAGAGAGGCGACTCCACAAGGAGAAGGTGCCGCAGAGTATATCATCAAGGGAATTCTGCAATTCATTTTCGATCGTCATCTCTAAGGTACGGGGGGAAGGGGTGCTACTATATGTGTATGCAGGAGTGCTTGGGTAGTGAGGGCAACCATAAGTCCCTCTAGGATCTCTAATCTTTGAAATTGAAGGATGATTTATATGTTTTGTGTTTGAAATTGTTCTGAGTGATGCATAATGGTATATTTCTTGATGAATTTGAGGGTTGTGCGCGAGACTATCGAAAAGGGGTCAAAATAGGATTTGGGGGTGAGAACTCATAATTGAACGATTAAATGCTAATTTTACAGTATTCTGTTGATATAATTGAGGAATTCATTGATTTTAATCGGTTAAAACGAGTTTAAACAAGTTAGGGACTTAAAGATTTGAATAGGGATTGAAGAAGAGGGTTAAAAGGGGTAAAAACGCAGGTGCTGTCGTTCTCGAGATGCTGGTAATCGATTACACCAGTCTGTAATCAATTACCAGGTGTTTCTGGGCAGAAAACATGAAGTTGAGCCTCTGGTAATCGATTACAGGCAAGTTGTAATCGATTACCAGGTTACTAGTCCTCTGGTAATCAATTACAGACACCTTGTAATCGGTCTGTAATCGATTACCAGGCTCAAAAATGGGGTATTTGCTTCTGGTAATCGATTACAGGCTTCTGGTAATCGATTACCAGGTCCAAACTTGATATGTGAAGTGTTGTTTTGATGTATTGTGGTTATCCTTGACTTATATGATGGATGTTTATCTAATATATGAATTGTTTTGTGGGATTGATAAGATTAAATTGGATGTGTAGAGTGTATTATCTGTGGCATGCATGAAGTATTGTGGTGTGATTATCCTATATTAATGTTCTATGTGTATTTTATCCATGATGTGATGTGGAATGAATTGAGTAGATGATGTTGTATGCGAAATGTATAAATGATGATTGATGCATTGATTATGAGTATATGAGGTGTGAATGTATGAGGTGATGTTAATGAGCATGAGCATGTGAGGTGTAATACAAGAGATGCATGCCATAGAAAGGGTGGTGACCATGATGGGGGACATTCGATGCACGGGCCCATAGAGGGGGTGCAACCTATCGTGTGGTGTTAACGGTAGAGCCGTCATTGAGGGGGCAGATGTCTTTGCACGGGCCCATCGAGGGGGTGCAACCTACCATGTGGTGTTAACGGTAGGGCCATCATTGGTAACAACTAAGGGGATTGATGAGGTGCGCCCATTGTGCGGAGTTTCAAATCATGACTCTTAGGATAGATGTTGTACATGTGCATGGTGTGAGCATATGCCTTAATTAAGATTGTGTGAATGTGTGAACCTCTATTTGTATGAACCTGGTGTGTGAAATGAGACCATGATGGGGGAACACTCGTTGCACGGGCCCATAGAGGGGGTGCAACCCAGGGGACGAATATCTTTGCACGGGCCCATAGAAGGGGTGCAACCTGGGGGCGGATGTCTTTGCACGAGCCCATCGAAGGGGTGCAACCTACTATGTGGTGTTAACGGTAGGGCCATCATTGGTAATGATGATTGTTTGAGAAGTGTGAATTTACATTATGAAAGTGTGAAATTATATGTGTATGAACCCGATATGTGAAATGAATAGTATGTGAATTAAATTATGATATGTATGGTGATGGGTGAGAATGAGGGTAGCCTTCTGTATGGCATGTATATGTTTGTATTCCATTCCTCACCATACTCTTTTGTGGTTTTTCTAGGGTGATGAAGAGGGCACTCAAAGTGTTGAGTTTTGAAGGGACAGGGTCTCGCTCTGATATGTATGACATCGGGGATTAGTGTCTAGGAGCTTTATTCCTTTTATTTAATATGTAGAGATTTTGAAAGATTATTTTTAAGGGTCTTACATGACCAAGTTATGTTTTTATTCTGTTGATAATTTAGCTTTTGAAAACATTGATTTTACTCTTTCATGGAAATAACACTGGATTTGAATTAAGTATTTATTTAAAGAGGATTTGTGAACCTTTTTACCTCGACGTTGACTTTAATTTTATCTATAATTCAATTTGATGATATTATTATTATTATTGGGGTAGAAGGGTATCACATAGATCAAGGCCAAAGGAAGAAGAAGAGGTCCAATAAAGATCAAACTCAGGATCAATCTTTCAACCTTTATGATTCAGACTGTGAATTGGACGTCCCCGACTTGGATGGTGTTTTGTAAACCGATTTTCTTAAGGAGGTTCATGAGAAGGTAGATTTATCTGACAATCTTCTTGATGTGGAAAGGCAGAGTTTGCAGTATGCGGCCTTTCTTCGTTATTTGCGTTGGGATGTGCTTCCTTCGTTCAACGCAGACTTGGACAAGGCTAATGCTGAACGAGATGAAGCGGTGGAGAACATGAAGTGGGCTAACTCGGCTCTGGATGAGGCTATGAAAGAGAAAACTAAGTTTTAGGGGTATTATACTTCCTACAAATCCAAGTTTAAAGCTGCAGATTCAGTCTTGACCAAGTTGAAGGGAGAGTACGAGGCTTTGAAGAGTAAACCTTCTGCGGCCGGGGTGGATAAGACGGTTCTTGCCAATCTTGTCAAGCAGAATGTGTAGAAGGCCCAAGCCAGGTGGAAGGACGAGAAGGCCTTGCTAATTGCTGATGCTAAGAAGGTCGGTTCTGAGTCTTTTGCTAATGCGATTGCGCAACTCAAACTTCTCAATCCCGGCCTCGTGACTGATGGCGTCTCTGCTGATCATGATGTTTTTCAGGGGAAAATTTGTAAGGTTGATCTGGAGCGGAAGATGTATGATTGTGTGAAAAGTGGGGAAGATGTCGGCCTCTTTGTTGAAAATGATGTTTAACTTTGTAACTTTTTAAATTTGCTTAGACTATAACTTGCTTCTGACAATGTGAACCCCCTTTGTTGAATTACGTTCGTCCCTTCAGTTTGTATGGTTGAAATTTTCTTTATTGTTTGTTTAGTTTCCTCGTTGGCTCTTTGTTTAATTTCTCGAATCTTTGGTAAAACTGATGCTATCGATATGCTTTTTGGAGCTGGCTTTGATTGAAGGCTTCTAAATTTAATTTGAAAAAAGTTTTGAAGGTACCTTGTATTTGTGTACAAGTTCGAGATGCCAAGTTCGAGGTGCTCTTCGTATCTGTATTTTTAAATGGTTCGAGGTGCTCTCCGCACCTGATTTTAAAAGATTCGAGATTCTCTTCGCATCTTTATCTTTTTTTTATAGCCCGAGATGCTCTTCGTATCCAATTTTTTGAGGAGTTTGAGATGTTCTTCGCATATGTTATTAAGAAAATAAACTGTAACAAACAAATGGAGGTAAACCGGCATTTCATTGATACTTTCATGAGTAATACAATTTCAAGTTACAAACGTTCCAAAATCTTGGAATAGGTTTTTTGCCCAGGGTTTCCAGCTTGTAAGCTCCCTTCCCTGTGCTTTCAACTATGTGGTAAGGGCCTTCCCAATTCTAGGCCAGCTTTCCATGCGCCGGGTTTTTGCCTCCAATGTCGGCTTTCCTCAGTACCAAATCCCCAACTTGGAAATCTCTTTTCAGTACTTTGGTTGTGTGGCAGAGCGCCAGTCGTTCGTTCAGCATCGTATCCCGAATGTGGGCTATAGCCCTGGTCTCGTCTAGAAAGTCGAGTTCCTCTCGGATTGCCTTGTCATTGCCTTCTTCAGTGAAGTTCGACACCCTCCAAGACGGTTCTCCAATCTCTACTGGTATCATGGCCTCTGTCCCATAGGTTAAGCGGAAGGGAGTTTCTTCTGTTGAAGGGTGGGGGGTTGTCCGATATGCCCACAGGACGTGGTCAAGTTATTCAGCCCAATTTCCTTTGGCCTCTTCTAGGCGACGTCTTAAGGATCTTAGTATCACCTTGTTTGCCACTTCAGCCTGCCCGTTGGTCTGCGGGTGTTCTACTGAAGTAAAGCGCTGCTTGATTTTTAACCCGGCCAGAAGGTTTTGGAAGCCCTTCTCTATGAACTGGGTTCCATTATCTGTGATGACCGACTTAGGGATCCCGAACCTTGAGATGATGTTTTTGCAGAAAAACTTTTGTATCCTAGCCGGCGTGATGGTTACTAGGGGTTCGACTTCTATCCATTTAGTTAAGTAATCTACTGCTACCGCTAAGGACTTTACTTGGCCTCGGGTTGGTGGAAATGGGCCAAGTATGTCAATTCCCCATTGGTGGAAAGGTCATGGAATTGTCATGGTGGACAACTCGGTCACCGGGGCGTGATGCATAAAGTCATGTTTTTGGCAGGCTTCGCAACGTTTTACGTAACTAAGAGCTTCCTAAAGGAGAGTTGGCCAGTAGTAACCTGCTCTTAGTGCTTTTCTAGCTAAGGATCTACCTCCTTGGTGTTCTCCACAACTCCCTTCATGTAACTCGGACAGAATGTACTCTTTCTACTCTTCAGAAGCACATTTCAGTAGATGGGAAGAAAATCCTCTCTTATAGAGTTGATCATTTATGGCTGTGAACTGGGATGCGATTTGTCTGATCCTTCTTACTTCCTTATGTTCTGCGGGAAGTTCCCCTTGCAAAATGTAGCTTCTGATTGGGGTGATCCACAAATTGGGTGATTCAACAGCAAGGATCGAGGTGGTGGAGATTGTCGGGCTTGATATGACTTCCTGTAAGACCGATTTACTGTTGCCTATTTTCTTGGTACTGTCTAGGCGCGAGAGTATGTCGGCTCTTGTATTGTCGGTCCGAGGAACGTGTTGGAAGGTGACTACTGCAAAATCATCAGTCATTTGGCGCATTTTCTCCAAGTTTCTTTGGAGTTGTGGCTCTTTGGCCTGGTACTCCCCTTTAACCTGAGAAACCAGGAGCTTTGAGTCGCTGCATAGAGTAACTTCTTTTGCCTTCACCTCTTTAGCCATTAGTAACCCGGCAATGCAAGCTTCGTACTCTGCTTGATTATTAGACGTTTGGAATTCAAACTTGAGGGATTTTTCAATACAAATTCCCCTGGGTCCCTCCAGGACTTCGCCGGCTCCAGCTCCCTTTTTGTTGGAGGATCCATCCACATAAATGCTCCATTCCCCTTGTTTTTCAGTTTCTACTTCAGGAGTGAATTCTGCCACAAAGTCAGATAAGAATTGGCTTTTGATGGCCGTACGGCTTCCAAATTCTAAGCCGTCATTCGTCCTGACAGGTCGGGCTTGTGCATGACGATCCTGATAGGGAGGTCAGTTCTCACTCTGATTTTGTGAGACTGAAAGTAGTGTCTCAACTTTCTGGCAGTGGTGATGAGTATGGCTAGTGCAACTCTTTCCAAAATTTGATATCGGAGTTTCGGGCCTTGCAGGGCTTTGCTGACGAAGTAGATGGGCAGATGGGTCTTTCCTTCTTCTTTGACCAAGACCGAGGCCACAACCTGATCAGTGACCAAGATGTAGAGGAAGACGGGCTCTTTAGGTGTAGGTTTTGCTAGGATTGGTGTGTTGGCCAATGCTTCTTTGAGTGATTGGAAGGCTCTATCACATTCAGGGGTCCACTCGAAAGCTTTCCCTTTACGAAGAAGCTGGAAAAGGGGGATTGACTTTAGAGTCGAGTTCGGGATGAATCGGCTGAGGGTCGTGATGCGCCCATTGAACTGTTGAATCTCTTTGACGGTTTTTGGGCTCTTCATTTCTAAAATTGCCTTGCATTTTTCAGGGTTCGCCTCAATTCCCCTGCCGGTGAGGAGGAAGCCTAGAAACTGCCCTGAAGGGACTCCAAATGAGCACTTGGCCGGGTTTAATCTTATGTTATGTTTTCTAAGCCTATCGAATATTTCTTGCAAGTCGGCAACATGATCAGCCGATTTTGGGGACTTGGCAATGATGTCGTCAATGTACACTTCCACCGTCTTGCCCATAATATCACCGAAAACCTTTGTCATCATACGTTGATAGGTTGCCTCTGCGTTCTTCAGGCCAAAAGGCATCATGGTGTAGTAATAAATGCCTTTGTCTGTGATGAAAGCCTTCTTTTCTTCATCGTCTTTGTTCATGGGAAACTAGTTGTACCCTGAATAGGCATCCATAAATGAAAGCCATTGGTACCCAGAAGAATTATCCACTAGTGACCATGTTTGGGAGAGGGAATGGATCCTTTGGACACGCCTTGTTTAAATTTGTGCAATTGACAAACATACGCCACTTCCCATTTGATTTCTTCACTAGCACGACATTGGATAACCAGGTGGCATATTTACATTTTCTAATAAAACCAACTTTGAGCAATTCTTCTACCTGAACTCGAGCAGCTTCTTGTCTTTCATGACCGAGTTTCCTTTTCTTCTGGAAAACAGGCTCAGAACCTGAATTAATTGATAACTTATGGCATCAAAAGTTAGGGTCTATACCTGGCATATCAGATAATGTCCACGCGAAGAGGTCGGCATTGGCTAACAACAGTGACTTTAGCCTTTTCTCCATCTCGGGAAGTAAGTCGGATCCAACCTTGGTGGTTTTCTCCTTGGAGTCTCCAATATGAAAAGGTTGAGTTTTTCCTCCTGGTTCAATGCGCTCGCGTTGTTTTTCTTCAAACTCGGCTCTTGGGTCGAGGTTAACCAAGCACACTTCACCTTTGCCAGATGTCTTCTGTCCCGGGGCTGGGATCACTCGTTGGAGTGCGGCATTATAGCATTTTCTGGCTTCTTTCCTGTCTCCTGCTACTGAAATGACGCGCCCATCTTGACCGGGGAATTTCATCATTAGATGCTTAGTAGAAATTATAGCTCCCAATGCATTCAACGATGGTCGTCCGAGAATTGCATTGTAGAGGCTAGGGCAATCCACTACGAGGAACTTGGCATTGATAGCTTTATTATCGGTATCAGAGCCGACTCGGAGGGTTGTTTGGAGATATCCCTTGGGTTGTATTCTTTCTTCGGTGAATCCGACCAGATTTCCGTCATATGGCAACAAAGAATCTGGTGGTAACAACTGTTCGTAAGTTCGGAGGAATAGGATGTCGGTTGAACTGCCTTGGTCTATGAATACGCGACCGACGTCCCCATCCCCGATAAGCGCTCTTATAACGAAAGGGTCATCATGGGTGTCAATGTCATCGAGGAAGTCTTCATCCTAAAAGGATATGACCGGGTTTGGAACTCGTCCCGGCCTGAAGGACTCCCTTGATTTTTCTACTACATATACCTCCCTTAGGTGCCTTTTCCTGGAGTTGTTGGAATGCCCTCCACCTGCAAAACCTCTAGAAATCATGTTAATCCTGGAGGCGGAGATTTGGATTTTCTTCGTTTGGCTCCTCTATCCCCTCCTGGGCTTGGTGACCTTTTCCTATTTCTGCATGTTTGTAGCTGCCTTGATTGCGTCCCCTTCGTACATATTTGGCTAGTCTTCCATCTCGGATTAGTTCCTCAATGAGATCTCTCAATTGGATGCATTCATCGGTCGTGTGGTCGTATCCTTCATGGAAAGCGCATACTTCGTCTTATCTTTCTGGGCTGCAGCTTTCAGTGGGGGAGGTTTTCTCGCGTTAGCTAGCTCGGTGTGCATGACGTCCTTCAGGATTTTTCTGGGGGCTGTGTTGAGTGGTTGGTAATTGTTATAACGGCCCTTGAGCCGTGGTGAATCATTATGGCAGCTATACTTGTCCTTATGACGGTGTTTGTCACGTGAAAAAGTATCACGGTTTTGCTTCTGAGATGTTTGGGTCGTTGCCCCAGCGAGGTGTAACTCCCTCCCCACGAATTTATGGGATCTTTGCCTAAATTGTTCCACCATCCGTACGGGTTCTTCTGATAAGGAAATTACCAAGGGGGATCCCAGACTTAGGGCCGAAACGACACATACTAGCTGCACATTCTCGGCGAGGCCGGGAATCAGAGCACACTCCTTGTAAAAGCGTCCTAGAAACACTCTCAACGGTTCATCTTTGTTCTGCTTGACCTTTCCTAGGGTAAATTGATCTCTATGAAGCTCCGTGGATATGGTGAAATGACCCATAAATGCTGACTGTAAATCTTCCCATCGGTCAATGGACCGAGGTGGAAGGGTCTTAAACCACGCAAGTGCCTCTCCTTTCAACGTGCGCAGGAAAGACCTACAAATGACAGCTTCTGGCGCCCCTACGAACAACATCTCATTGCAGAAGGCGTCAATGTGTTTGATAGGGTCCGTGGTACCACTAAAGGTTTCAATGGGCAGGGCGTTGCGGAAAGGTTTAGGTATCTCGGCTCTGGCAAGACGGTCCGAGAATAAGTGCCTGAATGGGACCGGTTGACCCAGTGGGGGTCTATTTTTGGGTTGGGTGACTTCTTGGTATACGTGGTTTTGATGGCTTGTGTTTGGGTGAGAATGGGTAGTTGGTTGGGGTTGTGGTTGGCTAATGTTGTACTCCAATTGTCGGAGTCGCTCTTCAAGCTGAGCTACGACAGGTAGTATTTGAGGTTGGGGAACGAGGGATGGCCCTGGATTCCGCTGTTCAAGTTCTTGCAAGCGTGCCTCTAGTTGTCAGATATTTTCGTCCCGGGGATCAGCGGGTTGTGGGGGGAACTTCTTTTGCTAACTCGGAACGATATGGAGTTGGGGCCGCTTGGTTTCTTTGTACCACGGGGTGTGAAGTTCCGATTTCCTCAAAGGCTTCCTCATTTTGACCCAGATCATCAACCCAACCATCCGGGGTCGGTACTGGCCTAGCCCTTCTTGACTGTAATCGAGTACTGACAGTCATGGTGTTACGGAGCAAGGGGAGGCCCTCCTTCTAGCGCCAAATGTTCGTTTAAGGATGTCGAACCTGGATCTGGGGACGTATCTCGAACGTGGATCAAGGGATGGATCTCGAACACGGGTTTGATTGTATGATGGATCTCGAACCTCGAACCTCACCGGCGGTGGGGGGTACCTGCGAAGGCACTCCGACGCTCAAGTCAGTGTGGGTCCGAGATAAAATATTAAATGCACAATTAATGTGTACCTGACACCTCTGACGTCTACAGTATTTATAGGAGAATATTTCGGGATTTGGGCCATGGGCCATGATCCATAGGATTATACTCTGTGAGATAGGGAGTAGGGGATGTTACGGTGTTCCTCATCTAATATCCGTGGGATGAAGACCGAGATGTCGAGACAGGACCGACATGTATGTCGGTTAGGGTCGATATGCTTTTAGTGGATTGGTCTTTATAGTATTGGGCCTTTTAGCCCAGTACGTAACAGGATTAAATATTATGGTTAAATAGTTTGCAATATAATTATTGATTTTATGCATTAAAATAATTCTTTCATATTTTTTCTAAGAGAACTTTTAGTTCATGTTTGGAAAAAAAACAATGGTGCAATTATTGATTATTTTTGTTAGAATTTTTATCACTAAGAACATATTCTTTTCATAATTATGTCTTTGATTGGTGTTACAGATCATGGACATTGATCGAGCTTGTATAAGTCAATCCAATAGGGTCCTGATCATCAAATATACGAAGTCAGCCCAAATGCACAAAGTCAGCTCATCAAGGATGTAAGTCGGCCCAACCTAGAGATCAGAGCAAACCTTAATTTGGGACGTACACGCGTCCATACAGTGCCCTACTATCGGCTCACAGCTTATGGATAAAGTTCAAGGCCCAAATCCCCAAATCCATATATATACAAAAAAATTGATGTCAGGAATCAGGTACGCATTAATTACCACATTGATTGTGCTCTACTAGAGTTCAAGCTGACTTTGACGTTAGAGTGTCTTTGCAAGTATTTCCCCCGTTATGGACCCAGTAGAGAGAATCAACAGATTCGCTCTCGAGTTCGAGATCATGGAGTCTCGAGTTCAAGATCTTTGGAGCAACCGAGCCCGAGTTTCTACACTCAAAAAGTTGGTTTATAAGTTTAACATGGTGGGATTATTTTTATAATTTTCTTATACTATATACATTTATCTTTTAAGATATTTTTAAAATATAAAAATCAATTATTTTTCTTATTTCCTACATATGTTAATAAGAAATTGTTACAAGCTCTTATGTATTATGCATATATGGTGAAGATTCTAGCAAATTATATTTTTTTATTTTGTGTATTTATATTTATATTTTTTAGAGGAAAAATGATGAGTAATAAATGTCATTTGGAATGTTATAATGTTTAATAGATTTATAAAATTTTGTATTTAATATACAATTTTATTTTTATGATTGAATGATAATTAAAATATCGAATTATATTAAACTTTTAGGATATTTTTTAGTTAAAGGACTATATATTATGGTTAGATAGTTTGAAATATAATTATTGATTTTATGTATTAAAATAATTTTTTCATATTTTTTTTTGAGATAATTTTTAGTTAATGTTTGGAAAAAAAATGAATGGTGAGATCATTGATTATATTTGTTAGAGTTTTTATCACTAAGAACCAATTATTTTCATAAATTATGCCTTTGATTGGTGTTACGGACCATGGACATTGGTCGAGCTTGTATAAGTCAACCCAATATGGTCCCAGTCATCAAATATACAAAGTCAGCCCAAATGTACGAAGCCAACCCATGGATGTAAGTCGGCCTAACCTAGAGATCAAAGCAAACCTTAATTTGGGAGTACCATGGACGCATCCATACAGCGCCCTATCGGCTTCTGACTCACAGCTTATGGATAAAGTTCAAGGCCCAAATATTCCCTTTATAAATACAGTTGATGTCAGGAATCATGTACACATTAATTACCATATTGATTGTGCTTTATTAGGGTTCAGGCTGACTTTGTCGTCAAAGTATCTTTGCAAGTATTTCCCCTGTCATAGACCGAGTAAAGAGAAACACCAGAGTTCGCTCTGGAGTTCGAGTTTCTACACTCAAAAAATTGGTTTTTAATTAAGTTTAATATGATGGGATTATTATAGGGATGTCAACGGGGCGGGGATGGGGGCGGGTAGTGACTACCCGTATACATACCCGCTAAAATTAACGGGTACCCATGCCGATACCGGGTATCCGCGGGTATTCACGAGTATCCATTAATGTTTATGAATTTAAATTTTATAAAAAGAAAGAGAGAAAATATTATATAATATATTATAATATCATACTATATATATAAATAATCATTATATAATACCATTACTTGTTAATATATTAAGAATATCATAAAAAACTAATATAAAATAAATTACATATTATCATAAAATGATAAAAAAAATCCTAATATTCAAATATATTTAATAAAAAAATATGTTTTAATGAGTATGCAGGTACCCGCGGGGCGGGTAGTATAATATTCGTCCTCACACATTATATAAATATGTGGGTACCCATTACGGGTATATCCAATGGTATCCACGGGTACGGTTTTTTTTTTACATACCCCGATTATTTTTATAATTTTCTTATATTGTATACATTCATCTTTTCTAAGATCTTTTTAAAATATAAAAGTCAATTATTTTTCTTATTTACTAGATATGTTAATAATAAATTGTTACATGGCAGCACTTATGGTATTATGCATGTATAGTGAATATTCTAGCAAATTGTATTTTTTTTTATTTTGTGTATTTATATTTATATTTTTAGAGGAAAAGTGATGAGTAATAAATGTCATTTGGCATGTTATAATGTTTAATAGATTTATAAAATTTTATATTTATTATACAATTTTATATTTTTGATTGAATGATAATTGAATCATTTGAATTGTATTAATTTTTTTTCTTTTATTTTTATTATTGAATTACAATTAAGAAACTAAATTATATTTACATGTCAGTTATGTTATCATTGGTGGTAGAGATTATTATAGATAGCAAATAATAACAAAAAAGAGTTTAATATATATACACTGTTAGGAGTAAATCGTCAATTTGGTCTCTGTAAGTGTTGCTCGCTGTCAAGTTAGTCCCTGAATTCGCATAAACTAAAAATTAGTCCCTGAAACTTTATTTCATCCGTCAAAGTAGTCCCTCTATTAACAGAAGTATAATTTAGTCTCTGTAAGTTGATACTTACTGTCACGTTAATCCTTCAAATTTTAGTACGTAAATTCAAATAAGTCCCTAAAACTAACAAACCACTATCAAAGTAGTCCCTAAAAGATTTGTTTTTGTTAACAGAGGGACTGCTTTGACAGACGAAATACAGTTTCAGGGACTAATTTTTAGTTTCTGCCAATTCAGGGACTAACTTGACAGCGAGCAACACTTTCAGAGACCAAATTGATGATTTACTCACACTGTTAGTGTAAAAAAGTTTTACACGGACATCCAATGATATACTGCTACATCATTTATTGAATTTAATAACACATGGGGTGTCACATTCATTAAATGATATGACGACACACCATTGGATATATGTGTAAAGTTTCTTTACACTATCAGTGTATATCAATTAAATCGTAACAAAAAAACATGTATGGGGGAATGTGGGAAATTGACAACTCAGTTAAAAGACTTATGTGATAAAGCCTATAATGTATAAATGATTGAGTTGTCAATGTGACAACTCGCCTTTTAGGATAATAGATTATAATAGATAGATTGAATCAACTTTGATTCAAATGCTTGATCATCATCACATGAAACCATATTGATACATAAGATCCAACACCTTCATTTTTATTGTTTATACCAATAAATGTTGAGTCCATATATTATTACTATTATATGGAAATTAATCATTATTTGATAATTAATTAAGTTACCTTCACTTTTGGAAAAAAATAGAAAAAAAAAAGAATTATAACATACCCATTCCATTCTTTATGTTGTGTTGTTTAAGATTCTATACGCAAATTAAGAAAACTTTAACTGATGCATAATTTTACTATATCTTTACTAAAATATCCTCATTTATCTCCAATTATTTTATTTATTGTAATTATTTAAAGTAATTATCCATGATTTTAAATAAAGGTGTAGTTGAGAAAAGTATTAAATTGGTTTTGGATTTTTAAAACAATAAAAGTTTTGAAACATAAGTAAAAAATATAGAATGAGGGAGTATATGCTTGGATTTGTGGCTGAAACCATGTAATGCACGTCCTAAAAGCTAATCTACTTTGTGTAGCGTTGCATTGAGCGCACTAGGGGTGGTCACTAACCCAAAACCCAACTTGAAATCAAACAACTCGACAACAAATTTAACTAAGTGCAAGTGGGCAAGTTATTGAGTAATTGAAAAGATTAGTTAGAGGCGGGTGCTAACAATCAAGAGAGGGATGTGAAATTTTTTATCACCAAAATCTAATACCAACCGAACCTGGTATATATAATGAAATCATCTTTCTTTGTGCTTGGCCTATTTAAGGTAAATGTAAACAATTATTGGACATTTCTTCTAACCCTAGTGGCATATGCTCTCAACCTTTCTCATTTCTCCTCTATTATTTCTTCTTGAAAAACCCCTACCCCTTTCTCTCATCTATCACTCACTCTTTTCTCTAGTTTTGCATATGGAGAAAGGGTGAGGCTATTGGAATCAGAGTTGAAGTTGGTGAAGTCATTGGTGAAGAGGGTCTTGTCAACGGAGGATGATGCTGACAATCGCTCGTTTGACGAGACTTTAACGGTGGAGATGGTGCGCTTGTGTCATTTTAGGGTTTGAGGGAGTATCTAAGGTTTGAACTTGGACTAATCTTGATCTGATGCTTTTGTTGGCATTATTTTGTGTGGTTTTCCCAACTCTAATCCAACGCTAAACCTTAGCACCTTTACTATCATTTGATATATGGACTTTTTGTTAAATATAGGGAAAAGAAAAAAAAACAAGAAAAAAACAACAGAGAACCCACAAAGTCTTGAAGGAGGCACTGTTGGAGTCTCAATGGTGTTCAATCTTGTTTGAGAGTCCAATCTTTGTAAAGAGGTAAGCAACTAAGTTTGTGAATTGGACCTCTTTGACATAGTGGTCAGAATGGTGTCGTGACAACACCTTTTCCCTCTCCTCCTCCTTTTTTTATTCTTCCTATTTTCTTTTTTGTTCATGTTTTTTCTAGTCTCTGTCTTTTATCTCGCTCTTCCTAGCCCTAAACACACGTCCAATAAAACTAACGCAAATCTAAACATTGTAAATAAATATGACTTGAACATAAAATAAATTTTTCATTGTCATTTTTTTAAATAAAAAGTTATTCCACCATAATTGTGTAGTATTATCACTCAATTTACATTATTTTAGAAAAAAAATTTCCATTACCATTATAGCTCAATTTACACGATAAACACCCGAGTATGTCTTATATTATTAAGTTTTTTTTTTACTTTTTATTTTTATCTCATTCTCTCTATTTATTAATTATGCATCTATCTTTATTAATAGAGTATTTTTATTAAAAAATTAGTATAAAAACAATCTTAAAAGATTCTTATACTCCTTCCGTTTCTTTTTAATAGTCGTTTTAGAGTATAAAATTTGTTTCTAAATAAGTGTCATTGTCACATACCAAGGCAACAATAAATGTTAATTTTCCAATTTTACCCCTTCCAAATTTATTAAACGATGGAGTATTTATTGAATGTGACTAAAAATGGTGGAGAACTTTAAAGGTTTTAATGAGAGAGAGAAAGAGTATATTTGTAAATAATAGAGCTAAAAAGACACACTTATTGCATTCCTTAATCTATGTGTAAAAACCTTAAATGACAGATAAAAAAAAACGGAGGGAGTAATAAATAAGCATGACAATTCTCTAAAAAAAATTTTATAAATAAGATAATAGTAGTAAATAATAAATTAATAATAGAAGGCATATTTATTGGTTGTAGGCTTATTCAATATTATTTGCCTGTTGCTTCGGTACCAAACCCAGCTCAATTATTTATTCCATTGTCCATACATGCGGGACTGCACAGCACTCCGTTCAATTGATGTCGCTGAGTAATTCTGATTTGATAGTTATTTTGTAATGCGATAAGAAAATTAAGAACTGAATTGAGTTGGATTTTGTTTCTATGGGAATCGGTGATGTCTGAAGGGTATTCTGCTTCGGACTCAGACTCCGACCCTGGTTGTTGTTCCAGCAGATCTGATGCTTCAGCTGAACTCAAGCTATACCGAGCCTTCATCTTCTCCGTTCCCATCTTCTTCACTCTCATTCTCCTCTTTCTCTTCTACGTCTTCTACCTTCGACCCCGAAGGGTTGATTGGTCCTCTCTTAGGATGAGGCCCTTCGGTGTTACACAGGACAATAACAATGCCATCTCCACGGTAATGTTAATACAATCATACATTATTACTCTCTTTGTTCTTTTACTTAATTTAATACAGAAAACTCAGTTAATTCTTTTTATCAATTGTTTCATGCAGTCTGGTTTGGGGTTGAACAAAGAATTGAGAGAGATGCTACCTATTATTGTGTACAAGGAAAGCTTCTCTGTCAAAGATACTCTGTGAGTTCAGTTGTGTTGTCCCTTTTATGATTTCACTTTCTTAATTATCCCTATTCCTATTTCTCCCTGGAATTGAATTAACAGGAAGAGAAATGTTAAGCTTACATTTTTATTTCTTGTAAAAACACTTTATTGTTGGATGAAATTCCATGTTTGCCCCTATAGAGATTGAGCTCAGGTTATTTAGAGGGATCATGATTTCGCGGAATAAGGAAGAAAGTTCTGAAAAGAGAGGATCAAAGAATGTGTTTATAGAATTCTTTTGTGTGTGGAATAGGACTTAAGGCGTGAAACTAGATATCAAATGGAACTAGATACAAGGAATTTGAGCAACTCACTTGAAGGGTGAAGCAAACATGAGCAGACCACCGTAGAAAATTTAGGAGTAAAGGATACTGCAAGTGGAACATTAATTTAGTGATGTTTACCAATTTGACTTGTTTGTTTTCTCTTGATACTGTCAAGAGTTATTGTTGTAGACTTGTAATAGGTGTTAAATGCTTTAGGATAGGACAATGTTGCGATGTTTTGGAGGTGGCACCGCACTTAATGGAAATCCTTCTCGCTGGTAGAAGATGCCTGGCTCATAAAATCTGTTTTAATACTTGTTTTTGGACATTCCACTGATGGAAGGAAATATGTTAAAATTTTCCCAAACACTGCTCAAGAACTTGCTTGGGTGATAAATGTTGCATTGATGTTTAAATTGGATTGTACAACTTTGATCTTGCTGATACTCCAAGCTTTTGGGTTTCATTTTGTGTGTTTTTGTTTCTTTGTTGTCTTGCTTAAGCTGAAATTGTTATCTTTAGTTTTCCTTATCTATAAGATATTTTGTTGCAGATGCTCAGTATGCCTTTTAGACTACCAACCAGAGGATAGACTTCAACAGATACCTGCATGTGGCCATACATTTCACATGAGCTGCATTGATCTTTGGCTTGCCAACCACAACACCTGCCCTCTTTGCCGCTTGTCCCTACTAACTACTGCTAAATCTTCAACAGAGACATCCAATATGCAGGTAGATGAGAGTAATTTTCATAATTTTGTATTGATTCATCCATAGGTCTTTGTTCAGCACCCATTTCTGACAGTTACAAAGATTTTGTGTTTACTTAGTTTATTAATGTTAGTTGTGGAGTGTTTGCAAGTTGCTACTCCTGTGTCATACACAATATTTGTGTTCTCTACTAATTTTTTTGCCCCAAATGTTCTTCTATAATGGGCACTTACATTTTATACCTTTGAATTTAAATTCCAAAATATATGCTCTTCTTTAATGCCAACAATTAATCAATGATATATATCCATCAATATATGTATGCTTTTGGAATTTAAATTCTTTCTTTTGGACCAAAAAAATAAAGAATTTAAATTCCAAAAGCATACATATATTGATGGATCATGGATATATATCATTGATTAATTGTTGACATTAAATATGGGATTGTCCAAAAAAAAAAAGAATTTAAATTCCAAAAGCATACATATATTGATGGATATATATCATTGATTAATTGTTGACATTAAATATGGGATTATACTCAAGATTTATATATTGACAACATAGAAACCAAATTCGCTCTCACGCCCTACATACCATGTACCAATTCATGAGTACAGGGTTGCAATTCTTCTTTTAACCAATTGGCTCTCTTTATTTTTTATTATATAAACCAATTCGTGTAACCATTTTGTGATGGCATGAATTCTTTTATTTACAAATTGGCAGTCCCTTTTCAATTTCTAGCAAAAAAGGAAAAAAGAAATAAAATAATAAATTATATTCAAAATTTTTAACTTATTATATTATCTAGTTGTAATTATTGATACTGACTATATATATCCCTCAAGAACTGCATACTTAGCATGGTAGCATATCACGTACACCATGTACTAGAGAGTATTGCAAACTTGGTAACTATGGTTGACAATTAAACTTAGTACTGTTTACATCATTGATCATACATGACAGATATACTAACAACTGAAACATTCTGACAGAGGCCACAGAGCAATGATGAAACACAGAGGCCACAGAACAATGAAGAAACACAGAGGCCACAGAGCAATGTAGAAACACAAGCCATGGAATTCTCTGGCGCAAGATCTTCTAGGCACATTGAATCCGCTGCTCTCCAGAATGTCTCTGGAGAAGTTGCAATCAGTGCCCATTGCATTGATGTTCAAGGGCAAAATGTGCAAAACAATCAAAGGAGCATGAATACATGAGAGATTCTTTCCGGTAATTTTTTGCTTTATAATTATTATTTCTGTTATTATTATTAGTAGTAGAAGTTTTTGTTTCATTTGAGGTGCAAGCATTTGGGTAGGTGATGAGAATAGGTAGTTTGGTGAAGGATCAAACCTTCAACATCAGCATCACACCCAAGTCTTAAAGACATGGATCAGTGCCGATTCGCTACAAGCTCGCAAACTTCTTATTCTTGTTTTTTGGTTTATTACACAATAACTTGTCTGTCAGTGTGAGTGATATATCAGTTATCAATGTGCTTTTTCAAATTTTCACTCATGTTGAAGGTTACATGAAATGGTCTATTATTGCACTAGTCCTTACATGAATTGCATTTTTTCTGAAAAGGCAACCTATATTTTGGTTCAATTTTTCAACTATTGGATTTTTATGTTGGGAACGGATCTAATGAGAGAAATAGTAACATGACTATTGATCTATGTAAGAAGAGGGGAGAGGAAGGGGGAAGGGAGGAAGTTGAATTTTAGTATTGGGTAGGTTTGCTTACGATCCTTACTTCATGTTCAAAAAGGCTCTTGCATGAGATGGTTTTTTAGAGATATAAAACTATTAATGAACCTTCATATAACAATTTTAGCTTGGTTTTTGATAGTGCTAAGATTGTTTTGTAACATGTGTGTTTTCTAAATCTGTATTTAAGTTAAAGCAAAAAAAACTGTCAGGTAGATTTCTTTCTTTTCGGTACACAATAGTTGCAATGAGGTTTGATCCTATAATTTCATGCAAAGTTGTAAACTATCCAAACCCCTCACCACTAGTCCAATTCTAGTGGATTACTTTCATATAGGTTTCTTTCTCTTATTATAATTATAATTATATTTCTCTGCTTTCATTTATTCATTCATCGTTGCTGCTTACATTACACGAAAGGGATCATTACTTGATATACCATTCAAACTTCACATAGAACATCTGTATCAAGTTCATAATCACTTTTATTATCACATCCATGAAATCCAGGTCTAATGACAACCGTATTCCTTCCAACTTAGTTGAAGCCTGCATAATGTGCGCAGCAATCTGCACAGATTGATACCTCAGCAAGAAATGTCTTCATTTCATGAATTATAGCTTTGATAGCACATTTGGATTGACTCAGAATTATTTGAACTCGTGGAATACTGAATGGATCTTATAAGTATTCTCATCTTTGCTTTATGTAAAGTTTGCATCAAAAAGTGAGAGTTGGGGGATGATGATTAATGATATAGGTTTACTTCCTCATTTCATTTCTTCCTTAATATCCAAATCATGATTTTTTTTTTTTTTTAATTACAATTTTGAAAGTTAATATAAAAACTTGCTTGCTGAATATTATGTGGTTTTTTACAACACGTATAAATAAAACTATTTTAAGCCAGCAAACTGTATGTAGCATGTGATACCTATTCACTCCATATCTATTTACAATATATTGGACTTGAAGTGCGAATTGTTAAGATGTCATTTCAGCAATCTCATCTCATGTTTAGTGGTTTTTCGGTATTCAGCTTAATGTAACTATCATATTCACATAAATACTCATAAATTTTTTATTTACTCTATTAAAATGTTGTCTATGGGTTTCCATTATAGTTTCAAATATTCAATCGCCATTACTTTCTTAGATAAATGACGAATAATGACTGTGTTCATCTTCCTTGCATTAATGGCCAATGTATTATGATTCACAATCTATCGGGGTTTTTTAAAATTGTACCGATGATGAGGAACATAGTGAGTGATTTTATTGGCGGAATTTCTTCTTACTAAATTTGTATTTGTTTCATTTTATCACTTTGTTAATAACAAAATTGTTAAGTATTTACTTGTTTGTTTTATTATATCACTAATTGCAATCGTGAATGTTAGAATTATATATTACTACTATTTTAACCACTCCTAAAATGTATGGGATAACGTTTTCATTTTATTGATGCTATTAAAATAACTCAAAAAAATCAAGTGTAAAAGGGTGGATGTTTTAAAAAATTAAACTGAAATATCCAAAAGTTATGGGGATTATTTTCTTAATGAAAATCATCAATATGTTTGATAGTTCATATCTTTTAAAGTTAAATTAAAAAACTCTAAAGGATAAGAAGAAATCCATGAGAAAATTTTAATATTTTTATAATAATTTTTTTTATTTTCAAAATAAAATAAAAGGACACGTTGATTAATGAGTGAGCTTGTTAGTCCAATTATGAACATTAGAAATCAAATTTAACATAGAGGAGTAGATGCATCAATTTGTTTTGTTATAAACATTTCTTATTTAACATAGAGGACTCAAATTTAATATATAAGGTACTTGTACTTCATTATGGGTTGAAATACTCTCTTTAATATAATTCATTTTGCTTAGTAAAAAATTTAATATATAAGAATGGATTGGTTGAAAATTAATTTTAGGATATATTAAATTTGAGTCCTCAATCTTGAATTTTATGCACTTGCATCATATCATCTTTCTCGCAGAGTCACATATTTTCCTTATATCATGAAAGAATTTCATATTAAAATAAAATAAAATAAACATTAATTATTTTTTAAAAAATAATTATTCAATCAAATGATAGTATTAACTTATTTATTTTTTTAATAAAATTTCTTCTATCAATACTTAAAATCTTTTCAATCGATTAAAATTAAACAAATAAGATATTCACAAATCATTATTAAATAGATTATGATGAGTCTCGGAATTTTCAAAATCTAAAATCCCAAAATTATTACACATTTATGAATTTTCAATAAAAATATTTTACAACACGGTCTAAAACTTTGTATTGCAATTATAAGAACTTTTTGCAGCTTCATCTCAAATGCACATCAAGAAATAGTTCAAGTATCTATATGAAGTCATGTTTTTCAACTGTTACAACCATCTCAAATAATTCTTTAGTTTTTTATTTTTAAAAATTAAAAAATCAAATATTTCATAATTTAATTTATTTTTAATTTAATACTCAATATTTATTGAAAATACACACGAAATGCTCATTAATGTTTTTTAACTTATTTATATAACACTTCAAAGAAATGTAGAGAGTATCACAAATAGGCTTGCTCTCCAGAGACTTCCAAAAGTATTTATACACTGGTAAAGTATGCGTTGGATAAATTAATTTTTATTTTATAGTTTTATTAATAATTAAAAAAATACTAGTATTAGTGTATTACATTACCACTTCCACTTTACTTTTTGTTTAAAAAAATTGTATAAAAAAATTAATGAAGAAGCAATATGATTGTCAGAAACTGAATGCATCAGATACGATGACACGAGCTGTTTGACACAGCATTTTAGTAAGATAAATGAATGAATTTGAGGTTTACACTTTACTCTGTGTTGAACTTTAATTTAATTTTATAATTTTCTCATTTTAGTGTTTAATATAGAGTAGTTTTCAACAGTTAGTGCTTGGATCATTCTAATTTTTTTTTGGGTAATGAGAAAATTTAGAGTGAATGGATTGTGTGTCGGTCCAAGATAAGAAAACACTGAAATATTTATATTTACCTTACCCAAGAACACTAGTGGGATTGTAACTTTCAATATATCAATATACGAGACCCTATAGTAGTGTATTGTTCTACACTACTATACACCGGGAAATCCGGCAAAGATTTTATGTTTCCTTCCTTCCTTTGTTTACCTAACCCAACACACACGCTCCATTCCAAAGAACACAAAAGCTGCCTCGCTATTTGGAATCAATCTTATTGAGCGTGATGGTGTACTTTTTCACTCAAGATTCGAAACTTTTATTTAATTCACATTATTGAAATCAATTCATGAAAAAAATGAGGAGATTCCAATTCGACCATAATACTGATGCATTCCCAACTTTTGAATTAATTTAGTGTTGAACCCGAAAAGATAGGAATCAAATCCTGACCTAAGATATAAAATTAGATCCGTGCTACTGAACCTGGCAGCTTTGTTACTACAAATACAAAGATACAGTGTCACTCATATTTCAAATATTTCACTCATACATACATACATCTATTCTCATTTTCGTAACTCTGCCTCTATAGCACCAGAGCAAAACACACAGAATTGAAATGGAAGATTCAGTTCAAACTTCATCAAAATCTAATCCTGCTGAACAGGAAAAGATGGTTTTGTCATCAGATGAAATGATAGAGAAGAGTTTGGGAAGGTTTGGGTGGATGGAGTTCATGCAATGCATCCTTGTGGCATTGGCTATGTTCTTTGATGCACAACAATCATTCATAACCATCTACACTGATGACTACCCAACATGGCACTGCACCAACCTCACCACATGCAGCACAAGTTCTGATATCTGCAAGCTCCCAAAGTCATCATGGTCTTGGAATGGACCCTCTTCCAAGACCATCATATCCCAATGGGGCCTTGAATGTTCTAGCAACTTCATCACAGGTTTACCCCAATCTTCTTTCTTCATTGGTTGTCTTCTTGGTTCATTTCTTCTAGCTTCCTTGGCTGACACATCTCTTGGAAGAAAGAACATGCTCATTCTGTCTTGTTTATCAATGTCTATAACTTCAACAACCATCATTTTCTCCACCAATGTTTGGATTTACTCTGCTTTGAAATTCCTCATTGGGTTTTGGCGTTCATCTATTGGAACATGTGTTCTGGTGTTACTAACTGAGAAAGTGAGCACAGAGTGGAGGTTCACTGTGGGGATTGTAGAATATTTCTGCTTCACATTGGGGTATATGTCCTTGCCTGGTATAGCTTATGTCAACAGAAATTCCTCATGGAAAACTCTTTATGTGTGGACATCAATTCCTGCTATTGTTTACTCAATCATTGCTTACATTTTTGTGACTGAGTCTCCAAGGTGGCTTCTAATGCAAGGTAGAGAGCAAGAAGCAATGACAATGCTTAAAGGAGTTTCTTCAGCAGAAAATGGTGCTAATAATTTAAATGCAAGCCTACCAAAAGAGCCTGCTAAACAAAAGGCTTCAGTTTTCCAACTCTACTCATCAATAGCAGAGTTGTTTGGAAAAAGTTGGGCTCTTAAGAGAATGGTGGCAGTTATGGTGCTTGGTCTTGGCATTGGAATGGTGTATTTTGGCATGCCTTTAGCTGTGGGGAACTTGGGATTCAACATTTACTTGGCTGTTGTGTTTAATGCCTTGATGGAGATACCTTCTTGCATAGCCACCTACTTCTTGGAAAACTACAAAAGAAGGCCATCTATTCTTGCATTCTCAATAGGAAGTGGGGTATGTTGTGTAATGTGTGTTGTGATAAGTAATGGGCTAAAAGGAGTTAAGGTGGGGTTAGCAATGGCATCATTTTTTAGTGCTTGTACAGCTTATAATGTGTTTCTCATATACATTATAGAGCTTTTTCCTACATGTGTGAGGAACACTACAACCTCATTGGTTAGGCAGGCCATTGTATTTGGTTGCATATTCAGCCCTTTTTTGATATCTGCTGGGAGAAAAAATGACCTTTTCTCTTATGGTGTGTTCGGGATAGTTATAATCACGTGCTCCAGTTTTACATTGGTGTTTTTGCCGGAGACCAAAGGAATAGCTCTTTGTGACACCATGGATCAACAAGAGAAAAAAGAAACATCCATGTGTGAAATGGGTAACAAGGTCAATCTGTGACTTTTAGACTTAGAGTAGGTTCATTTTGTTCGCTGCATTGGTAGGAATAGTCCTTGATTCTGTCTCGATTTTGAAGTGAAAACATGAGATTTGATTTTTTTTTTTTTATCTTGAGGTGAATGACATTTGTACGCGGGATAGAATGGGCCAATATTTTTTGGATTAGGTTGGATTGAACTGAATGGTGTAGCATTGCTTTTAGCACCCACTTTTGATATTTCCACCCTCCCTTTTTTAACTTTCGTTTTGAAAAATATTTCCTCTCTCTGCCTAAATCTCTCTCACCCTTCTTCACCACCAACCATTACTAGAGCTCTCCTTCTTTCACCTCCTCATTGGACTTTATTTTCTTTCTCTGCATTTATTGTTTCCTTCACCTCCTCGTCACACTTTAATTTGGTTTCCAAAAATTTGTTTTTTGAAGTGATTTTGTCTTACTTCCTAAAACAAGTTTCCGGAAGGCTTCCAAAAATAAGTTTCTAGAAATAACAAATATAGAGAAAAAATAAAGTCTGACAAGGAGGTGAAAGGAGGAGGGCCTAGGTAGAACTGACAATTTGAGCTACCTGGTCCGACCCGATATAGGTTTTCGGGTTTTTACGAGTCGGGCAAAAAAAAAAACTCGAACGTTATTTGGGCTTCTAAAATAAAGGCCCAAATCCTATATTTTGAGAGCCTTTTGGGTGTAGCTCGGTTTTTTGTGAGCTACCTGACTTTTTTGCGGGTTACAGATTTTATCGAGTCGGACTAAAAAATCCGAGAGTTATTCGAGTTTCTAAAATAAAAAACTGAGCCATACATTTTATTGAGCTTTTGCGGGTCGGCCCATTCAAACTAGCTCATTTTGACGGCTCTGCTGCCTTCAATTGGTTGACAGTGGGGATGGTGAAGAGGGGTGATAGAAATTTAGGTTGAAGATGGAGGTATTTTTAGAAATGAAAGTTAAAAAAAGGGAAGAGATGGAAAAAGCAAAACATAAAAAGGTGGTAAAAGCAATTTCTTAATTTTGAGCTCAAATTTATCAGGCCAACACAACTCTTTAAAAGTTTCAAGTTAAACGGGTTGACCATGAGTAACTTATTTTGAAAATATAATAAAAAAATATTATAAAAAAAATTAACTAATATAATAACTTAGTAAAATATCTTTAATTATTATAAACGAAAACTAAAATATATAAGTAATATATTATATTTCATATTATTGTATAATTGTAATGATAGAATTAAAAATAATATGTTATCATGTTATATTATAAAACAATAGTTCAATGAGTAGTGTTTCTCTTGATAAATGCTTGAATCTACACCAACTTCTAGTATTTCCAAAGTTATTCGCCAAGTGTGTGGGTGATTTTTGGGTGTGTCTGGAAAGACACTCAACCCAAAAGTCAATAAGTGTAAGTACCTTGTTTTGATTTGCACGGGAGTATATATAGGAAACATGAAAGGTTCCACGCACGTGTGAGGTAGTTGAGATGTGACACCACTTATTTTGTAGATGTTTATCCTCATGTCCTCATGCTTATGGAGAGGATTCTTTTCTAAGAAGGTGCCTCTTTGTTATCTTGCCACGTATATGGATTGCTGTCTTAATGCATGTAGATCCAAGTAGAATAATTTATTAGTTTTGTTTATCCTAATAAATTATTCTACTCGGAATTACATGTGTTCTCGGATTGTTTATCCTAGTCAACTTACCTTATCTGAGTCATCCTCATTAATCCGAGTTGTCCTCGATGATTGAGCTATCTGAGTTGATCCTCGAAACAAGTAGTTAATTCAAATAGTATAAGACTCATTTCTCTTAAACAATGTTTTATGTTCGAGTTGTGTATGAAAAAAAATCTTGCTAAAAAAATTAGATCCACCCTAATGTAACATTTTGGACTACTTATGGCTCAAACAAAAAAAATATATACAATAATAAAATAAAAATAAAATAAAGTGCAATAATTATGACAATCAATAAATATTAGAAATAAAAGTAGTTCAATGTACATAGAATATTAATCTTAAAATAAACACTAATAACATAAATGTATAGTATTAAATTTATTACTTATAATTTTATCAATTATTAAAAAAATAAACAATAAAAGAAAAAAAGGAACTAACGTGTTGAACTATTCCATTATGGAATAAACCACATTGGAATAACTATATTTCATACTTAGATTATATTAAAATAAATTCGAACTTAATTTTTCATAATCCAATTGAGTTTGGGCTCATACATCAATCTTTAATCACAATATTACAATTAAAGTATAATCTCGTTGGTGGACGCACGGGATAGAACTTCCAGCATCGATATGTAACAAGATTAGAAGTTCTATGATAAAAGGAGTAAGCAGGAGGTACTGATTTTTCTTCTTAGAGTTGTTCATCGTGTAAAGAAATTGTGTGTCATTTTCCTTGTGTTAATTATGACTCACACCTATAGCTGAACTGCGTAAGACTAGCAAGTGTTGACCACGTGTAGAAAGGTTGCGACTAGAATCGCCACGAAAGGATGATGGGACTTCAATAATTGAATGAGAACAAAAACAGTCATATCAATCTTTTTTTTATTTTATTTTGAAAAGCCATATCAATCGTTGAATGTGAACAAAAAAATTTGATATGTAGAAAAAATGAGAGAAAAGTTTAGAACTTTCTTCATACTGCTATATCAGAACTCAAGTATGACATGTCTTTTAACTCTTTATTTTGCGTGTCTGTGACTATGGGTCTGTGACACTTGATTGGCCCGGCCCATCTACAACCTTTCTCGTAGAAGTGGTGTAGAATTAGAAAGCCTTTGGTGTATATATAATATTATATATAGGGCACACTTTACATTTATATTTTGTTTTGTTGAAAAGAAAAAAAATAATAAAAAAAATTCTCTTCATTTATTTGTTTAAAAAAAAAAATTAATTAATTAATATCTTTTCTACTCTTGATAAAGTAAAAACATAAGTAGATTCTATATTGTATCAGAGAACAAGTAATTAGATATAAAATAGAAAAGACATATTATTTCCTTAAGATTCATATTTTTTCCAAATGCAGAATTGAAATGAGAGAAAAGAAAATGAAAGAAAGATTCATATTTTATCAAAAAAAAAAATAAAGAAAAAATGGAAAGAAAGAAAAGTAAAATTTTCACTTTATTTGTTTGAATTGAAACAAACGTGGGAGGAAAGAAAATAAGGGTAATGCATTTTTGCCATTTTATTCTCTACATAATCGAATATTAATATAGAGAATTAATTAATACATTCATTTCAATTTTGGTTGGAATTCTAGTGACCTTTTAATTGGTTAAAGTTATTTTTAACTTATTAATAGATAGATACTTACAAATTATTTTATGTATAGAACTCTAAAATAACAAGTTAATCATCCTTTTAATTGATTATTTCCCTGGTTTCCCTCCATCGAAATCCCCACACCCATCATACCCATCCATTTTTTCAATCCATTCAATTCCACAATTTTTCTCCCATTTCAAGCAACTAGTAATCTTCCTTCCATTATGATGTTGATTGTGCAATACAGCAACCAGATATTGGTATCTCAAGTCTCAACCTCATCAAACCTTAACGATAGAAGGCTATGCTTTGCAAATTAATTAGATATGCGGCTAATTCCTTGAGAAGAAGCTTTAACTGCTAGGTGGAAATAGGTTATGCTATCAGTCCAGGGCTTACGATCTAACTTATTTAACATTTAATTCGGCTTGTATAATAAAAAAGTCAAGTCTAAATTTAAAAAAAAAATTAATTAAATAGGTCAGACTTTAGTTTTTTAATTAAATTAAACTTATTAGGCTTACAGACTAGCTTATTTATAAATAATATTATTTTAATTAAATATATAAATATATTATATATAGTAAATAATACAATAATATATAACTTTTTAATTTCTCTTGTTGGCTTATTTAGAGATAAACTTGTTGACCTATTTAAAGGTATATGTCAGTTACATATATATACTTACATTATTAAAAAGCAAGCCTATTAGTCTGTAAATGCATTGGCACATTCAAAGATAGACTTATTTGCCTATTTAAAGGCCATTATATGAAATAAACTTTTAAACAGGCTAATTAGGGATGACAATTAGACCTAGACCCTGTGGGCACCCGCAAAAATTACCCATAATAGGTAGGGTAATTACCCACCAAATGGGTTTGGATCCAGGTATGAGTAACTACCCGCACTTTTCAATGAGTACGGGTGCGGGTACGGGTACTATGGTACCCCACCCTACACATACCCGCACTTATATAATACATATAATTAATGTGATTTATATAAATATGATTAATTTAATATATATGTGTGTGTGTGTTTATATTATTAATTACTATTTTTCCCAAAAAAAAATTAATGTTAATATATATTATAGTAAAAAAAAAACATTAATATATATTACTAATTTAATTAATTTAAATTTATAATTTTGAAAATGTTATAATTTTGTCCTAAACAATAAAATAGCAAAACATGAACTAATTTCCATTTCCCCTTCTATTATTTTAATCTCTCATCCACTTCACATACATAGTTGTTTTATAGGTTAAACTTGGATGATATATGAATTATTTTTCATTTATTTTTTAATTAATTTTTATTTTGTAATCAATTTATCATTTTTATAGTTAATAAAAATGAGGGTAATGGGTACGGGTACGGGTACTTGAGTACCCAGCGGGTAAGGGTACGAGTATTATAATCATTACCCACGCGGGTATGGATCTGGGTACGGGTATTTTTTTAAAACACGGGTATGGGGACGGATAATATAGTACCCTACCCAAACCTTACCCATTGTCATCCCTAAGGCTAATAGGTCAAACCAGACTCTGAAATAGGCTAACGGGCCAAGTCTGAGCCCTGTAAAGTCTAACTTGACTTGACATACTTTCACCCCTAACTGCTAGAACCCACCTTACTAGGACCTTATCTCCAGCTAGCCTCCACAAATATGCTATTGTGCTCCGCTAAGGAGTTCAATGCATTCTAAATTTGGTAGAAAACTACAAAGATAGTGCTCTACAAAGTACGATTTCAATGTTACAAATGCATCTACTTCCGCTATAATACAATTTGGTCCCTAAAAAATTTTCTCCTCAAACACAATCTCTTAATTTTTATGTATTACAAATCAATATCTTTTATCCGTCTTGTTAAATTTTGATAGATTAACATTTATCAATTATTATAGAATCATTATATATCAATTGAGGAATTAATTAATTTTAATTATTGCACTAATAAATTATGGATATAATGTTAGGCTCTTTTCTAACGTGAGTGGATCGTGATGGTTAGGCTACTTACACTGTGAGTGTCCTATTTCTACGTTCTTCAACACTATTCTTGTTCGGTTTACCATGCATAGTATACTGAGAAACGATGCTACAATCCCAAAGGAAAAGCGCAAAAAGCTCTAGACGTTCACTTAATTCATCATATTTACCGTAATATTCACCTCCACGGTCAAGTTTGACGGTCTTAATTTTCTTTCTAAATTGAAGCTCAACTTCAACTTTGAAAGACTTAAATACGTATATGGGTATTGAAACTTCTCATGAATTAAAAATAGATAGTCGTACATTGAATAGTCATCTATGAACATAATGAAAAATTGTTGAACATTCCAGGATGTCGTAGAGAATGGTCAATAGATATTAGTGTGAATTAATTCCAAAACGTCCTTAGCCCTCTCGACACCTAAGGGCCTGTTTGGTTTAGGTTTTCATTTCCTGTTTCCATTTCCTGTTTTCATTTCGTTTCCTGTTTTCTGAAATTTTACAAAGGAAATGCTGGAAACAGCAAATTTTTTATTCTAGCATTTCCAATTTTTCCTTTGTAAAATTTCAAAAAACAGAAAACAGAAAATGGAAACAGGAAATGAAAATGCAAACCAAACAAGCCCTAATTCTCTAGAGTTTGTTCGTTTACCCTTAAAACACTCAACACATACTGTCGCGACCGGGGCCACGACGGGGTCGGCGAGCCCATGAGAGAAAAAAAAAATATTGAAAAATGATTGAATTTTGGGGAGTCGCCACCAATTTATTTGGGTTGGGAAAATTGGAAAACCCGAAAATGATTTAAAATTAAAAATTGGTCTGCGAACAAGAGATCCAAATTCGGGAGTCGATTATGCGTAGGGAAGGTATTAGCACCCTACAACATCCGTTAAAAACGGTTACCCTTAATTAATTGTGCAAAATTCATTAACTTTTAAAATGTTTATTTTACCCTCTAAAAAAACAAGATTTATTTACATTCTTTAAATTAAAGAATGATGAGAAAAAATTAATTTGAAATCAATGGGACAAAAATGTTGAAAATTTTATTTTGGCTCGACGGGAAATCCCGCTCCTACGTATCTCCAGGTGCAATGGAGAAATCGAAGTCATGTAGTTCTAAAAATGTGTTTTAAAAGAGATTGGTTTTAATTTTGAAAAGAAAATGATTTTTAATTTTTGAAAATAAAAAAAAATGAGGAAATTGATTTTGGAAGTGTTTTTAATTCAAAGAAAAAAAAAAGGAATTTATTTTTTAGCAGAGTTGATGCTAGCAAATGGCTATACAACGAACCCTTGAAATTGTTTTGACGACATTATTGATAGAAATGCTATTCAATAAACGTCATTTATTTTGAGAAGAAAACATTTTTGAGAAAAGATTTAAAATTCCGCATTACTGGGTTAGCAAATGGCTATACTCAATATTTTCCCTTTTTACGTTATTGATAGAAATGTTATTCAATTAACGTAATTTTTTGAAAAGAATCATTTTTTTAAAAATGAATTTGAAATTTCACGCATTATTGAGCTAGTAAATGACTATACTCAATATTTCCTTTTTTACGTTCTTGATAGAAATGCTATTCAATTAACGTAATTTGTCTTTTAGAAAAATCCATTCATTTATTTTAAAAGGGGTTTGACTTTAAGCGCATTATTGAATTAGCAAATGGTTATACCCAATATTCTTTTCTAATTTGAATTACGTTAAAAGATAGAAATGTTATTCTATTAACATAATTGATTTGATAATCAAATTTATTTTCAAAAGAATATTTTCCTTATTTACAAAAATAAGCAGAATATCGAGTTAGTAAATGACTATACTCGATAATCCTTTTTAATTTGAATGACGTTAAAGGATAGAAATGTTATTCCGTTAACGTAATGGATTTGATAAACCAATTTTTTTAACAAATGTTTTTTATTTACAGGCGGGTAAACTTTTGAGCTAGTAAATGACTATGCTCAATTTTTATTTGAATGATGTTAAAAGATAGAAATGTTATTCTATTAACGTCAAAGATAACAAAGGGATAAATTGAATTAATCAATATTTACATGAACACATAATTAAAATTACACACAATCAATTATTTACAAGGGAATTAAACAAATATTTACATTTAAATTAAATGAATATCAATATTTACAAGAGATACAAGATAATGGGTCAAAATATCAAATTAAAAGAAAGCAACAAAAATAAAATTAGAACAATTAACACACATTAAAAAATAAAAGGGTTGGGCCTCAGTATACCATTACTGGCCCAGTATACACTCTGATTTTTTTTTAAACAAATAAACCATAATGTTGACAAAAAAAAAACAAATAAACCATAAATAATAATGAAAAGAAAAGGGGTAGATGAATCAGGTTTCTCAAAAGCTTCGACACCCACACTTTCACTCTCTTCTCCTAGGGTTTTCATTTTAGGGAAAAAAGGGAGAGTAAGGGGAGAGGTGGCCATGGGGGTTCAGCGGCGGCGCTGGCCGCATGCAGGGGAGACAGCGCGGCCACGAGGGCCACGGTCACAGCAGCGGCGGCACTGCCACTGCAGGGGGTGACGAGCGCGATGGCGGCCGCGGGGAAAGGCGGAGACAGAGGTGCTCAACGCACGGTGATCCTTGCGCAGAGGAGGAAAGGGGCGGCGTGCGACGGTGAGTCGCGGCCGTGCGTCGTCGAGAGGGAGCGCGACTTGCAGGCGGTGGAGGAGCGTTGACAGTAGACACGCGATGGTGGTCGCGCGGGAGGAAGGTGCGGCGGCGGCGGCGCTGCGGGTGGTCGAGGAAACGACGGCGACCTCGTGGTGGCTGGTTAGGGAGGACCTGCGGCCGCGCAACGTCGGTGGCTAGTGACGAAACGGTGGTTCGCGAACGGCGGCGGCGCGCGCAGCAGGGGGCGACGCGCGGCGGCGGCGGCTGCGGAGGAGCTGGACAAGGCCGTGGCGGGGGCGGAGAGGTTACAGCCACGGTGATGGCTCGGTGATGCGCGACGGCGACACCGTGCCGCGGCGGGAGGCCGTGGCGGCCTCCATTTCTTCTTCCTCCTCCCTGTTTTTTGGTTCTGATTCACTCCCTCTCCCTGGTTTTCTCTCTCTTTCTCTCTTTGGTCCCTCCTTCTCTAGTTCTAATTTTTTACTCTCTGTTTATGGTTGTTGCAGGATTCCAAAATTAGGGTTTTTGGCTAGTTGATGGGGTGTGGCCATGGTTCTAGGACAGCTATTGGGCATGGCCAAGGCAATGGGTGTTAGAACCACAGGAAACACTAGAAGGGGGGTTGAATAGTGTTTCAAACTTTTTGATAGTTTTTGGTAATCTTTAATTTTAAATCATGAAGATGAGCACCGTTAAGAACAAGTCTTAAGATCAGAGATAGTTGAAACATGCGGAAGATAAGAAAAATAGTGTTTATTCTAAGGCTTAAGATTGTTTTAAACAAAGGTTTCTTAAAGTGTCTTCTGAAGATTATTACAAGGAGTATTTTCAGAACGGTTTCTGAAATACTTCAGACAACTAGAAGTTCTCTGAAGTTTGTTCCTGATTTCTGAACTGATCTCTTTCAGACTTGCTTCAGAGAATTTATTTCAGAAGTTCTTCAAGGAACAATCTTTGTAAGGCTTCAAAAGATATAAGAGATATCTCATGTTTTATTTATATGAAAGATCATTTTATTGAAATAGTTGTGTTAAGTTTATTATAGAAAATACTTTTCAAACTCCAACTTAAATATGAAAATTGGAAATAAAGAGATTAAACAAAAAGGACTTAGGCATTTAGACTTCAGACAGACTTTTACGAGGCTGTCTGAAGTTTTTCAGACGGCTTGTAAAAACTATTTTCAAAAATGGTTTGTGCCTTCAAAAATATCGGATTAATTATTCTGACCCCTTGATTAGTATAAAAGGAATTGATAAGAGATAAGGGTAAGAGAACTTAGCCAAAGAATTTATCCTGGTTCACCCACAAACCCGTGGGCTACATGCAGTCCCAGAGGCAAACCACCACTGGATTTTCCACTATCTGAATCCACAGATACAAGTATTGTTCACAGCCTCTTCAGGCCAACACAAGTATTATTTTGTTTTCAACTGCCTCTCCAAGCAACTTATGCAGTATTCTTTTTTAGTCTAGCCTCTCCAGGCTCTGCAACTCAGTATTCTTTCTTCCACCAAGCCTCTGCAGGCTCTCTGACACTTATTCAAGTGTAGAGTATTCTTTCTTCCACCAAGCCTCTGCAGGCTCTCTGACACTTATTCAAGTGTAGAGTATTCTTTCTTCCACCAAGCCTCTCCAGGCTCTCAGACACATAAAGTGTTTTTAAATGAAACTAAGTTTAAGTTTCCACGAAACATAAACTTAATCTTTTCCTGTACTAGAGGTTAACTGAGTACTACTCAGGATACAATGGATAAATTCTAAGTACAAGGTTAAGACAGTGATAAAAGTGTATAAGTTTGAGTACAATCCCTGTCTCTGATAAGAGGAATAACATCCTCTGAGAATTGGCTAGGTAGATGCTGACTTTAAGCTCCAGCCTTGTTCTCCAGCCATTGGTTTCCATGGGTTACATTCTCACCCGTATCATTGGAAAAACCAAGGCATACTTGCAGCTTCAAACCATTCTTGGTTCATATGAGATTTAAGCACAGCCTGGTAGGTTGTTCAACTGAACAGCTACAATTTTGACTAGCATAGTTGATTCAAGTAAGTGTGGTCAACACTGATAGGATTTTCTGATGCATCTTGATCAACTTATTGAACCATGTGAATGAGTTCAACATCTTCAAATTCTTCCTTGAGGCTATTTATATGTTCTGTTGGAATATAGCCGTTTGAAGATGATTCATAATACCGTTGAGATGTTGATGATGTGGCTCATATAGCCGTTATGTAATAGTGTCTCAAACGATTGCTTCTTCTTTAGCAGATATGTGTTCAGACAGTCTTGTTCTGACACTTTTGTAGATAAGCTCTTTTAGAGAGATTTTCTTGATATTATTTTGCATGTTCTCTCTCTTGATATCCTTTTACTTTTCTTCAGCTGACTTCTGATTTTCTCTGCTTTTCTTAGGAGTGTATATGAGAAGGTATCCGTTGGATTTGTCCTCTTGCTTATTTTGTATAAGCTCCTTTTCTGTTTGCTTCCTGACATAATTTCTCCTTTCTTCTTTGAGTGAGGTGTCTTTTTTCAATGGCCGTTTCTTGCAGATGATAAAGTACGTTTGAATTAAAATATGTTATTCAAACATTTCTCTTTGTTGCTTCTGCTTAGTCTCCTGAGCTTTTCTTGTGCTTTCTTTTGAATTGGTGATGATGATATTTCCGTTGTGATACCACCCTTTAGAGAAAGCGTTGAATGCTATTCAATCCATCGTGAGACACGCTTCTTGGTGTCTTCATAATTCTGACAGAGTACAACGTTGGTGCTGCTATAAAGCTGCCATCGTTGTTGCTGCAATTTCTGCGTTGCAGAGATTTCCTCAGTGGTGTATGAAATTCAAAATCACCAGAAAAGGTCTCTGTATTTCTTGCCATAAACGTGTTTGAAAAAAGGTACGTGCAGCAGAGGTTCAGAAAAGTCTTCACAAACTTCAGCATAGGGTGCCACGTCATAAGTGAGATTTCAGACAGCACTGATACTTCAGACGGGTTGAACTACTTCAGACAGCTCCAACTCTTCAGACGAGTCCTGCTTCTTCAGACAGCTTCATTTCTTCAGAAGGCTTCTTTGCTTCAGACAGCTTCTTTTCTTCAGAAGGCTTCCTTGCTTCAGACAGCTTCTTTTCTTCAGACTGCTTTATGTTGTCTTCATATGGTCTTTACGTCTTCAGACAGTTTGCGTACTTCAGACGAGTTGCATTCTTCAGACAGCTTCTTTGTGTTAAATCCTGCATTTGTTCTTCTGATCCTGATCTTTTGATTATTATTTCATCCTGAAACACAATCAACAAACCAATACCTTTCTCAGTAGAATCTGTTTATATAATCTTATTTGTTAGTCATTAAAACTACAGGATATTAAGTCTTTGAGTCAAGTTTGAATGCTCAAACTGATTAATAGACTTCACAATGGGGACAGTGGTTCTCCTCTTTGTTTCCTGGTTTGATTTGATTTCATCTTTGGATTAATTTTACTGGGTATGGGATGAGTAATGCAGTTGAGTTCTGATTGTATTCAAAACTGTAATTTTTTAGTATTTATTCTATGTAAATAGGACTTTCATATGACCATGAGACACTCATTTGAATTAATTTACAGTTTTCCAATGTATGCAACAAAATATGCGCTAAAGTATTGTTCAAGTAAATTGCACAGCTAAAAATATACCAATGTGAAACCTTAACTGGATAGCCCTTCTTCCTCTTCCTCTTCTTCTCTTGTTTCTTCTTTCTGCACTTCCTCTTTTGAATCCCCCTCTTCTCAATTTCGGAACTTCAACCTCACTAATGCAATACTCTATGTTTTTTGAATTGGTTTTCAAATGTTAAAACCCAACTCTGTTTTTTCTGAATTTTTTCTGGAAACCCCCCTTTTTTCTGAATTTTTCTCCTATTTATAGGCAAAATTCGCCTCCCCCAGTGTGCAAGTTGCACTTGTAAAAAAAAAAAAAGGAAAGCTTGCCCATGCTTCCACCGCCCAAAATCAGAATTTTATATCAGCAGCAGCAGGTTATGGGCAAGTCCTGGTGCAAATGCAACTTGCCCTGCTACTCTGCCTTCACGCTTTTTCCTTTTCTTTTTCTTTACTTTTCTTTTTTTTTTAAAAAAAAAAATGCCGAACATGATAAAGGCAAAGGGCCTAAGTTAGGCCAATTCCCTCTTTTTACAAAATTCAAGTTTACAAAAAGTTGGCTAGTTTGGCCCAAGTGGAAATTTGAAAGAATATGAAAAACATGTCTTTTTTGGTAAAATGATTTAATTAACCAATTAATTAATAATTTATTAATCAACTAATTAATTAACCCATTTTTTTTTATTTTAACTCTTTTTTCTTTTTTGTTTTTTTATTAATTTGAACTTAAAAAATTAATGGGCCCAAAAATGACCCAATAGATAAAAAAACAAATCTGAAAAATTCTTCTTTTTTTTTTCAAGGGTGAAGCAAACGGGCCCAAATTGGGCCAATTAAAAGACTTTTTTTCTTTTTTGGATTTAATAGATTTTTTTTTATCAAAACGTTTAATCAATCTGTTAATCAATTAACCATCGATAATTAATTAACTAACGGATTAATTGATTCATTTCGATTTTCTTTAATTTTGGGTATTTTTGGATTTCTTTAGAAGAAATAGATAAATACTACAAATATATACATAAGAAAAAGTAAATGAAGTTCCCGGACAAAATTGGGTGCTGACAGCAGCCCCCTTTGCTTGTTCTTTCAACTGAAAGAATAAGCAAAAATAAAGAAGCAGCCAATTTTGTTTCGGACAAAACATGATCTTAGGAAAAAGGGAAAAGACCTGGAAAACCATCAGAAGGATAAGGAAAAGACCTAGAAAACCATCAGGTCAAACTGATAAACTCCTGGAAAACCATCAGGAGGAAAGGGAAAAGACCTGGAAAACCATCAGGTTAAACTGATAAAACTCTTGGAAAACCATCAGGAGGAAAGGGAAGAGACCTGGAAAACCATCAGGTCAAACTGATAAAACTCCTGGAAAACCATCAGGAGGAAAGGGAAAAGACCTGGAAAACCATCAGGTCAAACTGATAAACTCCTGGAAAACCATCAGGAAGAAAGGGAAAAGACCTGGAAAACCATCAGGTCCAACTGATAATCTCCTGGAAAACCATCAGGAGGAAAGGGAGAAGACCTGGAAAACCATCAGGTCAAACTGATAAACTCCTGGAAAACCATCAGGAGGAAAAGGAAAATACCTAGAAAACCATCAGGTCAAACTGATAAGAATCCTGGAAAACCATCAGGAGGAAAGGAAAATACTTGGAAAATCACAGGTTGTTTGATGAAAATAGAAAACACTAGATGTCACAATGTCGAGCGGACTTCACAATACCCTAGAGAAAAGAACTAGGCGTCACAATACCTAAAATGGAAACATGGGCATCACACTACCTAAAAAATGATAACTCGACAACTCAACATCTGGAACAAAGGTTAGGACAATGCCCAACAGTCGGTGCAAAATGCTTGCAAAAAAAGAAGTTAGAAATTTGGACGACAATCTGGATTTCAAAACTTGATTCTTCCATAGAAACTTGGCATGAATTTCAAATCAAATATGAAAAATTCTAGGAGAAACAACAATCCCAAAAATGATATGAATTTTCTTTTCACCATTGAGTCAAAACACTCATTCAATTGTTTATGGATAAAGGGCGGTATTATGGTGTAAGGGAAAAACAAAGAATCTTTTCAAGGTTTTTGAGATCAAAGGGGAGGAGTATGGGAAGGGCAGATAATTTTCCACTGTGACATGAAAGTATAAGTGAAATATGAATCTAGCCCCCAAGTTAGGCATGAAAGCATGATTTCTCAAGGAGATGGAAACTTGCACAATTCTGGCGAGGAGGAATAATGAGCCCCCAATTTAAGGTTCAAACTCCCATGACAGTCAAATACTCCCGATGCGATGAGCCCCCAGATTTTAGCTTTAAGACATCTATGGCACTCAAATCCTTTTGATGATTCTTGCTTCAAATGTTCAGTGAATAGAATTAACATTTGCTTCCGTTGCAAGTGCGTTTTTCCTTCATCTTTTGTATTTTTTCTTTTTTCTTTCTTCTTTTTTTTTTCATTTTTCTTTTTTTTTTCTTTTTTCTTAGGAGCCAAATGTACAAGCAAATGCAGCTTAATCAAGTCGCTTTGTCTCAAAATTAAAGATTAAGAAAATAAAAGCAATCAATCTTTGATCAGGATGGACTTTATTGGGCTTGTAACGTGGCCAAGGGTTAAATGGTTATGAAAGAAAAGGATATTAAGGCCCAAAATGAGTGTTTAAGGTTCATTGGGACAAATGATCTGCTGCACAGTGATACATTTTGAAACAGATAATTCAGTCAAAGTGATGTTCTCAACATTTTCCCATTTTCACATCTTCCAAGTTTTCAAGCTTTCATTTCTTTCCTTTTTTTCATTCATTTCCATCTTTCTATTTTATCTTTATTCTTTCATATTTTCAACTCTTCTTTTCCTTATGAATGAATAACTTGTGAAAATGGAATACAACTTGTACGAGTAACATCACAAATAATTCATGAGACTTGGATGAACACATTGTAGCAGCCCCCAGTGTGGAGGTGATCCTTGTCCAGGGTTAATTGAAGAAAAATTCTTTTTTAAGCTCAAAGTGGGTAGCAAGGGATATTACTCAACTGTTGGATAAAGAAACAAGGCCAAACTTCGTTTCAAATCTTGATTGCTTACTCTCAAAAAGTTTAATTTAGAGACAAAGTCTCTTGAAAGATGCATTTACTCATTTTTCACTCCTTTTCTTTCTTTTGGAATAACAACATGAACAAAAGATAATTTCATTGCTCACAATATGATGAGTACATCATTGTAGTAGAAGCAAAAAGTTAACCGTTACACTTAAACAAAAGAAACAAGATAAAAAGCGAGAAATTGAAAGTCATTCAATACTACCGACAACTCAAAATGCACCAGCCAAACTTCATTCTTAATGCTTAAGCAGAGGATCTTTGTCGATACTCGTCCCTGTGGATTTCCCTTCTCCTTCTTCAAAAAACAATTGTCCTGCATCTCTTAACCTTTGCACTCGAAGTTTGAAGGTCAAACATTTTTCTATCGAGTGACCCGGGGCTCCCATATGATACTTGCATGCTTCAGCTGGGTTGTACCATTTGGGGGGAGGATTGGACACTGGTTGTGGTACTTCTGGGGCCACCAAATGTTGTTGTAACAAAGTATCATAAAGGTCAGAATAAGGGATTGGCACTGGATCGATCTTCACTCTCTCTTTTCTCGGCTGATAGGGTGGATTTTGGAAGGTCGGTAGCTGGTTGGGAAAGGAAACATTGTTAACTTGTGGAGGTGCGGAGTTCCCAACTTGGGATGCTCCTCCCTGGTAAGGATTGTGGAAGTTTGGAGGATAGGATGGGTAGGGGTATGGATAAAAGGGTGGTAGGGAGTATGGTGAGGGTTGCTGGACGGACTGATGGGATATGGTTTTGGATGGGTAGTTTCCCGTGCCAACTGCATGGACCTCTCCTTCCTTCTTTTGAAAGTTCGACTTCTTGGGCTTGTCATGAGGAGCATTCATCCCATGTAATTTCCCTTCTCTAATGGCATCTTCCACCTGTTCTCCAGCTATGACCACATCTGAAAACTGATTGGTGACACATCCCAACAATTTCTCAAAGTATGCCCCATCAAGAGTTTTCACAAAAAGTCTAACAACTTCTTTTTCATTCAGAGGGGGCTGAACCTGAGAAGCTTTCTCTCTCCACCTTTGAGCATACTCCCTAAATGTCTCCGTCTCGACCTTCTTCATCCTCTGAAGCTCGAATCGGTCAGGGGCAATGTCGGTCACAAACTGGTATTGTTTAATAAATAATTCCGCCAGATTACGCCAACTCCTGATTTGCTTCTTATCAAGCTGTAAAAACCAAGTCAGAGCACCTCCAGCCAAGCTGTGCTGGAAACAATGAATCATGAGCTTTTCATTGTTATAATGTGCAGCCATGCTTCTAGTGTACATGGTCAGGTGGATCAACGGGTCAGTCTTCCCTTCAAATTTCTCAAAGTCTGGAACTTTGAATTTTGCAGGAATCTCTATGTTGGGGAAAAGGTAAAAATCCTGCACATCCAGCTTCCCGTAAACATCTATTCCCTGTAATGCTCTCATTTTTTCTTCCAACATCTCCATTTTATCCATCATTTTGGCTTCTTCCTCCCTGACCTTCACCTCGGGGCCTGATGACTCGGTGACAATCACAACTTTGTGGGGATTTTCACCATTGGTTTTAATAGATGGGCCCCCACCATCGTCGTCATTTCCGTTCGAATTGTCGTTGATCACTTCCTTCTCAGGGATCACAGTCTTCAACAATTCTAAAATTTGGCTAACACTCCCTTCCAACCTTTCCATCCTCTGTTCCATAGTAGGAGGATTCTCATTTGTCACAGGGATCTCGGCCATTGTTGAATGGTGGGGAACTGTCTGGGAACGGGAACGGGTTTGGATGGGACTGCGTATGAACTTGTGCTTTGGCGCAATGGTGAAATCTGATAAAAATTTGGAAAGAATTAACTCAGGGAAATGTTATTTCAAAATTGGAATCATTTTAATTTTTATTTTTATTTCAATTATATACAAAGGAAAACGGGTGATCTTTTTTAAAAAATTGAAGACAAAACTATTCACAGAGTTTGCGAAATAATTTTCATGCCAGGATGAGGTACTGAAAATTTGTACAAAGGAATGTGGGGATCAAACATTTAAAGAAGGAAAAGGTGAATTATCCCATTGTCCTACAAAGGTGAGTCTTGGAATTGGGTAATCCTATGGTTGGACAAGTCCCTGTTTAGTTTGAGAGCTATGCCCAACTACCAGTGCATGGATTTAGGGATGAATCTAGACCTCTAGAGACCATGGTTCCCAGATTGCCCTCATCACATTGACAATGATCCAGTTCGTGGATTAGTCATACGTAGGGAAAAGCCCTCTCAATATAACAAATCCATGATACCGGTAACAACCTGAGTGGTGAATCAACTAATGTCTAGTGAGCATCAAGCCCCTCAAAACATTTGTTGAAACACCTCCTATGCCTTAGCTTGCACGAGCTCGGGTGTAGAGCCAAAGTTGTGCGAGGAGACTGACAGTGAAGTGCCTGCTTAGAGCATAGAAACCTACAAAACAACCCCACCTGCAAGAGAGACAGATAACAAATATGTACACAAATAATAGTCTTCTAACCTAAGGTTGAAGCAAAATATTTACAACAGCAAAATATGTACAATGGAATTCACAAAGACATAAGAAAAAGTATTTACAATAGGATATATACAACAAAACAAAGAGGGTATAACAAACATAAAAAGTTAATAGTTTTGCACAATTAATTAATAGGCTTGACTCTTAAAGTCCCCAGCGGAGTCGCCAGCTGTCGCGACCGGGGCCACGACGGGGTCGGCGAGCCCGTGAGAGAAAAAAAAATATTGAAAAATGATTGAATTTTGGGGAGTCGCCACCAATTTATTTGGGTTGGGAAAATTGGAAAACCCGAAAATGATTTAAAATTAAAAATTGGTCTGCGAACAAGAGATCCAAATTCGGGAGTCGATTATGCGTAGGGAAGGTATTAGCACCCTACAACATCCGTTAAAAACGGTTACCCTTAATTAATTGTGCAAAATTCATTAACTTTTAAAATGTTTATTTTACCCTCTAAAAAAACAAGATTTATTTACATTCTTTAAATTAAAGAATGATGAGAAAAAATTAATTCGAAATCAATGGGACAAAAATGTTGAAAATTTTATTTTGGCTCGACGAGAAATCCCGCTCCTACGTATCTCCAGGTGCAATGGAGAAATCAAAGCCACGTAGTTCTAAAAATGTGTTTTAAAAGAGATTGGTTTTAATTTTGAAAAGAAAATGATTTTTAATTTTTGAAAATAAAAAAAATGAGGAAATTGATTTTGGAAGTGTTTTTAATTCAAAGAAAAAAAAGGAATTTATTTTTTAGCAGAGTTGATGCTAGCAAATGGCTATACAACGAACCCTTGAAATTGTTTTGACGACATTATTGATAGAAATGCTATTCAATAAACGTCATTTATTTTGAGAAGAAAACATTTTTGAGAAAAGATTTAAAATTCCGCATTACTGGGTTAGCAAATGGCTATACTCAATATTTTCCCTTTTTACGTTATTGATAGAAATGCTATTCAATTAACGTAATTTTTTGAAAAGAATCATTTTTTTTAAAATGAATTTGAAATTTCACGTATTATTGAGCTAGTAAATGACTATATTCAATATTTCCTTTTGACGTTCTTGATAGAAATGCTATTCAATTAACGTAATTTGTCTTTTAGAAAAATCCATTCATTTATTTTAAAAGGGGTTTGACTTTAAGCGCATTATTGAATTAGCAAGTGGTTATACCCAATATTCTTTTCTAATTTGAATTACGTTAAAAGATAGAAATGCTATTCTATTAACGTAATTGATTTGATAATCAAATTTATTTTCAAAAGAATATTTTCCTTATTTACAAAAATAAGCAGAATATCGAGTTAGTAAATGACTATACTCGATAATCCTTTTTAATTTGAATGACGTTAAAGGATAGAAATGCTATTCCGTTAACGTAATGGATTTGATAAACCAATTTTTTTAACAAATGTTTTTTATTTACAAGCGGGTAAACTTTTGAGCTAGTAAATGACTATGCTCAATTTTTATTTGAATGATGTTAAAAGATAGAAATGTTATTCTATTAACGTCAAAGATAACAAAGGGATAAATTGAATTAATCAATATTTACAAGAACACATAATTAAAATTACACACAATCAATTATTTACAAGGGAATTAAACAAATATTTACATTTAAATTAAATGAATATCAATATTTACAAGAGATACAAGATAATGGGTCAAAATATCAAATTAAAAGAAAGCAACAAAAATAAAATTAGAACAATTAACACACATTAAAAAATAAAAGGGTTGGGCCTCGGTATACCATTACTGGCCCAGTATACACTCTGATTTTTTTTAAACAAATAAACCATAATGTTGACAAAAAAAAACAAATAAACCATAAATAATAATGAAAAGAAAAGGGGTAGATGAATCAGGTTTCTCAGAAGCTTCGACACCCACACTTTCACTCTCTTCTCCTAGGGTTTTCATTTTAGGGAAAAAAGGGAGAGTAAGGGGAGAGGTGGCCATGGGGGTTCAGCGGCGGCGCTGGCCGCTTGCAGGGGAGACAGCGCGGCCACGGGGGCCACGGTCACAGCAGCGGCGGCACTGCCACTGCAGGGGGTGACGAGCGCGATGGCGGCCGCGGGGAAGGGCGGAGACAGAGGTGCTCAACGCACGGTGGTCTTTACGCAGAGGAGGAAAGGGGCGGCGTGCGAAGGTGAGTCGCGGCCGTGCGTCGTCGAGAGGGAGCGCGACTTGCGGGCGGTGGAGGAGCGTTGACAGTAGACACGCGATGGTGGTCGCGTGGGAGGAAGGTGCGGCGGCGGCGGCGCTGCGGGTGGTCGAGGAAACGACGGCGACCTCGTGGTGGCGGGTTAGGGAGGACCTGCGGCCGCGCAACGTCGGTGGCTAGTGACGAAACGGTGGTTCGCGAACGGCGGCGGCGCGCGCAGCAGGGGGCGACGCGCGGCGGCGGCTGCGGAGGAGCATGACAAGGTCGTGGTGGGGGCGGAGAGGTTACAGCCACGGTGATGGCTTGGTGACGCGCGACGGCGACACCGTGCCGCGGCGGGAGGCCGTGGCGGCCTCCATTTCTTCTTCCTCCTCCCTGTTTTTTGGTTCTGATTCACTCCCTCTCCCTGGTTTTCTCTCTCTTTCTCTCTTTGGTCCCTCCTTCTCTGGTTCTAATTTTTTACTCTCTGTTTATGGTTGTTGCAGGATGCCAAAATTGGGGTTTTTGGCTAGTTGATGGGGTGTGGCCATGGTTCTAGGACAGCTATTGGGCATGGCCAAGGCAATGGGGACAGTGGTTCTCCTCTTTGTTTCCTGGTTTGATTTGATTTCATCTTTGGATTAATTTTACTGGGTATGGGATGAGTAATGCAGTTGAGTTCTGATTATATTCAAAACTGTAATTTTTTAGTATTTATTCTATGTAAATAGGACTTTCATATGACCATGAGACACTCATTTGAATTAATTTACAGTTTTCCAATGTATGCAACAAAATATGCGCTAAAGTATTGTTCAAGTAAATTGCACAGCTAAAAATATACCAATGTGAAACCTTAACTGGATAGCCCTTCTTCCTCTTCCTCTTCTTCTCTTGTTTCTTTTTGCACTTCCTCTTTTGAATCCCCCTCTTCTCAATTTCGGAACTTCAACCTCACTAATGCAATAATCTATGTTTTTTGAATTGGTTTTCAGATGTTAAAACCCAACTCTGTTTTTTCTGAATTTTTTCTGGAAACCCCCCTTTTTTTCTGAATTTTTCTCCTATTTATAGGCAAAATTCGCCTCCCCCAGTGTGCAAGTTGCACTTGTAAAAAAAAAAAAAAAAAGGAAAGCTTGCCCATGCTTCCACCGCCCAAAATCAGAATTTCATAGCAGCAGCAGCAGGTTATGGGCAAGTCCTGGTGCAAATGCAACTTGCCCTGCTACTCTGCCTTCACGTTTTTTCCTTTTCTTTTTCTTTACTTTTCTTTTTTTTTTAAAAAAAAAATGCCGAACATGATAAAGGCAAAGGGCCTAAGTTAGGCCAATTCCCTCTTTTTACAAAATTCAAGTTTACAAAAAGTGGGCTAGTTTGGCCCAAGTGGAAATTTGAAAGAATATGAAAAACATGTCTTTTTTGGTAAAATGGTTTAATTAACCAATTAATTAATAATTTATTAATCAACTAATTAATTAACCCAAATTTTTTTTTATTTTAACTCTTTTTTCTTTTTTTGTTTTTTTTAATTTGAACTTAAAAAAATTAATGGGCCCAAAAATGACCCAATAGATAAAAAAACAAATCTAAAAAATTCTTCTTTTTTTTTTCAAGGGTGAAGCAAATGGGCCCAAATTGGGCCAATTAAAAGACTTTTTTTCTTTTTTGGATTTAATAGATTTTTTTTTTATCAAAACGTTTAATCAATCTGTTAATCAATTAACCATCGATAATTAATTAACTAACGGATTAATTGATTCATTTCGATTTTCTTTAATTTTGGGTATTTTTGGATTTCTTTAGAAGAAATAGATAAATACTACAAATATATACATAAGAAAAAGTAAATGAAGTTCCCGGACAAAATTGGGTGTTGACACATACCTCAAAGTTTGACAAGTCTAAAGATCCAAGAATCTCATCCAACACAAGCCTCTGAATTCTCTATTTAGAGATATGGCCTAAACGCTTATGTCATAAAGTGCTCTCATTCAATTTATGCTTCGTACCATAAGAATAAATGTGACAGAATTCTTTATTGAAACTAACTACATCTAGCATGTATAGATTATCAATTACAAAACCGATACTAACATAATTTGAATTTTGAAAGAGACCAAATTTATTTCCAAACAAACAATTAAAAACATATTTGTTTAAACCAGAAACTAAAATTATATTTTGTCTAAATTGTGGTACTACAAATGTCTGAAATAAATCCAAATAAAATCCATTCTTTAACTACAATATGAAATTCCCAACTACCTCCATGGTGACCTTATTGCCATCGCCCACATAGATAAATCTTTTATTACCACTTGGTCGTCGGCTTCAAAGGCAACCCTGCATTGATACACTAATGTGAGCAATAGCACAAGAATCCACTCAACATGTATCATGTGGTACAAAAGTTTAATTAACTTCAGAACAAATAAAAGAGAGAAAATTACCATTCTGTACACGCCAAAAGGCGTACTTGGGACACTTTTTCTTTATGTTCCCATGTTTTTTGCAGAAGAAGCGGGTAGGTGTTTTCTCATCCTTCTTGACTTTCTTTTGCTGAGAAGTCCTTCCTGCAACATCGTTATTCTTCTTTCTCTTCTTATCCTGAGAGTTCAAGGCCAAATGAGCACTTTCAATCTTCTCTCTTTGCTGCAATTTTTCTTCTTATACACAGTGAAAAATGAGTTCATTCAAAGTTTACTTATATTTTTTAGTATGATAACTCACCTTGAACTACCCAAATTGTGTATGAAGGGGAATCAAAACTAGGTGCACGAGCAAGTCATCAGACAATTCTAACTTTAGTGCTTTCAGTTTTGGCACGAGATTAGACATTTCCATAATGTACTCCCTTTGTTTCCTTTGCCCTTGTATCTCATAAAGATAAACTTGGCAAGCAAACTACTTGCATCAACTTTCACATTACTGATGAAAATACTTCTCAACATCAAGAAAACCTTTTGCTCTCTCACTATAAAAAGAAAGAGCCCCAAAAAACTTCTAGAATGGATCGCTTCATGATCATGAGGCACATTCGGTTTGAGCATTCCCATTTTTTAACCTTATACTCCTCCAGCTTCTCCGGAGTTGGAGTGGGTTTCTCAACCCGAAGTGTTAGATCAAGATCCATGCAGCCGAGAATTATCTCGATTGCTTCCTTCCTAACCTTAAAATTTGTCCGATTAAGTATGGGGATACAATTAATTTCAGCATACATGTTAACAACACTAGCAACAACAACTGTAACAGAACATAGATACAATTAATTACATGCTTAGATACAATCAACAGGGATAAAGCACAGACATACTACTAATATGTATGTATGTATGCGATAAAAAAATCATTATAGATCCTACAAGATACCAAACACTCCACCAACCTCAATGCCTTTGAGCTTGCAATTTGTCTTCTAAGCGGTACTTTCACGCAACCATCAAACATTGACAATCAATTTTGTAAGGTGAAAGCTTGTTTTTGGACATACGATCACCCACATGAACAACTAGCTTTGTGACTATCACACATTTACCGTCACCTGCATAAGATTATTTTGCAAAGTTGTGTCTCACCTTTAGGCAAAAGCACAACCCGCATGAATAACCCTATGTACATATGTGTAATATTAATCAAGTTTATTTTCACAACAGAAGTTACTTTGGCAACATGATGCTTCAATAAATTGATTAAATATTACTAGACAACATGGTTTGAGGATCTATAATGTTTTTTAATTAATATAAAAAAATTTATAGATCCTGAAACCATGTTGTCTAATAATATTTAATCAAGTTATTGAATCATCACGATTCCAAAGTAACCTCTGTTGTGAAAATAAACTTGATTAATATTACCTAATTGTGCATGGCGTTATTCATATGGGTTGTGTTTCTGCCCAAAGGTGAGACACAACTCTGCAGAATAATCATATGCTTGTGACGGTAAACGTGTGATAGTTATAAAGCTAGTTGTTACTATAGTTGATCGTCTGTCCGAAAACGGGCTTTCAACTTACAGAACTAACTGTCAATGTTAGATTGTTGCGTGGGAGTATCGTTTTACAAGCCAACTAGCTTGCATGCCCAAAGGCATTAGGGTTGGTGGAGTGCTTGGTACCTTGTTGGATCGATAATAAATAGTTGCCTGCATATATATTAATATGTATATTTATTCTTTATCCCGGTTTATTGCATGTGAGCATGTAATTAATTGTATCAGTGTTCTATTACAGTTGTTGTTGCTAGTGCTGTTAACATGTCTACTCAATTTTATTGTATCACCATGCTTAATCAGACGAATTTTAAGGTCTGGAAGGAAGCGGTCGAGATAATTATCGGCTACATGGATCTTGATCTAGCACTTTGGCCTGAGAAACCCACTCCAACTCCAAAGAAGCCGGAGAAGGATAAGGTTGAAAAATGGGAGCGCTCAAACCGAATGTGCCTGATGATCATGAAGCAATTTGTTCCAAAAGTTTTCCGGGGATCTATTTTTTAAAGTAAGAGCGCAAAAGGTATCCTTGATGTTGTTGAAAAGTATTTCACCAGTAATGAGGAGGTTGATGCAAGCAATTTACTTGCCGAGCTTAACTCTATGAAAAGCACTAAAGTTAGAGTTATCTGATGATTTTCTCGTGCACCTAGTTTTGATTCCCCTTCCTGCACACTTTGGGAAGTTCAAGGTGAGTTATAATACTAAAAAAAAAGTGAACCTTGAATGAACTCATTCATTACTGTGTGTAAGAAGAGGAAAGGTAGCAAAGAGAGAAGACTGGAAATGTTCATTTGACCTTGAATTTCAAAATAAGAAGAGAAAAAAGAATAAGGATGTTGCAGAAAGGGCTTCTTAGAAAAAGAAAGTCAAGAAGGATGGTTAAACACATACCTGCTTCTTCTGTAAGAAGCCTGAGCACATGAAGAAAGAGTGTCACAAGTACGCCTCTTGGCGTGTAAAGAAGGGTGATTTTCTCTCTTTTATTTGTTTAGAAGTTAATTTAGCTTTTGTACCACATGATAATTGGTGTGTGGATACTGGTGCTACAACTCACTTTAATGTATCAATGCAGGTTTGCCTTTGGAGTCGATGGTCAAGTGATAATAAAATATTTATCTATGTGGGCGATGCCAACAAGGTCATCGTGGAGGCTGTTGGGATTTTTAGATTGCAATTAAAGACTGGAATTTATTTGGATTTACTTGAGACATTTGTCGTACTGTCATTTAGATAAAATTTAATTTCAGTTTTCAGTTTGAACAAATATGATTTTAATTGTTCGTTTGGAAATAAATTTGGTCTCTTACAAAATTCAAATTGTATCGGTACCAATTCTTTAATTGATAATTTATACATGCTAGCTAGATATAATTAGTTCTAGACTTAATAGTAAAGAATTTCTTCACATTTTTTTAATATATTTTTTATTTGGATTTATATCTCATGTGAGACCGAGAGACATGTCCATATCTATATGATCTTTTAGACAGCAGCCACATTTTTTATTTTAAAAGAAAATGGAAAACTTGAATAAATTATTAACCATAATTTATTTTATATCCCAATCTCATGCCGCAGTCACATAAGAATATTCAATTGAATCATATATATTACGTAAGACATTCACGTGAATTGAAATCAATTAAAAAAGAATTACCGTTAGGATTGACATAATGATTGAGGTTTAAGTAGTTTAATATAAGATTTTAGGTTTAAATCCTATTAGTTTCCTTATACCCAAAAAAAAATTAACGTTGATAGAATTAAAGCAAATAAAGACGATAGTCAAAGCATTTATTTCTGCATATTAATAATTTCAATAAATATGACCAATGAATCTAAATTGGAAAAGGACAAAAAATTGAAAAAAAAATTTCAAAGATTAAACATATATGAAACAAATCATGTAATAAAACACAAGTCAAACATTGATTCCTTTAATTCCTATCACAAGAAAAAAAATATCGTACATGGATGATACATTATAAAACCGCATAACCTAATGACAACGGCGACTCTAATATCAATTATTGAGATAATTTCTTAAGCTGAATAGGAATTTTCAATTAAACAATAAAGGACCGTTGTGTCAGATTACAAAGTTAAGAGTAACGACACATGCCTGTATCCATTACACTTGAGACTGTGTTGAAATGCACCATAAACCTTTGGGTAGATCACTAATGTCATCATGAACCGTCAATGCGCTTATTGCGAACTGAATGCGAGATGGAAGGGAGCAAAAACAAAAGGGTTAGAGAAAATGTGGTATTATAGTCTTTCTCAACCAAATCTCTAGAATTCCCAAGACCGTGACTAAATGCCAAAACTCTTGATGGGAAGAAGTATGGGAGCACGACTGATATGACGTCTTGGGGACCAACACCTCTAAAAGGGATTATTTATAAGCAACGTATTAGGGTTCTCACTATGCCGAAATAGGTCAAGTTCGATATCCATCCACATTGATGCTTACGGTAGTTTGAATGAGATCACCTTGACCAAAAAAAAAAACCAAATGCAGATCACTAGCGATCAGTATCCAATTGACACAAATAGCTATAATTAATATTTTTTGGTTTAACCACAGGTATCCTCCACAGGAGGCAATCCTGTTCAAGCCGGGAACATCCACATCATGGTGGGACTAGCTCTCCCAGCGGGGATTTTTTTCATCCACAAGACTCGAACCCCAGACCTTGCTTAATGGGAATCAAGCATGTACCACTCGAACCAACCCCCGTTGATTTTTTGATATTTAATATATATATTGTTTTAATATCTAAAATTATTTCATTATATTGTTTCTCTCTTAATAAGTATATACTAATTTGATTGTTTAATGACGTAAAAAAAACACTTGGTTGTTTAATAATTATAGTACTTACGTGATAATTAAGGGTGTTTATAATAATTACTTTATATATATATATATATAGGGGTGTATCTTGTGAGAAAAGTATTTTTATGTGAGAGTGAGAGGGTTTAATTTCAGCCACTAGATTAGAATATACGGTCCAGATTAAAACTTTCTAATTAATGTTTCACGTGCCTCCTCCTTCCCCTATATATGAAAGGGTTTGGGGAAGGCAAAAATAGGGGAAGAAGGAGGCACGTGAAACATTAATTAAAAAGTTTTAATCTGGATCGTATATTCTAATCTAGTGACTGAAATTAAACCCTCTCACTCTCATATAAAAATACTTTTCTCACAAGATACATCCCATATATATATATATGACTTAATTAATATATATTGTCGGTGTAAAGAATTTTTACACAAACATCCAATGGTGTGTCACCACATGATTTAGTGAATGTGGCATCTCATGTGTTATTAAATTCAATAAATAATGTGATAATACATTATTGAATATCTGTGTAAAATTTTTTTACATTGACAGTATATAAATATTAAACTCATTTATATTTGTATTAAATGTTTTAATTAATATCAAAATTAACAAAAATACAGCATATACTAATTGGGATAAATAAGATATTTTATAACAAATAATGTATTTTAACATTTATGATAAATTATTAATTAAAGATAAATAATATTTTAGCATAGAAATTTGTCTTAATTTTTTTTGGTAAGGAAATTTGTCTTAATTTATTTTCTTGAAAAGTATACCATCATATTATGTCCAAATAGGTATATACTAAATTGATTATTTAATAATTATATTAATTTATATGATAATGGAATTTACATTAATACTTGATATATTTGTATTGATTGTGTTAATCCAGGTCAATATAAATAATGAATAATATATAATAAATTGAAAAGGGCCTAACAAAAATTAATTAAAATCAATAAATATACATTAAATGGCGTTTTTTTTTAAGAAATAGTCCAGTTGTTTTTCATTTTTTGTGCCTTATTAAATTCAATGATGAATAGTAAATATTAAATTAAAGAAATAATGCATGGTTATTAAATTCAATAATGAATAGTAAATACTAAATTGAAAACGGCTTAACAAAAATAAACTAAAATCAAAATATACATTAAATGGATTTTTTTAAAATAGTCCAATTGTTTTACATATTTAGCTCTCATGCTTAATAATATAATGTCTTTTTTACACCTTATTAATAGAACGATTTTAGAGAATAAGAGAACACGATTTTCATATTTTTAAAACTAAAAATGATCAAATTTCAATAATGATTATAAGTACTTTTTAAAACTAGTTTATTGAATTAATTATGCACAAATACATGTATATTCTAATTTATCATTTTTAATTTTAAATTAGATTGTCAAAATGATTTTTCTCCAAATAAATATATACATTTGCTTGTTTATTTCATTATTATATTATTTACATGATAAGTATATATTTTAAGGGTTAAATATGTTTTTAGTCATTGAAGAATAGTTGAGATTTTATTTTGGTCCATGTAATTTAAAATCGATTGATTTAGTCCTCGAAAAGTAAAAATATCTATTTTTAGTTATCGATAAAATGTTGCAACTAATCTATAGCAAAATTATACAATAAGAATTAAATTGGTATATTTTTAATTTTTAAATGATTGAACCATCAGTTTTAAATTACATGGAGTGAAAACAAATTTTGACTATATTTTAGGAACTAAAAATATATTTAACCCATATTTTAATAATTTATAACATTAGTTTATTTGTATTGATTGCATTCAAATAAATGGACATTTATTTTATTATTTATTAACCATTTTAATTACTTTATATTTGTGATTTGTATAAATTATACATAATAAATAATTAAAAAATACGATATAAGTTAGTTTTGGAGAGAAAAAGAAAAATACGATGATCTGATGTGACATGACCATTATCCTTCTCTTATATAATATACATTAAATTATTTTTGAGCTGTAATTTTTACATTACTATTTAAATATATACATTGTTTATTTTATAATAAATATTTTATGAATTTTCATATTAAATGAAATTAATAATTTTCTTCATTCTATTATTTAATTAAGGCAAGTTTTAAATTTTAATAAATATTCAGTTTTTTCCATTAAAATGAAACACAACGATATATTTATGAATTAATAGAATAACATTTTTAACATAAATAACTTTTTCAAAATATTTTTTTTATTTTGACCTATTTTAGTATACCTTATTATACACGAATATACTCACTAATATAAAAAAGGACATAGTCACCAGGATTGCTCTGCAAATATAAAATATCCGCAACGTCTTCTGACACTGAAGTTGAAACTTGCCTGCGACATTGCGATTCTTTCTTCCCTTGCAGAACCCAGAAAACGTCCGTGACTCTGGTAATTTCACTAATTTACGAAGTGGCCCCATTTTTTGTAATTTTTGAACCTATTAGGATTATCCTGCAATATAGTAAAAAAAAACAAAATGATTGCAAATAAATATATAAAAAAATGGGTCGCAATTTGGTACCCTCCCGTTAGAGAGGGTTTTGGTACCTTCTTGTCATTTTTTTTATTGAATAGGCCAAAATTACGTAGGAACAAGTCGTGTACTCCGTCCTAAATTATTTCGAAGACATAAAATAGATTTCAAATGAGACACATGTGTATTGCAAATGAGAATGTGAAAAAATGGGGAATACAATAAAAAATACATGATAATAGTTATAGGGGTAAAAAGTCTTTTCAAAAATTAAAAATACAAATTCTAATAGTTAAATATTGTCCTATAAATATAAAAATACTAAAATTATTTAAGAAAGTTAAGAGAAATTGATTAAATGATACCAAAACCCTCTCTCACGATACCCTAGAATTTCCCTAAAAAAATATTAATTCTTGAGACCACCGTCGCTCGAAAACCACCGCGCCGTTTGACCAATGAACCAAAACTTTCCATTTAGAGAAATTACCTCTTCACACGTGTCTCCAACACTTATCAAAAACCTTACATACACAACAAGAGGCAAGAGCACAATGACACAATTCCAAAACCCTGAACAAAGAGTGTGCGTGTGTGTGTGAGAGAGAGAGAGAGAAAGAGAAGTGTTTTCTGAATCATTCTCTAACTTTGAAGAAGAAAAAGAGACTAACTCAGTTCCTGTTTTGATACCTTATCTGCGGATCGTAGTGAACTCTTCTAAGTTTCTTTGTTTCAGATCCATTTATGGCGGCGATAGAGGAGTTACCTTCTTCCATGCGCCAAGCTTCTGCTGAGGTATGTTGTCATTTCAATGTTATGTTATACTATAGTTTTGAATTTATCATCAAAGTTGAATATATTGTTGGAATTGATATTTCTTCACTACCAAATAATTTATAGCAATTTTGTGCTTAGTCTTCGTTTAGGTTGCACTTTGCACTTGTATTTTATTGTAAAGCTCCCTTTCAAATCTAACTCAGCCTTGATAATGTATAAAGAAACCAAAGCCGCCAGAGTAGTTGCAGTCTTGAATGGCCACCTCTCTGTCTTTATTAATTTTTGTAATCTTCTACAACATGCATTGTACATTTCATTACATTTTTTAACACCGTGATATGATAATATATTTTTTTCACTCGAGATTTGCGTTTTTTTTTATTTAATTTAGACGGAAACCTTCAAAGTCAACCACGCTCTCGCAACTTGTTCAATTTAATTTAATGTTGAATGATTGAATTCGAATTAAGTTTGAATCAAATCCTAAACAACGATATAAAAATCGATACGCTTGCGTATTCAGTGCCATAAAATTTGGCAGCAGCTGAATTTTCACTACAAAGATAGCACCACTGCACCACTACACAACCATTCTCAATTCTCATCTTCATAATCCTCTGTCTCTAGTATCAGAAGTAATAACAGAGGACTGCAATGGAAGATTCAGTTCCAATTTTAACCAAATCTGATTCTATTGAGCAGGAAAAATTGATTCCGTCATCAGATGAAATGATAGAGAGGAGTTTGGGAAGGTTTGGATGGATGGAGTTTGTGCAATGCATCCTTGTGTCATTTGCAATGTTCTTTGATGCACAACAATCATTCATAAGTATCTACTCTGATGACTACCCAACATGGCACTGCAATGACTTCACCGCATGTAGCACAGGTTCTGAAATCTGCAAGCTTCCAAAGTCTTCTTGGTCTTGGGATGGACCCTCTTCCAGGACAATAATATCCCAGTGGGGCCTTGAATGTGCTAGCAGCTTCGTTACAGGTTTACCTCAATCTTCTTTCTTCATGGGTTGTCTTATTGGCTCGTTTCTTCTAGCCACCTTGGCTGATACATCTCTTGGAAGAAAGAACATGCTCATTCTGTCTTGTTTATCTATGTCTATAACTTCAATACTCATAGTCTTCTCTACCAACGTTTGGATTTACTCGGCTTTTAAATTCGTGATTGGGTTTTTGCGTTCATCTATTGGAACATGTGTTCTGGTGTTACTAACTGAGAAAGTGAGCACAGAGTGGAGGTTCACTGTTGGGATTGTAGAATATTTCTGCTTCACATTGGGGTACATGTCCTTGCCTGGTATAGCTTATGTCAACAGAAATTCCTCATGGAAATCTCTTTATGTGTGGACATCAATTCCTGCTATTGCTTACTCAATCATTGCTTACATTTTTGTTACTGAGTCTCCAAGGTGGCTTCTCATGCAAGGTAGACAGCAAGAAGCAATAGCAATGCTTAAAGGAGTTTCTTCAGCAGAAAATGGTGTTGATTTGACTGGAAGCCTACTAAAAGTTACTACTCCTAAACAAAAGGCTTCAATTTTCCAACTATACTCATCAATAGCAGAGCTGTTTAGTAGAAGTTGGGCTCTTAAACGAATGGTAGCCATTATGGTGCTTGGTATTGGCATTGGAATGGTGTATTTTGGCATGCCTTTAGCAGTGGGGAACTTGGGATTTGACATTTACTTGGCTGTTGTGTTCAATGCCTTGATGGAAATACCTTCTTGTGTGGCAACCTATTTCTTGGAAAACCGCAGAAGAAGGCCATCTATTCTTGTGTTCTCCTTAGCAAGTGGCATATGCTGTGTAATGTGTGTTGTTGTGGGCCGCGGGCTACAAGGAGTTAAGGTGAGTCTATCATTGATATCATTCTTCAGTGCTTGCACAGCTTATAATGTGTTTCTCATATACATTATAGAGCTGTTTCCTACAAGTGTGAGGAACACTACAACTTCACTGGTGAGGCAAGCCATTGTATTTGGTAACATATTCAGCCCATTTTTGATATCTGCGGGGAGGAAAAATGACTTCTTCTCTTATGGGGTGTTTGGAATAGTTATAATGTGCTCCTGTATTACATTGATCGGTTTGCCAGAGACCAAAGGAATAGCTCTTTGTGATACCATGGATCAACAAGAGAAAAAAGACAACACATCTGTGTAAAATGCGTAATAAAGTCTGTTTGTGATGCTTCCTGTTGGTTCATTGTGTTTTTGCTGCTTGGTAGGATGAGTTTTTGATTTTGTCTCAATTTTGAAGCAAAAACCTGAGATGTGATTTTTGAGCAATGATATTCTCTTTCTTTTGAAGTGAATGCCTAATTAACAAATGGTAAACTGCTTTTCTCACCTTCTTATACGTGTGTGTCTGGTTTCATGGTAGAAGAATTAATTTATGTTTAATTTAATTATGTAGAATTGATTTTAAAGTAATCTGATTTTTGTTTGGATAACATGTATCATGAATATATCATGAAAGTAGGAATGGCACCCGCACAGGGCGGGGGTTGGAAATACCTCCCCGCCTCCTCATTTTATCATCGTCCCCATTCCCGATGCCAGTAAAAATAATATAAAAGAATTAGAAATTCAATTTTTAAATTAGAAATTATTACAATATAAAATATAAAATATATATATTATTATAGTATATTATATATATCATATAAATAAAAAAATTATATATATGTGGTGACGGGGAGCATGATCCTCGTCCTCATCCCCAAATCTGTCTTGGGGGGTTTTAATCCCCATCTCCATCTCCACGGGGGAATTTCCCATCCTTAGGACCCCATATGAGGCAGTCCCCATATGAGGCAGTCCCCATGAAAATCCCTACATGCAGTACAAAATTGTCATCCCTACATGAAAGTGAATTTTGTAGAAAAAATTTGTCTGGATATATTCTTTAGAAAAATTGGTTTCAAAGTGTAAAGAGGACAAATGAATATTCAAGTGATTAAAATTAATTCTCTCCATAAGCAAAAGCAATTAGAATTTGCTTTCAAGAAAACATGGTTAACCACCAAAAATCAATTACATGCTTTTCATCCAAACAAGTTTTCTTTAGTCAAAATCAAGTGTAACCACAAGAAAACCATGATTTGGAGGGGGGAGAAGTGGATTCAATCACGCAGAGATTTTTTAGACTTTTACATGATGCAACTGGGGTCTTAATATGTTCTTTTAATTTCAAAGGCTGTTAAACATGGGGTGTACATGAACTTTTATTTTCCCCCATCATGTTCAATAATGAAAAACTGCTCGTCGTTCGTTGTTCAAAAGCAATTACAAGTTTCAATTAAACACGTAGTATAAGGTGATCAATTACAAGAATCGTTCTTATAACTAGACCAGTGTTATTAATCAATTCTTTAGATGCGCGTAAATAGGATTGTAAACTTATTTAATCATCCCTAATAAGACGTGCCAAACGTCTAATTCATGTGTGGCCACACTCTAGACATGACTGATTATAGTTGTACTGGCAGGGAATATTTTGTTACTTGTATTTGGTAAACTTGATCGTGTACTATCGTTTTTCCGATTGGGTTTGTAATTGGATGATAAATTGATAATTGATTAATTTCTCTGAGCTGTCCTGATGAGTTTGGCTGCAGCTCTGGCTTTGAAAAGAATTCTTGCAGTTATGATTCCATTATTTAAGTACCTTTTCCAAACAAAACCTAAACAGATTTTCCACATTTTTTCTTATTTCATTTACGTAATCAGAAAAAGATTTACATAATCATTAATGCAATCTCCTAAATACATACAAGGTTACTAACATTGAAAGGTATGACCCATAAATTTGGAATTTGATTTTCTTAAAGTGAGTAATTTATTTTTTAAAAAATAAAATATTTTAATCATTAATGATATAATTAAGGAACAAATTTTAACCAATTTATAATTTATTATATATGTGTATATATATATATATATAATATTAATCATTAACTTTTTATTAATAATTGATTTTTTGTCTGAAGTCAAAATTAAAAGAGTAAAATCCATACAAGTCCCTACGGAACGGTGTGAATCAAGTCTTCTGTAAATTTTCGAAGAAGACAAAGGCTTACATTAAATGCCTCTGGATGAATATTGCATGTAGGTAGTACATATCTTTTTTTGGCAAGTAGCTAGCTGGTACATATCTGACAACAAATACAACCTGTTTATTGATAAAAACTAATAAAAAATTATTCATATCTTTTTATTAAATATTTTAATTTAATACCTAAAAAAATTGATGCACAAAGTAAAAAGGGGTTAACCACTCCAACTTCTCTTTTATTTTTTAAGGTGAAATAATTTTTTAATTCCTATAAAATATCTGAATTTAAATTTATGTTCATGAAATTTTTATTTATTTATTTTTTTTTTATGAAATATTGTTATTTTTTTAAGTCTTCGGTGTTTTTTTTTTCAATTGTAGATGTGATATACATCAATCAAAATCAACAATCTTATGTGTAGTACACTAATATATTATATAATAATGTTAGTTCTATTAAAACTCATTCAAAGATACCCAATAGTTCTTCCACTCCTTCGAGATATATATCGAACAATGACACTGTCGATTTCCTCGTCATGATCTCATGCGGAGTGCCACCTCGGCTCCTCGCGACCTTCACCATCACTAGTAACATAACCGAAACATTCACCGATGTTGACTGGTGGAATAACCAGCGATGATGGCCTTGGTATAATAGGAATCATGTGCGAGGAGGAGGAAGACGAGAAGAAGGACAAGGAGTCTGAGACAAAGACCAGAACCTTATGGTGAAAGTGCAAACCATTAGGAGATACATCATTTTTCTGCAACGTAGAGAGGCAAGCAAACGTGGGAGAAGAAACTCTTGTGGCGGCGGCAATATGGTGGTGTTTAGGGTTGGGGCTAGTGTAAAGTGGGAGAGTGATAAAGAATTTAAGGAATTTGGGATTTTTTTTTTTTTTGGAAATGGTAAAGTGAGAGAGGGAAAAAAACAAAAAAAAAGGTGAGAGACCATCTACATCAGTTGATAAATAACTGCCGTAAATTTTTTTTTATTTCAGTTGTTAAAATAATTGACATAAATAATATTTTTTATATCGGTAGTTAAATAGCCGAAATAAAATATAATTTTTTAAATAGGTTATTTAACAACCTTGTAAATATCTTAACTTATATACAAAAATGCCATCGTGACTGTTTTTTATATTGATGATTAAACAATTGATGTAAAAATTAGTTATAAAATTAGTTTTTTTGTACTAGTGACTCTTTATTATTGATTCTTTAAAAAATCAATTCAATTGTCTCATAAATAATAGATCATTTTGTAAAGAGTGTATTGATTTTCTAGCGAAAGGACTCAACGAAAATCGTGTTAAAGAATATATTAAAAAATGTTAGGAAACATGATTCAGAGAAAGAAGAGAATTGAGAGAAAAGAGAGAATTGTAATTGAGTGGAATTGTAAAAGTAACTTTACATGCACAGTATAAGGCTTACATAGTCAATGTAATCAACTAATTTCTAACTAGTTACTTTCCCAACCAATGTAACTAATATCTAACAAATTTTGACATCTTTAATAGCCCCCCGCAAGCTGGAAGTACTAGCACTTCAGGCTTAAAATGAACAAAACAATATAATCAAACCAAAAAAAATTACAATGGAATATGCTATATAGGCCTCTAAAGATCAATGCCAAATTGAGGCAAAAACTTAACTACTCAAGCAGAAGCTACAATTCTTACTTAACCACATGACATAAGCTACAATCCAAAGATAGTTAGTTACCAATACTTAACTGCCATAAGACAGAAACTACAAACTTAATCATTAAGAGCATAAGCTAACCACAACGCTTAACCACTAAAGATAAAAGCAAAAAACAGAATTTTAATACTTAACCATCCACCATCATAGAAACTAAAAATCATACTCTGCAATTAAGTTTATCACGTTCGAACGCAATATCAAACATATTTTTAGGGTGCGTTTGGAAAAACAATTTAATTAAGTGCTTATCACATGAGAGCTTATGTCATAAGCACGTTAAGGGCGTGTTTGAGAATATAGAGGGCGAGGGGAAATGAAGGGGGAGGAGGAAGGAAGAGACTTTGTAAACATTAATTGGACATTCCCAAATACATAAGGGGTAAGGGGTTCCTATAACCCTCCCCTCCCTCCTCTAACACCCCTTCTCAAACAAAGTCTAAGGAGTGGGTGAGAATCAAATGGGAGACAAGATATTTAACCTCTACATAAGTTGTTTCATAAGTTACTTTAAAAATCTTAATGAATTAAGCTAAAAATAAACATATCATGAACTCTTTTTATTAGTTTATCCAAACACTTATATAAGTGTTTATTTTATGTATAAGATAAATTCAAATAAGTTGTTCCAAATACCACTTTAGTCGATTAAAGAGTATCAAATTCAGCATTAAATTGCATATCACTATGGAAGCAAACTGAAAAGTAACAATATATAGAAACCAAAAAAAAAAAAAAGAAAATGAAAATGAAATTTAATGAGCACGTTGCTGCATTAACTAGTAAATCTCAGCATTAAATTGCATATAGCAATGGAAGCAAACTAAAAAATATAACAAAAAGAAGCCAAAGAAGAAAACAAAAATGAGCACATTGCTGCATTAATTAGTAACCTACCACGGACGGATAAATTATAGATCGCATCAATAGGCATATCACAACAAGCATTGCTGATTCAATCCACGATTTGCTTCAATTATAAGGAACCAGCATTTGATTTTGGTAATTCCAAGATAACATATATAGGGGGAAAGGACAAATTTCAATTGAAGGGGAAATTAAAAAATCCATGGACTCCAGTGGTTGTTGCAGGGCATCACTTTGAAAATGCTAGGTAGATGGGTCCTCTTTCGAAGTAACTAATAATCTCAAACTTTATAAAGTTAAAAAATCTTGTGTCATTGTTATTGCCTTTTTGCTCGTAGCTAGTAATCTATTTATGTATGGTTTTATACGTGTTATGGAGTATTGCATCATTCTGCTTCATTCTTTCATCCCATCTTTACCTTCTTTCGAACCCCATAACTATGCCTCTGGAGTGTGCGACAGACCATACACAAGTTTATTTGTTGTGTCCTCCTTTAATTTTACGTAATAGTTGGAAATGGAAAGCGGCGAATAGAATGGACTTCTGGAATTATTTTTGTCGTATATATGATATGATATCCATGATGGCTAGCTTATGTTACTCTTATAATTCTTGTATTAAACAATTAAAAGATACAGAGCCAACCAGCATATATGACATAAGATTGCAAAAGCGAGTTATCAAATATTGAATATTGAATCTGATGAAAGGAAAGATAAGAGATGCCCAGGTGGGCTAGCTTCAACTTAATGCTTAAAAAAAAAGTAGATCTAAAAAAATTATCTCTTATCTCTTTTATGTACAAATACATACATATATATATATAAATTCGAATCTTTATTTCTTGATAATTACTCTTTTTTATATAAAATCACATTATATTCATGTTCTCATTTTTATGAAGTGACTCACGTACCTTTTTTTATATAATAAATTTATTTTTTATATTAAATTCAATTAAATAAATTTTAATTTTCTGCTTAATGAATTATTTAATCAAAAGAAACTTTTATTTTCTTAATTTCTTTGATCTAACACTTAATTTCTTCAATTAACATTAAATTTAAGAAAATATTTTATTTATAAACTATTATTAAAAATAATTTTGTATTAATTAGATTCATTTTTTAGATTTTCAAAAATTAACATCAAATTAATACATGCAATTTGTATATTTTAATTTATTTTTATTATTAAAATAAATTTCTGCCAATTCAATTATTTTTAATTTTTTCTGTATCTTTTGATGTTTTATAAAAAGATCTACTAGATGTACATATTAGATATATCATATCAATGAACCAAAGACTTGAACAACCATTACAGATTTGAGGGCGGAGCGGAAGATGAAAAAATTTAATGAATGAAACTATTATATATATATCAGTACTGTGTGATAGAAAATGGTATGACGACAACACAAACTAGCCTTAAATAGAGGGATCCAGTCAAGGAAAGGGAACTGAATGACTATTATATCAGCGTGTGATAGATAGTGGTATGACAAACTAGCCCTTAAATTAAGGGAATTACCAAACTCTATAAAAGTATTAGACCACCATAAATATTAGCGGGGCATATATTGAAGTGTAATTTTTTATTTAAAAGTAGAAATATTTATTGTATTTTGTATTTAATAAATACATTTTATTTTAATAAAAAATTATATTTTACATATCTTTAACATTAATCCTATAAGATTGATGATAGTAACAAAACCTATTATATATCAGTGTATGTAATGTAACATACAAAAAACTAACCCATAAATTGTGGGAACCTGCCAAGGAAGTGAACTCTAGAGAGTAATGGACCACCATAAATATAGCGACAAAAGCAGATCTTTGAAAGGAAAGGGAGCGAGGGCCACGTTTTGGAAGCGGAAAGAAATTAGGTAAAAGGATGAAGACGGAGTTATTATTCAAATTTCAAAACCAAAAAAACAAAAAAAATGTTGGCTTCTGATCAATCTGATGCATGTGCATAGATCCAATTAAGTAGCCAGGTCAATCGTTATCACGCTGCAGCTATCTGGAATGGGCCTATTAACTTACTATTATAGGGACATTGATTCATTTCATCAATCATATAATATAAATAAATCATGGTCTTGTAAGATAGATAGATAGATAGGCATATGGCAGAGAAAATAATAATTTATTGATAATCCAATTTCAGAAAAGTGGATCCCTAAAGGCCCCACGCATTTTTGTATTATCAATTTCTAGTTATAGCTACCCTTGCCTCCTGGCAGTTACCTGTGTTGTTCCATACCTCTCATCACCCCACCCAATCCAATTTATAGTGTAACCAAACACGTTGTATATGTTGGAGGGTAAATTAAAAAAATAAAAGTTAAACAAGGAAGGATTCACAATAAAAGGTGAGGAATGAGATAACCATTTCATTTCATACATTCGCGAAGAGTGAGTGAGTAAGAGAGAGAGAGAGAGTGTGTTTTCTGAATCTCTCTCACTCTTGGAGTTAGAATAGAAGAGACAAACCTGATTGGATAGATCGTGTAGTTGTTTTGATGGCGGCGATTGAGGAGCTTGCTGATTCAACACGCCAAGTTGTGGACGAGTCCAAAGCTAACGGTGATGTATGTTACTTATCTCAATCTCACATGTTATATGTTACTTAGTTGAGTTTGAATTATTTTCAATGCTAGTTGGTTATGATTGGAAATGCTATTTTGAACCAAATAGTTTATAGCTTTCATGCGATTTGGAGAGTCCGGTTTAGATTGAACTTCTCATTCATTTTTTAAAACAATGGCAAAATGGCAACCTTCCATTTTCTATCTAATAGCGTCGGAAAAGTGTCTCTTCACGTTGTTAGATTTTTGCATGAAATTAATTAAAATCTCTCTTAACATGATTTATAAATATTAATTGACCTTTTAAACGAAATGTTTCTTTGATTAAAATAATTGATATTTATAGAAACGAAATGACAGTAATGATATTTATAGTTTTTTTTGTCATTTTAATAGAAATTGCCTGATGATAATGTCTTAATTTATGAGTCATTATTATATATTTGATATTTTTGTTTTTATTTTGCAAATATCTTAGTCTTTGCTTTCAATATTCCATAAACGTATCCGTACAAAGTTTTCATTACTTAAATATGATTTTTGTATCTATATTTTTTAGGTTTTTTTGTTTTGATCCCTATGAACTACTTTTTTATGTTTTTCATCCTCACTTCTTAAAACATTTATTGTTTTAGTCCCTATATAAGTATAACTAAGCTCTCTTAACTACTTAATAAAGCTCTATGTCAGCATGTCTCATTGCGTACAACTTAAATTCATGTGACAAGCATTAATCCTATTCAGTTAATTATATGACATTTTAATAATATGACTTCTTCATCCTCCCATTTTATAAAATCCTTAGTCCCCAATTAGGAACTCTATATCTATCATTTTCAATTTAGAAGAGTTTGTAGAGCTTCATCCATGGCTGGAAGCAAGGAGGATACTGAGTAGACATTTTAGAAAAAGCTAAGATAGCAAAAGTGAGATTTGAAAAAAGATAGAGATTTCACACACCAGAACCCACCTTCCAATTGAGACGTCTCAAACCTTCTACCCAAATTCTTGGCACTCTTGGAAGTCAGTGTTAGCATAATGTCTCCATAGCCACATAGCCTTTTCCATGAGGACGATGAAGAGGCTGAAACCACCTTGCTTTCGGCCATGGATAGAGCTTTGTGAACTCTTCTAAATTAAAAATGGTAGATAGGATTCCTAATTGGGGGCTATGGATTTAATGAAATGAGAGGTTGATGAAGACACGTTATTTAAAAGTCATGCATATTATATTATTTGAGTAGGATTAACACTTATCATGCAGATTTTAAGTTATACACGGTGGACATTATGACATTTAGCTTCGTTAGCTATGTCAATAGCTCACTTACACTTAGGACTAAAACAATAAATGTTTAAAAAGGTAGGGACGAAAAATTAAAAAAAAAGTTCACATTGACCAAAATAAAAAACGTAAAAAAAATATATGTAAGGATCAAAATCATATTTAAACATTTAATTATATATATAATCAATACACATATCAATATATATATAACACATTTTTCTTTGTCGTATTATCCATCATCACATCTTATGTTTCTTTTTCATAACTCCGTATTTTTTCTCACTTTGCAATATAATTTGTTGTATAAATATATTATACAAATGTAATCATTCAAATAATTTTTTTTGTAGGAACACAATATTATCTATAGCTATAACCAATTAAAATTCTAAAATATATTAAAGTAATAATAAAAAGGAATCAAACTCATTAATTTTATTTTAATATTAATCCAAGCTTTTGTATTCATACAATTATACTTATTATTGTAATCCCTCATCTTCATTTCGTTTTCTCTTTTTTTTTTAATTCATTTTCAACTTTGCTTTTGCTGTTTAGTATGAGCCAAATAATGTGAATGTGTAAAAGAAGAAAGAGTGCATGTGAAAAGAAAAATAAAAGAAATCAAGAAGAAGAGGAAGAGAGAAAAATAAAAATAAAAAACCATTTATCATTCTGTGCAATTGATACGAATCTCATTCCATACTAGTATTCTGCATTTTCTATCTTTCCCAGAGTTTACATAGACATTAAATGTATGGAGAAGGCTAGTTGCTATCTTCAACCCACCAGCCTTTTGTTTTTTTTTATTAATATTTTGAATCTTGGATACGTGCATTACATTACATTTTTTAATCGTGATATGATATTTTATGAGCCCTGCTTAATTAATTGGGGAAAAAAATACAAAAATAATGGATTTATGGCGAAAATCATGCGATGTGGTTCTTTGTGGAAAATTTATCGTGCCAAAGAGCAATTTTCAATTTTTCATTATTATATTTTCACTCGTGATTCGCAAGTCTTTTGATTCATTTAGATTAAGATAGTTGAATTCAAATTGCATGCTAAAGACATTCACATTCAACCATATTCGTACCAAACACGTTGAATATAATATTTTAATGAAAGATATAAAAATCGACACGATTGTGGATTCCGTGTTAATTATAAATTGTCACTACTATAAGATGGCTAAGCTAACAATAGTAATCAGATTTCAAATTTTCCTGTTGAAGCTAAAGCAGCACCATACACTCATTCTCATCACCCTCTGCCCCCAATAACAAAACAGAATTGAAATGGAAGATTCAGTTCCAATTTTAACAAAATCTGATTCTATTGAGCAGGAAAAATTGATTCCCTCATCAGATGAAATGATAGAGAAGGGTTTGGGAAGGTTTGGATGGGTGGAGTTTGTGCAATGCATCCTTGTGTCATTTGCAATGTTCTTTGATGCACAACAATCATTCATAAGTATCTACTCTGATGACTACCCAACATGGCACTGCAATGACTTCACCACATGTAGCACAAGTTCTGATATCTGCAAGCTCCCAAAGTCTTCTTGGACTTGGGATGGACCTTCTTCTAAAACAATCATATCCCAATGGGGTCTTGAATGTGCTAGTAGCTTCATCACAGGGTTACCCCAATCTTCTTTCTTCATTGGTTGTCTTCTTGGTTCATTTCTTCTAGCCACATTGGCTGATACATCTCTTGGAAGAAAAAACATGCTCATTCTGTCTTGTTTATCTATGTCAATAACTTCAATAGTCATTGTGTTCTCCACCAATGTTTGGGTTTACTCAGCTTTCAAATTCCTCATTGGGTTTTGGCGTTCATCTATTGGAACATGTGTTCTGGTGTTACTAACAGAGAAAGTGAGCACAGAGTGGAGGTTCACTGTGGGGATTGTAGAATATTTCTGCTTCACATTGGGGTACATGTCCTTGCCTGGTATAGCTTATGTCAACAGAAATTCCTCATGGAAAACTCTTTATGTGTGGACATCAATTCCTGCTATTGTTTACTCAATCATTGCTTACATTTTTGTGACTGAGTCTCCAAGGTGGCTTCTCATGCAAGGTAGACAACAAGAAGCAATGGCAATGCTTAAAGGAGTTTCTTCAGTAGAAAGTGGTGCTGATGATTTGACTGCAAGTCTACTAAAAGCAACTCCTAAACAAAAGGCTTCAATTTTCCAACTCTACTCATCAATAGCAGAGATATTTGAGAGAAGTTGGGCTCTTAAAAGAATGATAGAGATTATGGTGCTTGGAATTGGCATTGGAATGGTGTATTTTGGCATGCCTTTAGCAGTGGGGAACTTGGGATTTGACATTTACTTAGCTGTTGTGTTTAATGCCTTGATGGAAATACCTTCTTGTGTGGCCACTTATTTCTTGGAAAACTGCAGAAGAAGACCATCTATTCTTGTATTCTCCATAGCAAGTGGCATATGCAGTATAATGAGTGTTGTTGTGGGCAATTGGCTACAAGGAGTTAAGGTGGGGCTATCATTGATATCATTCTTCAGTGCTTGCACAGCTTATAATGTGTTTCTCATATACATTATAGAGCTGTTTCCTACAAGTGTGAGGAACACTACAACCTCATTGGTGAGGCAAGCCATTGTATTTGGTAACATATTCAGCCCATTTTTAATATCTGCAGGGAGGAAAAATGACTTCTTTTCTTATGGGGTGTTTGGAATAGTTATAATTTCCTCCTGTATTACACTGCTTGGTTTGCCAGAGACCAAAGGAATAGCTCTTTGTGATACCATGGATCAACAAGAGAAAAAAGAGAACACATCTGTGTAAAATTGGTAACAAGGTCAATTGGTGAAGGCTTAGGCTCATTGTCTTCGCTGCATTGGTAGGGGAATTTCTGGACTTTGTCTCGATTTGGAAGGCAGAACCTGAGATTTGATATATTCTTGAGCACTGCTATAAATAAACAAACTATATATGTTAATGAAATTTACGTGTAGTTTTGTATTACTAGCTTAGTAATATAAGAATCACAAACGGACTAGGACTAATTTAATCTCAAAAGAATTGGCTTAGTGAATGAATGAGAATTGCTCAAGTCATTATTTAATCGTATATTTAGCAACTTTGTAATGTCATGTCAAACCCGTTTTATATTAATCCATTTACAATTTAATAGCTTCCTAATTCCTACATGTACTTTTTCTTTATGCTTTTATAGTGTATTTGAACCCAATTAAGTTGTGGGGAAACATTAGTTAAATCAAAAGCATCCCGAACATAATTTAGCTCAAACATGTGTGTTAGTTTGGTGTCCTCACACACTAGTCTTACATCATTTGATCAACACTGAAATATATTACTTGGATCTGTGGCTTTGTGATTTGGATATTGATTTGGGAGGATCTCGATGTTGTTCTAGAATAATTCACTTCAATGGCAACATATATTGCCATTTGCCTGTAGTCAGTAACTCTGATTTAAAATCTAGTAAGATGATTAGAATATTTTAATTTTTAATTTTATTATCTGTTCAAAAGCTTGATTCTGAATGTTGTAAGCACAATATGGTATTGGGCTTATTTTGGTTTTATTTGAATGATATTATCAAAAAAAAATTGATCCCCACTAAATACATTCTTCGGTAGGAGTGAGAAGCCTTAACTGTGATTAAGTCCCGAATAGGATTGCCCCTGATAATAGGGGATACCTATGGTTTACACAAAAAAAAAAATAACATGACAAAATAGAAATGTTTAAATGTATTTGATTATTCAAATTTTTAAATCTAATTATTTATTGTGATATTTATTAATTGATAATTATATATTATTAAATAATGATAAGAATTTAAAATTGAGTTAAAAGAATCGGATTAGGATAAATAGGTTAAGGTTTAGAAGTATAAAAAATTATTTAGATTTCAAAATATTATTTGTTCAAGAAATTGAGACAGAATTGGAAAAATATTTAAAATTCTCTATAAGAGAGACTCATTCAAAAGAAAATAATGAGGCAACATTCATTCATAAGGGTGATTCTCAAGTTCACCATTGCTCTATTGTGGTGATGGGAATTAGACAACTACTTAGTAATGACTAGTTATTGTCATGGACTATGTCTTTTGGGAGGGAAATTGATATGAAAATCACCTAGCTAATTTGGGTCATTCTTACTCTTTTAATTCTGGGTCGCAATTTGGTACCCTCCCGTTAGAGAGGGTTTTGGTACCTTCTTGTCATTTTTTTATTGAATAAGCCCAAATTACGTAGGAACAAGTCGTGTATTCTGTCCTAAATTATTTCGAAGACATAAAATAGATTTTAAATGAGACACATGTGTATTGCAAATGAGAATGTGAAAAAATGGGGGAATACAATAAAAAATACATGATAATAGTTATAGAGGGTTAAAAAGTCTTTTCAAAAATTAAAAATACAAATTCTAATAGTTAAATATTGTCCTATAAATATAAAAATACTAAGATCATTTAAGAAAGTTGAGAGAAATTGATTAAATAATCAAAGATGGTACCAAAACCCTCTCTCACGAGAGGGTACCCTAGAATTTCCCTTTAATTCTTGTTAAAGATTAGTTGGATTGGTTAGAAAATTAGTTAGGAATTAGTTAATTACATTGGCTATATAAGCCTATACTCCATGTATATTCACTTTTTCATTCCATTATAATACAATTTCATTTTTTATCTTTACTTTATTTTCTTTTCTTTGGTATTAGAGCGTTGACACCCACCGTGAACTTTTCTTACTGCGTCTTTTTTTTTTTTTAACTTTTAGTTTTCCATTTTCTTTTCCATTTGTTTTGAGAAAAAAATCGTGTTTCTTCCAATACTACATCAGAATTTTCTCGCACTTTCCCGTAGTCTCTCTTTGACGGAGGTGCGCACTTTTGCCTTTCTGTGGCTCGCAGCCTTCTTCGCAGAGCACTGTTTGTTTTTTTATTCCCTTAACACGTTGAGTTTCATTGTTGTTGCTGGTCACCATAGATGTTAATCCGGAATAGACGTCATCATCATTTTGTTATCATCTACAACATACTTCATTGCTTTTCGGAAGCTCTTCGACACCTTGTTTGACAATTCTGAGATGTGGGTTGTGATGCTTGGTCATGATATTGCTGGCAAAACAACTATACTGTACAAGCTCCATATTAGAGAAGTTTTATTTGTTCTTTCAATCTTTCTTCTTAGTTTTTCTCCTTTCTAAAGTTTGGTAGCTGCAAGTGAAGGTTTTGTGGCCAATCTTGGTTTTGTGGTCACGGTCGTTGTCGGTTGCACAACCACCGTGTTCGACAAGCGATACGTGAGGGCCCAAAATGATGACTTCTTTTATCCCCACTTAAAATAGTTGAATTAGTGATTGTCACGCCATTTTCATCGTTCTTGTTAAGGGGTTTCTATTATAGTATCAATGGGGATAAATTGTAACATGGTTGTTTGTAACATATTTTCAAGTTCCCCCCTCTTTCATTAGTTGATTCATTTTTTAGATTTGAGAAGCATCTTGTGGAAGGAGTCCAAGCCCTTTATGACTCCAATCCCAACTTTACATTTTTGTTTTTTTTTTTTTTTCTGTTGTAGTCTGTGTATTCTTGCAAACTTGATGTTGGGTTAGAAACTGGTTTTTTTTTAAATGGACCTTTTCTTCAGCACTTGGTGTTTAGTGAATTATAATGGTGCTCACAAAGTGTTTGGTTTTAGACTTCTAAGAATAGTTTCAATCTTTTTCAAAGTTGGATTGTAGCTTCTATCTGTGGATGTTAAGCATTAAAGATTTGAACTTCTGTCCCATTGTGGTTAAGCATTGAAGATTAAGCATTGAAGATTGAAGATTTGAGCTTTTGTCTTATGGTGGTTAAACATTGATAATTGCTCTGGATTGTAGCTTCTGCAAAGTGGTTAAGCTTTTGCCTAAATTTTACAGTGATTTTAGAGGCATATAGAACTCATTTCATGATATTAACTGTACCAAATTTTTCTTTGTATTTGATTGTATTGTGTTGTTCATTCCAAGCTTGAAGTGCTAACACTTCCAACTTGAGAAGTGAAATTGTATTGAAAATAGAATGAAAAAGTGAATTTACAATAGAAGTATAGGCTTACATAGCCATAGCCAATGTAATAAACTAATTCCTAGCTAATTTCCTAACCAATCCAACTAACCTCTAACTAACATTTTATATCTATAACATTTCTCAAAAAGTAAACTAACGTATCGGTCCCTGACTTTTTTAGGATCATGCAATATAGTCCCTAAGAAATAAAAAACCCCAATATAGTCTCTGACTTCTTGCTTTTTCTGTCACTATAGTATAACTGTGTGTTTCCCGTTAATTTTTTCACGACATGTCACGTTTAGTGACACTTTGTCACACTGTTTGTCACTATAATATCCATTGTGGCATAAAAATGATGTGGTTTTGTCATATTTATAGCTTGAAAAACTTCAACTCCAACAATAGTGTGCTTCCCTATTCTCCCCTTCTTCATTGAAAGGTCTCAATCTCAATGGCGTTATTTTTGTGCTCTGATGGTAAATAGTATGATACAATCACGAAACATGACACGTCATAAAAAAATTAACGACAAACACACAGTTGGATTATAGTTACAGAAAAAGTAAGGAGTCAGACACCATATTGAGGTTTTCTATTTCTTAGGGACTAAACTGCATGATCCTAAAAAAGTCAGTAACCGATTTACTAGGTTACTTATTTTTCAAAATCTCTTTGTGGCTCCTCTTTTGCGCAGTATGTTATGATGGACATTCATGAGGTGACATTACCTATTATATTGCTTTGTAATTTCTATTGCTTTGTAGTTTTTTTAGATTAAACTAGCACATTGGTCCCTGACTTTTGGGGGACCATGCAATTTCGTCCCTGATTTTTTAAAATAACAATTTAGTCTCTGGCTTTATTAAAAGCATGCACTTTACTCCCTAAAGTGCATGTATTTTAAAAAAGTGAAGGACTAAAATGGATGTTTTTTAATAAAAAAAAGGAATAAAGTACATGCTTTAAATAAAATCAGAGACTAAAGTGTTATTTTAGAAAAGTCAATGACGAAATTACATGATCCCTCAAAAGTCAGGGATCGATGTGTTAATTTACTCTTTTTTTTATAAGCCTATTAATTATAAAAAAAGGACAATAGTAAAATAATATAAAAAGTGACACATAATTTGTTAATTAATGAAGTAGATAAAATGAGTGTCTCATTCTTCAAAATGAGATATAGAACATATGACTAAATCATCAAAATCAAAAAAATACTTTGAAATCAATTAATTGTAATTAATAATGTCATAATTTTAAATTTTATTTAGAAATATCTTTAATATTAAATAATTAAATTAGTGGGAAATGACTCCTAATTAAAGTCATTGTTTCCTAATTAAAGTCATCATTAAAGGAATAATTCATGCTCTAATAGTTGGTCATTGAAAATAATGCAGTACATCCGCTATCGTGGAAAATAGGTGAATAGTTGATAATAAATTAAGGATATAAAAGTAATTTCATAATTAATAGAATTCAAAATAGTACTATGTTTTTTATATTTAGGACCAAACAAAAATACTTTTTGTCTTTTATAAATAGGACTAATGATAGTATTTTTTTTTTCCAAAACACGTGATGAAATTTAAATGTGATATAAACTGTCGTACGTGTTTGAGAGTGTGCTTGGTAAGACCTTTCAATTAGATAAAAGTTGAAATTAGTAGTTGAAAACCTGAAACTATTTCATTAATGTTTGGTAAGGTGGATTTTTTAGGTAACTATTAGCTTTTCTTGAGGAGCTACTTGAGGTTATTTTTTTCAAAAAATCTCCCTTTCTTCAATTACTACCTGAAAGTTTATTAAAACTTTATCCCTCAACAACTCTCAATTATCATTATTTAATAATTATTGATGTTCTTATATATCATTTTACTATTTTCAACTAGTTTTATAAAAAATTTTCAATCAAATTAGCTAATTTTTCAGCTGTCATCTAGTTTTTGAGCTTTCATCTAATTTTTCAGCTTATTTTACCAAACACTCTCTTATACCTCCCTTATATGACTTAATTGTTATATAGTATCATCTTTTAAACACATGATGAAATTTATATTAAATAAACGATTATATATATACATATACTATCAACATTTTACTATGATTTAAAAAATATATTATCATATTATTTAATAAATATAATAAAAAAACTTTAATTATCATGTAATTCTTAAATAAATTATTTTTTCATCACATTAAAAAAATTAGTAATAGATTAAAAGTAAAGTCTCATTATTCATATTTCATACATCATCAACAGAGTTGGTTCAAGTGGTACACATTTATTTTCCTTTAATCAAGGTCTCATATTCAAGTTGGAAGATACATGTGATATATACCAAATAACGATGAGTAAACTAGCAAATTAGTCTTTGACTTTTTTAGGGTCATGCAGTTTAGTCCCTAAGAAATAGAAAACCCCAATATAGTCCCCGACTTCTTGTTTTTTCTTTCACTATAGTCCAACTGTGTTTTCCGTTAATTTTTTTACGACGTGTAGTGACACTTTGTCTCACTGTTTGTCACTATAGTGTCTACTATGACACAAAAACGATGTGGTTTTGTCAAATTTATAGTTTGAAAGGCTTCAACTCCAACCGTTGTGTCCCTATTTTCCCTTTTTCTCTTCTCCCCTTTTTATTGGAAGATCTCAACTCCAATGACCTTATTTTTGTGCCCGATGACAAATAGTATGATACAGTGTCACGAAATGTGACACATCATAAAAAAAATTAACGGGAAACACACAGTTGTACTATAGTGACACAAAAAGCAATAAGTCATAAACTATATTGGGATTTTTTATTTCTTAGGGACTAAACTGCATTACCCTAAAAAAGTCAGGGACCAATTTGCTAGTTTACTCAAATAATAATTCATACATCATATTTTTTTCTATCACTTCACCATCACATTACATACTTCTCTTTCTTTTCTATCATATTATTATATAAATTATTATATATTTTAAACGCATAAATAGCATTTCTCTTAAAAATACGATTTTTATATTATTTCAATAGGATTAACCTCAATTTCTTTTTTAGAAAGTTGGGATATAATTCATTAAATAGCAGAAACAGAGGATACATCAGAGTTCGTCAATTCTTAAACTTACGTTAATTCAATAATTAAGAGTAAATTTTCCTTCAAAAAAATAATTAAGAGTAAATTTTAGACATAAGAATTAGATTAGATTAGTGGCGAGGAAATTGTAGAACTCATTAATTAACCCACTATCAATGTCTTGCTGTAGATAAAAAAAAATAACGTAAAAAATAAAAAATGCACTTCACTTAGGTTACAAATTAGTACTAGAAAAGAAGGGAAGATTGGGAGTGCACGCAATTTTCCCTATATAAAATGAAACAGAAGAAATAGGCAAAACTTTCCCATCATCATTTCATTCATAGTGTCACCATCTAATTCTAATCTCTCCCGTGTTGGGTTTCGGTTTTGATTCTCCTCCTAGTACTTAAAAGATATAGAGTTTCACTTCATTTCACACATCAACGCAACGCACACTCACTCACTGGGAATAAGAATAAGAATTAAGAACAAGAGAAGATGTTCAAGAAGGCGGTGGAGGCAAAGTCTCAGCAGAGATTGTCCGGTGCCGACAGGAAGAAGCTGAAAAGAACCATTAAGGACAAATTTCCAAGAGCTTCTGATTCCGACTTAGACGCCTTGCTTCCTCCCAAGGTATTTCCTATTCCCCATTCATTTTATTCTACTGAATAGTCATCGATGCACTGTTTACGTTTTCTCTTAAAAACCTAGTCTGCACTCATTAACATTAACTTTGGCATAATACCAGGCAGAGATAACAGTTGCCAAGTTTCAAAACCGAGTGCATGTATATTCTGTCGAGGGAGGCTTTCCTGTGTTTTTCGATATTGATGGGCGTGGCTCAGATATTTTCCCAACAGGTAGGTTTGGCCTCTTGGAATCAGTTATTAACAAAAATAAAATGAATGGGATTTCAATTTCATTTACTTAGAATATCTTAATGTTAATGTTAATTAATTAACAAGGTCAAGATTTTATCATTTCAAATTGTTGCAGTTTATGCTCTCTGGATGGTCCCTGGGCTACTGCCTGCTTTCATGCTCAAGGGTGGTGAGGTTTCTCGGTTTGTTATAGGCGGAGCAGACTTGATGTTCCCTGGTATAAGTGTGCCTCCTGAAGGCCTTCCATCATTTGTGGCCGGGGAACCCTGGGCGGTTAAAGTGCCTGGAAATCCTGCTCCCATTGCGGTAGATTCTTTACATTGCTTGTTTCTTATCGTTGATGATTGTAGGATGGCAGTATTTGTTAAAAATTTCATTGTTCTTGTCAAGGTTGGGAGTACCACAATGAGCAGCGCCGAAGCATTGAAAGCTGGATTGCGTGGAAAGGCGTTGAGGATAACTCATTATTATCGCGATTTGCTTTGGCAAGTGTTGCTCTAGCCTGATCGTTTCATTAATTAGTGTTAACGAATCTTTCATAATTCAAGTTACTTTTTTGTTTGCTTGGTTGGATTTGCAGGGAATCAGCTGAGGGCCGTTGCGTGCCTAATGCAGGTTTTTTTGAAGATGCTGTGTTTGAGGATCCTTCTTTTTCATCATCTTCTCATAATCCAGATTTGACTGAGGATGCTTGTGAGACATCAACTGAACAAGAGAACAACACAAAAAGTGATGAAGCAGAGGAATCTCTGGGCGCAAATGAGTTACAAGCTGACTCTGGCCCTGCATTGACAACAAACAATGATGAAAATGATGCGGCAAATGAAATAACTGAAGGAGTGGCTGATCTGAAGTTACCAGATGCTGGCTCAGCTAATGACACAAATGACCAACATACTCTGTCAACTTCAGATATAGATTTTCTGTTAGATAAGTGCCTTTTACAAGCATTGCATACAACAGTGAAAGACAAAGACCTTCCCATGCCTGGAAGCACTCTATGGTGGGGCTTAATCTCTCTCTATGGCTCTCTGCTCAGCTTGTATTGTACATACACTATTAGTTAGTGCTGAATTAAAAGTTCAGGTTTACCTCCAGTAATCTAATAAGTGTGTGTTTCTGGGCATTATAGGTCAAACCATGTATTGCCATGTAGGCCTTCAGGAATGACTTTAGACATCAAGAAATCATCCTACAAGAAGTTATCCAAGTGGTTACAAGCAAAATCCTCCTCTGGCTTGGTATGTCATCTACTGCTTTCTATTTACTTGAAAAAGTAGAATAGTAAAAAGAAGCTTGCTGATATTGACTGGAAAACTTTTAAAATTAAAACCTAGAATGTGCCAACTGCTGAAGTAGGTCTCTGCCAATTTCTTGTTCTGCTAGCTCCCCTGATTTGCAATATTTTTTTTCTTACTTAATCTATCCATATTGATTTGTAAATTGTTGTATTATGTTTCTCTTAGTCTCAATTTTGTTTGATTCATCGCTTTTCTCCTTTTATGCTTAACCACTGATGTTTTCTTCTGTTGGGATGCACTTAACTGTAGCATTCAGACACTTTTAACCTCCTTAGCATGTAAGATATGTAACATTCCCCCTCCCCCCTTATAATGTTAGATATGTAAGCCAAGCTACTATGGTGAAAGAAATAACTTTGACAACATTTTGCTGTTATAGAATTGTTCCATGAAGAATTAGAATCGAGATAGGAGCTTGGATTACAGTAGTTCCATTAGATCAATCTTCAATGTGTAAATATCAATTGGAAGTTTTTTATACCAAATAATACCCTAATTGTGACCATGACAAAAGACTGAATACGAAAGTGAGGATTCAGCATTCGAAATTTTCCTATGCAAGTTACAACTTACAACCTATTCCGTACAGTAATTATAAAGCTTTTGGTGAAGGTAATACTCATTGATGGGATCTCTGTTTTGGTAGCTGAAACCAACCTAAGGAATGATTCTCAATTTGAGATGTTTCTTATGATGTTACTTTTTTAGTATATGCGGGGTTGATGAGATATTGAAAATTTGAGACTATTATTGGGATGTGTTTAAACTTTAGCCATGTATTCCTGTAAAAATAATTTGCATCATGAGACGAACAAAGGATTAAAATTACATGTCCGTTTTGTTTGTAAGTTGTGAGCAAAATTCATTGACATTTTTTATTTCCTTATGATCATTTGTCTTCTGCTAGTAAATCTTTCTGCATTAAATTTATTTGCAATGCCATATCTGGTTTTTTCTTCATGTAGATTCACATTTTATACAGATATCAGTGAAAGAAGATAAACACAAAAAAGAAGTCATGCTATTATCAGTAAACCGAAACCATGCTGATTATTCATCCTTTAAGCCTGAAAAAAGGCCAGTGGAGAAAAGTGACCAGTCCAGTGTTCACTCTGCCAATGAGACTCGTTCTTCCAAAACTCTTGAAGTGGCTGAAATCTACAAGCCAAGTGTACATGTCAATTCCATATTTTCATCAGTTGGAGCTGACATGGGGAAACTATATACTGCTTCTGAAGCTTCTGATATTGTCTTCAAATACATTGAAAAAGAAAATCTTGTGAAACCAACGAATAAATCTATTGTGGTTCTAGATGCAACATTATGTGATGCACTGTTCAAGGGGGCCATTAAAAAAGGAACAACATATCCTACAGAAATTCACAAGAAAGATTTAGGGGCTACATTTGTAGGTCGTATGCAACCTCATCATGTTGTGACAAGAGGGAATGAATCTGTAGTTCGTAAAGGTGCACTTAAAACAATTCAGATAGTGACAGAACGGCGGCAAGGCAACAAGAAGGTAACCAAACTCTCCGGTATGGAAACCTTTCTTATAGATGCTGAAGCATTAGCGTCAGAACTACAGAAGAAGTTTGCTTGCAGTACCACTGTTGCAGAACTACCAGGTATTTCTATGTTGCGTTAAAGTTGGAATTGTTTTGTGCTTGTTATCCTCAAGAGATGTGGGATTTTCAACAAGATCAGCGCCTTTATTCTTCCTAATGCCTGTTAGATGCTGCTTATCTTTGTTTAAATTCAACCACACGTTTTGATGTCTGATATAATCTGCATTTATATAGAAGTTATGTTTTTAGTTTTATTATTAATATGGTTGATCAAATGCTGTCACCCTGAGACTATAAAACTACATTTTGGTCTCCAAGTTGGAAAGAGAAAATATATCAGATCTCTGTTCTTTTAGTCTCCAGGTGTTATATAACTTATATCTACTTCTTTTCAACTTTTTGTTGGTCTTGTCTTCCAACATGTCAGACAGTCGTTCTTTTTCACATTAACAACATATTGAAGGTGACTGTCAGAAAACGTTTTTCTGATAATTTCATTAGAAGACCATGTGCTCTTATATAAAATACAAAATAGTCTAGAAATGGGAACTCCTAAACTACTGCCCCCTGTCAATTCCGATAACTATGGGTCAATGATACCTAGTACCTAGTTACTTACCATAAATACAAAATAAGATAGCTAATCTATTCCCCTAATTATGGGATTTAATCCTGTCAATATACAAGGAAATTTATTGTACAGTGGGATTCTGACGGTAACATGCATGGACTAGTATGCTAATGAGTAAACAAGGAAGTAAAGACCAGCAAAAGATTGAGTTTTGATCAATCTGAATAATAGAATTGGCTGAGGACTATAGTCAAGTGGCTTTTCCCTAAATCTGGTTGTGTGGATTCTTATCAGAAATAGTATTAACCATTGAATTAGGAGGGTCTGTATTTTGCTTTGCAAGCCCAGGTTGGTATATGTGAATTTCTTAAAACATGGTCATGGTTGTTTAAAATAAATTCTTGTAAATCAGAAAAAATAATAATTACTGACAGAGTTTGAGGGTGTGTATTTTCTTTTGCAAACTCAAGTCAAAGTTTGTAGTACTATTAGAGGCGTTGACACTACTAGTTGCAGTCGCATGGTATTTGATTTCTCATTATCAGTACTTAGAGGGTGAGGGGCTATACGGGAAACTGAACTGATCTTATTGAGAAACTCTTTTGACAGCTTAAGCAGTAAGTGGTACAACTATGTTGGCCTCTTCTGAGTCACAGGGAGGGGCCACTGCAGGTGTATTTTCATAAAAATATATCAATTTCTTTCTGACTGTAACTCAATAAAATCAGGGATTCTGCATACATGCAGGTGAAGCTCAGTGTTGTTCTTTTATTTAACCTTCAATGTCTTTTGCATCCTCAGTTCTTTGCGTTAACATAACAAAGTGACTAGGGATGAGGTGAACCAACAGCAATTCTTTATTTCATAGAATATTTTGTTTGAATTGGCCTGGGGATGGTGGTCAGACACCACACCCTTCTGACATTCAGGGTTGTGACTTTCATATTTTTATTATATTGTCTGTCTGAAATTTGAAAATATTTATTTTCAGGTAAGAAAGGGCATGAGGTTCTGGTTCAAGGAGGAGTTATTGATGACCTGGCAAGGCATTTGATTGAACAATATGGAGTTCCAAAGAGATATATTGAAGTTTTTGATAAAACCAAGAAATGAGCTATACATAATGGTTGTTTCTAACACTGCTGCGAGTGCTTTACTTGGATATCAGGAGACGTATGAATTTTTGTACTTTTTCGTACACCGGTATTTTAGGTTGAGGTGAATATAGAAGGAGCAAACTGAGAATAGGAATGGACAAAGGTTCTTTCCAATTCAAGTATTTGCCTTTTATAAGATTATTGTGAAACTTTGAGATGTGACAGGCCGCATTCAGATCAACCAGCTGCGTTCACACTTTTTCCCTATTTGATATTGGGTAATTAAATTTACGGTTTTATGAATGTATTGTTGGTATATTTATGCATGTTCATTTATTTTCTTTGATACGAATCAGTCAATCGTAGTTGAATTAACTAGTAGTTTTGTTTTTGTAATTTTGAAGATGAATGACATACTTTTTAACAAAATGCCACAAGTAAAATGTTGACTAAATGACTGTACAATCAATAAAAGTGAACTGGAAGAGTGCGTGGGATGAGTGGAAGATAAGTATGTTAATCTTTATTTATAAGAATAAGAGACAAATTATCAGGGAATTAAGCTCATTAGTCATATGCAAGAGGGTAATTGAGTAGAGATATCAAGAGACTAGTATTACTAAAAATCAAGTTGGTAATTGAGTAGATATCAAGATTCAAGATAAGAGACTGGTATTAATATTACTAAAACTTAAGTTGGTAATTGGTATGGGCACTTAATAAGTTGGGTAAAAAAAGTCAGGATTTAATTCATGTTTAAAAAATTATGCATGAACTCGGTATAATGCAAATTTTTTTCACTATTTTCAGTTTATTTTGTAGGTTAAACCTGTTATTTTTATAATATGAGCGGATTGAAAAGACTCAGATTTAAAGCACAAACCTTATATTTCGTTGGGTGTATTCGGCTTGGTCCGATCGACTCTACTTTGATGAAGAAAACCCAACATCATGTAATTAATCAAAAATGTTTTAAATATTTACATCAAAGGTCTATTCATACACCTAATAAGGTCAAATACTTTGATAAAGTATTTGTATTTTTATGTTAAAATAAGATAATTAAAAAAATCTCTAAATGATAACTAACAATAATAATCTCAAAAAGAAATCTTAATTATAAAATTAAAATTCTAAAATAAAATAATAAAACTAAATAATCCAATAAACATCATATTATATATCTTAATTATTTGTTGATAATAACTGTTTTATGGGAGAGAGAGGATTATAATAATTTTGTTGGATATGATATTCTAATGAAACCAAGCAACATTTCTAAAAATACAAATGTTGAAAATTAAGATATAAAAAAAGTATTTGATTAAAAGGAGAGTTCTAATTATATTGAATATTTATTTTAAATAATTACAAACTTTTAATGGAGTAAATTAAATGCTTTTTGATAAGCACTTTCACAACATTAAAGATCTTTTTCAAAATGTCCATACAGTAAGCATTTTAAATTTTTATATAACTGTTTTATTTTTTGAATTCATGTGATATAATTATTTTGGTGAATAAATTAGATTCATGTAATATGTTATGTTCCCTTAAAAAAATGTAATTGTTATGTTTAAACTTTAAAGTGAATCAAAATTAAATTTAATTAAATTTCGTAATAATAAATAAATAAAACGGTGGGTACACAGAATGGGGAAAGGGAAGCTCACATAAGATCAATAAATAGTTTCCCTCCAAATTTTCTTATATCAGCGGTTATTAATACCGAGAAGTGGGATCTCCGTTTCTGTGAGTGTGAAGGAGATGGAGGAGTACTTGCATTACATGAAAACTTTGCGCTCTCAAATGAACGGTACCTACCAATCCATTCACACTTTTTCTTTTATTAGTTTCTTGGATCTTAGTATGAAAACTGAAATTGAATTCAGATGTGGAGGATCATGCCGCGAAGATTTCCGCAGATGAGCAAGTGCAATTGACAAACATACGCACATTGGAAAAAGACATCGAATCAGGTATCCTTCACACTTAGGTTGCTTTTTCATTTTATTTTCCATCAATCCAAACATAATGTAAGGATTAAGTAGCCTTCATCATTGTTTCTAAGTAAAACTGTTAAAATTGCTAAACTATGAACTATTATTAACCTATAATTCGAAGTAGAAATAGACAGTAATCTCAAACGAATTTTATATGCAATATTGGAGATTTGAATCCAGGATCGTCACTTTAGGTAGTTAATCCCACAACTATGCCTCGGAGTCCATTAAAAATTATGAACTGTAGTAAGTTAGTAATGGTAGATTTAGAATCTCATACACCACTATTTCTTATATCGTATGTAGCGAAATCCGGAATTAAGCAAGTGGAGGAAGATACTGAAAAGATGAAGAAGGCAAAGGGTGAGATATGCTCAAAGATATTGGAAAATCAGAAGAAGATTGCCTCTTTGGAGTCTGATACATACAAACTTACCAAGGTAAAAGGCTGTGTCCTTTCATCTTCTGCCATTGCCTGTTAGCTATCTGACCAAGCTGGTAACTACAAATGTAGGTTTATCCCCTCGTTTTTTGTGGATACATAGATTCGATTGGGTTCAATAGCGTAAATCTTCCTAAAGGAATTTGCATTTGCAATGTGAAATAAGGCATTGCAGCTCAAATGTGATGAAGCAAAATTTTATAACTGAACTAGCTGTTTTCTCTGTTGTAATCAATGTTCCTGCTCTAGTGGAATGCATGATATATTCGTTGTCATTGCTATAATTATAGTGATAAGGTACGGCCTGTATCAAATTGCATATTTGTCTATATATGTAAAGTCATATACTATTACATACATTAACTTGGAATACAAAACTCAAATGTAGTACCTAGAGATTTATACTTGCAACAATAAAGTAAAAAAAATGTTAAATTAACATTTTTTGTTGTGTTTCGATTTCCAAATTAAGTCTAGAGTTAATGTGGGGATGTGATGTGGGGCTTTAGGATTGGTTATGAAGAATATGGAGCTTATTTCTTGTTTCGACATGTGCCTTAATAATGAAGAAATAAAAGAGAAAAGAAAGGAGAAAATAATTGTGTTCCTGTTGTTTTTCATGACTCTCTTCTGAAGTTCTGACAGACTTTGGAGCTTATTCAGCAAGAGAGAGATGGGTTATCTGCCAAACTTTTAGAGAAGAGGTAAATGAAGATATCAAATGACAGATCTTATACATTCGATGTTTATCCATCTAAACTGCTTTACTCTTTCAGAGCCTACTATAGCAAGGTTGCAGAGGACTTGAGTGCCAAATTACAGAAGCAGCAGGTTTGCTTTTATTATTCTTCTTTGCTATTAATGATGCGTGACCTTTGGAGCGGCAAGCACAATGCTTGAAATAATATCTTTGAACAATTGGCAGAAAAATATTGACATCAAAGGGGTGATTAGGGTAATACAATTTGAAATACCTGTTCTGCATGGAAATTTGGTTTCGCTGCTTTTGACTCAACGTTAAACCCCTCAATATTTTCCGTTGTTCTTTCATTTGGTTTGTTGCAATTATGTACTGAATAGAAAACTTTGGCAGGAATGGATCAAACCTAAGAAGATTGACAGAGAACTGAAAGAGCATGAACTGGTATACCTTTTTCTTATTCGTACAAGTATCTTTAATTTGTGTATCTATAATATCTACCCTATGGTTCCTCTGAAAATAAGAGTGCTTGGTATATGTTTGAGCAAAATTCTTGAGCTTGATTATTTATTAGCGAACAATAGTGGGAGATAAATTGACCAAATGAAGAATAAAGAAAAAGAAAACTTTATTCAATTGACAGGTCTTATTTATTTAATTTAATCTATCTGTTTTTCTCACAAGCCTCTGCCAGTCACTTTTATCTTGAATTTATGCAGGTCAAGGAAAGAGTTGATGGGCAAAGAAGTAAAGCTGAAGGCATGGATCTAAGCTTTTGTGTGATGTTTTACAGAGTCATTAAGCAAAATGATTTGTCAGAACTGTTTAAATATGTTTGGTAATTAATTTATATATATATATATATATATATTAGCTTTGGTAGATTTATGCCAAGGAATAGATCCTCCCTAAATTGTTAAGAGAAGTTTCAGAATCGTATCTTGGTCTCAAAGTAGGGGTTGCACATGAAGTACATTGCCAGAAAGGATGAATATTTAGTTTGCCTCCACTACCAACCTTTGATAACCAAGCTTATCTCATTCAACTAAAAAAGAACCACTGTAACAATAAAGGCTCTAGTGATAGAAGTGGATTAAATAGAAGACAACCTGATTGATAGGATCAAGGAAGACCTTAGAAGACATTAGGAGGAACCATTAAAAAGACCTTGCACTAAATTATTTGACTAAAATTTATGTTTTTGATAGAGCTCAGTGGCCTGTTGTTTTTGTTGTTGTTGTTACATTTTATGAGACAAAAATCTAAACTGCTGAGTCGTTTACTGTTCCCATTTTGATGTTTGACCTTCAGGTTATATAGATAATTGATATTTTTTCTAATGAATAATCTATTGGATTTGACAGAAAAGTCATTATTGATCTACAATACATGTCCTTAGAAGACAACCAAGAGGATTATTTAACCAATTTGTTTCATTATTATTATCTTTTTATCATAACTTCTTTAATTTCTCCTTTTCTTTTTATCTGTCACTTTAAGTGTGGGAATTAAAAGAATAATGCAATTAGGGTGTTTCTATGCATAATAAAGATTAGTGAGGATATTGCAGAGACCTTATGTGTAGAAAATTTAAAATGCTTGTTGAGAGAGAAGAGAAACATAGGATCTTGAAAACTGTGTTTCTCAGTTACACACTGGAGAGCTAAATATATGCATGGGTTTACAATAATTACAAAATACGGGCTGATGGACTAACTACTATATATACAATGAACCTAGAAAAATAATAAGAATTGACATTTTAACAATGCTTTTAAGTAAAACTTGTTGATGAAGTTTTGGAATATGAATTCAATAGCAATGAATGATCAAGGCATTGCTCATGTATTTTAATATACATTTGAAGTTATGAGTGTCTTTGGACTGGTTGCATAAGGTACCACAGTGTGGTATGATTTCGCAAATTGAGAACCAGTGGAGTTTTGTTCAGTTTGAGTTTAAACTCAAACCAGCCCATGAATACATCTATCTGCTCTCTGTAACAGAATCAGTAATGAGTGGAATACCTTCATTCTGTTCATGCTAAACTCTGAATTGAAAGTCCATCTATTTTTGTTTTTTTGCTATTAATTTTGAGGGGAAAAAATCGTTTCGTTACAACTTACATGCATTTTATAATTAAAAGCCATTTTCTGAAACTAAATTTGATATCCTTCCTTTTCAAAAACTTGCAGGGAAGGCTGGTGCTTATGGTAACCTTATCATGGATATTGATAACCTGGTAGACTACCTCTTCTCTTTCATCAATATATGCCGCACGAAGTTGGAATCTGGTCATTTATCTTTGTTTGACAGGGAAGTGATGCAAGTAAGAACTTAATAACAGAATTGGATTCAGCTGAAGCAAGGCTGAATGAGATTCTTAATATGAAATCCGAGGTTCTTATGGACATCAACAAGGCACTTACTTTCTTCCTTTTTAGGCTATCAAATATTATTACCCAAGTTTACGGTTGTTTATTTACTTAGTTTTGGTTGTGATTCATTTTTTTTTCTAGCATATGGTAAAGCATTTCATTGATTCTAGAAACTGAAAGTCTGTTTTAAATTATGTGAAGTATACTTCAATCTGATTTAAGTTCTCCCGGGTGTTTCCCTCCTAATGTTTGAAACTCTGTTTGTTCCATAACAACCTTCCTTCTTTCTCTTTTCTTTTTCCATTTTTTTTCCTTCTACAACTTCTACACTTTTGCCATTTCAGCCATATTTTCTATAATACATGATAGAATATGTGCATGGCACTTCCTATTTTCTATAATACATGTTGGCATCTAATATAATTATTGCATTCAGTGTTTTGAAGTTTAGTCTGCTGAATTTTGGGGCATCTAATATACAAATGGAATAGATATATGGACACATTTTCCCACATGCTCTTTCATTAAAACATTGAATGAGAGAGAATGACAAACACAGAAACTTCTTCAACTTAACCTTTTGTTTTCTCCAGTTTTCTGCTGCCTCCTAGTTTAAAATTGTGGTTCATTATATTTAAACAGTATTTTATTCTAATCATGGATGAAGTTCTCTACAACTGAACTGTTTTTCAAGTTTTCACAAAGTTAATTGGATGCAACCAATTTCCCCTAAGTTAGTTGAAAATAGCTATTTATGGTTTTGAACATCGATCTTTTGTGAACAAAAAATAGCCCCACAAAATTATTATGGGGGGCAATGTCGTTCAACTGTTGGCAAATATGTGACTTTTTCAGCCATATATAAGGAATTTTTTTTTTCATCCTCAATGCTTTCGAGAAAATCAGAATGGGAAGTTTTTATTTATATTGTGCTGATATGCTTGTATAGTCTTAATACTCTCTTTACATCTTATTGTTATTTCTTTTCCATTTTAGATAAAACTGGCTATTGAGGAAGTAAAGTGCAGAGCAAATGAGTTTAAGGTTGGTTCTTCTGCAGAAATTGTTAAGATATGTGTGATTATCATGACGTTACTTTATTCATATGGTCTGGTGGAAGACACTTTCACACACACATATTGATTTACAATAGATCTTTGACGGGTAAGCTTCTTTCATTTCTCTTTTCTCTTTTCTCCTCTTAATTGGGGAAATCGATAAGTTTGTGGCTTTTAATCAATGATTCTGTAAAATATCTTATTTGATTCTTTATTCCTAATGAATGAGCTACGCTAGCCAGAGCTAAAATCAGCCGATATAACTGCTCTTGAAGAGGAATATAATGCCCTTTTGTCGGACAAAGCTGGAGAAACTGAGTACATTCAGTCTATGGAGAAACAAGTTGAGAAACTCAAGGTAAAGTAAGTTTAATGCACTGGAAAATTTTACAAGGTAGTACTTAAGTAATTATCAACGGTATAGTTATAGCGTGTTTTCGAATGTGGGCATCAAATGACAATATTTAATTAAATTCATTTTTATAAAAATTCAAACCTGTGTTTTAGGTCCCCTTAAAACTGTTCCCCTGCATTCATGGATATGTCTCTGAATTTACAGGAGATCTCTCAGGTGGTAAAATGTGCTTGTGGAGAGGAATACACAGTTGCAGTGAATATGTAATAATTGTCAGAGAACATGAAACTTCAGGAGGCTGTAAATTCAGTTGTTCATGCTGAACTGCTGACCTTGATTAGATAATATTGTGAGCCAGTTTGGAATTGTTGATACAATTTTGACTAATGGGTCATTGGCCTCTAATTGTATATTCCATTCAATATAAAGATCAATATACAATAGTTTAAAATGATTTCTAGGCTGATATACGGGGATGTACAGCCATTCGATCTAAATAAAAACGACTATACAAAATAAATGAGAATTATATGCTCTCAGATTGATGTTGCTTGATCAAGGAAACATCAAGTTGTAACAAAGAAACTGATGATGTTGTCTAGGGAGAGCATTGATAAACATATCAACTATCTGTAAAACTGTGAAAACATGCGGAAGAGAAACGAGCTTAGTAGGATCTACAGTTTCCCAAATATAATGACAAGTTGACAACCCACTTCAATATGTGTTAATCTAAAAGTTAACACATGCAAATGTGATTTTTCAACTTTACTCGTCATTCAGTAATTCAAGAATCAAGAAGACATACATTATTCATACATTTTATACAATATATTTTTTATTTTTTATTATTTTTATCTTTCTCCATCACATCATCTATCACATCTCACACCTTTCTCCTTTTATCTCTAACTCTCATTGTTGTACAATGTTGTATAATAAAATTGTTGAATAATTATCATTTCTCAATCAAGAATGCCATTATCCACTTTTAAACTCTTCTTATGCAAATAATATACAACCATAAATCAAGTTTTATGGGATAGTCTGTTTATTAATTTATTTATTTTTTATATGAAATAAAATTTTAATAAATACCACAACTACCTCTGAGAGACTCCCGAGCTTTCATGTGTGGATATTAATGATCAATTGCATAGTTTTTGCAATCTTATGATATAGAATTAATATTATCTTTTTGCCATTGTTAATACTTGTTAATTATGATTAGTTATGCTTTTCATGGCTCTTAACATTTTAGAAGACATTGCATAGTATTTGTAGAACGAAGTTAAGGAAAAAAAAATGCGAAACTTCAGAGAAAAAAGTTAAGAAAATAGCATACAAAACTAACGTGACAGTTGACACACTGACCAACCTCATAGTTTATGCCTTTTTACTTACTAGCCTGTATCTGTATCCGATACCTATTTTGTGATTTTTATAGAAAAAATAATTTACAAAAAATAGCATCACTCTCAGCTAAATACCAATTATTTATCCGAGTTGTGACTTCTGACCTGCTAAGAAAGTTAAAGGCAGTTTAATTGTAAAACGGGTCAATTTCAAATTGGTCCACCAAAGTCCCAAATTGGAGGTAGATGTAGCAAGACCGAAGGTAGTACATAAACAAAATCGATTGCAAGCCAGGTAAAAAATAGGACAACTATGAAGATAGCACAGCTACAGTCCTCAGGGTTCAATTTATCAGTATAAACCAAAACATCATTCCTTTATTAACTTTAGATTCAAGACGACTGATTTATTTACTCCGGATTTTAACTTTCAAACTCCAATTAACCTTGCCCTCTGGCAAAGGGATGGACCTTGGTAAACGCAGTGGCACCTCATATTCTCCCAATATCGATAATGGTGATGGAAGATGCAGGTTTTCAGGTGCAATGTTCACACAGAGTTGTCTTGCCACCTAAAAATAGCACAACAGTTAAAAAGTCACTACCAGAAATAAGAATGAGGGAAAAAAGAAGAAAGGTAACCATTTTTATATGAATGAAATAAAAATCCAACATATATACATCTATGTTTGTTTGTCTGAATCTATCAGCAAATCAAATGGCCAACAGGCCAAGAAAGTTTCTCTTGAGGCATTAATATTTGGTGCATTTATTTATTTTTAACAGACTATATTCTTATTTCTTAATTTGCTACTCCGTTACTATCAAGAAAATACTTAAACTACAAAGAACAAATATTACCTCAGCCACAAGAACTTCTTTTGTCACCGGATATCGTAACTCCAAGGGATCATTTTTTGTTGCACGCGACTTCGCTTTTTGAACATCAATTAACCTCCGCAAGACCTTTAGATTATCATATCCAATCAATATTAAAATAACATACATCAACTGCTGAATTTTAACGTGAAAGACTATAAAATTGTCAAGTAAATGTTTCTATTTTACTACTTTAACTGTTACAATCTCTAGGAGTATCATAACCATGGTTTTTTTAAAACCAAACTGGACAGGCTAATTTGACCAGGAAACCGGTGAAACAGTAAGGTATCCAATCCATTACCCAAAACACCAACTGATTACAAAATCAGTGAAGAACCAGTCGAATGAGTCCAAAAGTGATGATAAAGATCTGGTTTGAAACAGTTGTTTATTTCTAATTTTTCAATTCTTTATTTTTTAATTTTTTTATTCAATCAAAAATATTTTTTTAGCCCAATAAAGGCTCATGTATGAGATTCAAATTTTTATAATTTAACCTCTTATTATTGACTTTTTTACCTTGCAAGACATATAATTTGTTCATTATATGTTAATTGAAATTTTTATCTAACATGATTTTTTATAATTTTATGAGAGTGTATTACTTCATATATTACATAAGAGTTGGGATTTGTTGACATTAGATCTTAAATTTTGGACATTGGTCTAACTCAACCCTAAAAGCTAGTTTATAGGGTGAGGAGTGCGCAAAGTTTATTACTCTTATTCAGCCTTATCACTAGTCAATGTGAGACTTTCCAACACACACCCGTCACGCCCAGCCCAGCCCAGGGCTGGACATCTAGAGCATGAAGTTTGTAGGACTAGACATCTACGGGTGGGAGCCCAATACCAAATTTAGGATAGGTTCTAATACCATATTAGATTTTGGACATAGGTCTAACTCAACCCCAAAAGCTAGCTTGTAGGGTGAGGATTGCCCAAAGCTTATATACTCTTATTCAACCTTATCTCTAATCAATGTGGGACTCTCCAACATTAGATGTAAGTCTTGACTTACACCATCTAATAATTATTTATAATGATGAATTTTATCAATCCAAATGTTGGATTAAAAGTTTTCATAAGTAGATCTAATCTAATAAATTTCATATAAATCCAAAACTAATTGATATTTTACCACACCATTTCTTTTAATATATAATATAGTATTCAATATATAAACAAGTATCTATTATTAGATTACATACCTATGAATGCCTATATTGTCTACAATTTGGTATACATGATCATTAAGATAATATAACATGATTCAACTATTACATTACTTAATTTCGCATTCTACAAAAAAGTTATGAGGTGGTGTAAGTGCACAAGATTTACAGTTAGTGTGAATGGATCTTGATTCAATATATAATATAATATTAAAAATATATATTTAATCATCAACTATTCAACCCAATAAACCGTGAAATAATACCTTCACAAATTCAATAATCGGTCTAGCTTTTTAACCAAAAATACATTTTAAAAGATCTCAGAATAGTTCATCTGTACTTTAGCTACACCAAATTCCCCAAGGAGTGATAATAAATATAAAGCGATCATCTAACTAGAAAAATAATTTCCCCCAAAAAAGGACTGCAGAAAGTCTCAAACAGCAATGAAAAGATTTGAAGAGTAAACTACAAACCAGCTTAGCTTTATCAAGACGCAGTGCTGCGTTTTCATACTCTTTCATCATATCTTCCTTTGACTCTTTAACTAGAGTAACATCTTCTTTTACTTCTTCCGTAGGTTGATAGATCTGAAGCATTTGAAACAAAACACCAGCAATTGGTGAATGCAGAGTAAGTTATGAAGACTGGCTATGTGAGTAGCAAATGTTTATGTGCCAAGCATACAAGCCTAGAATGTCAACAATGATGCACACACATTCACATAAACACAGAAAGGGAAAGGATGCTGTTGATTTCAGGATCAGATATCTAACAGCATTATCATATCAAGAATTAAAAAAGTTATTCCTTAAGATTGTAAAATGCAGAGAACCGACTAGCATAAATAAATTTATATAATGATGAATGGCATGGACACAGCAATAAATATTATAGATAAATAGGGAAAAAAGAGATTAATGAACAAAGCAAAAAATTGAAGAAAAACCTTGCGCTGCTCAGTGAGGAGATAAGCGAACTTATCAATGTTAGGAACAGCGAGGAGCTTAGGCATTAGGTGATTGCGAAAATATCCAGGGGCAACTTTGACGGTATCACCAGCCTTTCCCAGCTTATCTATGTCCTATAAATTGGAAATTGGAAATATCAGAAATTTGAATCAAACCCAATCCCAGAAAACAAACACCATGACCAAGATAGATAATTACAGTTGTAAGGATGACTTGGAGCTTCTTGTTGTATCGAAGTCCTTGTGATGCATACAACAGTGGGTTTACAACAACACCATCATAACTGGCATTTCTAAATCTAATGATCTGCCTAACACCATGTCTACCATATTGAAGAAAACCCATTCAGATTTGGATTCAGATTCAGTCACCGATTTTCTGTCTGTCAAGACACAAAACAAACAATTATCAGTATCAAACCAACAAATTTCATTTCTTGAAAAATAAACTGATAGAACTGGATCAAAATATAGGAAGAAAAGGAAAATTTATTGACAGAAACCTCTGTCTCTTGACATATGTCGAAGAGATACAAGAACAAAGATGAGGAAATGTGCACGTAGACTCCTCAAGGTGTTTGAGAGTGCTGGGCTCTCCTTCCCAATTTTGCTTCAGAATTTGCTATGAATTTTTATCGATGAGGACGGAAAAGGGGTATTTTCACTTTTCGAGGGACCAAATCCACCGGTTTTGAATTAAAGGGACTAAAATCAAATATCGACTATATTTGAGAGACTAAAAATATATTTAACCCATATAACGTACATTGTTCATCCATATATTTTGTCCACAGACATCAAACATATGTTTTATCTTAGGAGGTCTTATCACTTTTCCATGTAGGTGGACTAGAGCTTTTAGTCAAGCAAGGAGCGTCTCCCTTGCAGACCGACTATGTAGGGCCGCATACCCTATGACCTTGCCAAATTATATCTTGGTCATAGACTCAGTGCTGTCTTAATTAATATTTTCACATCATGTCGGCTAAACTAAAGCCTATATCTTTCTTAAAACATGTAGGCCAAAGTCTAAGTATTTTCTTATAGCGTGTAGGTCAAAGCCTAAATTTTTCTATGGGGTTATATCAATTCAAATCTTAAATAGAAAACATGTAACAATATCTCTAACATTCATGCGAAGCATTCTTATAAATATCATATTTTCATACATGAATCTTAATCATGGCATATCATCAATCCAACTACATTTATCATACACTTATACATATTATCAGGCCTGAGTCTGGCCTTTTACCTATGATAGACTTTAATTAGTACCTTGACCCGGTTCATTACAAGGCATGTTAACCCAAGAAGCCTGCTTAAAAGCCTACATGTCATGAAGGCCAATAAAAAGGCCTATAGCCTATTTCCATATGAGCACCCCTGATTGATTGAGGTTCCTCTGTTAGCTTTCTGTTATAGATATTAGATGCTTTCCATTATATTAACTATATGTAATGTTAACATTTTAAAGAGGATGAATTGGCAAAGGCAATGTTTATAATATTTTTTAATTTCTGTATATTCCACCTTTTTCTCCTTTACACTTAATGAGGGAGAGGGACATCAACAAAATATCATACAAAAAAAGCATTAACAAAATATTTTATGCAGATATGGCACAGCAACATGCCACAAAACAAGATTGCTGATAGGAAAGGTCACCAGGGGTGGACGAAACTAGAGGGTAAACACTTTATATTCCCTGGTGGTGGGTGGTACAATGTTTCCAGATGGAACAGAACAATATATTGAAAAACTTGGTCAATACATTCCAATAAGTGGAGGTGTTCTGAGGACTGCTCAGCTAGAAACAACTAATAGTTGGAAAAATGAGAGTTTGTCACCTTGCATGAGTTTCTCAAAAAACTTATAAATCAAAGTTTTTCCCTAACATATTCATGAATTTGTCACCCTGGGAAGAGCAATCAAGCATAACAAGACTAAAAATTAAGAAAAAAAAATGAGAATAGAAAACATTAAAATATATAAAAGTAATTGAAACAAAAGAACTAACTGATTCACCCATAAGAACCATTTCGAGAGAGAAAGGAATGTTTAAATTGTTAAAGTTAGGAATCAGCCATAGATGAAGGATTCTAGTACACAAATTCCACAACTTCTTTGCAGTGTTGATGTTCGCAACAATATAAAAAACATTTGACAATATCATGGAATAACAGTCTAACAATATTAACAAAAAACATAAGGAAACAAGGAATAAGGAAATTGCCATAAACCCAAATTCACCAATAAAGATGATATAAACCCAAATCCACCAACAGGAATACAAGCACAGAATAGAAAGATGAGATAGAAATCAATAGCAACCCATTTTCTATACCTGAAAAATATGAAACTGGTACTCAGACAACAAATAAAAGCACACAAACAATGTGGAATAAATGGAGCATGGGGCCACAAAAATCACAGCTCGAAATCGAAGATGCAGCTTACCTTAACGAAGACACAGCTCGAAGACGAAGACGCAGATGAACTCGCGGCTCTGTCACGCAGCTAAAGTCGAAGACGGCGGAGATCACTATTGCATGCGGCGCCGAAGTCGCAGACGGCCGGCGGAGGGTTCGTCGCTCGCGGCGGCAGCGCTAGGGTTCGTCGCAGCTCGCAGGGTCAGCAGACGGAGTGTTATCTGTTTCAGGTTTTCTGGACTGAGTCTAATAGCTAAAGTGCTAAACCTTGTCTAATTTTATTTTTTGTTTCATATTATTTGTGTAATTGTACTTTTTTTACAGCTATAAGCCTATAATTGTATAATTTTCTTTATCCCTAATAACGTAGACCCCAAACAGTAATTGGTTTACTGTTCGCAGTTACAAAAAACTAATAACATTAAATAATAAATTTCAATATTTTAAAAAACATAATATTTAATTATAGAAAATAATATAAATATAAATATACAATTATATTAATTATATATATAGGTTACCTAACAAGTTAAACAGACTTTTTTACATGCCTAAGCTTGGCTTATTTAATTAAATAGGTTTTAAAATAAATCTAAATTTACCTTTTTATTAAACAAGTCAGGCCGTACCAGGTAGCAAATTCTTACTAGGCGGCCTACCTAATTCCCACTCTTGTTTGTCACACTTAAGAGACCTACAAAAATGAAGTGGGTCTATAAGATCAAAATGAAGCCAAATAATGAATTGCCAAATACAAAGTCAGATTGGTGGCAAGCGATTCTTGTAAGAAGTTGGCTTGGATTATAATGATGTTTTATACCAGTTGCGAGGATTGAAACCATTAGACTAGTGGTAGTGCAAGCCATTTGAAGCGGGTGGAAATCACATCGGCTTGGTGTAAAATCCGCATTCTAGAATGGTCCATTAGATGAAGAGGTTTATGTTTGCCAACCACCAAGGTTTGTAGTGACTAATTAAGAAGATAAAGTATATGGATTGAAGAAGGTCTTGTATGGTCTTAAGCAAGCTCCTAAGAATAAATGTCTTTCTTCTACAGTTAAAATTTGTTAAGCGTATCACTTAACATGGAGTATGTGCAAGGGCTACCGCCACCATAACTCTGTTGATTGTTTGCCTATATGTTGATGCTTTGCTGCTGACTGGAAGTAATGTAGAAAACGTGTCGAATTTAAAGCTTGGATGATAAAAGAATTTGAGTTGTCTCGCTTGGGATTGTTATCCTATTTTCTTAAGTTGGAATTTGTGCAAACCAGTAAAGGTCTTTTTAACACATCAGAATAAGTGTGTTACAAAATGTTTTGAAGAGGTTCAACATGCTTGAATGTAATCAAGCTTTAACATCAACAAAAACTAGTGTTAAACTTGATAAGAAGGGGAATGATAAGTTGATTGACTCAACCAAATACAAACATATTATAGGATCACTCAGATTTTTGTTTAATTTCATTCCAGACTTGGCTTATAATGTTGGTTTGATAGATATATTTATGGAGAAACCAAGATCATTGCATTTGTTGGTAGCCGGAGGGTCTTATACGTGTGAAAGGGACCCTGGACTTTGGTGTGTTTTTTCCAAGTAAATAAAAAGGCTTCAAAATCTTAAGTGTATGGTTATTCATATGCAAACTAGTGTGGTTATAAAAGTGACTGTAAAAGCACAAGTAGTTATGTTTTCGTGTATGGTGAAGTACCGATTTCATGGTGTTCTAAAAATTCAAATAGTTGTGGCACTTTCCTCACGTGAAACAAAGTATGTGAAGCATCAATGGGAGCTTGTCAGACAGTTGGAGACATTGTTGGAGGGACTCAAAACTGATGAAGTTGTTTGTTGACAATAGATTTGCAATGAACTTGGCAAATGAGCCTGTCGTGTATGGAGGGAATAAACATATCAAATATAGGTTCCACTTTCAAAGTGACTAAGTAAACAAAGGAAAGCTTGAGCTAGTGTATTGCAATACAAATTATTAAAATATTGTTGATATCTTGACTAAGCCGCTAAAGGTGGACAACTTTGGAGTGTTAAGAGATAAGTTAGAAATGACGTCTCTTGTAAATTTTAATTAAAGGGGTGTGATGTGTATAATTCATATTAGTGGAGTTAGCTCAGGTGGCTAGTTAGTTACTATTAGTTAGGAGGCTAAGTCATACGCCTATGTTGGCTGATGTGTGACACACATATATAAATAAAGCTAATTAGTGCAATGCATTGCGTGTGTGATAATTTTTCTATATTTCCTTTTTAAGAACTCTCTCCATCTTTCTGTATATTATTGTTGCAATACTCTAAAATCTACAACAAACAGTATAAATGCTCAATTGGGCTTCATCAATCGATTTAGGTACTATTAGTTAGGAGACTATGTCATATGCTTTTGTTGGCTGATGTGACGTACATGTATAAATAGAGCTGATATAATGCAATGTATTGCGTGTATGGTAAATTTTCTCTATTTACTTTTCAAAAACTCTCGTGTCTCTGTATATTATTGCTACAACACTCTAAATATGCAACAAAGCAATATAAAAAGCTTAATTGGGCTTTGTCAATCGCCTACTTTGCAGTATAAAAGCTCAATAACCTTCATCAAATTAGTATAAAAAACTCAATCTGCAACAAATCACCGTCGTTTTCAAGACCACAAAAAAGAGAGTTTTGATTTTTTATTTTGAGTTGTAAAAACTTGATTGAAAATTTTTTAAAACCAAAAGCTCAAAACTCATAGCCACCCCTAATGGCCCTGGGTGGTTATGAGTTTCCATTTTTTGTTTCCAAATACAAATTTCATAACAAAACATGTTAGCTAAAATATGGTTAAAATTGGTTTTAACTTAATTTAAAAACAACTCTATACTGATTTTTGAAATAAAAATGGATTTATGATCATGATTTTTAATTTTAAAAACTTGCTCAATATCTTTTACCATTACTATCGGTTGACCCATTTCACCACCGCCACTTTTGATGCTTCCCTCCACGATCATTATTGCCTAATATCTGACACCCTCCACAACCATTGTTGCTTAACTCCCTCCACCATTGTGGTTGTTGCCTGTCACCTTTCACCTATTAGAGTTACCTAACACTTTTCACCACCATAATTATTGTCCAACACCTTTGTTATTATTGATGTCACTATTCTCTTACCTTAGCACTATTCTCTTACCTTAGCCACCAAAACAAATAATTTAATAACAACTTTATAAAATTCGAAATCACAAAAAATTGAAATAAAAAGTATAAAGTTTAAAACTTGTTTTGTTTTTGAAAAAATTAAAAACTTAAAATTAGAAACCACCTCAATAGGCCCTTAATTTTTTAGATTATTACAATTAATTCCATTGATCACTTTCCTCAACTCAAAATTCTTAAATTTTCATTTTATATTTAAAACCTTCACATGTTAAGTTGATTAAGTGCTTGTTTGGTTAACCGTTAGACATAGTACAGAATCAATTCCACATAATTGATTTTAAATCACTCCCGTCTAACGTATTTCGTAAAACGTATATCACTCATTTTCAACAATTAATTTCAAAATCAATTCTATTCAAATACAAACTAAACACACACTAAAACATTTTAACCCTTCTTCCACTCAAAATCCATTAACCAAAACATCACATGTGACCCAAAATAATTTTTTTCTCTTTTGGAACCTAATGCCACATGACAAAATGTTTCAAATCTTATCAAAATTTTATTGAATTACTGAATTTTAAAATTATTTCATATTTTACATATATCATAGACTTCTAAATATTTACATAGAAAAAAATTTAAAACTTAAAATAGAAAAATTGACATAGAATCGGATTTGCTTCATTTTCAAAAATGAAATTAAGTGGCCGTTTGGTTTAAATTTTGAGGCATTCAAAATCAATTCTGCAGAATTGATTTTAAATCACTTCCGTCCAACTTACTTCGTAAAGCGTGCATAATCCATCTCAACCATTCATTTCTAGAATCAATTCTACTCGACTGTAAACCAAACGGACCTAAGTCTGTAAAAAAAATCCTAGTTTGAGTGTAACCCCGTAACCAAACATTCTTCCGGGTGGAAGGAGGTTGCGCGGACGGTGAATTTAACTTTAAAAAATTAATAATTAAGTTGAAACAAAAGTAGATACAGACGACTGAGACAACCATTTCGAAACGCGGAAGAGAGAGAGTGTGCTTTTTTGAATTTTCCGAATCAATCTTCAATTTAGTAAGAAACCCAAACCCATTACTTGAATCTTAGAGAGAGAAACTCAGAGATCCGGTTCATAACTATTTGCAGATCGCAGCGAGGGTCTGCTTTAGGGTTCGATTTCGATCGATCCCTATCTGGTACGAGTTCGATTAAGGTTTTTGGTTTTGGATCCCATTGATTGATCTTCGATGGCGGCGATCGAGGACTTGTCGGAGCTTGCTGATTCGATGCGTCAAGCGGCGGCGCTACTTGCCGACGAAGATGTGGACGAGTCCAACGCATCTTCCAATTCCAGAAGGCCATCCACTTTCCTCAACGTCGTGGCACTCGGCAACGTTGTGAGTCTCCATTTCATGTTTCTAATTTTCTTCATCATCATCCTCGTCATCATTTCTCTATTATATTCCGATTCCAATTTTGTAGGGTGCTGGTAAATCCGCTGTTTTGAACAGCTTGATTGGACATCCCGTTTTGGTAAGTTAGATTTCAAACTCACTCTTCTTTCTCTATTCTCTAATCTCTATTATATTAGTGTGAGTTTGAAAGTGAAGGTGAAAGTAAAAGTGAAAGTTTGTTTTTTCCAGCCTACTGGTGAGAATGGAGCTACTCGGGCTCCTATATGCATTGATCTGCAGCGAGATACTTCTTTGAGCAGCAAATCCATTATTTTGCAGATTGACAATAAGTCCCAACAAGTCTCTGCAAGTCAGTTCCTCTTCTCCTAACCACGCAGACCAAATTAGCTGATCTGTACAATTTGCTCCTTTTCTTTCTCGATTTACTTATTCATATGCTTCATTTCATTTGCCGCAGGTGCTTTAAGACATTCCTTGCAGGACAGATTGAGTAAGAGTTCGACGGGGAAGGGTAGAGATCAAATATATTTGAAGCTACGCACAAGTACAGGTTTGTTGATGACTGATGAATGATTTTAGTTATCTTACCACCACCAATTTATACAATTAGGTAATAGATATAACTATATAGCTTTGAAAAGGTAAATTTCCTGATTAATACTTCTTTTTATCCTTCCAATATTGTTGGGTATTTGCTGATGAATATACATACGTAGCCATATGAAGGAATTGTAGTTGGCTTGTCAAAAATAGTCCTTCTTGAAATTACAATAGCTCTCCCAAAACCCTCAAATCTTTGGTGATGTGTGCATTTTTGTATATCAGATTATTTTTGAAAATATTTGAACCCTGAAATAATGAAATAATCTCAGTTTGTTTGTTAGTCAGCTCCAGTTATCTGTGCTTACCACTTTTTTCCTACATTTCCTAACATTGTTTCCTACATCTTTTCCTCACAGCACCACCTCTTAAGTTGGTTGATTTACCTGGGTTAGATCAGCGCATCATGGATGAATCAATAGTAAGTGGTGGCCTGGATTTCTCTAACCTTTCTTTGATTCCCAATCTTTTTTTTTTTTATTGCCATTCATTGAACAAATTTTGGGATTGTGATGTTATTTACTTTGATCTGTGCCTAGGCTAGTGAATATGCGGAGCATAATGATGCCATTTTGGTAGTTATTGTACCCGCAGCTCAAGCACCTGAAGTTGCTTCATCTCGAGCCCTAAGACTTGCAAAGGAATATGATGGAGAAGGTAGACCATTTATACTTTTCTTTTTAGGAATGCGGTTTTGTAAAAATTGTGGAATTTTGCTCTTAAGGACATGCTTGATTCCTTTCTCCCTTAGTTTTTGTCATTGTTAATTGACTAAATAGGAAAAAACAAATTTCCATAGGTACCCGAACCATTGGTGTCATTAGTAAAATAGATCAAGCTGCAACAGACCAAAAGTCACTAGCTGCAGTTCAAGCACTTCTATTGAATCAGGGTCCTGCAAGAGCATCAGATATCCCTTGGGTTGCATTGATCGGCCAATCAGTTTCAATAGCTACGGCACAGTCTGGATCTACTGGTTCTGAAAGTTCTTTAGAAACTGCATGGAGAGCAGAGAGTGAAAGCCTCAAATCCATACTGAAAGGAGCTCCTCCAAGTAAGCTTGGAAGGATAGCTTTGGTGGATGCCTTGGCACATCAGATTCAGAATCGTATGAAGCTTCGGCTCCCTAACCTTCTTTCTGGGTAATTTCCATGTAGCACAATATGACATTTTCTCATTACTTTTAAATGTCACTGTTTTTACTTGCTTCTTGTTTGTACTGAAAACCTAAGAACTGGACATAAGTGAATGGTTCTTGTTTCCTGATATTTGTGTGCAGTCCTTATTGTTTTTAATTTTCACATTTTTTTACCATGTGAATAGCTGTTTACTAAATGATTTGTGATATACAGAAGTGTTTCTTGTTAAAGATCTGGTTGCTTTAAAAGGAAAAACATTATATTTCTTTTATTCTAGTTACAACAGCCTAAACCCTAAACCCTAAAAACAACAGCCTCTTCAGTCAATGTGCACTATTTTATGTGTCCTTGATTTGATTATCTGACCTGTATTTCATGTTAGTTGTTACTTTTGATTTCTCACATATTTTTGTTTTTCTTGAAGTTATTTACTCTTATCTGTGAGAAGTCCATATGGAAGTTAAGTAAGTTAAAATAGATATTAGATAAGATCAAAATAAAGTAATAGTTAGATCCATTAGCGTACAGTACTTTAGTGATTGTTTGATAGAAGTTCTGGTTATCTGCAAAAACATTGGCAACTCAATTGCTTTCTATAATGAAATGTGGCTTTTGCCAATTTCAGTAAGGGTTATCATTATCGTGTTAGAAAGTTGGTTCTTAGAAAGTGGGTTCTATTAATCTTTACTGATATATTGTTAAGGTTACAAGGGAAGTCTCAGATAGTTCAGGATGAATTGGCGAGGCTTGGTGAGTCGATGGTCACTACCTCAGAGGGCACGCGTGCCATAGCCTTGGAACTTTGCCGTGAATTTGAGGATAAGTTCCTACAACACATTACCGGTGGGGAGGTATGTTGTCTCATTTTTTATTTTAATTAAATTTGAATTATTTTCAATGTTGTCTATTATTTTAGGATTGCAATTTCTTTAATGTCCTATAGTTTATAGCTTCATTTTTTGTATATCATAAAATATCTAGGGTCTCTTCATTAAAATTAAAAAAAAAGTTGTGGGCTTGATTTAATTTTAGAAGTTGAAACATTAGAGGTTGGAAATGAGAAAGAACATATCTGATTAGTTTATTTACATTTAAGGTATTCATAATTATTTTTCTGGTGCTCTGGTTGAAAAATAAAACTGATCTGCATGCAATCATTATTAGTTGCCATTTTATATAATGTGAATTATTGCTATTTTTATTTTTATAAAAGAAGTGATATTAGAAATAGAAAGATTTACAAAAAATGGAGGATAAGGAATCCTCAGATCAGATAAAGCAAACCAAAACAACAACTCCTAAACGGAAGTCCACTAATCAGTCCGGAAAGCACTATTTAATCTATTTGCATATCCAAAGCATTGGTCCCCTGAAATTAGCATGTGCTGAATGCCATAGAGAAGCCAAAAACATAATTATGTCTTGTAGCAGGTTTAAAGGTGAAGATACACCCTTGAATACAAGTATTCCTTTCCAACCACACAAACCACAAAATTCTGTAAACCATGCATTGCAATAAGGTTCTGATTTCCTTCTCATGACCAATCCCTTAGAAGTGAACATGATGAAAATGATCCAATGAATTAAAACAAACCTGATTATCTTTCTCTTAACAAATACTAAAAAAGATTATTCCAAATGTAGCTTACAGCTGTACAATGGAGGAATAAATGAGGGATAGTTTTGTCTATTAATAATTGATTGGGTGAATTATTTTGAAATTTCAGTATTTGATTGAGTGAAATTTTAGCTCAACAAATTGTTTTTGACTTTTGAGTTAATAAATAATTGATTTTATGTTTGTTGCTTAAGCCTTTTTTCCTTTTCCTGAATTACTATAATTTTATCTGGCAGGGAGCTGGTTGGAAAATTGTCTCCTGCTTTGAGGGGAGATTTCCTGATAGAATGAAGCAATTACCTTTAGATAGGCATTTTGATATCAACAATGTAAAGAGGGTAAGTTTTGAAGTACCGGTTTGATGATATCTTTGCACATTGCTTTGTTGTTGCATCCCCCCCCCCCCCCCCTCTTCCTTTTCTTGCTGACCCTTTTGTCTATTATCAGATTGTGTTAGAAGCTGATGGTTATCAGCCTTATCTTATTTCCCCTGAAAAGGGATTAAGATCACTAATCAAAGGTGTTTTAGAACTTGCGAAAGAACCCTCACGTCTGTGTGTTGATGAGGTATTTTTGTTCTATATGTTGAACGAATTTGAATTGAATTATATTTAGCTTTATTTACTCAAAAGTTTCTAAATGATTGTAGCTTCTTCCTTTTGTCTTGTAATTTTTTTCTTCATCTTTTCATTTGGTTTGTTAATTAGGTTTAAAATTTGAATCTAGTATCCACATTCTTTGTCCTCTTCCTTCTATCCAGCTGTATTCATTCTACCTAATATCTATTGTGAAAACACATAATTTGTAGAGGAATCATAGAGTTTGGTACTCTATAGGATCCTTTGAATAACTTTTGGGATGCCTTTCAAAGCACATGTAAATTGATGACTACTTTATTGTATATAAATAAATGATTCTAATTCAAATCACTTGATTGTAAAGAAAGTTGATAGATCCCAATTATTGAGGTGTATGCTACAGTGAAAGGGATGGGATGTAAAAGGATAAACATACAGGGGTGAGGCAGACAGAACAGGAAATAAAGGAAATGTTTATGTTGTTAAATCTGGAGATTTACAGAATGCTGAGCTGGCAAGGAATAGTGGGAGGTGGGAATTCAGTTGGGGAAGGATAGGTAGTGCATGACAAGCATGAATTACGGGGAAAAGGGAATGGATTTGTGCTAGAGGTTTTGTGCATCTGCTGAACCCTGGATTTATCTCATACTTTCTGCATTTTTTGTTCTTGTAAGGAGCTAGTCTCCATTGTTTTGATCAGAAAAAATCAGTTCCTATCAGAAATCCTACACTGTAATCATAGCATGTTGTTAATGTTGCCATCTGATCATTTTGTGCAATTTTTTCTAGTTTGTTCTTTCTATTTTTCCTGTTACTAATGGAGATTCCCATTGCATTATTTTCTAGGTACATCGTGTCCTGTTAGATATTGTATCATCTGCTGCCAATGCCACACCTGGTTTAGGAAGATACCCACCTTTCAAGAGAGAGGTATGGCACTTCATTGTTGTTTTTCAGTTTCTACTTGCTACCTATATCAGTATGTTAAATTAAATTGGAGTCTTTTTTTTTAATTGCTTATGTTCCTTTATTTTTTTCTTAAAGGTATCCCCTGTGTGGGAAGTGAACTTTCTCTTTTAAATAACCTCGTTTAAATTTTTTTAAGATTGTGGCTCTTGCAACTGCTGCATTAGAAGGGTTTAAGAATGAATCAAAGAAAATGGTAGTTGCACTAGTTGATATGGAGCGTGCTTTTGTGCCACCCCAACACTTCATTCGTTTGGTACAAAGGAGGTAATTTGGATCTGGACATTTTCTGAATGGATCTCGACCCTTTATTACAATATATTTCCAGGTGTCCATCAAATTATATTTATGTAGCTATTATTTGATCTAATATTCTATATTATTGACCTTAGGATGGAAAGGCAACGTCGAGAGGAGGAGCTGAAGGGCCGACCCTCAAGAAAAGGGCAAGATGCAGAGCAATCTATGCTTAACCGGGTAGGTAGTCTCTTAGTGTAACAAATGGAGTCTTAAAAAATAGTATTGGACTACTTGTGCTTCTGTAACTTTGTTGATTTGGTTTTGACTCTCTTGTTTTCTGTGACTTGTTGGGCTTAAACTGCATATTATTAACTTATTTTAGGCCACTAGTCCCCAAACTGGTGCAAGCATGAAATCAATGAAAGAGGAGAAGGATAAGGATAAGGACAAATCGAGTCAGGCAGAGAAAGAAGGGCAAGAAGGCTCTGGTTTAAAGAAGGCTGGTCCTGAAGGAGAAATAACAGCAGGTCTGTCCTTGCCGTATGTTACTATATTTTGCTACTAGTAGATGTTTCATGTAGTCTCAATTCCCCTTTTAGCATTCTGTGAAGCTGTTTTTTGTAGGCAATCTTTCTGAAATTTGACATAATGATGTCTCCTGGAAATTGAAATAGGATATTATGGCATCTTTTAATCCATTGAGCTGACTCCACCTAGTGGAGAAAGGCTTTGGTTGTTGTTGATATCTCCTCAAAATATAAGGAAAAGAAATACCTATCATCTAGGAATTTAAATTGATAACCAGTTGTGATTTCGCCGAAAGAACCTTTTCTCTTAACAAAATGGCAATCAATCTCTACGTGCTTAGTTCTTTCATGGAAAGCTGGATTAGAAGCAACATGTAATGTATCTTGGTTGTCACAAATTAGTTTCATTTCATCTCCTTGGTGTCTCCCAATTTGAGCTGTTGGAGTAATTGCCTCAACTACATAAATTCACAAGTTGTTGCTGCCATAACAATACTCCACCTCTGCACTAGATCTATCAACTGTGTTTAGTTTTTTGCTTCTCCATGAGATGAAATTTCTTCCAACAAAGACGCAATACCCTAAAGTGGATCATCTATCAGACGGTGATCCTACCCAATCAAAATTTTAAGCGCCAACAACTTGAGCATTACCGTTGTTTTCATAAAGTAATTCTTTACCTGGTGATGTACCTAAGAATGTGGATGGTGGACCACAACATCCCAATGACTATCCCGATGGCCTTCAGAAATTGGCTTACCAGCAGATGTAGATTGCGTGATAATCAGTCTACACAAGTTTAAATTTATAATCTGTACAGTGTTAAATACAAAAGTAATGTGATGTTAAATCTAAGGGCTAATGGCTAGGAATTTATTACCCTAATTAGTAAAATCGAATTTGTCTTTACGTGTCCTTGGTTCTAACAAATCTTATATTCAAATGCTCAGCTCAAGATAGAGCTTCTGAATAAAAAGCTTTGTTTGCATTCAAAGTAAGCTAATCTAAACATGCAATAATTCACTATTTACAGACCTTTTGATTATATATGTTCAATCTGTGACTTATGCATTACAATTTATAAAAGATGACTTGAGCAGAAGAGATAGCAATATTGTGAAGAAGATTGTTGAATGGTGTTAGAATATCTGATGAATATCTCACAGTATATTTACCATGTATTAGAATAATTTAGAGCATCTAGATTATCTCTTATGAGTGATTTCCATATTTCATTATATTTCTGGATTTGTTTCCTTATTTGATTTGATTAGGATTAAGAGTCTAGTTTGAGTATAAATAGGTATTACTGTTTTCTATTTTGTTTCACATCAATATACATGATAGAATATTATTCATAGTCTCTTTCATCACTCTCTCCTTCTCTACCTAAATCCCTGTAATTTCAACCAGTGATATAGATTAAATACTTTCTCTTAAAGCTGAATTTTAATTTGCTTCTTGATAAGTAAGAGTATATTTTAATATAGTTCATTTGAGAAAATGAATTCATTATAGCTATTGCAGTGTGTGGACTCATTTTCTTTTTTTGTCACTGTATATTACTGCTTTGAATGCTAAACTGGTCATACATTTCTCCTTTGACGGATGGAAAAAAATTGGGTGATCTACTTATTGCCAATTAATTATAGTTTATGTAACATTTTATGACCATGTTTAAAAATGGGTCGACTTAATCCTAGGAAGATTGGAGACCTGCCCTGGCTGCAGATGTGATGTTCTGTAGATTTAAGTTATGAAAAAATGTATTGGGGGGGGGGGAGATGTCAAACGGGGTTTAATGAATGAGTGGAAAGAATGGTGGGAGCATATTTTCTGCATTAATTTAAAAGGTGGCAGTCTTGTGAATATTGATCTCAGAATAGGAAACAAGAAAGTAAAGGAGTGTTTGCATGATTATTTACTAAGTTTAGTTAGAATAATGTTCTTTCAGTGACCTTGAAGGGGCTTAATTCTATAAGCTCTGCTAGTTAAGTTTCTGGGTTATCTAACCCAGAATTCATGGGTGCAATTCCTAGTTTGCATTGCAGTGTTGCACTAGTGCTGCATCACTGAATTTGGAATTTTCCAAAATATATATTTCAAAAATATTATTAAACTAAATGTAGTCTTCTGTATTACTTGCAGGATTTTTGTTAAAAAAGAGTGCAAAAACTAATGGTTGGAGCAGGCGATGGTTTGTCCTAAATGAGAAGACAGGAAAGGTTGGTAAATATTGGCCCGATTTGGTAAAACATCGACGCACGTTCCTTTGCCTTTTATCATTATTTTCATAAATCTCACTTCAGTGCTTCTGAATCTGAGTAAAATTAGCACTTTTGTTCCTTTGTGCAATGTTTTCCAAGCTTAATGTGCCTTTGTTCTGTACTATACCTCAAAATTTTCCTAGATGCACAAATATATAAGTCTAAGATGGCTTTGTGTATATGTTAAATATTGTTGAATATCATTAGCTTCTTAAAAGTATACAGTGTATATGGATTTTTTTTGATAGAGTTGTATACACTGTAAATTATATCATGGTCACAGGGTATGGTTGTATTTATTTAAGTATATAAATATACCTCTGTTGGGAGTTGGTGCCTCATGCAAATAAGCCATAAACAGTATTTGTTCTTTATTTTGAAGTTGGTATCAGGAATTTGTTCTATCCGGCTCTATTTTTCCCCTTCCAGTCCAACCTGGCTCTGTTTTTCACTTCAGCTGAGCCACTATCAGCTTTGCCAGTTCTCTTCCCATTCTGGCAAGTTTTTAGCTATGACTTTGTTCTACAATGTCAGAGACTTGTTCAGAAGGATTTGACAGAAAGAGCATTGGATTGGAGGTATAGAAAATGGTAAAAATGGATGATAGAATTACTTAATGTTAGACGAGAGATGAGAAGAGGGAAACAGGCCTGGGCTTGACTAGAATTGGTGAGCCACAACTACCACTAGAGAACAGCCACTGAATTAAAGCAGGCTAAAAATAGGGCTAGGCAATGGAGCATCATTCCAGTTTGATATAACATGTTTAAATTAGGGACAATGACACGATCCCGATCGACCTCAACCAGGATGCCTTGGATCCATTGCAAGAGATTGAAGGTCCAATGACCGGGGCCATATCTGAGCGGATGAAGAGAGCTTTGCAACTCTTGAATATCATTGAAGTCCAAAGGAAAGAAGACCACCGAGAAGAAGAAGATCCAAAGAGGTGGTTTAACTTAATTCGGGAAAGTGTATCTAATCAGATTCTAACTGATTTATTTAGGATCAGATCTGTTAGGAATCAATATCAAATCTGTTAGGATTATATTTAAATTTTTAGGATTATATTTTATCTTATCTAGGATTAAATCTCTTAGAATTATATTTCTTTTAAGATTATATTTTATCTAGGATTATATTTTATCTTATCTAGGATTAAATCTATTTAATTTAGGAATATATCTTTTAGATAGTTTATTTTAGGAAATTCCTTTGCTATATATTGGCATTGAGAATCAGTTTGTAGACAAGTTATTTTTTTATCAATAAAATTTGAGTTTTCTCACTGTGAGAGTTTATCCTTTGTTCTTGGATTAAAGAACTACTTGATAACTTAGGTTCTACCAGCAGGTCTTGGTTAGGGTCTAGTTGCTTATATCTTGATAACTTTGGTGCTTCCGGCAGGTCACGGATTGTGTCAAGTTCCTATCTTTGATAACTTTGGTGCTTCCGACAGGTCAAGGATTGTGTCAAGTTCCTATATTTGATAACTTTGGTGCTTCCGGCAGGTCACGGATTGTGTCAAGTTCCTATCTTTGATAGTTTTGGTGCTTCCAGCAGGTCTTGGATTGTGTCAAGCTCCTTACAGTTATTTACCGTTATTTGATCTTCAAGACGTTTCTATCTTTACGCTTCCGGTTCGTATCAGACAAGTAGTATGATATTGCTTGTATACAACAATAGCAACCACCAAAGCCTGTTTCCCACTTGGTGGGGTCGAATACATGTATCAAATGATACCATCATGTCTTGTCATAAATCATGTCTTTTAATAGACTATTTAAATCCAAATCTTTCTTTGATGGTTTGGCCTATGGTTTTCTATGGCCTCTCTCTACCTCTAACTATTGAACTGTTCTCCATCTACTCTACCCTCCTTATTGATACGATACTTCTACGGGTCTTTTCCATACATGCCTAACCACCTAAGATTAAACTCTACCACCTTTTGTGTAATGGGAGTTACCTCAACTTTTTCTCTGATAATTCCATTCCTAATCTTGACTTATATGACTACTCATCCACTGTATCATTTTTTTATCTCAACAACATTGGGCTTATTTTCTTGTTGGTTCTTTACTGTACAACATTCTCTCCCATACAATATTGTAGACCTTATAATTGTGTGGTAAAATTTTCACTTGAGTGACACTTCTCTATCACAAATATGCCAAGTATGGTATTGAACCTGAGCATTGATAGAAACTGGATGAGTGCGTGAACCACCAAGTATGGTATTGATCGTATAAGCCAGCCAAATTAGACTACTAACAGAATAACTTAAATATTATGACCTAAATTAACTTTTTTTTTATGTTTGCACCGTGGATTATGATAATTCTTGGAGTTCCCAATTGTTTTACATATTTTTGAATCTGTGTTTCATCTTTCTTTATTTGGATGTGAGAGATATAGTTGGCTGTTTTAATACAATTTGCTATATGTTGTGTTGACTTTAACCTTTCCCTTCACAGCTTGGGTACACCAAAAAACAAGAGGAAAGGAATTTTCGTGGTGTTATTGTATTAGAGGTATGGAAGACTATCTTTACTTATGTACACTCATATTTGATAAACTTAACAACTTACCTTGCCTTGTCCATATAAATTATGAGAGCATAAATTATGATGGAATTTTCTTGCTTAAATAAATCCTGCATGTGCCCTAATTTGCTTGTTTGGCTGGAATAATTTGCTGATTGCTGTTGCAAAGCACAATCGTTTTAGTTTTTGCTCATTGCCTTTTCACCCCTATATCTTGTGGCTGGAGTTTGGTGTTTTGTCAAGTGTTCGGTTGTGAGCAGAAAGGCTTGACAGGCTGGAGTCCAATGTCTTGATTACTTATCAGCAGAAAGGATAGAAATAATGAAAGGAATAGACCATACACCTCTTAGAAAAATGTTATCCCCTACTTGGGATGTGGGTTGGTGTTTACTTTTATCTGTGCACCAAGGGTCAGGGGTGGGTGGTTAGCAAACTTGTGCATACCGGCTTATGAAAACCTTTTGCACTGGGTGTTGAACTTTTAATCCCATTTCTCTTGACCAGAGTTACTGAATTAAGGATCTGCTTTGTGTTAGAGAGCATTGTATTATATGGACAGAGTCACCCTAAATCTGTTTGGAAGATAAATATGGCGCAGTTAACTTCATTTCTGCTGGAAAATGCGTATTTAATCTAAATGTAAAATCTCTTTGTTGTTCTACTTGAATTCGGATGTTTTACAATGTAAATTTGTTATTTTTCCTTCTCTTTTCTTCTGGTTGTCTCTGGTGTTAGAACGTAACTTTAAAGTTTAGGTTTTACTATGTTTACTTTTTCCTAACTGGATATTTCACATTACTGCAGTATGTATTGGCATAGGTTTTGACTTTTGATATTGTCAGTGAGAAGTAGAGAGCAATATAACTAACAGTCTTGATAAACATATAATTTAAATTACTATGCAGGAATGTAACATTGAAGAGGTTCCTGATGAAGAGGATCCTCCACCGAAAAGCTCAAAGGACAAGAAGTCCAATGGACCTGATTCTGGCAAAGTTAACCTTGTATTTAAAATTACTAGTAGAGTTCCTTATAAAACTGTTTTGAAAGGTAATGTCTTCTGTTATATCTTACCAATGGCACTTGCCCATTTTTATTTCATTAAAAGCTTCTGAAAACATTTTAATTACAACATGTCTCTCTTGCAGCACATAGTGCTGTTGTTTTGAAGGCTGAGAGCACAGCAGATAAGGCTGAATGGATTAATAAGATAAGCAAAGTTATACAAGCAAAGGGAGGACAAATAAGGATTTCATCTGACGGTGGCTCTACTATGAGGCATAGCCTCTCTGATGGTTCCTTGGTGAGTTGCTGGCTCAAAGCTATATAGTTCATACGTATCACATTTTTTTTTGGTATGGCTTATATACTATAAATTAAATTAATTTCTTAGAACGTGCCTCAAATAACTTAAGTTTACTGATCGTATAATTATTTTTTGAAACTTTTCGAACTGTAATTGATTTTGCATAATTGACTTTTTTTTTGTCTTCAAAGCCATTATTTCTATATAAATATGGGTTTTGTTAACCTGTGCCATCAGGGCGCTTGTTAAGAATTTAAACTAGAAATTAATAAATGAAATCCAGAAAGTATTAGATACTCTCTTATTAAGTAATAAGAATTACTTAAGGAAGGGTTATGCTTGCTTATTTAACAAATCCTTATAAATATCAAGCGAAAAATAATGCAACTTTGTCTAAGCCATTGTTTATTTACAAACCTTTAAAATTCTCATTATGAATAGGCAAGCCTTTGTTGGGAGTTCATTGTGTTTTGTGGACCCACAAACCTGACCAACAATGCAAACAGGAAACAATGAAAACAATACAAAGTTGTTTTCTCTGTTCCAGAACAGGAAACAACATGAAAACTATGTGGCATTTTGTAATTATAACTGAAAATAGAAAATGGAAGCGGAAGATGAAAATGGAAAACAAACGGGTCCTTTGTTTCCTAGGCAATGTTTTCAGCTTATTTATTATGTACATATAATCATAATATTCTGGGTTCAATTGACTCAATTCAGTATATAATATTTTCATGTCCCTGACTAATAACTCATTCTTGACAAAGAATTAACATGAAACTTTACAGAATAGGAAATGAAAGGAATGTTTTGGAAATAGTTATAGCTATTAATTTTTCATTGGGAGTGGTGGGAATCAATTTATATTTGGAACGATAAGAGTCATGGGAAGTACTTCAATTTTTTTTGTCTCTGTTCTTGTAAATGTGAAATTTATTTATTCTTTTATGTATATAAATATCAAGGATGCTCTCACTCAACAATTGACAGAAGTAACTGTCTATTTTCCCAATGTCTATTCATAAAGTTTCTTAGGTGAATGAATGTATGGAACAAATTAAGAATTTGCACTGCAAAGATAATTAAAAAATAAATAATGGATAAATTGGTAATTCTGAAGCTGCTATTTTTTTGTCCTATCTCAGGATACAATGGCTCGAAGGCCTGCTGACCCAGAGGAAGAACTCCGATGGATGTCCCAAGAAGTTCGTGGCTATGTTGAAGCAGTTTTAAACAGTTTAGCTGCTAATGTACCAAAGGTAAGCTTCTGTTTTCAACATTTTCTATTTTTATATTTTTTTTTTCAGTTTTGTCAGTGTTAATTTTTGATGCATTTTCTGGTTGATTGGTTGCAGGCAATTGTCCTTTCCCAAGTTGAAAAGGCTAAGGAAGACATGCTGAATCAATTATATAGCTCTGTCAGGTTCAGAATTTTGTTATTGCTTTTGCTTTTATTCTTGTTCTCTTGACATTAGATTTTTCCTAGCATTTTGCCTGAAAATTTTGAAGGAATATGGAGAGACTATAAAAGGTTTCTGAAGATGTATGATTGTTTTATTTGTCTTGATTAAAATCTCTTTGGGGAAATCATCCAAATATCAATTGTTGTTAGTTACCACTTTTCAGTTCCTGATAAATTTGTTTTTTTACGTGTGTATTTATTATTGTATTGTATCTAGTGAGAGGTGAGGGGGCTTAATCTTGGCCATATAACCATACATGAATGGTCAAGGTTGTTTTACTTGAATTTAATCTTGACCATTCATTTTTGTTGTGTGGTCAAAATTTACTCTTCGCGAGAGAATACTCCCTTGATATTCTCCCTATACACACACATACATATGCTAATTAATGTGATCTGGATGCTACAGTTTTGTATAATATGGTAACTATTTATACTAAGTCGTTGCTTTGATTAAGTTATGGTAAACATTTTTTTCTTCCATCATTAGTGCTCAAAGCACGGCTAAGATTGAGGAGCTGCTTCTAGAAGATCAAAATGTAAAGCGCAGGAGAGAGCGTTACCAGAAACAGTCATCACTTCTCTCAAAATTGACACGCCAGCTGAGTATTCATGACAACCGAGCATCTGCTGCCTCTAGTTGGTCAAATGGTAGTGCAGGTGTGTTTGTAAGCTGCTTTTTTACTCATTTATTTGTGTTTTGGATGGGTGAATCACCGAAATTCTGTTTATGTATTAGAGGATCTATTTTTTGGTTTTTTAAGTGCACAAAATTGTCATCTTTGATGATGGACTGAATGTTATCTAGAATTATGATGCCGTTTTATTGTATTTTGATAACTAATCTGTAGAGCATCTATATCCTGGACCCGTTGATTAAAATACATGCTCATAGATAACAATCTGTTAATGTGTTAGAACTTAGAATTCAATCTTGATTTTTTCATTAGCAGTTACCATTTGCATTTTTCTTTGTAAAGTGTGTCTTGCACTTCTTATATCCTGCTATCTTATCCTGGCATGAATCTGAATTTATTTTGCTTAAACTGAATCTGAAATTATTTTGTTTTCCTGGTTAATAATTCATAATTGTTTCCCTTTTTGGTATCCATCTCTTTTTTTATTTATTTTTTACTTTGTCTACATAAGTTACGTTTTTTGTTTTGCAGAGAGTAGCCCAAGAAGCGGCGGACCAGGTGAGGACTGGAGATCTGCCTTTGATGCAGCTGCCAATGGCCCCGTTGGCCGAAGTGGTTCATTGAGATCTGGATCCAATGGTCATAGTCGACATTATAGTGATCCTGCACAAAATGGTGACGTGAACTCTGGTTCAAATTCCAGCAGCCGTCGTACCCCTAATCGATTACCTCCTGCTCCACCAGGTTCTTCAGGTTACAAATATTAATAGATGGCTGACAATTCATGTTTTGATACATTTTTGGAGGGTGAGACTGCTCCCGCCCCATTTCATACACCTTTGAGGATAAGGTCATCCCAATTCTTTGTTGCTGCCAGGATATTTAGGCGATGAGATGTTTGTGTAAATAGAAGACTGTAGTTCTTTAGTATATATGTTTTCCGGGCTTGTCTTATTTCCCGGAAGTATGGGATCAAGGTGGATTTGAATACATTATGTTTTGCTATTCAATATTCTTTCCTTTTAGTTTTATACCTTTTAATGTTTCCTTTTTCCTTTTTTTTTTTTGGGTTTTGGGAACTTGCACCCCATTTTTGGATTCAACCGATGTATCTTGCTTTGTAATGATTGAAATAATACACCATTCCTGATGGATTTATAAGACTTAACATTTGAAGTTTTTTAATAATGGGGGTATTTCTTGTACCTCTATTTTCTATTTTTCTCTTACCTCTTGTTTGGATGTGTTTGAACAAGGTAATTTGAAATGACTAGATTTTATATATTAGAATAGGAAAAGAATTTTAAATGGTAAATATAAGGGATTTTTATAATAAATAGGAGAAATTTCATATGATTTATATTGAGAAAGAATTTTAACATTTCTCTATTATGTTTAATGTTTTAGATATAATTTTTAGTTTTTTTCATATTTGTAATTTACTTAACATTCTCTATCAAAATTTTAGGAATTCTAAAATTCTCTAATGAAGCATATAGATAGAGTAATCTTTTTGTTTTAGTTGTGGACATGCGTTTTGGGAAATTTGCATTCACTAAAATGAAGTTTGTTTATCAAAATTGTGATCAGGTAGAAATTAGACTTAATTTTGAGAAAATTGAAAATTTCTTACTTTTTATTGGAGAAAAAAATCATTTCAGTGAAATGACAAAATATAATTCTTTTTACACCATATAATAATTGTCTTATGATTGAAACAAATTATTTATTTTAAACCTATTTTGTAATATTATTTCTAAACGCATTATTTTGCCAATGGATTTTTTTTTAATTTTTTTATTTTATAATTTAATTCTAGAAATATGAATTTTAACTCAACTTTAAAACAAATGGTGAGGACTTATTGTTGTTTTATCTGTGTGTGTATATAAAATAATAATAATAATAATAATAATAATAATAATAATAATTATTGCTAGTTATGCCATACTTTCTCGTAGTTTTATTATTTTATAAAAAAAAATCTGCCTTTATTTCGATTCACTTAACCGTCAAGTGATCAATGTTATTGCAATTTGAAAATACTAACACCGGTTACTTTAATGGCAGATTGATGTTTTCTTTTATAAGAGATAATGTGTAAACTTAATAGTATGGAGTGAGTTGAGACAGCGTTAAATTGTAAAATAAAAAATAATTAACAAAATCACATCTCTAACATATCTAAAAAAATAGTTGCTTTTAGAATCTTTTTGCTATTCATACCCCTCTTTCACCTTTTTAAAAATATTTTCCAAAATATCCTCATCCCATCACTACTCGTCCACCCCCACCCTATTGCCACCGTTACCTCCACCCCCGCCAACACTCCACTCAATTTTTGTTCTTTTCTTTTTTCTTTCTAAAAATTGATTTCTAAAAAAAAAACACATCCAAAAATTAATTTTTTGGTAAAAACACTTTTAGATAATATTTTCCGTAACTTTCCAGATAAAAATAGTTTCCGGAAATTAATTTCTGAAAATTTTTGAAAGTATTTTTTTTTTATAAACTTTTAATTTTTAGAGATGGAGAAAAAGAATTCTATTTTAGTTTCTCTAATTAGTCTCTAACAAGTTTAGATATGAAACTTTTTTCAGTCTCTAAAAATTAAAAATTTATAAAAAAACCATTTTGAAAATCTGCGGAAGCCATTTTTATCCAGAAATTATTGTCAAAGAAGTCATTTTTATCATTTAGTTTTTGAAAAGTCGAAAACTTTTGAAAGCTAATTTTCAAAAAAGATAGAGGGCATTAATGGAAAATCACTTTTTAGGGGTGTGAAAAGCAAAAGGAGGGTGCAAAAAGCAAGTAAAAAACATTTGAAATTGTGCAAGATATGAGCATTTTTAACATTAGAGGGGAGAAGAAAAGAAGTTTTTTGAAATGTCCATACATTTCATTAGACTTAATTTTTTTTATTTAAACTACATGTATCATACACAGGAGACAATCCTGCTCAAGTCGAGCACATCGACATCATGGTGGGGGCTAGCCCTCCTAGCGGGGATTTTTTTCCATCCACAAGATTCGAACCCAAGACTTTACTAAAGGTGATTCAAACATGTACCACTTTTTTTTTTGGAAATGAAACATGTACCACTTGAACATATCCCTGTTGGTATTTCATTAGACCTAATTTGATTTAGGTATATTTGCTAAATAAGTTAAATCAAGACTCTTTTTTAAAAGTATATTTAACTAAAAAGGTTAAGTTTGTTTTCATTTAAAAGCCTTGCAAACTTGACGGGTTAAAAATGTTAGGATTTTATGAGAATGTTTATTTTGAAATTAGAATCATTAAATAATGTTAATGTTGAAATAATTGGTCATATAAAAAATGTCTCCGACAAAATATGAGGATTTTAGGTATTAGGAATAATAATAATACACTTTTTGACACTCTGTTCAATAAACTTATATTTGGTCCTCTTTTAAAAAAGACTAAAACACTTGTTTCATAAATTAATTACTTTTTAAATAGTGTGTTGATTTTTTATAAAATAAACCAACTATAAAGTGTTTGTTAAAAATTGTCAAAAAGAGTATTGTTAACCTTCCTTAATACGAGCATATAGTTTAAAATAGGCTTAAGTGTATATTTGGTCCCTCTAGTTTTGATCATGTGTAATTTAGTCCCTCAAATTTTTTTTAACAAATTAAGTCCATATACTTTTAAAATTAAGCAAACTTGGTTCTTCCATCAATTAACTTCTACCTAAAACTTTGAAATTTTCACTTTCTACGGAACATATTCACAAATTAAAAAATTTTATGATACAAATAAGCGCTTGTAAGAAAACAAAGAAAGAAAAAGTTCATGAAATTTGGAGCACTATGTTTCTCACAAAGACATTTTGATATTAGATAAGGTTATTTACACATAAAAATGCTAAATTTACATCTAATGAGTGTTATTTACATCTTATGGTTCATTTGCGAAGATAACTACTTGAAGCATGTGAAGGAATGGAGATATTGATAATTTATTTTCTTTTGAATATTATTGAGTATTAGTGCTTGATTTCCATAGACTATGCTATTTCATTTCATGCAATTGTGGATACTTATTTTATCAAATATTTATAAAGATCCTATTTGTCCATGTATAGAATTTTAAAACTAGATTTACTATATTTATCATTGCATTAACAAATTGAATATTACTAAAATAGCCTCAAGTTCGCCCAATATTGTGATTGGTTAAAATTCACATGGGTCCCACCAAATTCGTGGGTCCTACTCCCAAGTGGTGGGACTCATGTGAATTTTAACCAATCACATGGAGTGTGTTGGGGAGAGTGTTCAAAATAGTGTGTTGTTAGCATTTTTCTTATAGAAAATCTAAATAAAAATACAAGAATGAAAGATCTTTTGAAAAAAAAATTTTTGTTGACCAACGGCTCAAGCATTTAGAAATTAGGATTGATGTCTATCAATCTAATCATATAAAAAAAGTTCTTAAGTGATTTTATATAGGTAAATCATGTCCATTGAGTACACTAATGATTGTTAGATCACTAAATGACCTTATTAAGAATCCTCTTCAACCTCAATAGATAACAAAAATGGCCATGAGAAACCATATGCATAATTAGGGGAAAGAACACTTAGCATATAATAACATTTAAGTAAAACCATGTTTCATGAGAGTTATTAACATATTTAGTTATTTCCATATGAACTTTGTCACAAGTAATTGGATATGCATTTGAGTGGCACTTATTTGTCCACATAAAGCCAAATTTCAAACTATATCGTATTGATCTACGAAGTAAATTATAGTTGCTTTTGATTCAAATAATGTCAACAATATCAATTCATAAAGCATATTGTGAATATATCTGATAAAAATAGTTCAGTATATCTAAGACTCTTATGAATTATCTTACAAGGATGAACTCCAACAATTTTACCTGAAAGGAGGAAATAACATTCCTCACTTGTGATCCTTAAAAGGAGAAATTGTTGTTTATGAATGGATTTCTTACATCCTCATTGGAGAAGTTGTGCATAAAATTAGATTGTGTCAAATAAATTAAATGATGCCTTGTAAGAGGAGTGTCAACTAAGTTACATGAAGTGATGCTTCCTAAAGGTGGAACTTTACACAAGAAATTCAATATCGTACTCTTCTTTCTTCTTTCCTTGATCAAGGAATTTTTTTACACATTTTTCCATTGATAAGGATTTTATTGTGGCAGTGGACATATAAAGGATTTTGACTAAGAATTTTTTCGCACTTGGTTTTTCCATAGTAAGTGTTTCTGGAGGCATATCCAAAATGTACATACAAAGGAGAATGTTATAACTAAAATTTAATTATACTCCGAGTTATAATATTCCTACAACCAATTTATACAATAACTTTATATAAAAAAAAAATTATACAATAACACATAATAAATTTTTTTCTTTGCATCCCTCTCTATTGCATCACACATCATACACTTCTTTCTCTTTTCTCTTTATCTCTCATGTTATTATACAATATATGGTATAAATATGATGTACAAATATCATTTCTCTATTTTTCTTACTACAAATACTCCTTTAGATGCCATATATTACAACACAAAATACTGATCAATTGCATTATACTCTCAATTCTTTTTTCTCTATTTCCAGTTGTTTATGCTTATTTTCATAAACAAGTGCAACTTTTTACAACAACACGTGGAACCTTTTTAAAAGGGAAACTTCACACATGATTGTTTAAAAATTAAAATTATCGGCAATATCAAAGCCACCTTAACCATTTTGCCATTGGATCCACCCTAAGCGAAAAGAAACAACCAAAGCCTAATTGAACCTTGAAGAAAGTTTCTAGATTTATATAAAAAGAAACACGATCGCTAAGCATCTCACACAAGATAACACCATATCTCAAAAATGGACCATCACAAAGTTAATATGAAAATAATAATGATACAGCTCAATAATAGAAAAAACCAGGAAGAATTACCCGCACAAAATTTCCTGGAGTGAACTGTTCTATCAACACTTGGTGTTCTACAGACACTCTTAGCCAAATCCAGCAATAGCCATAAGATAGCTAGCGATGAAAAAATACAACACATTAAAAACACTACTACACCCTTGTTTTCCAAAGAGACCTGCTTCCTCCGGACCTTTTCAACCTCGGACCTGAATTATTAAGAAAAAGATATTCAGATCCCAAAGAGCTTCATAATTAATAGCATCATCCGTTAAGGAAAACAAAATAATCTTACTTCATATTTCTTAACAAGCTCCGGTAATCCAAAGGCATTCAAATAAGAATACACCAACCACAAAGCAGTGAGCAAGGTTCAGAAAGAGTAAACAACATCAATTTTCCTCATTGTATTATCATCCTACAGCATACATTTTATTCCCGTGATCAAGCTCTTCAAGCTCCCCATAGGTAATGTAGTCTTATGAATCTTGTCATAGATATTTAATATAATATAAAATGTTCATGAGCCCATTTTGATGGTCATTGCCAAGAAAGCATTTTTCCATGATAAATATATTGCACATCATATTTTTCCTCTACTTCAACATGGGAACAGGCGGAATTGCATCTAGTATGACCCCAAAAGAAAATTAGCAAATAGCAGCAGCCCTGAGCCCCTTACTATGATAAAATCTCTTATTGTTTTGATTTTGTTCACTAAAACTGATTCTTTACCTAGCTATCACTCAATAAAAATGAAAGAAGATAGTGGGATTAGAGGGAAAAAATAACAAGCTGTCATTGGTAAGTCATCTGTAAGTATCACTGTAAACCAGTGAACACAGTGACAACTGACAAGCCTTGGAGTAAGACAACCTCCCCTCACCATAAACTTTCCTTCACCCAGAAAAAAAAGTTGCTAAAATCTGAATTAGTCATTGAACTGGAAATAACAGCCTTGATCAAGTGTCAAATTGTGGATGGACTGGACTTGTAGTATCTATATATATAATTTAATAAATACATGACCAAAATTTAATATAATAAATAAACGAAAAATATAAGAATATTTGAACAACAATTTTATATATACCATATAAAATTGTGGTATATAAGCCTTGGGCAATCCTCACCCAATAAGCTAGCTTTTGGGGTTGAGTTAGGCCCAGGTCCAAAATCTAATATGGTATCAGAGCCTATCCTAGATGATCCGTTGTTGTTGGGCCGCCACCCATATAGTTGTCCACGCTCCAGATGTCCAGTCCTGGGCGTGAGGGGGTGTGTTAGAGTCCCACATTGCCTAGAGATAAGGCCAAATTGTGGTATATAAGCCTTGGGCAATCCTCACCCAATAAGCTAGCTTTTGGGGTTGAGTTAGGCCCAGGTCCAAAATCTAATAGTAACTATAATAAATGACTTTGACATCTAAAAATATGTAAGTTGAAGGAACAAATAGAACTCATAAAATTAAAATATAGCTAAAAGTAGCAAGCCAGGGCTACAAAATTTTATTTTACAATGTAGAATATTGATACAGAACTAAAATTTGAATTTTTTCTTTTTATCACAATATTGTATTTTTACTCAAAATTATTTTAGCACTCAAACTTTTTGGCCTTAAGTTTCAGAATCTTATGGATATCCATGTATTTGTCAGTTTGTAAATAAAATAACTATTTCCTATCCTTAAAAATTGAAAAATTGGATCAGTGGTATAGGCTCAACATCAAACCGAACAGATGCTAGGTTTGAACACTGCCTTTGTTACTTTATTGTAAGGTTGAATTCTTAGAGATAGTGACAGTATGTGAATGAAACTGCCATGTTGTCATTAATAATTCCCTTGTTTGTGCCAGATCTGGCTGGTTCATTCTGATTCTAAGCAGTTGTAGCCAGTTCATAAGTTTTTTGGTCAGACTGACCCATCTGGCCTGGTTCATTGAACCTTGATAAAAAGACCAAGACAGTGAGATGCACACAAATTATTCTACGGTTCCGTTAGAACATAAAAAAAAATCTAATAATATCTTGATTATATCTTAGAGTATCTTAGAATATTTCTTAAGATCAGCTTCCATATTTCTTAGTAATTATTATGATTTGTTTCCTTATTTAAGTAGAATTAGGAGTCTAGTAATTAATATAAATAAGAGGCAGTGCCTCAGTCTTTTGCATCGTATCATTGTATCACACCAACAAGAACCATCATAATAATTCAGAATCTTCATTATTTTTCCTCTCATTTCTTTTCTCTAAAACCCTATAACTTCAGGTTCCAAACATTTCACCACACACCAGTTACTAAATCTGAACTAGCTCCTTAAGTTCAAGTAGTGAGCAATTACAAAAACTTGCACTGTAAACTCTCACCTTAAAACATCATTGTCCCTGAGTAGATGATCCAATTGCAAGGATATTTGAGACTTCCAAGAATTGAGATCACTAGCATCTTTTGTCTGCATGAGCAACAAATCATTTCCAAAGTGAAAAGAAAGTAGAATAGTAATGATTTTTAATTAAGTAAATACTAATATTTCCAACAATATCCAGGATAGAATTCAACATACTATAACATCCTGCTGGTCAATGAGATTCCTAATGTCTTCTTTGATCTTCTGTAGAAGTATATCTTTTCCCCCTATGTCTTTGTTGTACTCTTTGAAAATATTGACATATCTAGAATTTAAGTCTTCCATATACCGCTCCAAAACAAACAAATTTAAGTCTAGTGATCGGACTTTCTGCATAAGAATCTTGAGAACAGTATCCCCAGGCATCCTGCCAACTTGTTGACGGATTTCTTCAACTGGATCAGGAACATTTTTATTTACTGTCTCATGATTTGCAGAAGAGATATCTGAAGCAGTTTCAGAATTGATCCCTCCAAAAGTATTTTGATGAACATGTTCACTCTCAGCAGGATCAAAATGGGGTGATACTGTCCTCTTATCATCATTACCTTCCCCAGATGCAAATAGATTATCTTGAGTATATATCAAATCCTCTAGCATCCTCTCAACAGCATCCACACCATAAACTTCTACTACACTTAGTGTGCAATAAAATTCTGAACCATAGTGGCTTTGAAGATTCAACTTTAGGTATCTCACCCATTTTGGCTCCTTAAGAACAAACCTTTGAGCATGCTTCACATTTAAAGCAGTAAAATTCCCAAGGAAAACCCAAACACCTGTTGGAAAGTTCAGACTGCCATGAATTTCAAAATCTTTTAAATTGGAAGAATGGTGCTCAAAATTAGCTATTTCAATTGTATCTACTAAGGTCTCTTCTGAAAGTTCTATAATGACAAATTTCTCTTCAGCAGAACATGGATTTCGCAGATACTTATCTTTGTCTCTGCTTAAGATATTAGAGACACCTTTGGCTTCTTTGTTAGAACCTAAAACTTTTGCTCCCTTTGATGCTGAAGCATAATTGTATTCTGCACCACCAGGCTCCACTCTATGCATTACACTTCCAGATGGACCAGTGCCAGGCTTAATTTTAGAACTGATTGCCCTGCTCTTGAATTCATCAAGACCAAGAGGCACAGCCCAAGATAAGTGATCAGATTTTTGCACATGATTTTCAAGTTTGACAGCAGATTCACTACTCTCAACTTCATGTGCCTCTCTATTAGGAGAATCGGTATTTTCTTTATTACAAGAACCAGGTACTGCATTATTGCTGCTTTCTCCACCAGGAAGTGTCTCACCAACAAAACCATTAGCCTTGGCACCTTTAGAGTCTAAAACCTCAGAAGGAATGCAAGCATCAGTTTCTTTGATCAAATATTTAACAGCAGTATTAGAGCTTTTACACACTCCGTGCTTAACTTCATTCCAATTTGATAATCCAACTGAATGTTCTTCAGATCCATCTACATCCAAAGATAATAAAATGACTAATAAGAATGAGACAAGCATCTGCAAGACTGCAACTGCAATAGAGGAAAAAAAAATATTCTTTTGATTCTTCAAAAATGTGTACAATAGTACATGAGAATGAATGATGACAAACCATTATAGATTTTTCTTTTTTAAAAACATACATAGAATGCAATTAAAGTCAACATTTTTTAGCAAACTAAGTATCACAATTCATCAAACCATCGATCACCAAACAAGGTGTAGCTTCCTCGGACAGAACAAACTAAACTTTAGATTGGAGCAATCTGCAGTTTGAACACCTAACAATTCACAATTTTTGCTGTGACATAAATGATAGGGAATACCTAGACATCTGTTCTCTTATCCTCTAGTCCAGATAAAAAGGATTTGGTTTATTGATCTTTGTGGGGGTGATTTTATGCAAATCTTTCTTTCAGTTCCTAACTCATTGGTTGAAAAAGGGTATATCTTTCCATCTAGATAAACCTATACAGTTCCTTTTATTTGGACAGGAAACAAAAACACACATACCTGTGTAACTGATCCATAAGCTGAAGAGGAAGAGTAGGCCCCACAAAAAGAAAACCAATGAGAGAGAAACTTCATAGAGATGGTTTTTCCCAGACCCAGTTGTGGACTTGTCTATAGCTCTTCTTTCCAGAAGAGCTTTACGTGATCTCTGCATTGCACATCAATCCCAATTCAGTGACTGCCAACTTCTGAACAACTAAATTAAAACCCAAATTCCCTTCCCTGCAATACACATCGCGGATTTTTCTCTCATTTGATGCTCAATATATACATATGAAGGAAACGAGATCGATCTCAAAACAAAACATGTGATGGAATGTAAGAAGAAGAAAAAGGATAATCAATCAATTAATTATGGAATTGTGAGGTCCTCTCCTCACCTGGGTTGGTTGGCGTTTTGAACAAGTGAAGAATGTGGCGTTGACGATGGATCTGTGTTGGTTTCGAAAGCAAATTGAGAATGAGAATGATACAAACAAATACAAAGTCAAGTCACAAAACAAAGCGCGTGTTGCTCATTGTTTAAGGACACCGATCCTGCTAGTTAGTAACTCATGAATTAATTACAAGGTGATGAGTTATCTTATAAGTTACTCCCTCCCTCTCCACCAAAAAGAAAATTACTCCCACCGAATTACACGTATCAATAAAAATTTTTAAAGTTAATAAATTTTTTAATAAGTTTTATTGAAATTTTAAAAAAATAATTTAACTTTTTACTTTTATCTTTATTTAATATGATTATCTAACTCCACTACCATTTAATAATTAGAAAGACATTAAAGTTAATAAGGATAAACAACGAAAATAGTAATAAATGCTTTCTTCAAATTGCAAAGTGTCTTGTAAAAAAGATCACAAAAACTTGTAAAAAGTGTTTTATAAAAATTACTCCCTCTGTTTCTTTTTATCTGTCGTTTTAGGATCTTAAATTTAATTCTAAATAAGTGTCATTTTCAGATGACAAGACAACAATAAATGCTATTTTTCCAATTTTACCCCTTTCTTAATCTAATTCTTTTTATTTTAAATATTTATTATAAAGCTATATCATAAATGTTCTACAAATTCAAAGTCTTGATAAATGTATTCTTTATGTTTCCAACGAAAAAATTATGGTATAGTGGTAAAACAAAATAGAAAAAAAAAATCATTTCATTGAAAAGGAGAGATATTAAATGCATTAAAGAGAGAAAGAGAAAAGACATCTTTGAAAAATAAAAGTTAAGAAGACATAGTTATTGCATTCATTAATTCTTGTGCAAAAACCTTAAATGACAGATAAAAAGAAACGGAGGGAGTACTAGCTTATTACTTCTTCAGTTCCTTTTTAATTGTCCATTTAGACAGAAAAAAAAAAATTAAAAAATGCAATCATTACTCTTATTTTTATCAAAATATATTTTAAATGTTCTATTTTACCTTTTTGTCTCTTTTACTACTATTGGGTCTCATTAATTTTCAATATTGAATCATTTATTAACATAAGGGTAAAATGGAGAAAAACGTAATTATTATTGCATTGGGTTTGTAAATGGACAGTTAAATAGAAATGAAGGTGATAAAATAGAAGCATTTGATAAATATAGCTAATAAATGTGTTTTTTTAAATAAAATTAGCTAATAAATTAGTCAGTATTTTAACAAATTAAGAATAAATGAGGAAGTGTATTTAAATATGAAAGATAAAAATGAAAGGAAAATAAACAAATTACAAACTAAAAATTAGCTGAAATGGTTTATAGCTAGGATATACTAAAATAAGTTAATTTTATATATTTTATCAAATACTTTTATGTTGGTTGAACTAGCTCATAAGTTAGAAACTACTAGTATATTAACACGAGTAATATGCGGATAAATGTATATTTTTTAATTAAAATTAAATATATAATAAATTAATATTTTTAAAATTATAATAAATAAAAATAGAATAATTTTGGATAATTTTTTAATTTTAAATTCTAATCCCTTTTTTGTTTTTTAAATACTAATAAAGGCTAATCTTAAATTTTGAAATTTATTAAGATTCAAAATCTTATCCTATTATTTTCTATTTCAATCTTTTTTTAATATATATAAATCTTTATCCATTAAACTATATTTTTATCCTAAAAATACATTCGATTTGATTTTCATTCTTGTACTTTTTTTGTTTTTGTCCTCACAAAATAGAAAATTGTTAAGGTTGGTCTTTGACATTCACAAGATCACCATGATCTATCTATTTTGTGAGGATTAAAATAAAAAATATTTGTAAAGACTAAAATTAAAACGAGTATATTTTAGAGGAACCAAATATTAATTGCAAGGAAACCAAAATTGAAGGAATAAGATGTCTTTATTTGAATTGAAGTTTGAAGGCTAGAATTGAAGTGCAAGTGAACTGGCCTTGAAGTGTTTGAGTGGACTTCTATTAAGACAAAGCCCTCTGCGATGTTGTTTCAACAATTACAAATATTTTCTCTAAATTTAAGGTTTTCTACACCAATATTTGGTGCAAGATGACTTCACAAAGCCAAGTGTCAAAGCACTGGAAAAAAAAGTCAGAATAATGATATCTAGAAAAATCATACTTCAAAATGGTCCAAAAAATTTTAGAAAGGTCAATTTCAAGCCAATTTACACGTTAAAGAGTGCAATTTCATAAGGAGAATGACATTCTTAAACATCATTAAACACATAAGATTGGTTTAGCATGTTAATGTCGTTGTTTGAGTCTGCAACTCTAAAAGATGCATGTCAAATCCATAAGTCTTGTAACGTCATTGTTTCAACCATGATTATGAGTTTGACATGATCACCTCGACAAAACTGACATTTCCAAGCTACTAGATAATTTTTCGATTCCCAATCATATTGTTAGAGTCTCACATTGCCTAAAGACGAGGCCAAATTAAAATATATAAGTTTTGGACAATCCTCATCCTACAAGCTAGCTTTTGGGGTTGAGTTAGACCTAAGTCCAAAATCTAATATGGTATCAGTCCGCTGTTCCAAAGTTTGGAACTTTTATTTGTTCGTCTCTTTCACTCTATATTCATACCCTTCTTTTATTTCTAGCCTCCCCGCCTTGTATCTTTTCGGTGTGCTTTCAAATCATCCATCTTGCTGGTGTGCTCTGTCTTCATCTCCTCCTTGTCGTGTTTTTTTTTCGGCTGTTTTTCTCCTATTTTTCGTCGTTCTGGTCGCTCTTGCCGCTAGCAGACTCACCCCGTCATGTTCTCTCCAGATTTGGTCTCATTTTGACGTTTTTGGGGTTTGTACTTGTTGGTCCTCCCTGTTTGGATTTTTTCTCTCTCCTATGATGGTTGTCTTCTTTTTCCTACTTGCGGTTCCAGACCCATGACTTCTCAGAATCTATAGATGTCTCTTGCGGCTACCTAGAGCTATCTACTTAGCCCTATGACTTTCCCGAAGCAATCTACCTGGCCTAGTGGCTTTCCCGGTGAAATCTACCTACCCTCGTGGCTTTTCCCAATGCAATTTACCTGACCCCACAACTTTTCCAGTGTACTCTACCTGGCCCCACGGTTTTCCCAGTGTACTCTACCTGACTCCACAACTTTCCCGGTGCAATATATCTAGGCCCGCGATTTATTTTATTCAGCTTTGTAAATATGTGTATATTTTGTAACAAGCTTAAAGCTTAGTAAGCTTTAACTTGAGGGAGAGTGTTAAAATATTAAAATAATATATTTAATATCTTAAGAATATCAATTAAGATTAGGTTTAATCCTATAATATCTCCTAGGATTAGTTTCCATATTTCTAGATAATTATTATGATCTATTTCCTAATTACTAATCTATATTGGTCCGTATAAATAAGTGTTAATGTATAGTCTTTTATAATCAATCATTCATCACCAATTATCCATTATCAATCTATTATGAATTATTCTTCTCCTCTCGTCTCCCTTTTTATATCCAAAACCCTATAACTTTAACATACTTGGAAAATCATGTGCCTCCCCCATTTGCGATAAGCGTTGAATGTCATTGTTGTTAGACCTTCTTAAGTATCCAGCCACCAAATACTTTATTTATACCCCTTACAAACTTATCTAAACATTCCACTGTAATGCTTTCGTTAATTCACACACAGTCATCCATATCGTCAATAGGCGCCAATATACAGATAGCAATTATTGCGCATTTCTACAAGAAAGGCCTAATTTACCAATGGCTAAATTGTTGGGATCCATTTGAAGGATTACCTAGTGGTGTGAAGATGAGGACATTGGACAACTAAGTGGTGTGAAAATTCCCTTAAATTTTAAAAATATATACACATTACAACATTATAATTAGTTTGAATAATGACCACTTTAACTAACATCATTACATCACATAATTTCATGTTTTTCTCTAATTATGTTACATAACTTCTAATTATCTTGCAATTGTCTCTTCATTATCCCAAATGTATTGAAAGGTATTTCTATGGTCTTGTAAAAAAAATGTATCCTTGAAGGGGATATCTAACTCCTCCTTCACTAAATATTTTCCTTCAAATTTAACTGATCCTCCTTTAACTTGTCTGATTCATTTTTATCTTGCAACAACTATATATAACCATCATTAACGTATATATAACTAGTTGTTTTAATGGTTATATGACAAATTTTTTAATGACTATTTCCCCTTATTTTTCTTTCAATTTATAACTAGTTTTTTTTTAATAAAATCTTTTGTTTAACGACTATCTTATAACTAATGTTATAAAAAAATTAACTGCTAAATTGATATGCTGCTATAACTTATAATTCATAAACATTATTTTATCTTATTTTGTTCCTTCCAATCATATCACATGACTCATTTCGGTACACATCTCGTTTATCTCTCTCTCTCCCTTTCTCATGCACCCTGCAACCATACCTTCCACTTGTTTAATCAACAAATAATGGGATGAAAATCCACAAGGGTGTACAAGCACCGAGGTGTTGAGGTGCGTAGTGCTTATTAAACATCCCTTCCAATGATGCACCTACCATTTTTTGAGGAGATAACTTTTTTATATAACAATAAAAAATTTTCTCTCGATCTCTCTTCATCTCTATCTCTCTTTATCGCATCACCCATCACATCCCACATTTTTCTCTCTTTTTCCTCTTTTCTCTCTTTCTCTCTCTATATTGTACGTGTACAACCCTACAAAACCCTACAAACAACATTTCTCTTTTTTGAGTTACTTAATAAGAAATGCTTAAGCAACTACCATTGAAAGTTGGGAGTTTCTCTAAAAGTACAATTTTGGATTGAATCTCATTAATATTAGTTATGTAATAACTTATGTATGAAATATTTTATGTTTTAAATTATTTTTATTATATTTTTTATAAAGTAAAACACCATTGTTTCTAAAGATGTAAGATTAATTATTTGTCTTCGAAATATAATAATTACAAAAATGTCACCAATTTATTGAAGGAGAAAATTGATGTCATAGAAGGACTCAATTGATTGACAAAACTCTTCTGTTTTTAAGAATTAAAGTGATTGACCCCAATTTTTTCGAGATGCAAATGGGCAAATGATTTATTTACTACCTCCTTAAAATATCCAATTCAAACTTTTAGATTGGATTGGACTGCATCATATATATATTAAAATCACACCAATTGAACGATAAAAATAATTTCTCTTGTTAAAATCAATCCAATCCAGTTTGTGAATAGCTCGAGTTTTTGTCCACCCCTAATTCAAGATTGGGTGGTCGAATAATATCAGATGCATATTCCACCCCTAAGCACATTATATACTAGTTTATTATTGATTTTTCTGTTGTCAATATACAACATAGCAAAAAAATAAAATAAAAATTATGACCAATATGCATTTGGCCAATACTAATTTTCACATTACATAGCCTATCTAATATCCTCTCATGGAATTGTACAACATAAAAAAGAAGAAAATATACAATGCTTTAGCATCGAGACAATGCGCACTACTCCGTCACAGGCTTCCTATAGAGTTCGAGTATGTATGAAAGTGGGGGGGTTTTGTGTATATGATTATATGTATAAATTGCACACGTTAATCTGGATGTACATCTTGCCCCACATGAAGCCACGACTCACCTTGTTGCTGCTCTCCATCAATAGATGCATATTTCAGTAGTATGCCAAACAAAATCTTTCCCTGCTTTAATGTACAATTATATTAGACTATTGATGAACCAAATATATAACTAAAGTCTAGCTACAAGACACCTTGACCAACCTTTACTCTCCTGTATGATGCTAAAGTTGCCAAGGGTTCATTTGACTTTTGCACTTGTCCATCATTCAGTGCAAGGTTGATCACCTGGCATCGATTACATCCCCCTAGCGACTGGTGAAAAAAGATGGAAAGAGAAAGGTCAAGCAAGCAACTTCTTAAAATTAAGCATAAGATGGTTCTTAACATGCAGCACATATGGAGGTGAAGGGGGGATATAGCTGTTCATCTGTGAGCACAAAGAGATGGTGGTTGTCATGACTCATTAACGGCGAGTTACAAGAATTGCAGAGCTAAAAGACCAAAGAGAAAACCTAGATTGGCACCAGTATTCTAGTACCACCTAAGAACGAAATTTCCCTCACATGTGGAGTGTTGGATTGCTTTTTATATATACATTGGTTAGTAAGAAGAAGACGTACTACCCTAAGTTTGTACAAGGTACATAGTACAAGATTGCACAACTATATATTTATTCAATACCCTAAATATAAACCATAGTTTCAGATTTACATAAAGAGGCAATGCACCAACATGGTATTTTGAGATTGGGACTGTAAGAATGAGAGATGTTTGAAAACCGTACTCAAATGTGGGTGTAGGTCATGTATTTATGTACAATAAATAGGCTAGCAGTCCAATGTTAATTCAAAAGACATCAACACCCTCAATTACACTAAACATAAGCCTATAAACTTCTCTTAGCTTAACACTACCCTTCCCAGTTGGACCATAGATACTAATCATGCTGAACTTGTTACAAAAGATAGTTAACCTACTTATATTAATGTCCTCGCAAGGATGTCAACTATCTATTCTCCAGCTCTAACATGTATTGCAGATATAAGTCCCTGCTGGATTTCTCGAATATGAAATGGAAATAGATTTCTGTGTTTTGTCCTTTCATGAAATACCTAGTTTGAGGCAATGTGTGGCAAATGACAAACCACAGCCACATAGGTGGAGAAACCTTGAACCCATTCTCATCAAGTAAAGGAGACAACCACAGGAGGTTAGGGGTCATTAGTCATTACTCAATATTCAGACTAAGCAGTTGACCTAGCTACTACTTCATGTTTCTTATTTTACCAAGTAATAAAATTGCCTCCAAGGAACACCCTATTGGATATCCCTCCTTAATTAATTAATACATTCATGCATGGGAAGAAACAATGGATTTATCCAAGGTCTTAATTCAATGACTCTTGAAGAAATGCACATTCATCTTTGGAAAGGTGAAAAGCATTTAATACCCACTATCTCTTCTTGATGGAAGCCTCACCCCTTCACTATAAATAGGGGATTTGGGAGAAGCTTGAATCATCAATCCAACTAGAGAGTTGAGAATCAAGAGTGAGAAAGTGAGAGTTTTTGTAATCCTCTTTGAGAGAGAGTTTGAGTGATTCCACCACACTTGGTGAGATAGATTGATTTGTATTCCATCCTAGAAGGGTGATAAGATTGAGTGTTATCCTCTTGTATTGAGAGAGAATCATTGTAATCCTACTTTGATAGTGGAGATCTTTACTGGCTAGTGCCCGTGGTTTTTTCTTCTCACATTGAGGAGATTTTCCATGTTAAAATTCTCGGTGTCATTCTTCTACTCTTTCTCTATTTTTTCTATTGTCTGTTTATTGCTTCCGCAAGTGCCCATTTTGCGTCTACACAGAGGAGGGAGAATTGGTACTGTTTTTCCCTACACACCCAATAGCTATAGGTTGATTTCTAATGTATAGGACACCTAGACCAATCTGCATCAGAATAACCTTCCACTCAGCAATGTTATTGTCTTTATTAAGAATCACATGTCCTGGAACTCCCTTCAAATATCTTAAGATATGTAACAATGCATCCCAATGAAAATCTCAAGGAGATAACATGAACTGACTGAGTACACTTATCAGGAATGCTTGAACATGTTGCAGTATGGTAGTTAAGTTTTTCAATGAGCAACTCTTCAGGGAAAAAAAAAAAAAAAAGAAAAAACACAAATAAAGATGAAAACAGAATTAGTGATAGACACAAATTCACACGGAAATTACATTGGTTTTGCAAATTACTACATGAGCAGAAAATGGGAGCAATAAGCATTATAAAGTTGAAAAGGTAGTGAAGAACAGCAGCATACCAAGTAATGCCAATATTCAACACATATAGCAGAGTTCAAGTAAATGTTAGTCAAAAGGGCCATCTAACTACAGCATTGTCAATGTCAAAGTGCAAAACAGCAATAAATTTGCTTTGTCAAATATTTAGAAGGTTATTAGAACTTACTCTGAAATACTTATTTCCAATCCTAATGTCTCTCCATCCATCTTCACCATAAGGTCTTCCTCCAGATATAACAAGGTTGGGACGAAACCTATTTGCATTGACTTGCATTGCTGTTCTGGATACGCCCTTCTGTACAACTTGTAACATCAACTATAGTTGGCGAACATTCAATATTCCAAAAAACTGGGATTAAGAGACTAAACACAATAGTTTGTGATATACAAATGATCACTAAGGTAGAGTTGAAAACAACAGTCAATTTTTTAAAGTAATTACATGACATTCTATTTTGTTTCTTACACCAAATTCCCCTTTGTTTTGAACAAATAATCAAATCAATTAGAAAAAATGCAATCATTATGCATCATGAACTACTTTAGTAAAATTTGACAAACACTTTGCGTTATCTTTAAGAATGAAGGTGGCAAACAAAATTGTGCAAATTAAAGGGGGAGTAAGGTCATGAGCCATGAAATCCGTAATAGGTAAAACAGGGCCAGATCAAGATAGAGGACAGATGGGCAACTCGGGCGGTGGCAAGATCGGCTAGAACGGCGGCCAGACACTATGCCACGCATAGCGGACGACGGCAGGGAAACGCACCGGTGAAGATAGGGCGCATGCAAGCGCGTCTGAGTTCCATTTGAGGCGGTTATGGTGCCGATGGACTTGCCTCGGGGCGACTAAGCCGGTGGTGGGGTCACCGGTCGAAATTGCAGGAAAGAAGGAAAAAAAAAGCTGGAAAGAGCACGACAGGGAGGAGATGGAGGCAAAACACATCAGTGAAATGCACAGTGGATGATTTGAAAGCATGCCGGAAAGATGCACGGCGAAGAAGGTTGGAAATAAAAGAAGAGTATGAATGTAAGGACTTGTCGGTGAGAGAGACGAACAAATAAAAGTTATGGACTTTGGAACTCAGCAGCGGAATAGCGCAAGGACAGGTCACGCACGGTGGATGATACCGCTCTGATACCATGTTGAAGTTAAAGGGTTCTGAAGAAAAAAGGAGAGAATAATAATAATAATAATAATAATAATAATAATAATAATAATATGATATATGAATTGATACTTGATACTTGATAATTGATACGAAGAACTAGGTATTGACGCTTATTTATACTGATCAATATAGACTCCTAATTAGGAAACAAATCATGATAGTTATCTAGAAATATGGAAACTAATCCTAGGAGATATTATAGAATAAAACCTAATCTTAAGAGATATTCTAAGATATTAAATATATTATTCTAATACTCTAACATCACATACGGGTAATAATCCAAATTCTTGGATTCTTGTTCCTCCAACCATTTATCTGGTCATCGGTCACTTTTTTCTGCTCTTTCTCTACTAATTTTTTCTCACTTTGTGACTCTTGCTTATGGATCTAAAGTACTAGTACAAGGCGTTGGTCATAGTGTGTATATTTGTTAGAATGTAATTAGTCACATGTTAATTAGAATTAGCTGTTACAGATTCATAGGTAATTAGCTGTTACAGATTCTAGGTAATTAGGATGATTGATTTCTGATTATTAACTGCAAATTTTTTGTATTTGATTATGTAAATAAGTATAAATACATACTGTGTGGTCTGCATTAGACACACAACATTCAGCAAACATCCCTTTCTATAGTATATATATCCCATTAATTTGTTTTCTTATTTTTCTATTTTCTTTTTATTAGTGATTGTAAACCTTGTGTATATAATGGATTGATTATGATGAGGATTTCCTCAAGCAATACAGAAAACTCTTTGCCTATCTTAAGAGAAGTAAAAGTTTAAATTGAAGGAAAATGACAAAAATATACAAGGACTTGCATGTCATCTCATATAAGAAAATGGGTACAAGATCATACCTAAACTTAATCTTTTGTTTAGGTCAGAAACACTTTCTTCAGACACAAGTAAAAATTGTCCTTCATTGGCAAAACTGACAGCACTCTTTGCATCTTTACATGTGACTGGACCTTTGGTCTTATTCAACACAAAATCATGATTGTAACTAGAATATCGTAACAAAGTGCAAGGTTTACCAATGGCTTCACTAAACCATGAGTTGATCTCATTGCTGTAACTATATACCTTGTACCTAAACAACAAAATTAATCAATCAATTAATTAATTAATAATAAATCCAAGTATGAGAGAACCAAACAAAAAATGTGTGTAAAACAATTTAGAACCCTCTCAAAGCTTATGATAGTAAAGTACAAGCAAATAGAACAGCAGAAAGCTTCCATCATGTGATACTCTATGTTAGATTCAATTAGTCTACACCAGTGTATAATGCCAAATTAATGAAATCACCCTTAACCTTAACAATACATAAGAATATATGTATAACAAAAAATAAAAATTAATAATGCAAAACTAGACATATGGATGTATTCATATAAATATTTGTGGATAATTTTGTAAATTGAAAATTTGAATTTTATTGCAATGATATGCTAGATAATAAAATGAAATTAAAGATAATATCTTTAGTATTTACTTTCGAATTTTAATTTCATTGATTTCAAATTATTAATCACTGTTAAAAATGTGTATCATTATATCTAGTTTTGGTGCAAGTCCTAGGTTCAATGTATCAGGTAAACATAGTAATTAGGAAAATTGTATTTGTTGAGAATTAAGTATACTACCCACATGATTGATGTGCAGAGGGTATTTATGTCCTCCACACTAAATTGTACTACTAGCCTAGTTCACATGGTATCAGACCCACATGAAGCCTCCAATTCCACTGCCGTCTATTGCATAGTGCTCACCTAGCTCTCTTCTTTCCAAATCTAGCATCCTTGCTTTGACCCTCCCTCTATGGAATCATCTTCCCTCTCCTATGGAGACTTTTATGACACTTATCGAGTCATCTCCTATGCTACCCACAGTTACCTAAGATTGGATTTGGCTCCTCCAATGGTTCCAAAGACACTCTACAGGCTGAGCCTCCTGTTTTCACCAACTACATTAGTGCCTGTGTCTCCATTGACAAGTTGGATGGAAACAACTGACACGTGGGCTTTGGCCTTCGGGTATCAAACTTTGGCTCACAGCACATGACTACCACCACATCATTTTATAGCTGCTAATGGGTGGTCTAAGTGGAATAAGATCAATGACAAACTTCACAAATCTACAGTTCACAAGTCCTTGAAGCAGATTTCTCACACTCACATCACTTGCAAGCCAGTTTGGGAGTAAGCCAAGATTCTTTATACCAGTGACACTGACCCTCAAAAGTTTGATGGCTACATATTTGCTTATTTGGGAGGGTTCATAGGGCTCTTCATGATTTCAATGAGTTGTTAGTCCCATAGAGACACCAGTCGAAAAAACTCAAGCAATGAAGTATTTTTTCCGTGCTACTAGCCTTTTATGGTTTGCCACTGAATATTCTGCTACCCATGATCAAATTTTAGGCTCACCCACTATCCCCACACTAAGCACAGTTTGATCCTTTTTACTCTATATTCTGGCCATGCAGTCCTCTGAGCTTGATATTCCTTCTCCTCCTCCAAGTGATACCTATAACCTATGCACTTGTCTCCCACAGCGCAGTCATGGTCGTAAGTCTAACAAATCATATTATAAGGGTGACCACTGCAATAAGCCAAGACATGCTATTGATCAGTGTTGAACTATCAATGATCACCCTCCTCACACTGCTAAAGTTGTCCAGGGCTCCCTCAAAACCATCTGTATCATCAAAACATCTAACATTGTCTCTAGTTGCCTATGCTAACGTTTTGAAGTGGTTTGAGGAACAGTAGAGCTTTGGTTCCAGGACATCTTTTGCATACACTGGTAATTCCTTTGCTTGTCTCTTCTAGACATCATCCCTAGGTCCTTGGTTCCTAGATTCTTTTGCTACCGATTACATATTTGGCAATAAATCTTTATTCCCCAAATCTCTAACTTTAATTTTTCACCCATAGCCACCTTAGCTAATGGTTCGAAAACAGTTTTTCGCCCATACCCATTCAGCAGGTCTATTCGCTGTCCTCATGCTCCACCATCCACTTTAGAGTTTAGATGAAGCACTTGTATATGCACTTGGCTTTTTGTTTGACTCACCCCTTCCCTCTATCCAACATTAGATCTTCCCATTGTTGTAAAAATGGTATACGCTCGTGTCACTCATCACCTTGCTCTATTTATTCAATAGAGTAAACATTCAACTTGGTTCTTCAACGATCAGAGTGTCATCATATTGGTTCCCTAATGATTTTTGTCACCAAATTAATCTTTCAGATATACAATTGTAACCAAATTCGTCCATATAAAGGACTAAAGTGTTAAGATATGTAGAGATATTTCATATATTCTGTTAGATATAATTGTTTATTCTCTTTGATTTATTGTATAGTTTCCTGATTTAGGTTGATCCTAAACTGATTTAGGTTGATCCTAATCCCTAAACTCTAGGGATTGGTTCCTTCTTAGCATGTATATATATATATATATATATATATATATATTGTTGTATTTGCCAATTCTATCAATCAACATACACTTTTCAATATTTCTATTTCAAGTTGGTACCAGAGCTCTTCTGGTCCAGGGAACCGTTTTTTACTCCAGTCGCCCACCTAGGTCATCTTTTCTTTTTTAGCGGCTGCCTGCGTGGACGCCGCCAAAGTGTTCAAAAGTCGTCGATCTGCCACACCACCGCGCGCCGCCTCCGTCGCCTCCGCCACGCGCCGTTTTTCTCCAAGTTGCTCTCCGGCGCGTGGGGTCCACGTGCCACCCTCCCGGCCTCCGTTCGCGACGCCGTTTGTTCCGTTGGGTTCGTCGGCTCTTCCTCTGTCTGTTTTGACCACTTTCAGGTTGTGGGTCACACTCTTTGGTGGTTGTTCGGTCGTTCTTGTTGCTGCCAAACCGTTTTTGGTGGTTGTTTGGGTGTTCTTGTTGCTGCCAGACTGTTTTTGGTGGCTGTTTGGCGTTCTTGTTGCTGTTTGGTGTTTTTTTTTTGTTGCTGCAAGACTGTCTTTTAGTGGCTGTTTGGTGTTCTGGTTGCTGTTCTTCTTTTTTTTTTTCTACATGGCGGAGATTCCCAAAGTTGATACACCTAAGGAGGATCCAAAAACTGAGTCCTCTAAAAGAGGACTGGTTTCTTTTGCTTTTTCTGGTTCACCGGTTATTACCTCTGAGAAGTTGAATGGTAAAAATTATTTGGATTGGTCTACTGCAGTTGAGCTATGGTTTTTAGGCCAGGGTCTTTATGATCACCTTGTTAAGAAGGCTTCCGAGGTTGATAAAGATGTGAGTGATGAATGGCAGCGAGCAGATTATCAACTTGTATCTGTATTATGGCAGTCCATTGAGCCTAAATTAATGGTGCATTTTCGCCCGTACAAGACATGCTATGATGTTTGGAAGAAAGCTCGGAATGTTTATGCCAATGATATCCAGAGATTGTATGAATCTGTTCGTGGTTTGGCAACACTTCAAATGATTGATCATGATTTGCCATCTTATTTGAATCATGCTCAATCCACCATTGATGAGCTGAAGCTGATGTTGGTTAGTGATGATCTTCAGAAAGTATTAAGCAAGCTCGATAATATGTTCATGGTCTTTATCCTTCATGGACTTCATAAGGACTACGGATCCGTTCGTGATCAGATTTTGACAAATCCTACCATTCCTACGGTGGAAGAACTCATAGATCGTTTGATTCGGGTTCCTTCACCAGAGGCAGAATCTCAAACAGCATCTAAGTCCTCTGCTTTTGTCTCCAGTACCACTGAACGTGGGGGACGAGGTCGTGGTCGTGGTCATGGTGTGGAAAAGGGGGGTAGAGGAAACCTTCATTGCACCTACTGTCAGAGGGATGGACATACACGTGACAGGTGTTATTCTTTGCACGGCTTTCCGAGCAAGACAGCTAATGTTGCTCAATCTCTGACTTCAGAGCCCAAGATTGAATCTGAGAGTAATCATCCAATCTCCTGGTCTGCTGATGATTACAAGGAGTACCTTCAACTGAAGGCAGCCCAACAGACCTCTTCCTCAGTCACTGTTGCTCACACTGGTAATTCTACAGCCTGTCTCTCTCATTCTACGCCTCTTGGACCTTGGGTTTTGGATTCTGGTGCTTCTGATCACCTAACTGGTAATGCCTCTCTTTTCCCTAACTTATCCTCACCTAAAACTCCACATCATATCACCCTTGCTGATGGGTCAAAAGTCCAAGCCACTGGTATTGGCCAAATTTCACCTCTTCCCTCACTACCATTGAAATCAGTTTTATTAGTTCCCGGATGTCCCTTCAATTTAATTTCTATAAGCAAGTTGACTCAATCATTAAATTGTGCCATCACCTTCACTTCTGATTCTTTCTTGATACAGGACCGGAGTACGGGACAGACGATTGGAGCAAGATCTGAATCACATGGTCTCTACTACCTTCAGTCCTCTGCTTCTACCATATGTGCATCTACTGAGTCTCCTGGTTTACTCCATCGTCGTCTTGGTCATCCCAGCTTGAATAAACTGAAAAAAATGGTACCTCATCTCTCCCAGTTGGAGTCCTTAGAGTGAGTCGTGTCAACTAGGAAAGCATGTTAGAGCTTCTTTTCCTAGTAGTGTTCATGGTCGAGCTGTGTCTCCTTTTGATATTGTTCATTCTGATGTTTGGGGTCCTAGTCGTGTTGCTTCTATTTTAGGACATAGGTATTATGTTACTTTCATTGATGATTTTTCAAGAAGTACTTGGATCTTTTTAATGAAAAATCGTTCTGAGTTATTCACAATTTTCAAAACTTTCTATTCAGAAATCAAAACTCAATTTGGCAAAGTAATCCGTGTTCTACGAAGTGATAATGCTAAAGAATACTTCTCTGATTATTTCACTTCCTTTATGAATTCCCATGGCATTCAACATCAATCTAGCTGTCCTCATAAACCTCAACAAAATGGTGTCGCCGAGCGAAAACATAGACATATTGTGGACACTGCTCGTACTCTGTTATTGAATGCTAATGCACCTCCAAAATTGTGGGGTCATGCTGTCCTTACTGCAGGATATTTAATAAATTGAATGCCATCCTCTGTTTTGAATGATCAAGTTCCTCATTCCCTGTTATATCCATTGGATTCCCTTTACTCTGTCACCCCTCGTGTCTTTGGTTGTACTTGTTTTGTCCATGATCTTTCCCCAGGTCGTGATAAGTTGTCCGCCCGTGCTATCAAATGTGTGTTCTTAGGATACTCTCGTGTCCAAAAGGGGTACCATTGTTACTCTCCCACTATACATCGGTTCTACACCAGTGCAGATGTCACCTTCTTTGAAGACACACCATATTTCAATACCTCAAAAGTCTCTTCACTTGACTCCGATCTTTATTCTCAGGTATTGCTTATTCCTCTTTTTGATTCTGTGGAGTCTCCACCTGCTAGTTTAGAGACACCTGAGCCTCCACCAGAGTGTCCCCACCAGAGTGTCCTCCTCCTTCACTACCAGGGTCAGGTTGTCTCCCACACCGATATGGGGTAACTTATGAGCGTCGGTCACATACTTTGGTTCCACCTCCTAATACATCGTGTGATTCCGCTTCTGCTCCGGTCTCCTCACCTACTCCGGCTCCACCTGTCCCAATTGACTTGCCCATTGCTCTTCGTAAAGGTAAACGTTCTACTTCTAATCCTCATCCCATTTATAATTTTCTCTCATATCATCGTTTGTCTCCTACCTATTCTGCTTTTGTCTCTGCTATTTCCTCTATTACCATTCCCAAGACAGTACAGGAGGCCTTAACCCATCCAGGATGGCGACAAGCTATGATTGATGAGATGACAGCTTTAGAATCTAACCATACTTGGGAACTTGTTCCACCTCCGTCTGGAAAATCCGTTGTTGGATGTCGGTGGGTCTTTAATGTTAAAGTGGGCCCTGATGGACAGGTGGATAGATTGAAAGTCCATCTTGTGGCTAAGGGATACACACAGGTATATGGTTTGGATTACAGTGACACTTTCTCTCCAGTTGCGAAGATGGCCTCAGTTCGCCTTTTCTTGGCCATGGCTACTGTGAGACATTGGCCCCTATTTCAATTGGATATCAAAAATGCTTTCTTACATGGTGACTTGGAGGAGGAGATCTATATGGAGCAACCCCCCGGGTTTGTTGCTCAGGGGGAGTCTGACCTTGTGTGTAAATTACGGAAGTCCTTATATGGCCTTAAACAATCACCTCGAGCTTGGTTTGGTCGGTTTAGCAAAGTCATACAGGAGTTTGGAATGATCCGCTGCGAGGCAGACCACTCTGTTTTCTTTAAACGCTCACTGACCCATACATTTATTTATCTTGTGGTTTATGTGGATGATATTGTAATAACAGGTGATGATCAGGAGGGCATCAAGGCTCTAAAGCAACACTTATTTGAGAACTTTCAAACTAAGGATTTAGGTCCTTTGCGTTATTTCCTTGGGATTGAGGTTGCTCAGTCAAAGTCCGGTGTTGCTATTTCTCAGAGAAAATATGCTCTTGACATTCTGGAGGAGACAGGACTCACAGATTGTAAGCCAGTTGACACCCCAATGGATCTTAATGTGAAGCTTCTACCTAATCAGGGGGAGCCCTATTCTGGCCTAGGGAGGTATCGAAGACTAGTGGGCAAGTTAAATTATCTCACCATGACCAGACCTGATATATCCTTTCCTGTCAGTGTTGTAAGTCAGTTCCTTAACTCTCCTTGTGAGAGTCATTGGCATGCAGTTGTGCGGATCCTCAGATATCTCAAAGGATCACCTGGGAAGGGACTTGTTTACAGTGATAGAGGACATACAAATATTGTTGGGCATTCCGATGCAGATTGGGCAGGTGATGCAAGTGACAGACGGTCAACAACGGGTTATTGTGTGTTCTTGGGAGGTAATCTTGTTTCATGGAAGAGTAAAAAGCAAAGTGTTGTTGCCAGATTGAGCACAGAAGCAGAGTATCGTGCAATGGCTCACACCACATGTGAGCTTTTGTGGTTAAAGTCTTTAATTCAAGAGTTGCAGTTTTGCAAGGTTGGCCCTATGGAACTAATGTGTGATAACCAGTCAGCCTTATACCTCTCCTCTAATCCAGTTTTTCATGAGAGGACAAAACATATAGAAGTTGATTGTCATTTTATTAGAGAAAAGATCCTCTCCAGTGTCATCGAGACTTCCTCAGTTTGCTCCAAGGATCAACTTGCAGATATTTTTACTAAATCTTTACGGGGTCCTACGATAACCTATATATGTGACAAGTTGGATGCCTGTGATATGTATGCTCCAGCTTGAGGGGGAGTGTTAAGATATGTAGAGATATTTCATATATTCTGTTAGATATAATTGTTTATTCTCTTTGATTTATTGTATAGTTTCCTGATTTAGGTTGATCCTAAACTGATTTAGGTTGATCCTAATCCCTAAACTCTAGGGATTGGTTCCCTCTTAGCATGTATATATATATATATATATATATATATATACTGTTGTATTTGCCAATTCTATCAATCAACATACACTTTTCAGTATTTCTATTTCAAGTAATAACACAAAAAAGACTAAGTGCCTGTTTGGTTCCCAGTTGGGAACAGTCAAAATCAATTATGTAGAATTGATTTTAAATCACTTCCGTCCAACGTGCTTTGTAATGCGTGCATCATTCATTTTCTGCCATTGATTCTATTATTGAGTTTGAATTTCTGTGTGTCTTACTCAGACCACCCATGTTGTATTTATAATATGTATGCAATAAATACATAAGAATACGATTGTTAAATCTAATCCTAATTAGCAACTAATTAGGGATTGTACAGCTAATTATTTAGCTGTTACTAATTTAAAACAACATGTGACTAATTCTAACACTCCCCCTCAAGCTAAAGTTTACTAAGCTTTAAGTTTGTTACAAATATACCCATATTAACAAAAGTGAAGATGATAAATCACGGGCCCAGACTGAATACACTGGAAAGTCGTGGAGTCAGGTAAATTGCATTGGGAAGCCGTGGGGCCAGGTAGATTGCACTGGGAAAGTCACGGGCCAGGAAGACTGCTCTGGGTAGCCTCGAGATACATTTCTAGGTTTTGAAAAATCATGGGTAACAACAAATAGGAGAGAAATGCAATCCAAAATAGAAAGGACCCAAGTACCGGACATGAACTAGACAAACGATGTCCAGATCGGGATAGAGGACGGAAGGGCGAGTTCGGCGGCAGTGAGATAGGCCAGAAACATGGTAGACGGCGGCTGGCAACAGAAAAACGTGCCGGCGAAGCTAGGGCACGTGTGAGCGCGTCAAAACACCGTTCGAGGCGGTTCTGGCAGCGTTGGACTCGTCTCAGAGGGGCGACTCCAGCGGTGTGATCGTTGGTCGGAATCGTTGTCGTCTCCGGCAGCAGCAGACGGCAGCAACGGCTGAAGATAGCGGAAAAACGTCCAGAAAATGTCGAAAACGCGCCGGAAAAGACTACACAGCGGAGGAGAGCAACTGATGGCACTAGACAATGGTGTCAATGGCTGAAGAGAGTTTGAACCTGAACAAAGTTCCATACTTGGGAACTCAGCAACGGAAAAGTGATTAAACAGGTCACGGTTGGATGGTACCGCTCTGATAACATGTTGAATTTGAAATTCTGTCTGTGTCTTACTCAGACCACACATGCTGTATTTATAATATGTATGCAATAAATACATAAGAATATGATTGCTAAATCTAATCCTAATTAGCAACTAATTAGGGATTGTACAACTAATTATTATTTAGTTAATTATTATTTAGCTGTTACTAATTTAAAACAACATGTGACTAATTCTAACATCTATAAATCTATCAAAATCAATTCTATCCAAATGTAAGCCAAACGGACCCTAATTTGATGACAACTTGTATCTTTGAGGAACTAATTTGGTAGCAAAAACTTTAGAGGACTAATGTGGTGACACCTTGATCTTTGAAGCAATGAGTTGAAGGTTTACTCTATTTAATATAAGCATCTCTCGTTCCCCTCAACCTTTTGTATCTCGATGTTGTCATGTCATAATTCCTAAAGACTATCTTTGAGGCCCTAGCTCATGATGGGTGGCGAGTGGCGACATGTCATAGAAAGGGAAAGCTAGTTTTAGAACATATGCATACATCATAATGTGCATAACCTCATATACCTCTGGCGATGCAGTTCAATGTCCTCTGTAGAACCATAATAATCATCTGACTCAAGCCTGATTTGCAATCTTTCTTTGCAACGTGGAGACTCTACAAACAACATTCCCTGACTGAGGTCAATAAAGGAGCTTATATGGCCCATTTCAGGAACCTACAAAATTAAGATAAAACAAATCAAAACTTTACAATGAAGCATTAGTTCTGAAAAGTAAAAACTCAGTTCTGAAGTCTCTGGTTAGAATACATTTTTATCAAAAAGTTCTCTCCCATAAAACTACAAGGCGTAAGTTAATTTACATAAGAAAAGAGTATTTTACTGAAAGAAATTCACCTCCACTTTTTTTTTAAAGGATAATAAAAAAACTTATTTTGATAAATTAAACCAAACTGAACCACCAAGATAGACAAAGAAGAAAAGATGCAGTTCCTGAAATGTGCATCCTACATTCACAGATGATCTTTTAAGAACCCACACATCACATAATGGATTACCTTTTTCAATGTAAGAATTTCACCACTCAGGCTTCTAAGAATCCACTCACGATCATGTTTCAGGCCTGCTCAAAATTAAAAGAAGAGATTTCCATTAAAAGCTAAAAAAGAAAATTATAGAGAAACGGATGACTAGCTCACTTGATGAGAATCAAGAGAGAACCATAGTCAAGAGGGAAGGATACGAAGAGAAAGATGCTTTACAAGGTCTTGGTGGGTCAATAATAAGAGTTTATTCAAGGAGGACCAAGGAAGCCTTAAATTAGTTGATGACAAGTTTGAGTAAGTCAAGCCAAGATATGGAAGGAAAGGAGCCCAAATTGATCCACTTGATTCAGCTTGAAGAAAATAATACTTAGGGTCTATTAGTTAAGCTTTGGGCTTGTTTGTTTAGATCTTTTAGATTTTCTTTATATTTTTTAGCTTATTGGCTTTTATTTAGTTTTCTTTATATCTTGAGCCTTATTGGCTTTTAATGTTATTTTAATTGTCTTAATTAGTCATGTATTGGGCTGAACTAGCTATGAGCCCGTTAGGTCTTTAGTGAGCCTTATAATGTGTTACCTACTCAAGAAACATTTAGTTTTGATTTTGAAATAGAATTGGGGATTTCCTCTTTGAGAGAGCTTTTGTACCTCTTTATTGTTCTTGGGTGGACCATTGGCTTTGATCTTATCAAGAGCTTCCATACTCTTGTGGCAATCTTCACTACGCTTATCATTCTCTTAGAGCTCCCAAATCTAAAGTTAATCATTGGTTCGTCTTCATTCGATCTACAACCTCCCAAAATCTAAAGTCCAACAACCCAAGGATGCACTTCCATGCTCCATTTTTCATTCGCACGATTTTTCTACTCATGCGCAACTGCCATCGTGCAAGGTGGTGTGTCCATCCAGATCTCCTACCACCATTTATAGCATTGATGGAACCTCCACATGCTCTCCCCAAACTTTTCCTTGTTTCTCCAATTTGGTCTACGATTGGATGTGTTTCCTTCAAAATACTAGTTTCCATGAACTGTTTCAGTGTTTTTTCTTCTGACCAGTTGTACCAATTGTGAGTTTGAGACCCACCGGAACCATTTGAGTCGTGCCACATCCCTTTACAAGGATTTGCCGTTCTTTCTTAAGTTTGACCTAAAAACACCTTTACGGTCACTATTTTAGGTTTTTCTCCATCGTGTTCTTGCTTCACCTAGGTCCACTCACCCTATCTCTTCCGATCATCACTTGTTTGGCACTTTGCAGAACCTGAGGCATGCCTGTTTGCGTTTTTTGTAGCCATCCCAATTGTAGCTTGCCCCTGTGGCTATCCCAAACAAATAAGTCTAGCCTCACCCTAATCCCAAAGAAATAACCTCACCGAGCAGCAGTCCTAGAGAATATCTCAGCCCTCCACCAATCTCAAATAATCATTCTAGTCTCCCAATAGTTCTAAAGAATGTAGCTTGGCCCCACAGATCTATAGTCTCAAATTTTATTGGTAGATTATATACTTTTTACTAAAGCTTAGTAAACATGAACTTGATGGGAGTGTAAGAATATCTTATAATATCTTGATCTTATCTAGAGTATCTTACGTTATCTCTTAGGATAGATTTCCATATTTCTTTATATTTTATGATTTGTTTCATTATTTAATTAGGATTAGGGTCTTGTATTGGTATAATTGTATAAATAAGGGTTAGTGTTTAGTCTTTTGTATCAAATCATATCATATCAAACCATAATAACAATTCAAAGTATTCTATTCTTCTTCTCCCATCCTTCCTCATCTAAAACTGATGTAGATTGGATACAGTTATGATTTGGGATTATTATTGGGATCATTATTAGGGTTTTGACTTGAGATTATTTTGCTATTAGGGATTTTACTTTATTTCCGTTGGATTCTATTATGTTTTTATTTTCAAGCTTTATTGATTGGGCCCATTTAGATTAGGATTTCTTTTGCCTATATATAGTCTTCCTTTCTAAACATGTAATAGCTTTTGACGAATATTGAATTCTAATATTATATTAATAGAATATGAGATTTGAGTCGGTGAGTACCCCGCCCTAGAGGAGCACTCTAGTATTATTCAAGGGAGTACCCTACCAAAGAGAGTACCTTTGAGTTATGATTCTACATCACAGGGGAGTACCCTGTCAAAGGGAGACCTTGTGGGAGTATCTGATATTTGAGTTGGGGAGTACCCGCCCGCCATAGAGGAGCACTGTAGGACTATTCGGGGGAGTACCTTTGGGGCTATGGTACAACATCAATTGGTATCATAGCCTAACTTCGATCCCGTTTTCGCAACGCCTCTGCCATCTCTTACACAAACTTTCACATCCATTGGCACTAGGACGCGCTTTGAAAACTTCTCACCCGCACATGTGACAGCTTCACACACTTGCAAACCCTCTCCATGCACCACATCAACCCTAAGCCACGTGTCTGCTCAGATACTGCCATATCACCACCACTCCTCCGCCAATCAATGGGATCGCAATTATTTTGGATGATGAGTATGTTGGTTCTTCTATTGCTCTTTCCCAACAATACTAACACCGTCCCACTTCGGATGCTACATGCATGGATCATAGAGGATGTTTTTCGCCAGTTGGATCCCACCCTTTTGGATTAGTACCTCTCTTTCTGGAGGAGTTCTGCTGACCCACGGTATATGATGTGGATTGGATATGGCTTTGATTTGGGATTGTTATTGGGATTATTATTAGGGATTTGATTATTAGAGTTTTCATTTGGGGTTATTTTGTTATTAGGGATTTTGTTTTATTTCTGTTGGATTCTATTATGTTTTTATTGTTGGGCTTTATTGTTTTGGGCCCATTTAGTTTAGGATTTATTTTGATTATATATATGCTATCTTTGAAAACACCTGATTGCTTTTGATGAATATTGAATTCTAGTATTATCTTCAAAGAGTATTTGAGATTTGAGTCGGGGAGTACTTGCCCTAGAAGAGCACTATAGGATTATACAAGGGAGTACCCTACCAAAGGGAGTGCCCTGAGATTTGAGTTGGGGAGTACCCATCCTAGAGGAGCACTCTAGGATTATTCAAGGGAATACCCTGCCAAAGGGAGTATCTTTGGGTTACAGTTCTGCATCACAGGGGAGTACCATGCCAAAGGGAATACCTTTGAGGTTATGGTTCTGCATAAAAAACCCTATGACATTTAATAGTTTCTTCATTTAATTACAATTAGGAGTCTTCTATTAGTCTAAATAAAGCTTAGTGCTTTGTTTGTATTAAAACTTGCATCACATCATTCATAACAATATCAATATAATTTTATTATTCCGAGTGTTCCTTTTCCTCCCGCTACCTAAACCCAACAATTTCAACATTATCCCATTGGTAATGTGTACCTATTCTCAATCTTCCTTCTTATTACAGAGGTTAAGAAATTATATACAACTCATCTGAAAAAAGACATCAAAACAATTGGCAGAAAGTAATGATTACCATTGTTGCTAAGAGGCCAACTTTGTGCACTAAAACCTCCGCAGGATTTTATTGGATATATTGTAATTGATTTGAGACAATAACTAGTATCCAAGGAATCTCTCTCAAGCCCTGCAAGTAATAAACTGAGTAAATGTCCATCTAAAAGAAAAAAAAATAAAAACAGAATTATACAATGCTTTTAGTAAGACCCAACAGTGAAAATAATACATGCTACATAACTTTTACCTATAGATTATTTTAATGGGAACATAATCCAGGGTCCTATAATGGGCCAATTTGGATAAATTTCTGTAGATGTACTTCTAGGAGAAAAAAATATAATGAATCAATGAATTCAAATGAACTCAAATTTTTCCATAAGTTGAAATTAGTTTCTGCACCTCAACTCCTCCAGAAGCTCTCCCATTTAACTTTTCCATAAATAACTAATTTCAACTTATGAAATACCTTCCTGTTTAATTGTATTTTCTTCTCCTAGAAGTTCTTCTAGAGAAGTTTATCCAAACTTACCCAATATCAGTGAAAGGAACCCCTTAAAGGCATTATTAGAAGAAACCCACATATAATGTACAAGTAAGAATCCCAGATTGAAAATTGTTAAGGCAAGCTTACTATGCAGCTGCAGTAAAACATGCACGTTATATGCTTATGCAAATCTAATTGTTGCCTTCTAGACTTGAAGGAGAAAAGCAGAAATACGAAAGCAATAAAAGTCTAAGCGATCTGGATTCCAATTCATTGAGTATGAAGAATAAACTAATGTTGGAAATGAGGGTGGACCTTTCAATTGATTCCCATGGTCAATGTGATTTGAGGTGTCATGAAGGAACTTGCTACAAAATCAATAAATTTCTGAAAATCAAAACAAAGAAAAAAGAATTAGATTTGTGAAAAGGGTAGAAATACAACTTATACAGCATTGACACACCAAGCAAGAACCCAAGCAGAACTAGCAATTGGCAATATCATAGTCTTTGATACCATGTTTTAACTCAACTCAATATGTTGCGCACTATCCATATTAATGGTTCAAAAGTTGAACAAAATGCAAAATGGTAGAAAGAATTAAAACCTTGGCATCTTCATATGTTGACATGTAGCCAAAGGATACTCTTACAGCTCCAACAGGCTTTCCATTGATTATATCTTGATCATCCCAACAAACATGGCCAGCCTAAATACAGAAATATCATTATCATTTTTATACACTCATAATATAGATAAACCGATCATAGTCAGTTTTAGCAAGCAAAAGCAGACAGAAGAAACACCTCAGTATTTGAAATAAGATCCAAATGAGACAAGCCAAGGTATTTTGCACATGCACCTGGATTGCAGAAGCATCCTGTCTAAACAGATAATAAATGAAGATCTATAATCAGCATTCAATCAATAACTTAATGCAAAAGCATGTCAAAGAACAAAAACAATTATTTTACTAGGACGACTACACAAGTTCACCAAAAGAAAATATCGACATGAAGAAATCCATAATTTATACCCTTAGCTGAATTCCTGAAAGAGATGCCAGCCTTTCCACTTCACGGCATCCATACCATGAACCATCTGGCCTTTTCAAGTTGAATGAAACTATTGGACCCATTTCATGACACAATTCCTGGATGAAAACAAAACAGTTTTAACTACTTCGAAATTCTTAAAGAGGATGATAGACTTGAAAAACATGAAATTGCAGGAGTGATCTTCACTTGGTCTACTGCTGTATGTGTGTGTATGAAAAGCAAGTAAGAACAGTTAGTATTACAAGAGCAATAAAAAATAATAATAAGTCATTTCCTAGGCTCCTATTGTTTCCAATGCTATACTAACTATTGTAACTAATTCCAACACAAGTTTACCAAAGATAAGGTGTATAAAATAATATTCAATACAGCATGCAGGGTATTGAGTCAGTGTTGTATCACATCAATATGGATCATATCAATCCAATGTCATATTAAAAGATTATTTCTCACCTTTCTACTTCCTGGCCTAAACCCCAAAATTTCAACATAAAAAATGGTTTTGCAGCACTCATTTGTTGTGATTTTAAGAAAGAAGGTTTCTCTCATTAAAATAATGTTTAAAAATTTTATGAAAACTAGATATTTTTTTTTGGAAACTCTTAGATTTGGACCTAGGCCTAACTCAACAACCCCAAAAGCGAGCTTGTAGAGTGAGGATTCCCTAGACTTATATACTATAGATTTGGCTTAATCTCTAGGCAATGTGGGAACTCTAATACACCCTCCTAACGCCCAAGGCTAGATATATGGAGCATGACATTTACGGGTTGCTGACCCAATAATAACGGATCATCTAGGATAGATTCTAATACCATCTTAGATTTGGACCTTGGATCTAACTCACCCCAAAAGCTAGCTTTTAGAGTGAGGGATTTCCCTAGACTTATCTCTTGTAGGGCTCTAATAGAAACAAAAAGTAAACACCCATGAGGAAAAAAATAGAAAATTTCAGTTTTCTAAGACGTAATACATAGCTTCTCAAAAACGCTTAATCAAAGATTCAGAACAGTGCTTTCTCTCCAACAGCTTGTCCAAATTCACTCATTATCTCTTTGGAACTAATAGATGATAATTGCAGAAAACATTAAGAGAAACTACAAAACTACAATGAATTTTTGTATATCTCTAACATGCCCCCAGATGGAATTAGCGGTTACCATAATTAGTACAGATTATTTTTCAATTATCAGACAGATTTGATTTATTTTTACATTGACTGATTTTATAAATTTTTAGACATTATTTCCTTGTAATTATTTAGGGCACCCAGCCTATATATATGCAATCATCTTGTAATCTGCATTTCATCTGACAGAAAATACTTCGACCTTTTTTCCATCTGAAATAAAATACTTTTGACCCTTCTTTTCAAGTAAAACTAACACCAATCTGTGTGCAGCCCACACATCTACAATAAAATTATTAGGGGTGGGGTGTTATTGACACCAAGCCATAACCAACTCCATCCTCTCAAATTATTAGTAAGCGGAGGGTTACAATTTAAATCCTGTTACGAATCCATTCCTAAATTTTATGTTATAAGAGTAAGATATGATCTATATATTTAAAAGATAAGGGTATTATTCATAAAAAAACCAAAAATTCTTATAGCCCTGTGGGATCTATGAACTAGCAACATGTCATTGATATTAATTCTATTGTGCACTACAGTTCACACAAGATCAGTTAGGAATTGAAAACTAAAAATTTCATAAAAGGGCCCCTAAATGATCAAGAGACCAAATCCTTATAATCCAGAACTAGAAAAAAAGAAGAGTCCAAGAAGATTAAAAAGAGATTCCAATTCAAACATTCCCTATTATTTAAGATTCCTTCTGCTCATGTTCATTCTTACTACTTGCTCCTCTCTATGTATTCACTACAGAAAACAGTTTTTATTGGGGAAAAAAGTGTCCTAAGTCTCATAACTTTTAAAATCTCAAAATAACTAGCGCATATAAATTTTTGAATTAGACAACAACCAAAGTGTGCAGTGTGCACAAACTAACCATTGAATTATGACGTCCATAGAGGATGCAGACACTAGAACCATTGCCATGCCTCAAGGCCAAAAGCATTTTCCTTGTATACAAGGCAAGAGATGCTGTATGTCTACAAGGCAACAAATTTTGCAAGCTTTAAAAAAAATTCCAAGAAAATAATGATAACAATAAATTATTTTTTATGCTCATCACTGTTTTAAGAAATACAAGTAAAAAACACAACTAGACTCAGCCAAACACTAGCATTTGAGTAACTAAGTTGAATGATTTATTGCCACAATATCAAATAACAACAACAACAAAAGCCATTGCCAAAATAACAAAGCTTTAGTGAAATTGGCTTTAAATTCAACCCCGACATATCCATTCCCATTATTTATCCAGTTTTAGAATATTAGCAGTGAAGCATGTGAGCATATGTAGAACACAGCAATAAAACACAATACTAGCTCTAAAAATTCCTTATTATCAATAATCAAACAAAATGTACTCATGTTGTGGGAATAGGGGTATTTTAGCTCTCTAGAACAACAACAAAAGCCCTTTTCGATTAGGTGGAGCTGTCTACATGGATTAAATTAATGACACCAGTACCACTGTATTTTATTAAAAATCAAGGTTTTAGAGAAAGGTCATATGGGTCTGAGTCTTTTCTAATAGTTTCTCTTAGACTTTTCTCTGGTTTTCCTCTACCACAATTTATTGGACTATCCTCCATCCAATCAACTCTTCTTTACTGGTGTTCCATTGAATCTTGGGCTTTTTTCTTTACACTTTCTCACTGCCCTCATCTTAACAAGTACATCCAGAACTAAAACCCAGTGTTAGGTAGTCAATTTCTTTACAAGTATGACTTTGCAATCCTCATAAGGCTTTCTATTTGTTTTCTTTGCCAAAAAGAAATTGAATTAGGAGCATTAAATCCCATTTTAGTGCTTGATAAGATACTCTTCCAGCTTGTTGAAACAACTGCTTGCTATTGTGAAATTGAAAGCCAATGGAAAATCAAGAATAGCTTTACCCTCATCATTTGATTCTCCTAGATCTATCCTCCATGCAACCCCCATACTCCCTAGGTTCTCCACCAACATTTTAATTCAGATACCTTCCTAGGAAAATCTTTTCTCCTTGTGGTATTTCCTAAACTGAGCCTTCTAAATCCTGCCAAAATTTTACCTTTGTGTGTCTTCTGACCTTATTGGGGGAGCATACACACTAATTACATTGAATGTTGTATTCAACTGAATATTCTAATGCTATAATCCTATCCCCAACCCTTTTAACATTTACCACACTATTCTTCAAATTCCTATACACTATAATGCCTACCCCATTCCTAAATCTTAGTTTTCCAGTATACCAAAGTTTAAAACCTAAAGTTCCCAAGCCTTTTCTCCAACCCACTTAATTTCTAGAAGCCATATAGAATTAATCCTCATCTTAATCATGGTGTCAGATATTTCCATTTTTGCCTACAAGTGAGGCAAATTCTAGGTTCCAAAATATACCCTCATGAACTAGCTTCTTTGCACACACCCATCCATGAAGAACCCTTGCAGATTTCTCACTACACCTGGTGGCTGATGCAGCTGCGCTTGTTTCAACACTTTCAGTTATACACACGTTACTTTCAGGTAACATCCTAGCATTAACACAATCAAATTGTCTACCCACATGATAAGCGTTCAACAAATTTTACATTGGTTGTCGACTACATATCACAACCCTCCTCTCTTACTTGAGCTTGGGGCTAACTATGTAAAAATTGGTAACAAAACATTAGACCTTTCCTCTACATAAAACCTAAAACAAACTATAATGCACAAATAGAAAATAACCCAGGCAGGAATATCCGCTGTCAAAATTCTCAAATTAAAACAATAGCCCATATTAACAATCAAAAGCCAACCCAAAAAAACCCTGATAGAATATCTACAAATATCTTTAGGGAGAGGATGATGCATCTCAAAAGTTGAAGAATAGAAGAATAATGTTCAATATTAATTCTCATACATGCATAGGTTAAATTTATAAAAGTTACTTGTTAAAAAAGGAAATACACTAATATCAAACCCCATCATCGTCAGTTTCTTGCACCACTGCTACATCTCCAAATCTTCTTCCCAACCGTTTAGGCCATCCGAATTTATTTACGCTTCAAAAGATGATTCTCAAAATATCTTCTTTGTTATTTTTTAATTATGAGCCACGTTAGTTAAGTAAGCTATCTAAAGCATCGTTCCCTAAGTCTGTCAATAATTTGAATGGGTTCTCATTTCATTATGGGGTCCTAGTCATGTTGTCTCTGTGTCTGGTTTTCAATACTTTGTAACCCTTATTGATGATTATTCTCATTGTACATGGTTGTATTTAATAAAAAATCAATTGGAAGTTTTATCCAATTTTTAGACTTTTAGGGATTAGAAATCAATTTAAACCAAATTTTCAAATTTTATGAAGTGGCTATGCTCCGGAGTACTTTTCTTCGGTTTTCACTCAATTTGTGTCTCCACAAGGAATTGTTCATAAATCTTCATATGCTAATACTCCTCAACAATATGGGGTTGTTGAACATAAAAACAAACACCTGACTGGAACAACTTCCACCCTTTTTCTCCATAACAATGTTCCTATTTGTTTTTTGGGCGATTAGTTATCATTGCACGTTATCTAGTTAATCGAATGCCCTCTTTTGTTATTCAAATAAGGTTCCTTACGCCATCCTAGTTTCTGACCAGCCATTATACGCTAGTACCCCTCGTACTTTTGGGTTTGTTTGTTTTGTCTATAACATGGCTCTTGGATAGGATAAATTATAAGCAAAATCAATCTAGTGCATCTTGCTTGGCTATTTTCATGTTCAGAAAGGTTCCAAATGTTACACATAATACTCATCGATACTATTTCTCTATTGATGTCACATTTTTAGACTTCTCCTTTTTATTTTTCATCTTCCTTTGCTCCATGTAAATCCTTGATAGAAGTTTCACCTCTTCCTTATATTCCTCCTCTATCTCCAACTGAACCTAGTGAATCCAAGTCTTCTTCATACTTTGGGCCATTGCAGATTTATGACCGTTGATCCCATACTACTGTCGATGTTCTCCAAAAGGCTCCCACTAACTCACAAACTGCTCCAGCATCTCCACCTTCTATAGACTAATCTTCTAGTGATTAACTTCCCATTGCCATTAGAAAAGGTGCTTGTTCCATTCGTAACCCTCATCCTATCTATAACTTTTTAGTTATCATAATTTGTCTTCACCATATTGTGCTTTTATCTCCTCTTCTTTTGCTATTTTTGTTGCTAAAACCAATAGAAAGATACTTTCACATCTAGGGTAGCATCAGGTAATGTTGTATGAGATGACATCGTTTCATGCTAATGGTATTTGGGAGTTGGTTCCTCTTCCTCCAAGTAAATCACCTATTGCTTGTCATTGAATTTACACTATGAAAGTTGGTCCTGATGATCAAGCCGATCACCTTAAGGCTCATTTAGTTGCTAAGGGATACACTTATATTTATGGCCAAGATTATGGTCATATCTTCTATCCTGTTGCCAAGATGTCATCTGTTTGACTATTCTTGTCCATAGTTGCCATGCATTCTTGACAGTTGGACATTAAAAACGTCTTTCTTCATGGTGAACTTTACGAGGGAATCTATATCGAGCAACCTCCTCGTTTTGTTGCTCCAAGGGATTCCAATCTGGTCTGCAAACTTTGTCACTCTCTTATAGCTTAAAGCAGTCTCCTAGTGCTTAATTTGGAAGATTTTGTGTTGTCATCCAAGAATTTGGCATGGTTCAATGTGAATCTAATCATACAGTCTTCAACAGGCATAATCCTCAAGGAAAATGCATCTATCTAATGATATTGTCATAACTGAAAATGATCAGCATGACATGATTCAACTAGAACAGCAATTATTCCATCATTTTCAAACCACTTGGGTTGGGCTTGCCCAAATACTCTCTAGGTATCGAAATTGCTCAATCTAACTGTGATTTGTTGTTTCTTAGAGGAAGTTCAAGTAAGCATTGGACATTCTTGTCTTCATGAAGAGGCCAGCATGTTAGACTTCAAACCAATAAACACTCCTATGGATCCTAATATCAAGCTTTCTCCAAAACAAGGGGAGCCTCTTGCTAATCCTGGAAGGTTCCGGAGACTGGTTGGTAAGTTGAATTATCTTACCGTCACCCTATTAGACATTTCATCTGTTGTTTCAGTGGTGAGCCAGTTTATCCAGTCTCCTTATGGGAATTGGAGGATCAATATGATGTTGTGTATACCTTTAGAGCCAAATGAACATTTAAGCTAAATATTTCAATGGCCTTTTATTCTTATTTCGTGAAAATAACTAACCAAAAAGTACAAGCATGTTATAAATAAAATGTGCATTTATCTTTAAAGACCCCCAAGCAAAAATGCATAAATTTTCTCATGAAATTGCAATGAAATGACAGTGACATATTTATTCTGTTTTTACTTCATCAATATCCTTTACATGCAGATATTGAAAAGCATATGCAATAAGATAAATCGGCCATATGATCAACCATATTAAAATAGACAACCATCAGGAACTTCAAATGATAGATCATACCAAGATTTAAAATTCATATATTTATCCAGTTCTGCATACCGTGACATTGCTGATATGGTTAAAGAATTCAGGATTTTGAAGCCATGGCGGATAGATGCTATGCTCAAGAATGAAACAGTGCCATCCTCAAACATTTCCTCAATACCTTCCCTTCTTTTAATAAAATCAATGTCAGCAATTGATGCAGCAACTGTTCCTGTGATGGGGACCGTCCAATCAAATAACTAAGTCTTAACCACAAAGAGGCATGTAACCACTAAGCCACAAACCTCCACTAAAATAAGTCTTCTTCAGTAACTTGGCAGCATCTGTGATTGATAGAAAACGATAGAAACTGAAAGAAAGAGAAAGAAACAGAAAGGTTTTCTGAAATGAATCTGTAATTTGTATTTTGATACTTAACTGAATACAAAGAGAAGAGAGGTATTTATAGTTACACTCTCAATTACAACAGAATGCTGAGTAAGCATAACTGACTCAGATTCTAATAAGCACATGGGCTAATACATCAACAGAAAGCTGAGTCAGCATAACTGACTCAGGTTTAAGCACATGGGCTTAATACAATGCGGCTACATACAACAGAGGCTTAACAGAGGCGTTCACTAACATTTCCCCCTCAAACTCAGGGAAGGGTGGTCCTGTCAAAAACCCTGAGTTTGGATCTAAGCACTTGAAACCGAGCAGGAGATAGAGGCTTGGTGAGCACATCCGCAAACTGAAACTCTGCTGGTATGTGCTTAACAATGAGGCTTTTGTTAAGCACTTTTTCCCTCACAAAGAAAATATCAAGCTCCATATGTTTGGTTCTAGCATGAAGAACTGGATTGTAGGAGAGAGAAACTGTGCTAAGATTATCACAGTAAAGTATAGGAGGTTGATAGGGGACCTTGAGTTCTTTTAGGAGAGACTCCAACCAGAGAAGCTCAGCAGTGGTTGAGGCTAGACTTCTGTATTCTGCCTCTGTACTAGATCTTTGCAACAAGAGTCTGTTTCTTAGACCACCCAGGACACCAAATTTGGACCCAAGAAGATGCAGGAACCAGAAGTTGATCTTCTGTCATCCTTGTCAGTAGCCCAGTCAGCATCAGAAAAAGCTATAAGAGGTAGAGAGGAAGCAGAAGAGGGCTGCAACAGGAGGCCATGATGAGGAGTGCCCTTTAAGTACCTTAGGATTCTTTTTACAACAAACAGCTTTCCAATGATCTTCCAGAGGATTAGACATGAACTGACAGACTTTGTTAACAGCAAAGCATATTTCTGGTCTAGTTATGGTGGCATATTGTAGTGCCCCAACAATAGATCTGTAGAGAGATGGATCTTCAACATAATTAGCACCATGCTTGGAAAGGTTGAGATTAGCAACCATAGGAGAAGAGATACTGTTTGCATCAGTCATCTTGGCTTTGGCAAGAATATCATTGATGTATTTGGCTTGAGACAGATGGAGAGACCCATTGGAGAGATGATGAACCTTGATACCCCAGAAAATAATCAAGCTGTCCAAGATCTTTAAGAGCAAATTGAGAGTTGAGAGACTTAATAAGTTGCTGAATATAGGATGAAGAGCTGCCCGTGATGATTATGTCATCAACATAAACCAGAATGTAAACACAGTGTGTAGTAGTGTTAAGAATAAACAAAGAAGGATCACATTTGCTGGAAATAAAGCCAAAGTTGAGAAGAGTAGAGGCAAGTCTGTCAAACCATGCTCTAGGGGCCTGTTTAAGACCATAGAGAGCCTTGTGAAGTCTGCACACTAAGGTGCTGTCAGAAGAAGCAAAACCAGGAGGTTGAACCATGAAAACTTCTTCCTCAAGAATGCCATTGAGAAAAGCATTGTTAACATCAAGCTGTTGAAGTGGCCACCTTTTGGAAACAGCCAAGGTGAGGATGGTTCTGACTGTGACAGGCTTCACTACAGGAGAAAAGGTCTCATTGTAATCAAATCCAGGCTGCTGATGGAAGCCCTTGGCTACTAGCCGAGCCTTATACTTATTTATAGAGCCATCAGAATTCTCTTTTACACGAAACACCCATTTGCATCCGATTGCTTGCCTACCTGCAGGAAGAGGAACTAAGGACCAAGTCCCATTTTTGATTAGTGCATTATATTCCTCTTGCATAGCAGAAAACCATTTAGGATCTGTCATGGCCTGTTTTGTAGGAAGTAGGTTCCAAGTGAGTTAGAAGTAAAGTAGGATGTAACCGCGGTTGACAATACCTGCTTTTGCCCGAGTAACCATGGGATGAGAATTAATAGGATGAGATACAGGTTGTAGAGTGGATGGAGAATCTGAAGGTGCAGAATCAGTGGGAGGAATAGATGGAGTGGGAGGAGCTGTGTGAGATACAGGAGCTAGTTGAGAGCAAGATTGAGTGGGTAAGTTGAGAGAAGGTGAACCTGGTGCAGTGTGAGTAGAGGATGCTGGAGATAATAAAGGAACTTTGGAGGTAGGAAAGGAGCAGGGAAGATTGGATGCTGAGACAGGAGAGGAGAGAAATGAATCAGTGTATGGAAAACGATGCTCATTGAAGAGAACATCCTTAGAAATAAAAATTCTACCATCAGAGGCAAGGCATTTGTAACCCTTATGATCAGAGGAATAACCCAAGAAGACACATTCTTTAGAATGGAAAGACATTTTATGAGAGTTATAGACACGAAGAAATGGAAAACATGCACAACCGAATACCTTCAAGAACTTATAGTCAGGATGTTGACCAAAGAGAACAAGATGAGGAGATTTAAGATGAAGAACTGGGGTAGGAAGTTTATTGATGAGGTAAGTAGCTGTGAGGAAAGCATGGTCCCAAAATTTGAAAGGTAAATTGGATTGTGCTAATAAAGTGAGACCAGTTTCAACAATATGGCGATGTTTGCGTTCCACTGAACCATTTTGATGATGTGTGTGAGGACAAGAGATTCTATGCACAATACCAAGATCTGTAAGAAATTTGTGCAAAGGACGAAATTCACCTCCCCAATCTGTTTGGACAGACTTTAGTTTAACATTAAGTTGTAATTCAGCCATATTTTTGAATTGAATGAAGACAGAATAGGCATCTGATTTTTGCTTGAGAGGATAAATCCAAGTAAATTTGGAGTAAGCATCAACACAAGTGAGGAAATAGCGATAACCATGAGAGGAAAGGACCGGAGAGGGACCCCACAAATCACTGTAGACAAGTTCAAGAGGAACTGTAAAATGTGAAGTTGAGGAAACAGACGGAAGTCTATGAGCCTTGCCCAAGCAACAAGCATTACAAAAATCAACATTAGATTTGCTAGGTAAGAAAACATTACAAGTGTTTAAGGCAGTTTTGAGTACATTTTGATTGGGATGGCCTAACCTACAATGCCAAAGGTAATACAAGGTAGAACTAGAACTGGTTAAACATGAACCAAAATTATTAACAGATACAGCAGAATTGACAGAATTGATAACAGGAACAGCAGAGCAAGTCTTGTTGGTGGAAGATGCAGTTCCTTGAGAATGAAGCATATTGGGAAAGGAGTAAAGACCATCCCTGCCAAGAGTGCCCAGGAGAAGTGGTTCAGAAGTGACCTGGGATTTGACAACACAGAAAGTAGGGTGAAATTCAAAGAACACATTATTATCTCTAGCAAACTTACTCACACTAACCAGGTTTTTGGTTATGGAAGGGACTAATAAAAGATTATGAAGATTAAAGTGTTTATGAATGTTAAATGGTGATTTGAAAGAAGTAGAGCCAATGGCAGTTACTGACAAACCTTGACCATTCCCTACAAATACTTGATCTGATCCTGGAAGAGGAATGCTGTCATGAAACACTTCACCATCAGCAGTGACATGGTGAGAAGCACCAGAATCAGGATACCAGTTGAAGGATGAAACAGATTCTGATCCAGCAAGAAAGGCCTGAGGACGAGCTGCTCTTGGTTGCATAGCAGAAGGAGAAAATTGATGCGAGGAAGGAGCACCAGTTGCTGGAACTGTGTGATGAGGAGCAGAGTATTGTGGTGACGGATAGGAAGGCCAGCCACCTTGAAACCATTGTGAAGGAGGACGAGAGGCAGATTGTATCTCTGGTCCAGAATTTCTGTAGTAGCATATGCTTGCATCATGACCCATCTTATAGCAAATTTGACACTGAACATTATGAAATCGACCTCCTCCTCGACCAAAACGTCCGCGACCCTCGACCAAAACGACCTCTTCCTCTATAGTTCGGATTACCTCTTCCAGAAGATGGTTGAGAGTGGAAGGAAGAAGCAGAATTATCAGCTTCAACAGGCTCGGTTTGTGGAGTAGAAGGAGTTTCTGGATGCTTGACCTGAGTAAGATTAACTTGAAGAGCTTCACTGAGCACAATCTTCTTGTTTTTCTCAATACGTAACTCTCTGGAAAGCAGCAAGGATTCCAATTCATCCATAGGACAGAGGTCCTCTCTACTATTAACAACATCAACAATTGAATCATATTCTTCCGGAAGAGCTTCGAGTATGATCTCAAACTGATCTCTGTAAGGAATGGGATCACCAATGGAAAGAAGAGCATCTGAAATAGCTCGAATTCTTGCAAAAAATTCTGAGATGCTGCGGTCACCTTTGGTAATAGAACGAAGTTCGGAACGAAGTTGCCTGGAGCGATTCTTCACTTGCCTTGGCAAAGAATTTGTGAATTTCATCCCAGACCTGATAGGAATGTCTGCAAACGACGACCTTAGGAAGAATTGAATCTGAAACCGTAGATAAAAGCCATGTACAGAGAAGTGAATCCTGTTGATCCCATTCTAAGTAAGCTGGATTCTCAATCGCGAGATCTCTGTCTGATTCAGTCAAAAACGAAGAGGAATTGTTGGATTTACCACAAAACGGTGCAGTTTGTGGCCACGAATCACACCTTCAACTGTTGCCGCCATTGAAGAAAATTATCAGCATCGAGTTTGACAGACAATTGATGAGAGAAGGTAGTCGCAGGGCGCGAAAGACCTTCAGGAAGTGAGGATTCAGGGGTGGAAGCCATGGATCAAGCTCGTGATACCATGATAGAAAACGATAGAAACTGAAAGAAAGAGAAAGAAACAGAAAGGTTTTCTGAAATGAATCTGTAATTTGTATTTTGATACTTAACTGAATACAAAGAGAAGAGAGGTATTTATAGTTACACTCTCAATTACAACAGAATGCTGAGTAAGCATAACTGACTCAGATTCTAATAAGCACATGGGCTAATACATCAACAGAAAGCTGAGTCAGCATAACTGACTCAGGTTTAAGCACATGGGCTTAATACAATGCGGCTACAATACACAGAGGCTTAACAGAGGCTGTTCACTAACAGGTGCCTCTTTGTGTAGCGTTCTCTGGTTTCTCCATTGATGTCAAATTGCAGCCTCAATACCAAGCTTTTACTACCTGTTATGATGTCTGGAACAAAGCCAAGAAAGTATACTCCAATGATGTTCATTGCCTTTACAATGTTGTCTCCAACCTTATCACTGTGAAGCTGGAAAATCATGATATACAGACATATCTTGGTAAGCTCGATCGCTTAATTGCTGATTTTGATGCACTCATGCCTTTCACTAATGATGCAGACAAACATGCTGAACAACGTGGAAAGTTTTTATGGTTCTTGCACTTGCTGGACTTCCTCCTGAGTATGACTTTGTCCGCAATCAAATATTATCCGGCACTGTTGTTCCATCTTATGACACCGTAGTGAACAATTACTTCGCCTTTCAATTCCTCACATGTTTTGGCCATTCTCCTGTACCTCCGACTAATTCATCTGCCTTTTACTCCCACTCTTCCTATCGGGGTGGACGAGGTGGAATTCGTGGTGGATATCGTGGTCAACGCCCTCGTTGCAATTTTGTTCAACGGTATGGCCATACTGAGGCAGAATGTCGTACAAAGGCACGACAACAACCCAAGACAGCTAATATTGCTCAGGTCATTTCTCCGGGAGCATCAGATGAGGTTTCAATTTCAGTTGATGCCTACAATGAGTTTCTCCAATATAAGGCAGCCATGCAGCATACACAACCTATCGCCGCCGTGCTCAGTTTGGTAATCCTGTAGCCTGTATTTCTCAGTCCTCTTCCCTTGGACCTTGGATTCTTGACTCCGGTGCTGAAATTAAAAATCAATTTGGCACCTCTATTAAAATTTTACGCACTGACAATGCTCGTGAATATATGTCTTCCCAGTTTCAGTCTTTTCTGAGTTCACAGGGTATTCTTCATCAAACATCTTGCTCTTACACACCACAACAGAATGGTGTCGCCGAAAGAAAGAATCGACACTTGGTTCAAACTGCCCGTACCCTTCTTCTTCACCACAATGTTCCTCTTCGCTTCTGGGGAGATGCCATTCTGACAGCATGTTATCTGATCAACCGCATGCCTTCCTCTGTCCTTAATAATCAGGTTCCTCACTCTCTCTTATTATCCTACACAAGATCTTTACTCCATCCCTCTTCGTGTCTTTGGTTGCACATTGCTTTGTCCATGACCTTACTCCAGGTAAAGATAAACTTTCTGCCAAGTCTCTCAAGTGTATTTTCCTTGGTTACTCACGCCTTCAGAAGGGCTATCGTTGTTTTTGTCCTCAACTTCAACGATATATAGTTTCTGCTGATGTCACATTTTTCGAGACTACTCCCTTCTACACTTCCACTACATTGGATGCCGATTTTGCAGCAGAATCTTCAGAAGTCTCGCCTGTTCCGGCTCAGGTAATTGCTTCTCCTCAACCTCCATTGCTTCAATACCACAGACGGTTTGAAACTCCGGTTGTGACTCTCTATGCTTTTACCATTAATTATGATCGTTTGTCTCCATCCTATTTCTCCTTTGTTTCTTCTTTGGATTCTGTGTCTATTCCTAAGACTACAGGTGAAGCCATGGCTGATCCCGGCTGGCGCCAGGCAATGGTAGAGGAGATGGCAGCCTTACATTCCAGTGGCACTTGGGAACTTGTTTCCTTTACCTCCTGGCAAGAAAACTGTTGGCTGTCGTTGGGTTTATACAGTGAAGATTGGACCTGATGGTCATGTTGATCGGTTCAAAGCTCGATTGGTTGCCAAAGGATATACACAGATTTTTTGTCTAGATTATGGGGACACCTTTTCCCCTGTGGCCAAAAATAACTTCTGTTCGTCTCTTTCTGGCTATGGCTGCTATTCATCATTGGCCTCTTCATCAGCTAGATATTAAAAATGCCTTCTTACATGGTGAATTGCAGGAAGAAGTTTATATGGATCAGCCCCCTGGTTTTCTTGCTCCTGGCGATTCTCGTCTTGTTGTAAGCTTCATCGGTCTCTCTATGGTTTGAAGCAATCTCCTCGGGCTTGGTTTGGTCGTTTCAGTTCTGCCTTGATACAGTTTGGCATGACTAGGTGTGAGGCTGATCATTCTGTCTTCTCCTTTCATTCTTCTTCCGGCAGGTGCATTTACCTTGTTTATGTTGATGACATTGTCATCACTGGTGATGATGAGACTGGAATTCGACAACTCAAAGAGCACCTTTCACAGCAATTTCATACTAAAGATTTGGGCCCCTCTCAAATATTTCTTAGGCATTGAAGTTGCTCAATCTTCTTCTGGAATTGTCATTAATCAACGTAAGTATGCCCTGGACATTCTTACGGAAACTGGTATGCTTGACTGTCGTCCTTGTGATACTCCTATGGATCCCAATATCAAGCTTCTTCCGGGTCAGGGGAGCCATTGAAAGACCCGGAAAGATATCGCCGCCTGGTAGGCAGACTCAACTATCTCACCATCACCAGACCCGACATCACTTTCGCGGTTAGTGTGGTAAGCCAATTTCTAAATGCCCCTTGTGATAGCCATTGGGATGCTGTGACACGTATTCTTCGATACATAAAAAATGCTCCAGGACGAGGATTATTGTATGAAGACAAAGGCAATACTAAGATCACTTGTTACTCTGATGCGGATTGGGCAGGATCACCATCAGATAGAAGATCCACTTCTGGGTACGGTGTTCTTATCGGAGGAACCTATCTCATGGAGAAGCAAGAAGCAAATATAGTTGCCAGATCCAGTGCAGAAGCAGAATATCGTGCTATGGCAGCAGCCACTTGTGAGCTTACGTGGCTTAGGCAACTACTACTACAGCTAAAAATAGGGGACATCCATGAAACAGCTTATTTGTGACAATCAAGCTGCACTTCACATTGCATCAAACCCGGTCTTTCCATGAAAGAACCAAACACATAGAGATTGATTGTCACTTTGTGAGAGAAAAGGTGCTCTCTGGAGAAATCACTACTGATTTTGTCAATTCTAGCGATCAGCTGGCTGACATGTTCACCAAGTCCCTTAGAGGCCCTCGGGTTGAGTACATTTGTAACAAGCTTGGTGCATATGACATATATGCTCCAGCTTGAGGGGGAGTGTTAGAATGTAATTAGCTGTTACAGATTTGTTAGAATATAATTAGCCGTTACAGATTTGTAGGAAATTAACAGTTACATATTCTAGGAAATTAGGCTGATTGATTCCTGATTATTAGGTGGAAATAAATTGTATTTTATTCTGTAAATTAGTATAAATACATACTGTGTGGTCTGCATTAGACACACAATACATTCAGCAAATATACTTTTTTATAGTAATCACAACATTGATTGCATTTGTAATATTAAATGCTATACATTCCAATACAAACCTATTTTTGGCTCTTTAACCAGTGCCCTAAAGACACTTGTTAGCATTTCCATAATGAAAATAGTAATATTCTAGGCTAGAATTTTTCCTCCTTTCCTTTTTCTTCAGTACAAATCTGTTGTATATAATTAGGACAGATTTATTTCCTTTTAGCTTTGATTAGCAATTGATAGGATTGATGTATTAAAGTCTGTATAATTAGAGTCTTATAGTGTCTATAATTTTGAATTTCATCATAAAAATAATTTTCATCTTGCAAGTTCTTCAATATTTCTAGCTTGCATTCTCACACTAGTCGTAGCCCACTCATACAAATCTTTTATTGCTTGCACACAGACACACACACATATGCAGGGATGAATCAAGTGAGAATGCATTTTTTATATGAGAACATATGAATAAATCTTGACCATATAAACTATACACGGATGGTCAAGATTAAAAGTTACTTAGGGGTCACATGGTCATTTAGAAAGGTACATGACTTTTATGTTTTAATCTTGACCATTCATGTATGGATCTAATGGTTAAGATTCATTCCTATCATTCTCATATAAAAAGTATGCTCATTTGATACATCTCCGATATATATATATATATATATATATATATATATATATATATATATATATATGTTAGAATGTAATTAGCTGTTACAGATTTGTTAGAATATAATTAGCCGTTACAGATTTGTAGGAAATTAACAGTTACATATTCTAGGAAATTAGGCTGATTGATTCCTGATTATTAGGTGGAAATTAATTGTATTTGATTCTGTAAATTAGTATAAATACATACTGTGTGGTCTGCATTAGACATACAACATATTCAGCAAACATACCTTTCTATATGGTATCAGTAGTTTTGGTTTTCGATCTGCAGTAGTTTTTCTTTTTGTTTTTCGGGTGAACAGTACCCGCGGCCACTGTGCCCCTTTTCCTTCGTCACTGAGCGTCCCTTTTCCTCCGGTGACCACTGCGACCAGGACCGCCTTCCTCCGGCGACCACCGCGATCCGTTCGCTGCTCCGATCCGCCACCGCACGCGCCCACACGCGCGGCCTCTATCCGGCGCGTACGTTTCACGCACCCGTCACAGATTGCAATTTTTTTTTCCGATTTCCGGCACTACCCACTTGCCGGCGCTACCTCTGCCTCCTTCCTCATACCCAGGCGCCCCTTTTTAGCCTCATTTCAGGTTCATTTCCCATGGCTTCCGACAACTCACACTCAAATACCACCTCTGCAGTGACTTTTACCACTGTTCCGCTGATTCCATGTGAAAAAACTGACCGGGACGAGCAACTACAGCTCATGGGCTGCTGCTGTCCAGTTGTGGTTTCAGGGTCAAGGTCGTTCTGACCACTTGACCAAACAGGCCAAAGACATTCCCCGCAATGATCAAGCCCGATGGACGCAAATTGATGCCTCTTTGTGTAGCGTTCTCTGGTTCTCTATTGATGTCAAATTGCAGCCTCAATACCAAGCTTTTACTACCTGTTATGATGTCTGGAACAAAGCCAAGAAAGTATACTCCAATGATGTTCATTGCCTTTACAATGTTGTCTCCAACCTTATCACTGTGAAGCTGGAAAATCATGATATACAGACATATCTTGGTAAGCTCGATCGCTTAATTGCTGATTTTGATGCACTCATGCCTTTCACTAATGATGCAGACAAACATGCTGAACAACGTGGAAAGTTTTTTATGGTTCTTGCACTTGCTGGACTTCCTCATGAGTTTGACTCTGTCCGCAATCAAATATTATCCGGCACTGTTGTTCCATCTTATGACACTGTTAGTGAACAATTACTTCGCCTTTCAGTTCCTCACATGTTTGGCCATTCTCCTGTACCTCCGACTAATTCATCTGCCTTTTACTCCCACTCTTCCTATCGGGGTGGACGAGGTGGAATTCGTGGTGGATATCGTGGTCAACGCCCTCGTTGCAATTTTTGTCAACGGTATGGCCATACTGAGGCAGAATGTCGTACAAAGGCACGACAACAACCCAAGACAACTAATATTGCTCAGGTCATTTCTCCGGGAGCATCAGATGAGGTTTCAATTTCAGTTGATGCCTACAATGAGTTTCTCCAATATAAGGCAGCCATGCAGCATACACAACCTGTCGCCGCCGTTGCTCAGTTTGGTAATCCTGTAGCCTGTATTTCTCAGTCCTCTTCCCTTGGACCTTGGATTCTTGACTCCGGTGCCTCTGATCATATGTCTGGTAACAAGTCACTTTTCTCTCACCTGACTTATTTGGATTCTTTACCCTCTGTTACCACGGCAGATGGCTCTCAAATAAAAGTTCATGGCATTGGTCAAACACGACCCTCTTCTAATCTTACCCTAGATTCTGTGCTTTATATTCCCGGGTGTCCTTTTAATTTAATCTCCATAAGCAAGCTCACTCGCACCCAAAATTACTCTGTTCTTTTTGCTAATAATTATGTTCTTGTTCAGGATCGGCGTACCGGACAGACGATTGGAGCAGGACATGAGTCTCGAGGATTATACTATCTGTCACAATCGGTTGCTTGTATCTCCACTGTGTCTCAAGCTCTTGAGCATCAACGCTTAGGTCATCCTAGTCCTACCAAAATGCGTCTAATGCTTCCAAGTTTTTCTCACAGTTCGTCTTTTCAATGCGCGTCTTGTCAGTTAGGAAAACACACTCGTCATACCTATGGTACTCGAGTTAATAAAAGTGCTTCGTCACCTTTTGCCTTGGTTCATTCCGATATTTGGGGTCCTAGTCGTGTCCGTTCAACTTTGGGTTTTTATTATTTTGTTACTTTCATTGACGATTTTTCCCGATGTACTTGGTTATTCTTAATGAAAAATCGTTCTGATGTTTTTTCTATATTCCAAGGTTTCTCGACTGAAATTCAAAATCAATTTGGCACCTCTATTAAAATTTTACGCACTGACAATGCTCGTGAATATATGTCTTCCCAGTTTCAGTCTTTTCTGAGTTCACAGGGTATTCTTCATCAAACATCTTGCTCTTACACACCACAACAGAATGGTGTCGCCGAAAGAAAGAATCGACACTTGGTTGAAACTGCCCGTACCCTTCTTCTTCACCACAATGTTCCTCTTCGCTTCTGGGGAGATGCCATTCTGACAGCATGTTATCTGATCAACCGCATGCCTTCCTCAGTCCTTAATAATCAGGTTCCTCACTCTCTCTTATATCCTACACAAGATCTTTACTCCATCCCTCTTCGTGTCTTTGGTTGCACATGCTTTGTCCATGACCTTACTCCAGGTAAAGATAAACTTTCTGCCAAGTCTCTCAAGTGTATTTTCCTTGGTTACTCACGTCTTCAGAAGGGCTATCGTTGTTTTTGTCCTCAACTTCAACGATATATAGTTTCTGCTGATGTCACCTTTTTCGAGACTACTCCCTTCTACACTTCCACTATATTGGATGCCAATTTTGCAGCAGAATCTTCAGAAGTCTCGCCTGTTCCGGCTCAGGTAATTGCTTTTCCTCAACCTCCATTGCTTCAATACCACAGACGGTTTGAAACTCCGGTTGTGACTCACTCCACTAATCCTCAAGCATCATCTCCTGCTCCAACCGCCCCTCCGTCCACGCCTCCTGCACCTGAACTTCCTATTGCGATACGAAAAGGTATTCGTTCCTCTCGTAATCCTAACCCTCTCTATGCTTTTACCATTAATTATGATCGTTTGTCTCCATCCTATTTCTCCTTTGTTTCTTCTTTGGATTCTGTGTCTATTCCTAAGACTACAGGTGAAGCCATGGCTGATCCCGGCTGGCGCCAGGCAATGGTAGAGGAGATGGCAGCCTTACATTCCAGTGGCACTTGGGAACTTGTTCCTTTACCTCCTGGCAAGAAAACTGTTGGCTGTCATTGGGTTTATACAGTGAAGATTGGACCTGATGGTCATGTTGATCGGTAAAAAGTTCGATTGGTCGCCAAAGGATATACACAGATTTTTGGTCTAGATTATGGGGACACCTTTTCCCCTGTGGCCAAAATAACTTTTGTTCGTCTCTTTCTGGCTATGGCTGCTATTCATCATTGGCCTCTTCATCAGCTAGATATTAAAAATGCCTTCTTACATGGTGAATTGCAGGAAGAAGTTTATATGGATCAGCCCCCTGGTTTTCTTGCTCCTGGCGATTCTCGTCTTGTTTGTAAGCTTCATCGGTCTCTCTATGGTTTGAAGCAATCTCCTCGGGCTTGGTTTGGTCGTTTCAGTTCTGCCTTGATACAGTTTGGCATGACTAGGTGTGAGGCTGATCATTCTGTCTTCTCCTTACATTCTTCTTCCGGCAGGTGCATTTACCTTGTTGTTTATGTTGATGACATTGTCATCACTGGTGATGATGAGACTGGAATTCGACAACTCAAAGAGCACCTTTCACAGCAATTTCATACTAAAGATTTGGGCCCTCTCAAATATTTCTTAGGCATTGAAGTTGCTCAATCTTCTTCTGGAATTGTCATTAATCAACGTAAGTATGCCTTGGACATTCTTACGGAAACTGGTATGCTTGACTGCCGTCCTTGTGATACTCCTATGGATCCCAATATCAAGCTTCTTCCGGGTCAGGGGGAGCCATTGAAAGACCCGAAAAGATATCGCCGCCTGGTAGGCAGACTCAACTATCTCACCATCACCAGACCCGACATCACTTTCGCGGTTAGTGTGGTAAGCCAATTTCTAAATGCCCCTTGTGATAGCCATTGGGATGCTGTGACACGTATTCTTCGATACATAAAAAATGCTCCAGGACGAGGATTATTGTATGAAGACAAAGGCAATACTAAAATCACTTGTTACTCTGATGCGGATTGGGCAGGATCACCATCAGATAGAAGATCCACTTCTGGGTACTGTGTTCTTATCGGAGGAAACCTTATCTCATGGAGAAGCAAGAAGCAAAATATAGTTGCCAGATCCAGTGCAGAAGCAGAATATCGTGCTATGGCAGCAGCCACTTGTGAGCTTACGTGGCTTAGGCAACTACTACTACAGCTAAAAATAGGGGACATCCATGAAACAAAGCTTATTTGTGACAATCAAGCTGCACTTCATATTGCATCAAACCCGGTCTTCCATGAAAGAACCAAACACATAGAGATTGATTGTCACTTTGTGAGAGAAAAGGTGCTCTCTGGAGAAATCACTACTGATTTTGTCAATTCTAGCGATCAGCTGGCTGACATGTTCACCAAGTCCCTTAGAGGCCCTCGGGTTGAGTACATTTGTAACAAGCTTGGTGCATATGACATATATGCTCCAGCTTGAGGGGGAGTGTTAGAATGTAATTAGCTGTTACAGATTTGTTAGAATATAATTAGCCGTTACAGATTTGTAGGAAATTAACAGTTACATATTCTAGGAAATTAGGCTGATTGATTCCTGATTATTAGGTGGAAATTAATTGTATTTGATTCTGTAAATTAGTATAAATACATACTGTGTGGTCTGCATTAGACATACAACATATTCAGCAAACATACCTTTCTATAATATATATATATATATAATATAAGAAAAACTAAAGATCCTCTCCCTTATTTTTATTAGATAGTCAAATTTTTAATTTTCTTGTTATGTTCTAGTTGCTATTGGTATTAGTTGACCAAAACAACATTTAGACTTGAAAGACAAGTATTTTCAATCTTTCAGAGACTTTAATTTTGATGATAAGGTAAATTAACTTTTGTGTTATTTTGACTTTACAATATAAAACTAATTAGAGGTCATGTAACATTTTTTGACGAATCTCAGAGAGTGCCAGCACAAGACTTGCAAGTTTGTTGTACTAGAAGTTTGTTTTAATATTTACCAGGTGTTCAAACATTAATTAGGTTGTATTTAATTACCTTATTGTGTTGTATTTGAATTTAGTTAAATAGTCCTATTTGTTTTGTCTTATAATTAGAATTTGGATGATCTTTGAATGTTTTTCAATTGAGTTACATGTTGTATTTTTAATTAATGCTCTTTATTTTAATGATTTTTTGCAATTAACTTTAATATTATAATAACATTTCTGTTTTACTAGTGTGTCAAAAAAACATGCATCATGGGATACCATATTTCAACCAACTAAAATGTGGGTAATGGATACGAGTATGGATATTTTTTAAAAAATCGTTCGTATGGGGATAGTCGGATAGGTACTATAGTACCCTACCAGACCCTGCTCATTGCCATCCCTAGTATTGTGATGGATACAAAATACAAAGCATTAACCTCTATTTGTACCATTAGACTCTTGAAAAAAAAGGAAAAAACAGGAAATATAATGAAATACAGAAATCACTCCTAAGAGGACCATCTAATATACTCTAAAATATTCGAAGATACTATGAAGATATTATAAGATAATTTTTAGATACTTTAACAAGTACGATATCATTCTTAAAACACTATATTTGCACAAATCAACATGGTAGGTCAGTCAAAAGTGAAGAATAAATGCAGTCAAGAATATTTTATTTTAAAAGGAACACAACTTTTAGAGTTATACAAAAAAAGTTCATACCTTCCTATCAGTTCCTCTCATCACCATGAATGTCTCACCAAGAGCATCAATGGTTTCAAGAGATATTGAAACCTTGCCATTATTGACAGTTGTGGATGCACGTTTATAACTAACCACAACAATGTACCCAAGAGCCAGCAATCCACCCAATGTCATTCGCCCAACCTGTTCAAACATTAAAATAATGGAAGGCAAACAAAGATTTGCTAAAAAAAGAATAGGTTTATTTTTTTCTTGATGGACAACAAGACAAGTTCAATGGAAGGAAATGCTAAAAGAGGCTAACCAAGGCACATTGGAAGTGTACAAGGCAGAAGAACTAAGACTAAAAATTATTTTAGTCAAGCTTAATAACAAAAACCACCATGTGAACAAAGACTCCAGGAAAACCCTTTAAGTCTGAATTTCCAACTTCAGAATTCCTGTATACTCCCATCATACTTCAATAATATACAACAATGTGCCTCTTGTCCCCATCATTCAAAATTCAAACTGCATTCATTCTCAAAATATAAAAATTGATATGTTGACAAACTACAGTTCTAATCCCTATTCTGCAATACCAACCATACCTCTAGGCTCCCTTCGGACCCTTCCAAGCCCAAAATTAAGAATACACAAACATATTAAGTTTTTTTTACACTTAAAAAAGATACAGCCCTTTGGTGATATATATCCTTTAACTAAATGCTGAACATATGAGATACATCCCACTCATGTTGTTTAATATAGTTTTACAATCAGAACAAAGGAAAAAGAATAAGACAAAAAAGAAAGTGAAAATATTCATACCTCAAACTCAGCTTTGGGCCTGATAATGAAATTTTTGTCAACAATCCTCTGGTCACCAAGTGATAAATAATACCTAATTCCAGACTGCCTCACTTTGATCCAATCATTTATCCTTGCTTCTTCGCTAGCCGAAGGCGGTCTAAGGTACATTTCAATAAAACTGAAAGCAAGACAAATTTTCTAGTTAAGATTTTAAAATTTTCTAGTGACCACCAAACTCATTTTCTTCCTACATCCATAATACCAACTTATCTGTTTGGGCTTCATTTCCTTGAAAGGAAGAATCTGAATGTCCATCTGAAGACTGTCACAAAATTTGAAATTTAGTCAAGCTTACCCCCCCCCCCCCCCCCAAACTCCAAAACACAAAAAAAAAATTATTAAAAAATAGACTAGAAAGTAGAAAGATATTCTAAAAATTTATATTATATTGAGACAGAAGAACAATAGAACTAAAAGGCTAATTTGGACAGGAAAACTAACATTACATAGTTCCTAACAGAACCCAAAGTTGATGTCAAAGAAGTAAACAGTAAAAGGGCATACTGATACAAAAATAATCCATGCTCACTCTATATTAACCACTACCAGGGAAATGAACTCCAAGTTAAATCTCCCTTTCTCTACCAATCTCCCGTTCCTAATAACCCATCAATGCATAACTGAGTCTGACAAAATAACCACGGAATTGGAAAGGACCAGAGAAGCATAGCTGATGGTCTAATTTGGACAATGTTAAAGAAAACTATGAATCAACTTGATTTAACAGAACATGACCATATACAACTATTGAATCGGTAAATATTCAAATGTTCATTAGCTTAGGGCCCGTTTGGGGTGGTTACGAGTTTTCAGTTTTTGGTTTTTTAAAAAATTTAGATTATGTTTTTACAACTCAAAACTAAAAACCTCTTTTTGTGGTTTTGAAAACACGTTTTGAAAACCACAAAAAGAGGTTTTTAGTTTTGAGTTGTAAAACTTTATTTAAATTTTTAAAAAACCAAAAACTGAAAACTCGCAATCACCCCAAACGGAGCCTTAATTTGTTGTTGTTAGAACCCATAGTCAAGATGTGGGCCTGGTTCTGGATATTGCAGGAAACAAGCCTAAAATGTGGCTTATATATTCTAGGAAAAATAAGGAAATAGAAGATGGGGACAAGTAATAGGGAAATTATATGGTAGGACATTTATGTAGTAGTTATTTAATTATGTAATGGGCAGTTATATGGTAGGACAGTTATTCAGCAGTTAATTAATTGTATGTGGTGTAGTTATAGAGGCCATTCGGGGACAGTTTCTGGTGTGCATTCAATTTGTCTGTTGTGTAAGGCTGAGAATTGTTTTCCATAGGATAGGAGAGCAATGGCTCTAGGGCTGGTAGGGAAGTTCTTTTACCAGATTTGTGTGTTTGTGTACTTTGTGTGGAAGTCAATAAATTTCTGTTTTAAAACCCTACCAGTCGTCCAGCTAGATAAAGAACAAAAGGTAAAAGGGCAGCCCACTTCATGAGGTTCCTACCACCCTGAGATACATACAGTGTAAGGTTACGGGGTGAAAAACACATGATTATTAATCATAAGTTCATAAGAACTTAAGAAATTACTACTTTGCTCTCTGTGATTTATATATGGTACATTTTATTGCTTTGGTGGGTTTAAAGCAGACAATCAGCGATGTGTTTACTTAGCAAATTGCTTTCTTCTTAGTTTGGTTGTGTAAAACAAAGCAAGCAAACCCAAGGTTTCAAGCCTAATGAACCTAAGGGATGAAACCTAGTGTACCAGATGGTTCAGCTAGTCTAGATCACAAAATAAACCTACATGCAGCAGTATATCCAGGGTTCCAAGTTAAGGAAGAAAGACTAATTTCAAGTGCGAAAACCATGCAGCTAACAGGTTTCCAGTAGACAAGAAAGGAAAAGTTAGAAAGACAGAGATAGGCACCAGAGAGAAAGAAAAACCTTACAAACATAAACATGGTAACTTATTGACAATTAATCAGAAAAATAAATTCACATACAGAAAGACAATCATTGGTACTAATTTATAGATGATAGACACACCTCACTTCTGCATTTAACCTTGTAGATTGCCTCTCTAAATGATGAGACAAAGCTGTTGTTTATCCGGATCTGCCAAAAAAAGGCAAAGGAAAAAATGTATTAGCTTTTAGCTGTGAAATTTGGAGGTGAGAATAAGAAAGGGACCAACCTGTGCATGATGAAGATCTGGCTCAATGTGCTTCCTAAATAATGGAAAAATGCTATCTATAAGGTAATCCAGTGAACAAGAATCTCCAATATCATAGCGAACTTTAGAAAGCAGGCTAAATGAACACCACCAACCTAATTTATCAAAATATAAGCTCTGTATTATTTTGAAACTTATAAGCCACTGATAGCATAATGAAGTCCATAAAATTATTACAACATTAAAAAAGGAAAAAAAAAAAAACATATTTACCACAGCAACTCGAATATCCAGTAAAGACCGCAGTTTTGCATGCAATGCATATGTACCATCAACAATTACCTGAAACCAATTGTGATTTAAAAAAAAATTAAAAAACACAACTCCTTCAAAATTACAATTATCTCAGCTTACCACCCCAGATGAAGCACTCTTTATTGTTTTATAGCAAACACGCCTCTTTTGCTGGTAGTCAAACTCTGGAATTAATGTATCATCACCTTTTGTCAAATCCTAATTGCAACAGAGAAGCCTGTTAACAGGGTATAAAATTTAAAGAAAAAAAAAAACTTTGCAAAAAGCAAGTAGTAAGACTCATTAGCATTTCTTAATAAAAACATAAGCTGGTCCCAAACAGTATGTATTTAATTGAAACATAACCCAATCAGTTTCAGTCCAAAAGAAAACAAGCAGATAATAATCACTTCAATAGTCTAACATGATAAATCAGTAGTTACTAATGCCTTCTATTTTTATTTTTCCTTTTCTATTTTGATTTTGTTAGTGCTAGTCAGAACTGGATTTGAGGAAGATTTTGCCAATACAACATATAAAGCTTGAGAAGGCCAAAGAATAAAGGTATAAAATTTAAGGGGTTAGTAAAGACCACGGTAATTAAGAAAAGGTCAGAGCAGCATTTTAGACATTGTAAAGTAAAAGAGAAGCAGATGCAAACCTCAAGATTCTTGATCAGGGTAGCAAAATCAATAGAATCCAGATCATTCACTTCGCCAACCCCATCACAATAATTCTCCATCGATATAACAGTACAACCAATAACAGATGCCACCTTTTCTGCTAAGCTTCAGGAACCATGAAATTGTAAGAAACAACTAAAAGAAAACCAAGGTAACAGGGCACACCTTACTTCAGCAAAACATATTCAAAACAATACATTGACAACGATATCGATACCTTGTTTTACCAGAACCACTTGGACCACCAATGCCAACTGTAACAAGGCCTTCCTTTTTCTCTCGTAGTTCTTGGATAGATTTTACCAATAAATAATATCCATGATCAAAAGACTGCACCATTTCATCCGCATCTTAGCAAAACTTACCACAAATTTCATGGATCATCATAATCAAGCATGCAAAAGTTCAATATACATGAATAATAGCAATCCCATTCAAACTGCAAAATATAAATTTGGCCCTGATAATCAGAAACAACCCCCCCCCCCCACCCCAACACACACAAACAAACAAATACACAATTATAAGATAGTAATGAATTAATTATCCAAAAGGAAATCAATTTTTACCATCCAGCTATTTGGTGTTTATCGATAAGTAAAGTTATCAAGTGTTAGAAAAAGACACAAGCTACGAAATTAAGCTTCGAACCCTAAAAATGAATAAAAGATTAATAAAAACGCATAAATTTCAAAAGATGCAGATATAGATATACACTGAATTTGATTAATCCAAATTGCAAGCAAAGCATTGGAAAGCAAAGTGTATCACATCAGCGAGGAAAGAGAGAGCAAGAATAAGAAGAAAATGGAAGAATGAAGTTGGTGCATGGTATATATACCACATGGAGAGGGAGAGATTGGAGGATGGAGGATGAAGACGAAGAAGTTGAAGGTTGCTGTTGGAAGTAATCACGTCCTCCTTCATGGAACACTCGCTGAACAACTTCATCATCCATTTTTTTTTTCGATCAACACTACCTCTTCTGTTTCCTTCTTCCTTCTCTTGTGACTTGTGAAAGAGGAATCTGTTGTGGAGTGTGATGTGATGGAATCTCTCAAAAATGAAATTGAAAAATAGTACAACTTCTTTTTATTTTTATGTGGTTGGTGCGAGAAAAAAAAAAAATATATATATATATATATAATTAAGTTAGTGTTTGGAATTTCTTCTCCTTCAAAAAAAAAAAAAAAACAGTATTTAGAATTTCAGATTTCGTGAGAGCGAGTGTGCGTGCCTATCTGCCGGTCTTTCCCAATCCCACCCAGTTACCACCTTCTGCACGTCTTTGTTCATAGATGCATTTTCTGAAAATTTAAGTTGTGTATGTTCTTATCTCAACTCGCGTCTGAATACTTTTTATTTATTTGTATTTTTATTTATTTTTTTATTTATTTATTTTCCCCCGCTTTTCTTCTCTTGCACGGTACCTGTAAGGAAAGAAGGACGTTGAAGAAAAGAAAAATAAAGATCAATTTTTTTTTTTGTCAAAAATCAAAATGCCATTTCATTAAATTAATGATGAAGAAAATTATTTGTCATTTTTTTTTGTAAGATTTAACTGTGTTTGAATTAGAAGACATAATATTCTTTGGATTAACTTAATTTTATAATTTAATTTTAATTAAAAATAAATTAAAGCAATTTATATTTAGAATAATTTAAAAAGTATTTTAAAAAATTGAATACTATTTAAATAATATAAATTAAAATCACTTTATGCATCCTTTCCTCGAAAAGATAATCCAAATCCAAAGAAATATAAAATATTAAGTTTATATTAAATTAATTTCTTTTAAATACAATAAAAATTATCAGGGATCAATATATTATATAGTAATAATAATTAACAAAATTTAAAATATAGTAACAATAATTAACAAGCATGGTCAGATCATGTCAAAATTAAATTAAAAAAAATAAACCAACTTAATCAAAATAAAATTGGTTCGAGTTAGCTTATTGAGTTATTGTGTTTAAAATTTTAAATTTGAAAAAACTAAAAAACTAAATAATAGAATATTATCTTCAACTGAAAATTCATTAAGTCTCAATTCCTCTAAGGACTTAATCTCATAAAATTTTAATGTAAATAAAAGTTTTTAATAATTTATAATATATTATTTATTTTGTATGAATTTTTTAGTCTCGAGAAATAAGAATCTTCGTCTTAAAAAGAACCTTGAATATGAAAGACACTGTGTCGAGAGAAGATATTAATCTTATTCTTAAGGTGAAGCTGAATCCAAAGCAAGTTCACCTCTTTCAAGTTAAAGACACAAGCAGCATATGAGGCGTGTTTTACCCTCTGTTTGCTATAACAGAGATAGGGAAGAGAGAGTTCCAAGAGAGAGAAATTGGGCATAGATCATTCTACCACCTTGTTTATTATTAACGAGAGAGAGAGAGATAGAAATCAATTGAGGTGTGGGTCCCGCAGCTTTTCTTTTCTATGCTCAGCAGCGAAGAGATGGGAGAGAGTTGGGATTTATGGCTAAAATGTCTATATTACCCCTATTGAATCTATTTGTAAATGGTTATTTGTAAAGGGTAATTTAGTCTTTTTAACTTTTTACAAGTATATCTCTCTCATTTCTCCACAACCAAACAACTATCATAATTAATTTCTCTTCTATCTCTCTCATATTTCTCTAATACCAAACAACCTCTATTTCTACTCTATCTCTCCAATATTTCTCTCTTCTCCATCTCTCTCTTCTCTATTTCTCTCTTCCCTATTTCTTACCATAAACCAAACAAAGGGTTAAAGATTACAGGTTACTCGTAATTATAGAAGTTGACTCACTATCCTTGAGGAAGATTGTTCTTTTACCCTCTGTTTGCTATAATAGAGATAGGGAAGAGAGAGTCCCGAGAGAGAGAAATTGGGCATAGATCATTCTACCACCTTGTTTGTTATTAACGAGAGAGAGAGATAGAAATCAATTGAGGTGTAGGTCCCGCAGCTTTTCTTTTCTCTGCTCAGCAGCGAAAAGATGGGAGAGAGTTGGGATTTATGGCTAAAATGTCTATATTACCCCTATTGAATCTATTTGCGAATGGTTATTTGTAAGGATAATTTACTCTTTTTAACTTTTTTTAACTTTTTACAAATATATTTCTCTCATTTCTCTACAACCAAACAACTATCATAATTGAACAACGGGGGGTTGGTTCAAGTGGTACATGCTTGATTCCCCTTAAGCAAGGTCTCGGGTTCGAGTCTTGTGGGTGAAAAAATCCCCGTTGGGAGAGCTAGCCCCACCATTATGTGGATGTTCCCGGCTCGAACAAGATTGCCTCCCGTGGAGGATACCTGTGGTTAAACCAAAAAAACAACTATCATAATTAATTTCTCTTCTATCTCTCTCATATTTCTCTAATACCAAACAACCTCTATTTCTACTCTATCTCTCCAATATTTCTCTCTTCTCTATCTCTCTCTTCCCTATTTCTCTCTTCCCTATTTCTTACCATAAACCAACAAAGGGTTAGGAATAAGACTAAAATTCTTCATGTCTCAAAGGAATTAATGATTAATAAGTTGTCTTACAGAGGAATGTCTCATAACAAACTACTGTCCAAGCCTTATCAAAGTACAAAAAACACCTGACACGCGTACAATTTTTCAAAAAACATTGTGTCACTCTCTTTAAGCTACAACTACAAGAGGCCAACTTCAGACATAATGGCTATAAACATTATCCCTCTGTTTGTTACCGCCGAATTGGAGAAGAGAGAAACGCGTGAGTGAAATGCGAGAAAGTGACCACTTCCACCGTGTTTGGTATGGTGAGAGAGAGAGTTTAAGTAGAGAGAGGGAGTGGGTCCCACATCTTATTTGGTCTCCTCATGCGGGCATGGAAATTGGGGAGAGAGGGGGGTTACTTTATGAAATGACTTTGTTACCCCCATGTAATGACAAAAATAATATTAATGTATTTATGTTTGAAGGGTAATTTAGTCTTTTTTAACTTTTTACACATCTCTTTCTCTCTCATTTCTCCACATCCAAACAACTATCAAAATTAATTTCTCTTCTATCTCTCTCCTATTTCTCTCCTATTTCTCTAATACCAAACAACCTCTATTTCTACTTTATTTCTCTACTATTTCTCTCTTTACTATCTCTCTCTCTTTTCTATTTCTCTCTTCTCTATTTCTTTATATAAACCAAACAAAGGGTATATGTTATTCAAATTTTTCAAATCAATAGCATAAGTGTGCCTAACCAACATAAATGTTTGATCCTCTATAAATTTAATACCAAGACTAAGGTAAGAGTTAGTTAAGACTTCAAGTGCAAAAATGCTACCAAATCACTTACTCAATTTTGCTTAATTTCTCCTAAGCTTTCTTTACCTACCATGTACTTTTGTACAGTTTTGGAGAAAATACATCTAAATCTAGCTCTCAAATAAATTTATATATCCACCTTATATTTCTTTCATTTATATATAACTATTATAAGTTAATTTGAGGAGGCAGAGTCAAGTAATTGGAGTTGTAGCTTCAAGAGGTAGAGTCAATACTTGTAAATTGCTTTGAAATCACCGGAGTCAAGGAGTGGACGTGGATCTCAATGAAAGTGAATCAAGATAAATCTCTCGTGTGATCTTCTTAACTTTTTTACTTTTATTTATACTTCATTATTTTTGTAATTTAAACTTGGTTTTCTAAAGTCAAAATTATTTACTATTATCTCCGTTCCAAAACTCTTGTTGTTTTAGCATATTACTTATTTTTCAAAAAATTTATTGTTTTAAATATCTAAGGAGAATTAATTATTTTTCCAACTATACACTTATTTAATACTTACTTCAACTAATAATTACTCATATTTTCCCTCTTAACTACATTCAGTCTCTCTTTATTAATGTGGGTTAATTGAAGTTAAATGAAATGGGTGTAAATTAAATGAGGGTATTTTACTAAAGATCATGTTAAATTGAGGCGCATTAAAATTTTCCTTAGTCCGTGTGCATAACCTTAAACAGCAAGAGTTTTGGAACAAAATGTAGAAACCACAGGAAATACTAGAAGAGGGTTGAATAGTATTTTAAGTTACTGAACTAAACAAGGTTCCTAACTTAAACTGAAATTACACTTGTACAAGATAACTGAGTATAACTCAGGATAATTGAAATTTTGTGTAAAAAAAATTAGAGAGTATTTGCAACGTAAATTTGACAGAATATAGGCTTGATACGTTTTTTTCTCTCCCCCTTTTTCTTCTATATATCTTTTACATATGAAGTCTTTCGCGAAGCTATTTATAAGGATGAAGTTTAAGTCCGTTGAAGATTGTTGAAACCACCGTTGAGAGATAGCATTAAATGCTATAGAATCCGTTGTGAGACAATCTTCTGATAGCTTCTGACTTTGAAAAGTGCAGGTGAGCAGAGGTGACTCAGTTCTGACACACTGCAGGTACTATGATACAAAGCTTTCCTTTTCTGGTACGATGATCAAATATATGCAGAAAGAACTCTGTAATTCTTTCCTTAAGAAGACGTGTTGCAGAAAACGTTGAGAAAGCTTTTAGGTCTTGAGCAGAAATCCTTCTGACTACAGACATTATGCCACGTTGGATGTCTTCAGCAGGTCTTCATAATTCAGATAGAACATCTCTTCAGAAGGTTGATTTACTTCAGCAGGTCCTGATTCTTCAGAGGGTTTCTCTCCTTCAGAAGGTTGCACCACTTCAAAAGGTAGCTCTTTCAGATAGTTGCTCTTTCAGATAGTTGCTGAAACACAAAAAAATACCTTTAAGAGAATTTGAACTATCTTTTATAATACTTTAACCAAATTTGTTATTCATTAAAACTTAGGATTATGAGACTTAAAACATTATTAATTACTCAATAATATTTTTGAGGCTTAATATTCTCCCCCTTTTTAATGATGACAAATTTGCTTAAACTTACAAATATCTGAAGGGAATTTAAATAGAATTAAGTTTAAAGAATTTCCCCTCTTTGTCAGATACTTAAGTAAGTCGCTAGCTCCCCCTGAATAATAGCTTGCTTTCTTTTCTGAAAACATTTAAACTTCATATTTTGTTAGTTTATATTACTCCCCCTTTTGTCATCAATCAAAAGGGTATCCAGAGCTTGCTGAAGTAATAAATGTGCAACAGAGCAATAAATTCAGGGTATAATTGCAGCAAAACAATCAGTTATTTTTAGAATATTCAACACTTGCCAAAACATTAAATATTTTTAGCCAATCATCAGAGCAATTAATGCTTTTGATTAGTAAAATAAACACGCATAGAGGCAATTCATTATGTAGACATATCAAGATTATGGAACAGAAAGCTCATTCATTAAATACTTGAGAGAGTTTTAAAACAGCCATGAACACATGATGCTTTCTGAAGTCGCTAAGCTATCATAGACTACAACTCCTCTTATGCTTCGCAGGTCTTGATGCTTGAGATTGCAGTGGAGCTTGGGAGACTTGCATCTGTTTCATCATCCTTTGAAGTTTCTCATTCTTATCTCCCAACCTTCTTATTTCTCTTTCTCTTGCTTCTAGGGCTTCAGTGAGATCAGCTTCACGGAAAATGATAGATAGATAACGCCCAGTGAACATAATCTTCCCAAAATCATTTGGTAAGCCATAGTCAGCAGGCTTAACCACTAGACAAGTATAGATGGCAAGAATCATTTTTGGCACAATCCAATCCTCATGAAGTTCACGGTTTGAGTAAGGAAATCTACCAGGAAACCAAGTTCTCCACTCTTGAACAGATAAAGTGCTTTTAGTGATGGAGTTAGCAAAGTCACACTTGGTGCCTGAACATGAGCCCTCATTTTCTCTTTCATGCCAGTAGGAGTTCCATAACCAATCTTTGTAGCTGTGATCCAATCCACCATATGCCTCTACATCATCAGGAACCCTTCCAATTGCTCTTGAGTCATGGGCTCCAAGTCATTCAGATAGGCAGAATAGAACTTTGGCTCCTTCTTTTTGTCATTTGGCCCTTAGCAAAAGGAAGCCTTGGGACTATTCTATCTAGTTGCCAGAAAATCTTGGTGGTTGGCTTCATAGAGAGAAGTTTAGGAGGCTTGAAGATCTTACACCCAGCAGAAGAGACGATGTACCTCGCATACAGCTCAGTCTCTAGGTTGAGATGCTTGATGAGGATCCAATCTTCAGCAGGTATCCTGACATGATCAGAAGAGTACACATCAATCTTCTTCCAGAAATGCTTGGGTGGTTGAACACCTTGCCTAATCCTTTCCAGCTGATCAGACAACAATTCTCCTCCTATATCCTTTTGTGCAGCTACCCTTTTCTCCTTTGCACCATCCAATGAATCCAAATGAAGTCCAGTATGTTTGTGCTGGGGTGGGTGCCCTCTGAAGAACAACAAATCTTCATATAAATTTGGAAACTTGGGCACTCTAACTCTATGATCATAAGGAGTTGAATAGAATTTGTGGGGATACTGAGTAGCCTTCAGTAGGCCATCAAAGCTGACAACAGGAACCACCTTATCAAAGGATGGTTTTCTTGATAAGTCCCTTGACTTAGGCTTCAACAGCTTGTCCCTTGGAGAAAGGTCCCCTTCCCATACAAACTTCCCTTCTCCTTTCCATACATAACTTCCTTGTGCCTCCCAATTTACTACCCTTGGTCCAACAGTAACAATGGATGTTTCCTTTTGAATAGGATCAGTAGAAATTTCCTCTTCTTCTAAAGCATTTGCCAAAGCAGCTACTTCCTGAAGTTCAGGATTATGATGACTTGTAGCCAAAGGCATGACAACAATGGGCTTTTCAGAGGAACTTTAACTTGGTACATCAACCATCATGGCCTGTCCCTCAGGGATTGAGGTAGGCTTAGTGACCTGAGTAACAGCAACCTTAACATCCTGACCCACAATTTCAGCAGGTTCACTAGGAACCTTCTGAACAGGTTCAGAAGCTAGGGATGATGCTACGTCAGCCACCTTTTCAGATGGTGTTGCCCTTTGAAAAGCAGCTTCAACCTCCCTAACCCGTTGAATATCAGCAGCATCAAGAACCTTCTGAGAGACTTTGGTTCTTTTTCTTTTCACAATATTCTTCACAGGAGTTTCAGCAGCAGGGTGGAACTCGTCCTTCCTTGCATCTCCTTGAAGTTCATCTTCAAGAATCTCAAGAACAGACCTTCCAGAGGCAGCAACCTTCTCAGCAATAATAGCTTCTTTAATAGAAGGTTCAGGGGCAGGTTTCTTGATGGCAATACCCATCTGCTTAATGTTAGTGGCAGTGAAGAAAGATGGAGGCTTTTGATCGTACTTCTTCTCCACTGGAATCTTGTAATGAAGCATAATCTTCATTATAAGGGTGTTGTGTGGAAGGTTTGCAGCAGAGTCTCTTGCCCTTCTGATCATATGGTAGAGTATGATCCTTGGTAAGTTGAGCTTCTTCTTTTGCAGCAAATGGATAAGGAAAAACCTTTCCAATTCAGATACATAATTTTTGCGCCCTCCTTTTGGAAGCACACAACATCCAAGAATGGCATGCAACAACCTAGGCACTTGCAGCAACCCAGTTCCATTCATGTTCAAAGGAGTTTTTGACCCAAACAACATCTTGTTGTACATTCTTGGTCCTCCATTGTGCATCTCCCAATCAAGAGTGAATTGTGCTCCTACAGCCTTCACTTTGGTTATAGTTTCCAAAACTGAGGCATCAACAAAGATGTCTTCCCCCATAATCGTTGCACTAAGAGAGACGCTCCTGTTCCCTTCAATCACCCTGGCAATTTTCCAGAACTCGAACACATTGGCCTCATGCCATGAATAGTAGATGTTCTCAAAGAATGAAGTCCAACCCGCAACTTCAAAATATTCAATGAGATCATGACCATATTCAGCGAGATGCTCAAGTTTCACACAACTGGTATGGATAATCTTCCCACCAGCCTTGGAAGAAACAACATTTCCTTTCTTTGGAGCCATTGAAGAGGCAGAAAGCTTGGGAAAGACTAGGGCTTTTGAGAAAGATGAGAGATTGAGAATAGTGAACGGTTTCTGGAAGATGAGAATGTGAGAGTGCAAAGAGAGAGTAACCTTGAGAGACTTCCCACGCGCTCTATAAATAGACTCAGCACTCAACACTAGTGATGACAGATACAGGTTGCGCAGACATAGGGAGTCGTGCGTCATGCAAGAGACATTGGAAAGGTGAAAAGCCAACCGTCACAGGTAGCCACGTCATCAAGTGACACTTCAGAAAGTTCAAAACATTTCAGCAGGAACACATATTTCAACAGACACAGATTTCAGCAAGTTCAAATATCAGAGAGTTTCATGTATTTCAGAAAGTTCACATATATCAAATATCACAAGTTTTCAGATAAAACATGTATTCTCAAATATTTATTTGCAACTATAAAGATGTTACCAATAAGGATTGTCAGTGCATGACCAAAGTGAGTTGCATCTGTTGAGACTCAACATTGTTTTCTAAAGATTATTCAGAATAACCATTTCAACAGCTTTTGTTCTAAGGTTTGGGCACATACACCTTCCTTCCATCAAGAGTTCCATCCATCCATTCTTCTGTAGTTATTCTAGGTGTCTTCTTTGATTTATCCAAGATATCTGCAAGAGTAACAATTGAGTTCTTTGGTATCCATATTTTCTTAGGTCAACTTGGGTTAGTTCCGGGTGTAGATTTTTCTCTTTGTTTGCATTTGGACACATGTTGTCCAGGTTTGTCACAATGAATACACCCATCTACCTTCTTTTTAGCCTTTTTTGGAAACTTAGAATCTGATGAATTTGATGATGATTTACCAAAGAAACATAAGCCACGTTTATTTTTAAAACTTCTTTGAGTTCCCAATAATCTATTAAGATTATTAGTTCCTTCAACAAAATTGGCTAGGTCTTTAGTAAGTTCCTTAATCTGTTTTTGAAGATTTTGATTTTCTTCAAATAGATTCTTGGAATTACTATTTTCATGTTCTTGAAGATTTTCTTTAAGTATAAGGTTCTCTTTTTCAAGACTTTTGTTTCTTTTGCATATAATAGTGTATGCATTAGAGAGTTTCTTATACTTTCTGAAAAGTTCCTTGGAACTGTCCACCAAATCATCATACTCATCTTGAAGAGTTAGTGATATTACCTTGGAATTTGTACCTTCTGAGGAGAGTTGTCTTGCCATCAAACACAGGTTTGCTTTTTCAGATGAATCCTCTCCATCTTCTAAGATAGAGTTCTCCAGGTCTGATTGAGCAGATTTGACATCCATAGCATCTTCATGAATAGACAAAGCCAATAAGTCCCATATTTCCTTAGCAAAGTTGCATCTTTGTACCTTCCCATACTCAGTCTTGTTCAGAGAGAAAACTAAATAGAGTTTGGCTTAAGCATTGAGTTAAACTCTAGCTTTTTGCTCATAGGACCACTCAGCTTTTGGAATAGGCACTCCATTTCTCAGAGGAACATAATCACCATAAGTAATTATATCCCAGAGATCCAGATTGTTGCTTTCAATGAACAGCTTCATGTATTCTCTCGAGTAATGATAATCAGTTCTGTTGAAAGCTGGAGGCCTAGTGACAGATGCTCCTTCAGAGATGTAGTAATCATAGTTTGTTGATGTTTCCATTAGGATCTTCTTCCTCAGCACTGTTAGATGCTCAACCCGAGGCTGAGCTCTGATACCAACTGTAGAAACCATAGGAAACACTAGAAGGGGTTGAATAGTGTTTTATAATTCTTAAACTGATTTTGGAAAACATTTAACAAGCAGCACTTTTCACAAAGAGATTCTTATAACTTGATGGAAGCTCTATACTTGCTGAAGCAACTCCAGCAGGTTCAATAAAATAGTTTAGAAAACTTGTTTTTTCAGCTAAAAGTTATAAAACAACTAACTCAGAACCCTCCACATTAGTATAAACAAAATTTAAATGAGTTAAGGGTAGGAGAAGACTTAGCCAAAGATTTATACTGGTTCACCCACCACCACTGTGAGCTACGTCCAGTCCCAAAGCCAACCAACTAAGGATTTCCACTAATCTCAGAGATTACAAGTATTCTTTTCTATCAAGCCTCTTCAGGCTCTACAATCACAAGTATTCTTTCCTACCAAGCCTCTCCAGGCTCTACAACAAGTATTGTTTAAACCACAAGCCTCTCCAGGCTCAACAACGAGTATTCTTTCTTCCACCAAGCCTCTCCAGGCTCTCAAACACTTAATAGTGTTTACAAAGAGATTTTTTCAAGAACTAAACAGGGTTCCTAACTTAAACTGAAATTACACTTGTACATGATAACTGAGTATAACTCAGGATAATTGAAATTGTGTAAAAAAATCAGAGAGTATTTGCAACGTAAATTTGACAAAATATAGGCTTGATACATTTTCTTCTCTCCCCCCTCCTTCTTCTATATATCTTTTTATATAAAGTCTTTCACAAAGCTATTTATAGGGATGGAGTTTAAGTTCGTTGAAGATTGCTGAAATCATCGTTGAGAGATAGCATTAAATGCTATAGAATCCGTTGTGAGACAATCTTCTGATAGCTTCTGACTTTGAACAGTGCAGGTGAGCAGAGGTGACCCAGTTTTGACAGACTGCGGGTACTATGATACATAGCTTTCCTTTTCTGGTATGATGATTCAAATATATGCAGAAAGGACTCTGCAATTATTTCCTTAAGAAGACGTGTTGCAGAAGACGTTGAGAAAGCTTTTAGGTCTTGAGCAGAAAGCCTTCTGACTTCAAACATTATGCCACGTTGGATGTCTTCAGCAGGTCTTCATAATTCAGATAACACATCTCTTCAGAAGGTTGATTTACTTCAACAGGTCCTGATTCTTCAGAGGGTTCCTCTCCTTCAGAAGGTTGCACCACTTCAGAAGGTAGCTCTTTCAGATAGTTGCTGAAATACAGAAAAAAATACCTTTAAGAGAATTTGCACTATCTTTTAAAATACTTTAACCAAATTTGTTATTCATTAAAGCTTAGAATTATGAGACTTAAAACATTATTAATTACTTAATAATGTTTTATAGACTAAACACAGAAGTAGTAACTAATTTCCATCTTAAAGTGTTTGAAAGTGTTTCTAAAGTCTTCAAACGCTTTTGAACTTTATCAAATGAAACCTTTGCTAAAAATCGTTATTTTAAAATATATTTTTTAAAAGAAATAAACACTAGAAAAACACAATTCAACCCCCCCCTTATGTTTTGTCCCATGATTCTTGTTTTTCAAGATGTGAATGAAGTCCCTTTATTAACATAAACTCCCTTTGCTAACCCCCAAACCCACACAATTAGGGTTGATCATACATTTGAAATTCGAAAGTAATTCAATCAAATCAATGCAAAATTGGATCCCGAGCAGTTGAGTTCAAGTGTCATGTATGGTGGATTGTTGAAACAAAATAAAGATGGGTAATATCACGCAGGTTTGGGTGATATAAATTATTTTCATCGTTACCCATACCCAACCGAATTGGTAGTAAGAAACTTAAAATTTCAAAACAATCGACCTATCAACCACTCACATGTTACACTCACACATGTTATGCTTCATTTTTCACTCATATCCTTTTAGTTTTCACCTATTACTACATACTAGTTATGTTTCTCTTTTGAATTTTTATGAAATACACAGGGAAAAAACAAGAAGGGCGATTCAATTATGTTTTCTTAAAACTTTGAAAATTTTCGCAACACAACATTCAAGAAAAATATACAAAAGATCTTCTAAAAATATTCAAAATGAAAGAAGCAAAACCTATATCAATACCCATACATCCTTCTATAGTTTTAGACCTTGATGAAAATGGGAAACCTGTTTCTGAAAAGGAATATAGGGGCATGATTGGATCTTTATTATATTTAACTTCTAGTAGACCATATATAATGTTATCTGTTGGATTATGTGCTAGATTTCAATCTACTCCTAAAGAATCCCATGTAACTGTATTATAAAGGATTTTCAAATATCTTGTTAGTACTACTGACCTTGGTATATGGTTCAAGAAGGGAACTAGTTTTGAGTTTATAGGTTATTGTGATGCTGACTATAATGGAGATAGATTGGAAAGAAAAAGTACAAGTGGTGGATGTCAATTCCTAGAAAAATCACTCATCTCATGGTCTTGCAAAAAGCAACCTACAATTGCATTGTCCACTGCAAAAGTTGAATATGTTTCACCTGCAAGTTGCTATTCTCAAATTCTATGGATAAAGTATCAAATGGAAGACTATTCCCTGAGGTACTCCAATATCCCTATCTTCTGTGATAACACTAATGCCATTAACTTTTCCAAGAACCCTATACAACACTCTAGATTAAAACACATTGATATTAAACATAATTTTACAAGGGATCATGTTTAGAAGAATGATGTTGAACTCAAATTTATTGAAACCAAGCTACAAATAGCTTATCACTAAATCACTCATAAAGGAAAGATTTAATTTTATCAAAAATAGGTTACATATGTGAAGGTTAAATTAAGTATATTCTCTATGGAAATATGAGCCTGATGGAAGGTGAATCTCTCATTTAAAAACATATCTTTCTTAGCTTGTTAGGAAGAAGAAGCTGAAAACCATTCTTCTGGAAAACTGCATCCTCCTAGAAAGAAGCACTTTCATTCTTCTAGAAGTCAACCAAAAACCTCTCTTTGGTTTACCAAAAAAAAAAATACCACTTTATGATCAGAAAAACCTTCTCATATACCCAGGAAATGTCCCTGTCCTTCAAAAATTCCTAAAGATCATTTATCCAAAAAAACAATTTTTTAAAGAGAAATAGTTAACTATGAGAGTGACCCAACACTCCTAAGCTTAAGCAAAGGTTTATATGAAACTGAAACATACTTTTTGTCTATAGGAAAGAGAAAATACATATTTAGCACATTTAAGGAAGTAACTTTTGACCGATGGCAGCAAAAAACTGCTAGCCCTCTTTTCTTGCGCGCGCGTGGATTTCTCTCTCTTTCACTCATCCTCCTCACATTCTTTATTCCCAACGGATAGTATAGTGTTTCTATACACTATTTAGGAATTCACTACAGAAAGCACTCTATTAGTAACCTAAGAGCTTCATATCCTCTCCAACCTCTATAGGGGTGTTCATTGGTTTGGTTCAATCCGATGAACCCAATAAACTGAACCGAACCAATATAATTGGATTGGATTTTTTTAGCTCAATCGAGTTGGACCCGAACCGAACTAATCAAACATGTCAATGATTGGTTCGGGTAACAGATTAAAGACACTAGACCCGTTACCCAAACCAAACAGAACCGAACCGAACCACCCCTTAATAAAAAACTATATTAAAATAAAAAATTGGAAGAGATGAGAGATTAAACATTAACATAAGTTTTTATCATAGAGGAAAGATTAAATATCAACATGAGGTTTATCATAGATTGTCCTTTTCTTAAATGAATTTTTCTATTACTTGCTAAAAAAATTGAAAAATAATTTTGACTATATTGGCATGATAAAATTCATGATCCGATTGAACCGAACCAACATGTTCTTGATTGGTTCGGTTTGGTTCGGGTCACTTACAAAAAATTAAAAATCTGAACCGAACTGAACCGACTCATGAACACCCATAAACCTTTGTATTCTATTCTCCTGAATCTAATCACAGTCTCTAGCTTCACCTTCAAACCATCTCCATTTTAAAGTGAGGATTAAAATAGTAGCCCACAAGAAGAAAACCACTTCTCCCAACTTATCTGATTGTTCCTATAACAGTCATAAAGCATCTCCTAATCCAACTCCTACAGTTGAAGAGACTCCTCGAATAGAGGTTCTAGACATTTAACCTCTATATGTAAGACCCCCATCTCCTAAACCAACCAAGAAAAATGAAGCTTCTACATCCTCTTATGCTATTTACATTAGGAGGTTAGATAGAATAAGAGCCAGTGTCATTAAGACTCAATGCACAGAGGGAAATGAAGAAGGAAAGCCCATCAAGATTGATGCATCCAACAATAGCAGTGAGGAAAAAGAAGAAGGAATTAAAAAAGACACTACTGAAGCTGAAGAAGAAGAAGAAAATCTCTCTTCCAAGGAGGAGGAGGAAATAGAAAATGATCCTTCTGAGGAAGCAGAAGGACCTGATTCAAATTTGTTTCACAGTAAGGATTTGCTAAAAATTTTCTGTGAAAAATGGGAATGGAAAACTATCATTCCTGGGAAAAATTTTTGGCTGCATGAAGTCTAGAAGGAAGGGTGGGGAGCTTATCACTTTATCAAGAAGCAAGGGTGGGGTAACTTTCTCTTTATTCAAGAACCAATCTATCCTAGGCTTGTAAAGCATTTTATGCCTCTGCAAGTGAATACAGGAATGATGGAAACTCCTTAGTTGTAGACATCAAGGGGTCTACTGTGGTTCTCACACCTGAATGAATAGACGAAGCCTTAAAACTCCCTCACTGTACAGTCCATCTCTATGATGATAACCGGTACACCCAAGTTGGTGTTTCTAAAGAATAAGTTGTCCAGAAGGTGTTGAGCAAGACAAACCCAAACCTTATAGCCAGTTAACTATCCCCCATTTGTAGACATTTTCATAAAATGTGTTGTATACTCTCCTACCAAGGGCTGGAACTCTGGAAAAGGTGAATGATCAAGACCTTATGATCATATATCATCTTCCGTTAGGTAAACCTTTATTCCTCTCCTGTGTCATTTTAAGAAATATGATTGTTGCTGCAAACCCAATAAGGAGCTATGCAAGCCTTCCCTATGGAATGCTCTTGACCCTCCTTTTCAAACATCATCAAGTTTCCTTAGAAGGAGAAAAGCAAGTAAAAGAATACACATTCTTTGGAAGAACAAATGTGAGAAAGATGCACATCAGCAAACCTGAGCCCTCAATTTACACAAGAAATGCTTCCGAGGACAGTGAAGATGAAGATGGAATTGCTCACTGTCAAAGGTCTAAGAAGCATAAGGAGGAGCTTCAGACCTTCGGTTGAAAAAGAAAAGGGGCAATCTTGACTGAAAAGGATTATGAAGAAAAAGGATCACATAATCAGATGAAGGAAGATCATCCTTCAATTGAAGAAGAAAGGGTATTGAATGAAGAAACTTTGGAAAAGATGGCTTCTCCAAAAGTTGATCCTCCAACATCTTTCATTTATAAAGAATTCTTCTCAGAAGAAAAGATTGAAGGAGAAGATGCTTCTAAGAAGATATGGCTGCAAATGCATTGGCAATGCTTGCTAAGAGCTATTCTGAACCACCATCATATTACACCTCCTTACCCATTCTTCAAGAAGACACCAATGCCCCAGAATGTGCTGAGAACTCTCCTGCCGGGACAGAGGAGCTCCATTTATCAAGTGATGAAGATAAGGATTAGAAGAACAAGGAATCCAGATCTGATAATGTTCATTATGTTCCTTCTACACGAACATTTGACACTGTTATGGTAAAACAGTTCCTGGCCTCTCCTATTTTAGACTCAAAAATTCCTACTGCGACTCCTATTCCAGAAAATATTCCTAACATATCTTCAACTTTTGGATCAATGGGATCCCTCCTACAACAACTAAGCCATGAAAGGGAGGATTTTGTGCCTCCTTAGCCTGAGAAGGTTGCCTCTGTTGATGCTGCTGCTAGTCCTTCCACTGCCCACTCTATTGAGAAGCAAGTCAGGAAGATCAAGGAGGATATGAAAAGACTTTTCTCAAATGTAAACACCTTGTAGAACACAGTAAATAAGAGGATTGATAGATTTACTTAACATCAATTCTGGTTCAACACTTTTTGCTGCCAGTCATTACATCTCAGGCACCTCATATGCCTTTTTCTCCTTTTCAACCACCACAAGACATACTCAAGCCAACTACTTCATCATCTTCTAATCATTCCTCACCTACCAAATAGGCGATGATGATGCTGCTTCTCTCCAACATATAGCTTTTGTTATATTTTGATTGATGACAAAGGGGGAAAAGTAGTAGTAGTAGTGTTGTTGTGATAAGTTTTTTTGGATGTTTAATTCATTCCTAATTTTGAACAATTTATTCTTCTCTTTCTGCTGAATGGTTACGTTTAATGTATAAACAATTGTGCATTCAGTTCTTTGAATAAAGTAAATATGTGTCTCAATGACGCATCCAATTTTAAATTGTACTTCTATTCCAAATCTTTTAAAAAAAACAATATAAGAAATAAGCACATATTCAGGGGAGAATTCCGTTTAGCTTAAAATTCACATTTGATCATTCTCTCATATTTAGAATCACCTAAGTCATATTTTGAAAGGTTGTCATCATAAAAAAGGGGGAAATTGTAAGGTCCAAGAATCCTCTTGAGATATTTTCATAATGACAAACTCTTAAAATAAGCTTAATATAATTATGAATCATTGTGTACTAATGTTTGCAATCGAGATTGTTGAGAAAGAACAGAAAAGCTCAAATGAATCATCAAAAGGAAAAATTCAAAGAACAAAATTCAGAAGAAAATAGTACATCAACAGAAACTCACAAAGTCCAGAAGGAACGAATAAGGAATTAAATCCATTTCTAACAAGAAGAGAAGACTCTTAATAAAAGAAGCTTGCATATTTAATAGATGAAGAAGTATTCTTGTCTAGGAAGTTGCATCAAAGCATTTTATGATGAAAAGATCTTGAGAAGATCTAAAAGAAACTATAATTGAACTCATGGTACAACTTCAGAAGAAAGACACATTCCCAGAACTCTCCAGAAGGTTGAAATTGATGAATATAGTGACAAATTTAAATTACAGAAGCAAAATATATTTAAATTTGAAAACAAAAAAATTACCCAGTATTCTTTCACTTTTCAAAGACTACTCCATAAGAAGAAAGCTTAAATAGAATGAAAATCCCGGCTCCAGAAGAAAGGCCCTCCAAAAGAAAGTATGGTCAAACTTGATGAGAGAGAAAAGTCGTCACATGAAAGTGATAGCTCCTTCATGGCCAGCTAAGAGATTAACCCTTCTCCAAGGCACTCCAATGGCTAGTTTGCTCAATCCTTGGCTATAAATAGGAGTCCCCTCTCCATTCCAAGATACACAACCAGAAGAAGCATACAAGTGCCTCAAAATTACAATTTGTACCTTCTGTAGAAATACTACTTTCTGCAATATTAATTTTCTTGTGCTGTAATTATTGGGAAAGTCAGAAAGGGTTGTGTTAGGCTCATATTTATTAGGCTGTGTTCATTTCATTGTTAAATCCCAAGCCTTTTTATTTGTAATTTCTACTCAAATTATTGGTTGTAATTCCCAAGACTAACAAGGTTGTGTTAGTTCTTCTTGAGAAGTCTGTATATTATGCAGAGGTTTGGGTTTGTATTAAGTGAGACAAACTGCAAAATCTTTGTATTGTCTTGTGATAAGAGCCTGTAGATGCTGCAGAAGAATACTCAGTGAAGAGCATGTAGAGGCTCCAGCAGAATAATAGTGATGTGTTGCACCAAGGAGCCTGAGGAGGCTGTGAAGAAGAAAGAATACATGTGTATCAAGCTTGACATAGTGAAAATCCTACTGAGAGTAGGGACTGAACGTAACCCTAAGGTTTAAAGTGTGAACCAATATAAAACATTGTGTGCACACTTCTCCTCCCTCAAACTTTTTATGTTTGAAGCTTCTTATTGATCATTCTACGAAGGATAGGATAATTGTTGAAATTCTGGAAAGCGTACAAAAAATCCAGCAGTATAATAGTAAGTGAAAGGGTTTGTCGTATCCATAGGGAACGGTTCAATTGTAAATCCTAGTGGTCACAACTATCAAGTGAGAGAATATGGTTGTTGTTTGTGAAAGTTGCAATAGTAAATAAAGAAAAGCAATAAATTGAGATGGTTGAGCAGCTTACTGGAACTAGGATTGAACTTCGTCTATCGCACCACTTTCGTATTTGAAACCCAATGATATTTATGAATATGCAATTATAATATCTTAGCACAAATAAAAGTTATTTCATAAAAGGTTCCCACAGATATGAAATACTCAGAAATGATTCACCCTGGTTCCCACAGTGATAAATTACCCTGGATTAAAGATTAATTTGTAAAAGCTATCAAGCCATCCTAGTTCCCACAGTGACAACTTGAGTGTTTTCACCAATCAGAATTCAAGTTTCCTATTCTTAGGCTCCCCCAAACTCGCTATTGATTTCACAAAACCACTTTCCAGTGCGCCCCATAAAACCAACCTATAACTCCGGCACAAAGGCGGAAGCTAAGTATAGAACAGAATAAGAACACCGATATTATAAAAACAGGGATTCATAGATAACAAAGAGAATTCAAATACAATTGGGGATTGAATCGACTACATTCAATCCTATGGAAGAGTTTAGCTACTCATGGTAGCCATTACAAACCAATAGAGAAACTGTCACACTTTTCTCTAGCTTCAGCTCTGCTCCGCCGCCTCCTTTGATCTATGCAAAAGGTCCTTTAAATAGAAGTTGGAAAGCTATCTGAAATCTTGAAGGAATCTTGTTGGAAATCTCATTTGAATTCTATTTTCGTATTCCGGAACTTCAACCTGCGCTCAACGCAGATGAAGCACAGGAAACAGAGAGGAATTTTAATTCCTGCGCTCCACTTGCGCTCAGCGTAGGTGGAGCGCAGCTCACCGTTTCTGCTTTTCCTGGTTTCCTCTTTTTCATCTTGATCTCTTCCTGATCTTATCTTTATCTGCTATGCTTTCCTTATTTCCCTCTTTTTAGCTTGATCTTGTGCTGATTCTGTCTTAAATTTGAATTGAGAATTTTATCTGCAGAACCTTTATCCAAATAACTGCTGATTTTATCTTGATTTGTTGCCATTTAGAATCCTTTCTGCAGATTCTTTCTTCAAATAAATGCTATCTTATTTCTCCATTTAAAACTTTCCTCTTTATTTGAAAAATTAACAGATTTCTTATCAAAATAACATCAAATTCAAATTTAAATCAAATAATCACAAAATCTGAATTTATTACTAAAAAGAGGTAATTTGGGGAATAAATCTAACATTTTGTCCTTGATAAGTGTTGTAGTTATATACAAATTTATCATATTTTTAGCACTTATCAATACTCTTCTATTGTTGCATATCAAAGTATTTTCAAACTTATCTAATACCTAAGTATGTGATTTTCTAAAAATATTACTTGTGGTATTTTCAAAGAAGTCTTTCAAAAGGAGAAAATTTTTATTTTCATAATACAAGTATTACTTAAATCATAAAGTTCATATTTGAAATATCTAGTATTATTGTATAATGTCTGACTCGATCACTAAGCTTCTAATATTAGTCAAGAAGGTATTCTTGAGCAAAGATTAATAAATGTTCTTGCATAAATCACCAAAAGTTTTAATAGGTCACAATTCAACCCCTTTCTTGTGACTACAACATTTACTTCACAAGATCTGCTTCCTAAGGCTACCCCCTTAGGGACACAAACTCTCCCTTGGAAGATGATCATCCAATCTCCTGCTTTAGGAAACCTCAACTGACCCTTCCTAGGTTAGAGCTCTAAGTCTGAGACTTAAGCCTCCCTAATCAGGATCTTCAACTCATTGGATACCTCTAGTCGGTGCAAAATCAAGTGGCCAGCCCCGACAATCACACCCAAGCTTAGATCCCTAAACTTCTTTATCAAGTCAAGCTCACAGACCATCATCAAGGATGCATGCAGGGATTTCCTGCTCAAGGCATCGACCACTACATTGGCCTTGCCTGAGTGGTACTTCAACTCGAAGTCATAATCTTTAAGGAACTCCATCCATCACCTTTGCCTTATGTTAAGCTCCTTTTGCTCAAAAAGGTACTTGAGGCTCTTATGGTCACTAAAAACATCAAATCTCACTCCATAAAGGTGATGCATCTAGATTTGAGGGCAAACACCATAGCAGCTATCTCTAGGTCATAAGGGGGGTAGTTTTCCTCGTGGGATCTAAGTTGTTTGGAGGCAGAGGCCACTACCCTCCTATCCTACATTAAGACATGCCCTAAACCCTTCTCGAAAGCATCACTGTAGACCTCAAAGGTCTTTAGTGGGTCAGGTAATACTAGCACTGGGGCGGTGGTCAACCTCTCCTTGAGCTCCGAAAAGCTCTTCTCACACTGCTCATTCCAAACAAAAGCTTGTCCCTTATGGGTCAACCTAATGAGGGGTAACACCGACTGGGAAAAACCCTTATTAAACCTCCAATAATACCTTACTAAACCTAGGAAGCTCCTAATCTCCTTGGGCCTCTCCTACTCAAGGACAACCCTTTAAAGTCATGATAAATGATAAACAAAATAATTAAATTATAAAACGTCTTTCCTATTCACATAGCAAATTAACAGGACCTTAAGACCTTTTGCTTAGCCTCGTTCACATGGCTCCAAGTTTTAATAGGACATGATTTTCAAATGAAAAGCCAATTAAAATTTACCTTAAGAAGATATGCTTAAAAATCTAAAATAAAATCCAATATAATTTCTAGTGTAACAAATATAATTAAAATATAGAATTTCCAAAAACACCAGATCTCTTGTCTAGTATTATTCAATGCTAGTCACCTCAATTATAGAATTAAAATATAATTGACCTATAAAAGGCTTATATGATTTATATAACATATATTGAATGATACATAGAATTTCCTGTTATTTTAAAATGATACATATATTTTAAAAGCATATCATTTGGTGCTCTGATGCAAATCCTGATTGGATCATTATCATTCTAAATGTACCCACGTTGCTACGTGAACCTGAATCTGCAGCCATCAATTTATTTCCTCGACCTGATTTTCCAATCTTACAAATTGTTGCTTCTCCTAGCCAATACGTGGAACACCCATAATTTCCCATATTATAGTATATATATAAATAAGATAGAAAAAATTTAGAAATAAAATTATAAGGTATTTAGAAACTATTGATAAACAATCCAATTTAGAATTTAGAAACTATTTAACCATAACTTTAAATGATTTTCTTAAAGATGAGTTTGGGTAAATACCCTTAATAATTGTGCAATTAAAAAAAATATAAATTTAATTATGAAAAATATATAAAACTTAAGGAAATTTATATTTTTAGTCAAAATAATTTTATTATAATTAATAATGAATTTTATAAATTAATTTAGAGTTTTTTTTACACTTTTGGGCAAAATGACCAAAATGCTCCTAGTTAGAGGTGTAACCCTAACCAGTATATTAAAATTCGTGAAATAATAGGAAAAATATACTTTGGATCATAAAATTAGATTATTAATCATATTTATAATTTTATAGAATTTTTGGTAATTTTCTGGATCCTTCCATGGTGAAATGACCATTTTGCCCCTAGGTGCAGTGTGAAGTTACCAGACTGGAACTACCTTATTTCCCCACTGTTATGCATAAATTAAGATCAATTATTCAGATTCCCTCCATGAAATTCGATTTTGGACAATAGCAAAAGGAAAAATAGGCTTATCCCCTTGTATGGAAATGTCACATTCACTTTTACCTTTCCCTTCTCCTACTTTTGACTATATAAGCTAAAATATTGTTTTTTATTCATTTCTAAACCTAACCCTAAGTGAAATCCGTCCAGCAGCTTCCTCCTTCTCCTCTCATCTTCCTCTTCCTGTCCTCCATTCCTCCATAGCCATACCTCCATAGTTACACAAAAACCTAGCTTTCTACCCTTATTTCCTACCATTTTCACTCATTTTAAGAGCTAGGATCATGAAGAGAACTCCATCTACTCTCTACCCTCTACTCAACCGAAGGTAAGAAGGGATCATTGGAGGTCTCATTTTCTCTCTTACACATTCTCAAAGCTCCAAAAGCTCCCTCAAACATGTTCTTATCATTATAGTCCGAAGACCCCCCTCTTTTGTGGTATTTAGGTGTTTTGTCAAGCTTGGAGCTCTCCACCTTCATACCCACGATTTATACACTTTAGGTAAGGGGGGAGGACCCATGAATCTCTAATAGGATTGGTGACTAGAGTAAGGGTGATCTTTGACCCTCTTCCCTTTTTATTTTTCTTTTTTGAAATTTTGAATGCATGTACTTGTTCCTATGCATATATAATTCGGTTTTCTTAGTATGTATGGCTATGCTTGATTTTAATTTTGTTTGATGTTTGGAATGTGTTGGTATGATGAATATAAGCTTGTATAAATCATCACTTTGAATTAAACAAATTGTTGTATGATTAAATCTTGAAAATAAAGTGTTGTGGTCATATTTAAAAGTATGAACTTTTATATGTGCAAAATGTGTTATTTGATAATTTGATATGATAAAATGGATATTTGGTATGTGTAGAACATCAAACTCGAGCTTTACATTTTTTGGAAATTTATTGATTTTTCATGAAATTCATGAGTGTTCTTGAATGTTCATGTGTTCATGTGATATTCATGTTGAGTTCATGAGGATGAAGGTGTTTGATTCATGTGTTTGAGTGAGGATTTATATGGATGTGTTTGTGGGCTTGAGTAGCCCATTAGTTTAAGTTAAAAGACTGAAGGTAAAAAGGTGAAAGTAAAAAAAAATTTTAAGTGAGTGGGTAACTTAGAGAAATTCGGTAAAACCATAATTGACTAAAAAGTCAACCAAACACCTTAAATTTATGACTAGAACATGAAGAGTTGGACCCCATTGGTTACATAATAGTTGGGCCATTAGTTTGGGTCCTAACACTCAACAAAAACTCATAAAATACCCATTAATAATAGAATAAAATAATTGAATCATGATAAATAATTAGACTTGGATTAGGATCGGGCCTCAAAACTAATTTGATCCATAAGTAATTAAGAGTCTCACTTGATTAAGAAACTTCTTATTCTCAATATCCAAGTTAACCAACTAATCAAGTGTAGTTAAGGTTAATCTTAATCATCTAAGATTAATATTATATAATAATTTGATTATAAAGGTAATTAAGAATTGAGTAAGGATTAAGTAATCATGATTACCCCTAATCAGGTATGATTAAGACTTAATCAAAGATTAAAGTGGTAACTAAAAATTGATTAAGGATTAAGTAATCATGATTAACCCTAATCAAGTAGGATTAAGACTTAATCAAGAATTAAGAATGTGATTAAGGTATGATTAAGGTTTAATTCATCATCCGATTAAGGATTAACACTTAATTAAGGATAAATTACACTTAATCAAGGATTAAACCTAAGATTACTTAATGGATTAAGACTTATTAAGCCTTAATTACCTAAGGCAAGACTTAATCAAGGAAGATTAAGTTAAAGATAAGGTAAGTTAGACCTAAAGAAGGAAAGCCTAACACATGGAGATGTAATATACACTCAACCCAAATACGTTATGACTCTAGTTCGGGGTTATATAGTGTTACCCTATTAGATATAGCAAACCTTTCTAAGCTTGTAACACTACAATACAATACTTGAGTGAGGTGAAGTGAGGTACATAAGAAACATGCATAGGACTTAGTAAATCCTAGGGTATAAGTGGAGTTAAATCTCAAGTGTGAAAACAATGGAATGTAACATACCCTAAAAGCCTATGAACGACACTTTAATTAAGACTGCATTGTGATGTCTGGAAAGAGAGTGTGGTTTGACCCAGTGTGTGGGCAAGTTCCTGGAGGGAATTGAGACTGGATTGTTGTGATACCACAATGGGTGCCTGTGAGTAGCATTCAAAATTTACTCTGTCGGTGTGGCATAAGGTATTATTGTTTGGTGTACAAGTGTATGTCATGCATCATGTGCTAGTGACGTCTAAGGTGGTGGACCTTACAACGGGACAGGAAGCTACAAGTGGTACCTTGTGAAATGAGAGAGAGAGGCAACTATGAATGATACCGGGTGGGTACATTCACTTGGCCTTGAGGGTGTGGAATGCGAGTCAGGGAAAATTTTCCAAGTGGCATGGGTTGCGCCCCCGTAAGCCGAAATTTCCCCAATATGGTCGAGTTACCCTGACTGGCTCTGACCATTTTAATGTTAGTGGAGATTGACTGGAAGTTGAGATTTTGGTTAATCAACCTGTGGAATTATGATTAATATTTTAGAGTGAGTGGCTCTGTGTTCCAGTGCTAGTACGAACTCTAACTCCTAATCGCTTCCTATGACAATGTTGTGTACATTGTGGATGGTGATATTACCCTGGGCCCTCGTGCATTACATGGTACATGATAGTCGTGAGAAATCCTAGGTGGATGACATGGCTGCTTGCATTGTATGAGCATATTCACACAATTTTATGATGTTGTGATCCTTTATGTGAATGAATGGTATATTATTGTATGAATTGTCTGAATTATCGTATATGTTTACTTTAGTCATCATATCCCGCATTAAGTGAGTTCATGTAAAGTGTTCTCACCCCCTTGTTTTCTTTGTCGTTGTATATCACTCTTATGTCACCTAAGTGGGCATGGACTCTGGAAGGATGCACGTTGTGGTGAAGATAGACGTGACATTCAGATTGAACCGGATCTTGAGGAGTCAAGTGGTAGTATTTAAGGGTATATGTATGTAGCAGTGTACAGTAGAGATAAGGCGTAACCAGTTAGGGAGTCCACTTTCTTTTTATAATGTTTTAACTTGGACCCCAACTTAGATGTATGCTACTTTAGTTGTAATTTTAAATAGTAATGAAATACTATTTACTCTATCTTTTATGTTGATTATGGTTAAGTTTAAATTGGTTCATGGTTTATATTCAGTACTGTCTTATTAATTTCGCGTTTTACGAAAGAGATTAATAAGGAAAGGACATTTCATAATAATTAAAATGATGTTAGAAATTCTATAGGTTATTGTTATTCTGGATCATGTTATCAACTCTTTTCACATATAAATAAAAAAAAGTTTATTCCGCATTTTTAACGACTTATGTTTTAAGTGTCCTCTTGTCACGTGCAACACATGTGACGTTTTTAGTGGTAACTAGGGGTATCACAACATGCACAAACGTAAATGTCAGTATCCTTCTATACTCGCTCAATTTTCCCCCCTAATAGTTCGCAAGACCAACAACTAGTAACTTGATAATTGGAAAGTGGTGCTTTGGGAAGTCATAAATCTAGTTAAATATATATTTGATTATCTCTTAGGATCTGTAAGGTTACCCTTGGTGTTGATAAAAACCGGATAAAAGAATTATTGCATGTATACCATCAATAACTTTATAAAAGGCTTAAACTAAAAATAAACAAAAACCAAAGAAAAAATAATTCAGGAATTAAAGAGAATGGATAACTTTGTATGTTTGCTATTCTAAATTGACATAAATTACAAACCATAGGAACCTCTGGATACAAATCCAAAATGTTTATATTTATTTCCTAGGGATAATTTCCAATTTAAAAAATCACCAACGGGGTGCTTATTAACACAGTAGCAAAATACTACAAGAGATGAGAATTAAGGATGCAAATATTAATAAGTCCTACACAAAAGCATGACCACCAATCTCATCGCGAAAACAGGGGATTGTCAATGATTAAATCTATGTTTGATAGGCCAACAACAGAAGCCATTCTTGTCAAATTAATTAGAGAAAATGCAGATGATATACAAACCTTAATCATTATTGGTTGTCTGAATGATATCTTATCTTTCGGATTTAATTCCCAAACGGAATAATTAAGACCTGAAAAATAAAACATCAATTTTAACTATAAATTTCCACAATCATTAAAGCCAATTAGGAAGAGATGAAAAAGCATAAAAACCAATTTCTAAAGTTACATAGGCAATTAAACATTAAAACCAATCTCAACTTACTTTGTTGTCGTTGCTCTCCTTCCAGCAAATCTCTTAGCCAAGTTGCACTTATGAAAGCCCACCATTACCGTCGAATCATACGAGGAACCCCAATTTCTGTCTCGTGTCGCCACAACCCCCACCACCTTGTCTCCACCACCAATAAACCATGCCTCAAGTTTTTGTGAATTAAGTGAATCACCGTAACGTGCTACCACTTCAAGTCAAATCAAAACTCACACTCCAGCCACCGTGAGCTGTCTAGGGAGACTGCTTTCACCTCCCATTGCACCGCTGCAAATGTCTCTCTTTCTACCATGGTAGAAATTAAGGCTCATCTATCTTATTTTGATTTTTATTGATTATTTCAAGGAGAGTGAGAGTCAGAACAAGTGAGGAGGGGATTTTGAGTAAGAGAATGAGTGAGATAGTGGGGGCGCCAGTCTGACGCTTAAAGAGTTGTCAGGTAAAGCTCAACATGCATCTCAAATTAACATCAGCTTGGCCTACACTAATGGTTAGAGAAAAAAGGTCTCTTGTGACGAAGTATTGTCGGCTAGACCAACACTATTAGCCTCCATTTCGTGGCCGACGCTACTTTTTTGCAGCTAAATAGCATTATTCTTGTGGTGTAAGCCTCATGAGATAATGAAGAATACCTGTAAAGGTACATTAATTAGTTGAATTTCTAAGGGATTGGACGTAGCATCGGTGACTTTGTGTGAACCAGTATAAACATCTCTGTGTGATCCTCTAGACCCTTACTTCTTGTTTACTTTGTTTAATCTAACAAGGGATTAATTTGTATTATTTTAAGACTTTTTGTGAAAACTGTATATAAATCATTTTATGTGAATCTAAAAATTTCAGACTTTGCAAAACTTAAGTTTGAAAACTTTAATCCAAAAACACTCAAAAGACATTTTATTAGCATAAATATAAGACATAGAATTTGTGTGGTCTTATGATTCTTGTACACACTATTTCTTAAAAAGTGATTTTAATTAAATTATATGAAAATGATTTCTTTTATGGAGATTTCATATAAAGTAGATTTTTTTTGAATTAGTTACAATTGTGTAAAACTTTTTTTTAAATTTGAAATGTAGCTATCATTTTTTACAAGGTACTTTTGAGTAGCCTTTTAAAATAATAAAATATATTATTTATATTTTGAATACTTAAATAAACACATTAAAACTTTTTGAAAGTCATTTTTTTCGTAAATAAATGTTGTCTTGAAAAATACTGCAACAAACAAGCTTTTAGCCAAATTATTAAATTTGGTCATCAAATTGAATTCAAATCTTAATTGAAAAGGAATTAGAATTAAACATAGGGAGAATCAAGTGGATTCAATGACCTAACCATCATTCAAAAATCTAATTTCTTATTTTATATTTATTGTGATTAATCTTGTTGTCTTTATTTCTTGTTTGTTTGCAATTTAATGTTTTTCGCTTCATCTAAAACTATAGATTCACTTAACAACAATTCTTAATTGTAAATTAGTAAATGACACACTTGAAATACTGAATAATTGTATTCTGATTGATTAAAAATAACAAATACAACACACATATGTATACAAGCTATGACAGAATCAAATCCCTAGAGTTTTGGGATTAGGATCAACCTAAATAAGGAAACTATACACTAAATCAGGATCAACCTAAATAAGGAAACTATACACTAAATCAAAGGAGAATAACTATCATATCTTTACAAAATATACAGAATATCTCAACATATATCTCAACATTCCCCGTCAAGCTGGAGCATACATATCGTAGGCATCCAACTTGTCACATATATAGGTTATCCTAGGACCCCGCAAAGATTTAGTAAAGATATCTGCAAGTTGATCCTTGGAGCAAACTGAGGAAGTCTTGATTGTAAGGTCCAAGACCAATTGAGCCATGGTTTTAATGACAACAAACTTTCACAACAATATTCTAAGTGTTCTGAATACTTTGGTACTAATGTTTGCACTTGAGAATGCTTGAAAGAATACAGCAGAAGTTTCAGAAGGAAGGTGAAAAGATCATAAACATCATTTAACATCAGAATATGTGTCTAGAAGCATGTCACATAGAGCTTCATGTCAAAAGTGATGAAACAAGTTCAAGAAGTAGCTTCTTAGCTTCAAGAAGGTCAAGACAGTTCATCTAAGATCCCATGAATATTAAACTGAGTTGTATCAAGCTTCAGGAGCAAAGTTGAAGCTTTAGAAGGATCATTCAAGACCACTAGAAGCATGAGAAGGACCATTTCATGAAACATGGCACCTTCTGAATATGAAAGAACACTTAATAAATTCAAGCATATTCATTCCATGTGTTACTAATGAAAACAAAGAAATTGAAGAAGAAGCATTGAACAATTTCCCACACTTCCAGAAGAAGAAAAAAAATTTCTGCACACTGCAGAAGAAGCAGTTACAACAAAGCTGCAGAAGATGCATTTCTATAGAAAAACTTGATAGGAAATTCAAGAAGAAATCCAAAGAGCAAGAAAGGGAAGTCTGGACATAAAGATAATTGGAATAAATTCAATTTATCCCTTAGAACCAAAATTCCAGACTCAGATCAAGTTATGACATATTAGAAGGAAGATTCACTTTTGTGAAAAGTGAAGAAGAAGCTCTTTGCTGGAAAATCATGACTTCCTAAGCTTCCAAAAAGTGCAGTCAAGAGAAAACATACTCTAAAGTCCCCTAAAATGATCACATGTCATTGACAAATCTCTGCAGAAGAAAAGGGAAAGTCTGCAGAAGAAATAAAGCTATAAGGAATGCTCCAGAAGAAGCAGAATGCAGTAAACTCAATTTTTCTCATTTCTGAGGATGCAGCTTAATCAAATACACTTGAAATAATTTATATCAATCCATTTAATGCCCTCAGCATGCATACAGAAGGAACTACTGCAAAATCCACAAACTTCACATTCTGCAGAAGATAGGCTCCAAAAGATGCGACCAGTCAAAGGAGACAGCTGTACCTGCCTGTGACAGCTGTTGCATGAAGGAGACTTGTCATGAGGAGTTAGCTGGAGGTGCAAGGAACCTCTCCAACGGCTAGCTGCCCATTATTCCTATAAAAGGAGGTGTTCTCCCACATTTGAAGTTACACCTCTCTCCAGAAGAAGAATCCGAGCTTAGATTTACAAATCCATCTTCTGGAGACTTTCTTTCTCTTCACATTTTCTCAGATTCTGCTCTAAAAATTTTAGTAAGAGAGAGATGGCTCAACTTTTTGCTGTTGTGCTTAATTTGTAGTAGTTTTGAGCTTTCTTTTTTATATTCTCAGCAAATACATCTTCTGTAAACTCTCAAGAGTGCTTTAAGAGTATTAGTGTCTCTTGAGAGAGTGTATAATGGTTGTTGTGAGTTGCTGCACTGGTGTAGTGACCTAAACAGAGGTGTAACTCCTGCAGAAGGAAATCTGCAAGGTATTTTTGATTCTGTACTTTTTGCAGAAGAAGCTGTAGTAGGTGTGAAGCCTTGAGAGATAGTTAGTTTGAGTTTGCAATGGTGAGGTGTGCCCTGCTATTTGCAGAAATCAGTTGTAAGAGCCTGCAGAGGTTGCATAAGAATACTGGGTTGAGCCTAAAGAGGCTGCAGAAGAATACTAGTAGTGAGGTGCACCCAAGAAGTCATTGTATCAAGGTTGATATAGTGGAAAATCCTACTGGGAGTAGGGACTGGAAGTAGCCTCAAGGTTGAGAGGTGAACCAGTATAAAAATCATTTGTGCAATGTCTCTTACCCTTTCTCTCTTTAATTTTCTGCACATACAGCTATTGCTTGGTTAGTTATTGCTCATACTTTAAACATTTAGCAAGCTATAAACCAGATTTTGATAAACCTATTTTTGAACTAATATTTTCACATAAATTACATCAATATCAGTTAAAATACTGATCTGGAATGTTTTATTAAATTATGAAACTGTTTTGTGCTTCATAAGCACATTTCTTGAAATCTGTCCATTGTTCAACATTGAACTTGGGATTCAAACTACCAGATCTTTACAAACTTGATTTCAGTAAGATTTAACTTTATATTCTGGTTGTTTACTAATTAAATATCTGATCTGGAAAGTTTCATCAAGTTTCAAGTTCATTTGACCCTTCAGAAGATTGATTTAAAATGACAGATTCAATGTATTGCTTCTGCACAACTGCAGAAACTTTATACTATTCTTCTGAACAGTTTTTCTCACATAATCTTATTAGTTATTGGTTAAATAACTATTCTGGAAAGTTTTATTAAAATACAAAATCATTTGACCCTTCAGAAGATTGGTTTAAAGTGACAGATTCATTGTTTTGCTTCTGCATAACTGCATAAACATTATATTATTCTTCTGAACCTTATTCTGAGTTGTAACTACATTAAATACATTATATGGAAGAATAAATTTTGATGATATCAGTCCCTATGTATTTGCTTGCCTTTAAGAAGATAGTTTTAATCTACTTAGTTGACATTATACATTAACCACTATCTTCTAGAAGGAACTTCTGATAGCCAAGGCATTCCTTGAGCAGAGATCAGTAAGTGGTTCAAAGTACTTGCAGGTTGGACCAAAAGTTTTCAAGGTTCACAATTCAACCCCCCCTTCTCGTGACTCTATGATTTACTTCAATCTTGATGACACCGGAGAGGATCTTTTCTCTAATAAAATGACAATCAACCTCTATATGCTTTGTCCTCTTATGAAAAACTAGATTAGAGGAGAGGTATAAGGCTAACTGGTTATCACACATTAGTTCCATAGGACCAACCTTGCAAAACTACAACTCTTGAATTAAAGACTTTAGCCACAGCAGCTCACAAGTGGTGTGAGCCATTGCACGATATTTTGCTTCTGTGCTCGATCTTGCAACAACACTTTGCTTTTTACTCTTCCATGAAACAAGATTACCTCCCAAGAAAACACAATAACCCGTTGTTGACCGTCTGTCACTTGCATCACCTGCCCAATCTGCATCGGAATACCCAACAATATTTGTATGTCCTCTATCACTGTAAACAAGTCCTTTTCCAGGTGATCCTTTTATATATCTGGGGATCCGCACAACTGCATGCCGATGACTCTCACAAGGGGAGTTAAGGAACTGACTTACAACACTGACAGGAAAGGATATATCAGGTCTAGTCATGGTGAGATAATTCAACTTTCCCACTAGTCTTCAATACCTTCCTGGGTCAGAATAGGGCTCCCCCTGGTTAGGTAGACATTGGGATCCATTGGGGTGTCAACTGGCTTACAATCTGTGAGTCTTGTCTCCTCCAAAATGTCAAGAGCATATTTTCTCTGAGAAATAGCAACACCGGACTTTGACTCAGCAACCTCAATCCCAAGGAAATAGCGCAGAGGACCTAAATCCTTAGTTTGAAAGTGCTCAAATAAGTGCTGCTTGAGAGCCTTAATGCCCTCCCGATCATCACCTGTAACTACAATATCATCTACATAAACCACAAGATAAATGAATTTATGTGTCAGTGAGCATTTAAAGAAAACAGAGTGGTCTGCCTCGCAGCGGATCATTCCAAACTCCTGTATGACTTTGCTAAAACGACCAAACCAAGCTCGAGGTGATTGTTTAATGTCATACAAGGACTTCCATAATTTACACACAAGGCCAGACTCCCCCTGAACAACAAACCCTAGGGGTTTCTCCATATAGATCTCCTTCTCCAAGTCACCATGTAAGAAGGCATTTTTGATATCCAACTGAAATAAGGGCCAATGTCGCACAGCAGCCATGGCCAAGAAAAGGCGAACTGAGGCCATCTTCGCAACGAGAGAGAAAGTGTCACTGTAATCCAAACCATATACCTGTGTGTATCCCTTAGCAACAAGACGGGCTTTCAATCGATCCACCTGTCCATCAGGGCCCACTTTGACATTAAAGACCCACTGACATCACACAACAGATTTTCCAGACGGAGGTGGGATAAGTGCCCAAGTATGGTTAGATTCTAAAGTTGTCATCTCATCAATCATAACTTGTCACCATCCTGGATGGGTTAGGGCCTCCTGTACTGTCTTGGGAATGGTAATGGAGGAAATAGCAGAGACAAAAGCATAATAGGTAGGAGACAAACGATGATATGAGAGAAAGTTATAAATAGGATGAGGATTACAAGTAGAACGTCTACATTTACAAAGAGCAATGGGCAAGTCAACTGAGGCAGGTGCAGCCGGAGTAGGTGAAGAGACTGGAGCAGGGGCTGAATCACATGGCTGTGAAGGAATCTCTGGTGGAGGCTGTGGAGGCTCAAGTGTCTCAAAAGTATCAGGTGTAGACAAAATAGAATCAAAATGAGGAATAGGCAATACCTGAGAATAGAGATCAGAGTCAACTAGAGAGACATCTGAGGCAATGAAATATGGTGTGTCTTCAAAGAAAGTGACATCTGCACTGGTGTAGAACCGATGTGTAGTGGGAGAGTAACAATGGTACCCCTTTTGGACACGAGAGTATCCTAAGAACACACATTTGATAGCACGAGCAGACAACTTATCACGACCTGGGGAAAGATCATGGACAGAACAAGTACAACCAAAGACACGAGGGGGAACAGAGTAAAGAGGATCCAACGGGTATAATAGGGAATGAGGAATCTGATCATTCAAAACAGAGGACGGCATCCGGTTTATTAAATATCCTGCAGTAAGAACATCATGGCCCAACAACATTGGAGCTGCACTGGCATTCAATAAAAGAGTATGAGCAGTGTCCACAATATGTCTATGTTTTCGCTCGGCTACACCATTTTGTTGAGGTGTATGAGGACAATTAGATTGATGTTTAATGTCATGGGAAGTCATAAATGAATTGAAGCAATCAGAGAAGAATTCTTTAGCAATTTCACTTCGTAGAATACAAATTCCTTTGCCAAACTGAGTTTTTATTTCTAAATAGAAAGTTTTGAAATTATTGAATAACTCAGAACGATTTTTCATTAAAAATATCCAAGTGCTCCTAGAAAAATCATCAATAAAGGTGACATAATACCGATGCCCTAAAATTGAAGGAACACGACTAGGACCCCAAACATCAGAATGAATGTCATCAAAAGGAGAGACAACTCGACTATTAATACTACTAGGAAAAGAGGCTCTAACATGCTTTCCTAGTTGACACGACTCACACTCAAAGGACTCCAATTTTGAGAGATGAGGTACCATTTTCTTTAATTTGTTCAGGCTTGAATGACCCAGACGACGATGGATTAAACTAGGAGACTCAACAGATGCACATATGGTAGAAGTAGAAGGCTGAAGGTAGTAGAGACCTTATGATTCAGATCCGGTTCCAATCGTCCGTCCCGTACTCCGGTCCTGTATCACGAAAGAATCAGAAGTGAAGGTTATGGCACAGTTTAGTGATCGAGTCAACTTGCTTATAGAAATTAAATTGAATGGACAGCCAGGAACTAGTAAAACTGATTTTAATGGAAGTGAGGGAGGAGGTGATACTTGCCCAATACCAGTGGCTTGGACTTTTGACCCATCTGTAAAGGTGATATGATGTGGAGTTTTAGGTGATGATAAGTTAGGGAAAAAGGAGACATTACTAGTCAGGTGATCAGAAGCACCAGAATCCAAAACCCAAGATCCAATAGGCATAGAATGAGAGAGACAGACTATAGAATTACCAGTGTGAGCAATAGTGACTGAGGAAGAGGCCTGTTGAGCTGCCTTCAGTTGAAGGTACTCTTTATAATCATCAGCAGATAATAAGATTGGACGATTACCCTCAGATTCAACCTTGAGAATTTCTTCCATGAAAAGAAAGGCAAAACAACAATTGTATCTAAACAAAAAACACCTCCAAACAAGAGCTGCGCTAAAAAAAACACTCTGAGACAACAACCAAACAACAAAACAGACCACCAAAACCAACAGGAAGCAACAAGAACAACCAAATAGACCACCTAAAGTGTGACCCACAACCTGAAAGGGGTCAAAACGGGAAGAGGAAGAGCCGACGAGTCCAACAGAGCAAACCGCGTCGCGAACGGAGGCCGGAAGGGTGGCGCGTGGACCCCACGCGCCGGCGAGCTACTCAGAGAAAGAGGGCGCGTGAGAGCGCGTGACGGAGGCGGCGTGGAAGATCGGCGACTTTTGAACAACCTGGCGGCCGCTGACAAAAAACTATTACCCAAGTGGGCGACTGAAACAAAACAGTTCCCTAGACCAGAGAGCTCTGGTACCAACTTGAAATATTGAATAATTGTATTCTTATTGATTAAAAATTACAAATACAACACACATATATATAGAAGCTATGACAGAATCAAATCCCTAGAGTTTTAGGATTAGGATCAACCTAAATAAGGAAACTATACACTAAATAAGGATCAACATAAATAAGGAAACTATAAACTAAATCAGGATCAACCTAAATAAGGAAACTATACACTAAATCAGGATCAACCTAAATAAGGAAACTATACACTAAATCAAAGGAGAATAACTATCATATGTTTACAGAATATACAAAATATCTCAACATATATCTCAACAGACACAATCCTTATGGGAATGATATTCTATTTTCCATTGTATTACTTGTTGCAATAACTGCGTTTGACGTATGAAAAATAAACAGATTAACAATCAGTAACCATTTTCATAAATTCTTAATTCTTACCCTAACACACAAGAAAGCAATATAATGGATATCACTCCCGTACTTTACTCTATATGGTATTTTGTTGCAGGCTGATGGTATTCATCTAAATAGTTTAGTTAAAAGGCAATGTGTAACATCCCAAGAAATTAAATCCATTTTATAGAAGAAATTGTGTAGTGTAGTAGTTTTGTGAAAAGGACTAAGGAATGAGTGGGAAAAATTGAGTTAGAATGGGTAAAAGTGGAAAATTAGAAATTTGAGTTCTAATGTTCTCACTCAAGCGAGAAGGGCTCACTTGAGCGAGCATATAAGTAAAATTTGCAAGGTTGTGTTCTGGTTTTCTCGCTTGAATGAGAAGACTCTCGCTCAAGTGAGAAACATGGGAGCAAAATGAGTACTCTCTGGAAGAATTTCGCTCGAGCGAGAAGGGTCTCACTCCAGCGAAATTCATCCAGAGAGGAGGTACTCTCTGGAAGAATTTCGCTCAAGCGAGAAGGGTCTCACTCAAGCGAAATTCAACCAGAGAGGGGGGAATACTCTCTGGAGTATTCTCGCTTAAGCAAGAGGCTTCTCGCTTGAGCGAGAATGCGAATTGAGAATTTTCTCAGCGTCCTCGCTCAAGCGAGAAGGGCTCGCTTAAGTGAGAACACGCGTCCCAGCTTCAAAAACATTAATTAGGGCTAAAGTTCCTCACTCTTCTAAATTTCTTCTTGCGTTCTAGAGAGAAAAATTTCTAGAGAGAGAAAATGATATTGGGAGCCAAGAGGAAGTTAAAGGAAGCCTTAGAGTCCACCCCCAACATCCCTCCACTCATCCTCCCTCTTCTTAGAGATCTCTTGAGGTGAGTATAACTCATACACCCACTTCCATCTTGATTAGACCTCTTGGATGAGCCCTATGTCCTTTCTATCCCCTTCTTTAGCTTTGTTTGTTCTTGTATTCTTGTTGATTGTTCTTTAATTGGTTTAGATTATACATTGTGAATTATGGCATAGGTTAGGGCTTGTATGTTAGGGTTTGACTAAATTACTTTATATTTGATTATTCATGGTGCACTTGTACATTGTTAGCATTATTAGCCTGTACTATGAAAGTTGAAAATGAATTTGGCCTATGGCCACCAAATCCCTAATTAATCAAGTTTGACTTCGGTCCAGACTAAGACTGAATGAGTTAGGCTTCATCCCAGAGTATTTGGCTTCGGCCCAGATTATGAGTATTGGCTTCGGCATAGAACAATGTATGAAAACTTGACTTCGGTCCAAAATAGTGGCGAGTATTAGTCCCCAAGGGGGATGTTCCTTGTAGTTTGAGCTCAGGTCTAGCCTTATAATTAGTGAAAAGACCCTGTTTGCCGGGAAAAGCAGGTTATAAGTATTCAATTATTTGAGTTGAGAATGTTTGTATTATTGGACATTTATTTGAGTGACTATTGCATAACATTTGCCTGCTTTTCCTATACTGCATGAGCATAGTTATATTCACTGAGACATCTGTCTCACCACACGTTTTGTGATTGTATTTTAGATGCATAGGTTGCACCCCGGCCAGGGCAGTGAGTGTGGAGGCGCTCAGGAGTCTTAGTTATTTTGATGATTTCAGAACCTTTATGTACTTAGACATTTATTTCGATGATTAGAATCTTATTTGTATTATTTTGAGGGATAAGACTGTACATGTGCAACCTTCGGGCTTTTCTATTTTGTTTAGGGCGCATCTATGGGGGTATCCCACTGGATGTATACAGATTATGTATGGTTGAGCTCTTGAGGCGTTATTTATTCAGTTTATGTTTTCATATATTGTTTGAGAAATCGTTGGACTCTTAAACGTTATCTGATATTGTGATGCGATATTTAAAATGACGCAAAATAATTTCAGAAATTTTGGAGTTTCGCTTCCAACGAGCTAAATTCTTAAATTTAGAAATTAGGACGTTACACAATGGACATTGCAAATGACAGGTATACCCTGTTAACAATTAATAAAGTAGAAGTAGAGTATTTTAGATTTATTTGTGAATTTGAAAAGAAACAAAAAGCAAGGCTCATGCAAAAATTTCTAAGTGTTATACTAATGTATGCACTTGAGAAAGTTTGACAGAGTATAAGAATGCTTGAGACAAAATTAAAGTTGTAACGTCCTAATTCCGTAAACCTAGAAATAAAGTCCGTTGGAGACATTTTTCTAAGTTTCTGAAATTATTTTGCACCATTATTGATATCGACATGCAACCACATAAGTGCTTAGGAAATCCAACGTGTGCTTAAGCTTCCACAAAATTCATACATCAATACAATCAAGATAAATTTCCCTCAAAGGGGTTCAACATAACTGAATTCGTTGGTACAACATCGGAATATCCTTCCCTAAATGATCATATCCTATGTGCTACCCCACAAGTCTAGAATTTAAACTACAATTACAAGGCTACAACATCCCACTTAAATAAGTCCGCAACTCTTCCGTTAAGCACCTGAACAGCAACCTACACAATTGAATATAATTTCCCACATCGTGGGATGAGACTACGTCCCAATGAGTGAGATAAAAGTGTGTGCGGTGAGGGAAGTCAAACAATTTATATGCAACAAGCATACGTATACATTTCATAATTACATCAAGAGTACACATACGTGCGAGTAAGTAAACATAATCAGAAATTCCAGTACTTATACAATGTCTATGAAATGATGCAACATGTCTGTGATGTGTTGTTACCCGACACCGGGGTCTTTCCACTGTAACGTAACTGTGATTGAGAGCTCGACCATGTGACCAAGGACTGTCGTCCAGGGCCACCTAAAAACTAAGTTTTATTAAGCATGCATGGATCATGACTTTGATTATTTTTAGGGTAAGGATCCCCCATCTTCCTCTTGTCCGAGAGGTCGATAAGAATACGTCATCTTTCTTAAACATGGGTGCCTGAAGGCCTGTGATGGTCTGGAGACCCTGTGATAGCCCGAAAGCTCTATGATAGCCAGAAGGCACTCTGATAGCCCGAAGGCACTCTAATAGTCCAAGGACCCTTGCAATATGTTCAATGATGGCCAAAGACCCATGAGTGCTTATGAATACAGTTAATAACTCAACAGTGCAAAAATACCCAAATCTACTACCCTAGGGTTTGGAATCCAAGCACATACAACCAATCCATTCAACAATCCACCCTAGGCATGTCTATTATCACTCACAAGTCACAATCATCAATAATAGAAATGGGGAGTAGGAAGAGGGGTCATACATGGATTATTAACAACAATGAAAGTGAGTGAGAATCACACTCACCTTAGAGCAAAGAAGAATGAGGAAAACTAGAAGCAAAAGAATGGAAGAGTTGAAGAATCCAAGCTCCAAGATGGTAGGGAGGCTTCAATCCAGCTAACTCTTTCTCCTTCTCACTTTCTCTCTCTAAAAACTTTCCCCATTTCTCTTTAGAAACCCTAAGGAAGAAAAGAAATGAAGAAGGGGAAGAGATTCACCAAATTAATGAAGACAGGGACGCGCTCGCGCTGTTGAGCGCGCCCCAGGGCGCTTGAGCACCCAGAGCTTCTGTCTGGGAGAAAACAGAAAAAGGCATACGCGCTTGAGCATGCACCAGGGCGCTTGAGCGCCCAAAGTTGCTGCCAGAATTTCAAAATTTACTCCTTTGCGCGCTTGAGGGCACATCAACGCGCTCGATCGCGTAAACTTGCTGTTTGGAGGTGCAAATGAGCTTGGAATACTATCATATAGCATATCAAACTGAAGCCCCGGATCTTAGCTTTCCAATGCAAATGAAAACACCTCAATTGGACACCTGTAACTCTAGATATTATCGAATTAATGCACCAAGGACCCTTGCAATATATTCAATGATGGCCAAAGGCCCATGAATGCTTATGAATACAATTAATAACTCAATAGTGCAAAAATACCCAAATCTACTACCCTAGGGTTTGGAATCCAAGCACATACAACCAATCCATTCAACAATCCACCCTAGGCATGTCTATTATCACTCACAATCATCAATAATAGAAAGGGGGAGTAGTAATAGGGGTCATACATGGATTATTAACAATAATGAAAGTGAGTGAGAATCACACTCACCTTAGAGCAAAGAAGAATGAGAAAAACTAGAAGCAAAAGAATGGAAGAGTTGAAGAATCCAAGCTCCAAGATGGTAGGGAGGATTCAATCCAGCTAACTCCTTCTCCTTCTCACTTTCTCTCTCTAAAAACTCTCCCCTCTCTCTAGAAACCCTAAGGAAGAAGAGAAATAAAGAAGGGGAAGAGATTCTGCGAATTAATGAAGACAGGGACGCGCTCGCGCGCTTGAGCCTGCTCCAGGGCACTTGAGCGCCCAGAGCTTCTGTCTGGGAGAAAACAACAACAAGCAGCGCGCTTGAGCGCGAAGTTGCTTCCAGAATTCCAAAATCCACTCCTCTGTGCGCTTGAGCGCGCATTAACGCACTCGAGCGCGTAAACTTGCTGTTTGGAGGTGTAAATGAGCTCGTAATACTATCATATAGCATATCAAACTGAAGCCCCAAATCTTAGCTTTCTAATGCAAGTGAAAATACCTCAATTGAACACCTAAAAATATAGATATTATCGAATTAATGCACTAAGGTCATTAGGCTTAAAACCCAAAATTAAGCAATAACCTTGGTTGAAGCCTAACGGGGCACACTTTACATGAATTGTGTCATAACTCATCAATTTACTCCAGTGAGGCTAAAGTTAAGGGTTCTAAGTGTCCATGAGACTAGGATCCTCTATTCCCTTGTTCCTTTCCATAAAATCACCTTCTACCTCGGTTCCTTGAGTCTACGCCTCTCTTCTTCCTTCCGGCCAATTTGTTCAAGCTCAGCTCCTTCCGTCACAATCTAATTCCCTAGTCCCAATGTCTCTACTTCCTTCATCACTTCTTCACCATGCTAACCCTTCTACCACTGGGTGTGACTCCTCCTATGCTAACTCTACAGTCAGGTTTTGCTTAGTACTAACTTTTTCCCTTCTCGGTTCCCTTAAAACTCACAACTCTTAATCGATTCCCTAAATCTTATCTTATTTTCCCTTCCAACCCCTAAGTTTTCATCTTACTTCTAACTTCCCTTCTTGCGGTGAGATTTATAGCCTAAGGCTTCCACGGTATTTCTAGATTTTAATTTCCGGGATGTTACAATTCTACCCCCTTAAATAAATTTTGTCCTCAAAATTGGTTTCATTTACGCTCAATCTTTCTATTTCACCCTCATAAACCCCTTATAATTTTATGCCCATCTAGTGCTCCTACTCTCTACCATCCCACGTCATATACCAAAGTTTCAGGCTACGAACAAGGTTGTAGCTAACGTGTTTTCATCAAATTCCAGGCTATGGTTTCTAACTTGATTCGCAAAGCGTACACCATTCTTAGGAACTACCAAGAAGTTACTTATTGTTGAGGATTCTAACTCTCGGTAGTTACAACTCGGCCTAAAGTTTTGTGTCATTAACGACCTGGCCTCACTTTAAGTGTTTTCCAGTTTAATTCAAACTCATTCTATGGTTCCCCTAACACTAGTGTGGTCAACTCAAACAAATACATCAATCAACGACCTGACAGGCTACGATCCGTCCGGAGAACAAGCATCCTTCCTACCCAATCATGCCCCTAAAGGAGTTATTGTTTGGGCTACGAGTAATTATGGCTTATTAAGAGTGAGTGCCTACTTTAACTCTTATCCTTCCCTAGGATCCTAGCTTTGGATAGGCTCTGTCAAAATTGGAGTGTACTTATAACTAGGCTAATCTTCCCATAGTGAGCATTGGTATATGAATTCTACTTAAAGTCTCGCTAACAGGTACTCTATGTATCTTATCAATTCTCTAAATATACGGTTTACTCACAGGCCAGACTATTCTCCCCAATATAAGTTTGCTAAATCCAATTATTCACACAACTTCTTGTCATCAAACGCCAATCACTAACATCTTGAAGGCCTACACCAAATTGACTAGATTGGTTAACTTCCTAATCCCTCTTGTTGATTTAAATTCGCTCCCAAGAATGTATCCACTCAACCAAGGCAAGGAAACACAACACACGTTAACAAATCCCTAAGTCAAAGAAATCACACATATAGGTATTGCTATGGTTGAGTACTAAGATTTTAATTTTATCATTACTGGCAAATTTTCTACTCAAGGACGAAAGTCATAGCCTTATGGCTGAAACCACTAACACTCCAAGGGAGTCTTAACTTTGTGTCTTAAGTGAAATTCTCAATGTAAGAGAGAAAGGATTCATGCAGTCAAGGCAAGAATGGTACTATTATTTAAGAATTCCCAACAAGCAACTCATTTGGCTAGCTATCTAAAATTAAACCTTAGGACCTAAGTTGAAAGATAAGGAGTAAGGAGGTCAATGAGGTAGGTAATTATTCTAGGACCACATAAGGAAAGCAATTGAAGTAAAGGGAAGAATCAAAACAAACTAAGTTAATAGGGTTCTATAATGAGAGTAGGTCATCTTAAACTTCAACAAGCAACCAAAACGACAAGTAATCGATTAATCCCTCACTTTAGAAATTCATCCTTGGTTCCGCCTCAAGTTAGTAAATCCGATACATTGACAACCCCTAGTCATTATCATTCACTCCTTCTAACCATTCCCACACTAAGGTAAATCACTAAGCACTGCCCATAGATTAACTAAGTCTATCAAGGGTGGGGACCAAATTTGTAAGTATAGGAATTTAGGAACTAGGGATGGATTCTAAGAAGATCCTTCCAATACCCACGTAGTAGAAAATGAGGAACTTCTTCCTTAAATACTAGTAGCTAGGCTAATAGACATAAAACTTGAAGGAATCCTTCATGATACCAACATCTGGAATAGAATCAACCATCTAAGTGTTAAGGTGCATCACTATCTTCATACAATAGGAATTTATATCCTGACCCAAGTAAGAGATTGACATCAAGCTAACCGCAACTAACTAAAATAATCATTAATAAGATATGTGCATACCAATAGTTGAACTACCAAGTGGAGTTTTAGAGTACATCAGGTTTGCTATTAAGTTGAAGCCATCAAACTCAAATCTCTTCCACTTGCTCCAAGCAATCTGAATCCTATTATGGTTCCTTGTTCATCCTAGTCACTAATTCCATAGCTTCAGGCATAGGGGATATTCAAATCCAAAATTAAAGGTTCTGAATCGAAATGATCTCTTCAACATCACTACACCAAGAGGAAGTTTAAGGGAAAAACAATAAGAGATTCAAGGCCCTAATTCTACCTTTTTCATTACATTAAGGACTACCCTACTCTGAATGCAATATCGACTTCAATTTATGACAACCATTATGGTATTATCTCTACTAGGCTCTAAAGGATGCAATTCAATCAAGTTAAAGTCAAAGGAATATGCAATTCAATTCACACACAAGGTACAAATCAGGTGATTCATTCAATCAGAGAATTCAAGCATTGCATTGCAAATCACCAACTTTCTCAATCCTAATATTATCCAAAATTGTTTAAACCTTAACCGAAAGGATCCATGGTGCTTGACCTACATACATCAAATGTAACATTCCATAAATCAGGACCTTTAGATAATCATGATATTAATATAAGGATTTGTGTGTTAATAATTTGGATAAGAGGTATAGAAACATTTAAGATAAGACTTAGGCTAAAAACCAGATTTTAGTAGTCTCGCTCAAGCGAGAATAACTTGCTTGAGCGAGTTATGCAGCAAAACTTAGAATTTTATTTTCTGCAATTCTCACTTAAGAGAATTGTGTTTCGCTTAAGCAAGAAGCAGGGGATTTTGAGAGACTCTCTGGACAATTTTCACTCAAGCGAGAACGAGTTCGCTTGAGCGAGAATCGTCCAGGGAGGGGGTGTTTTCTGGGACATTCTCGCTCAAGCGAGAATGAGCTCGCTTAAGCGAGAATCGTCCAGAAAGGGGGTATTCTCTGGGTCATTTTCGCTCAAGCGAGACAGTTTCGCTTGAGCGAGAATGTGAAGGTTGCATGCAACTGTCTCGCTCGCTTAAGCGAGAATCCACTTATAGGTGCAGAATTCTTAACTTAGACAAAAAAACAACTTCACTTTTTCTTCTCCTTCTTAACTTAGGGAGAGAGACTGGGTGTAGAGAGAGCAAGTGGATTCGAAGCTTGAAGAGGAATTTGGAGCAAAGAATCACCAAGTGATCCACCTTAGATCCGTCTTTCTTCATTTAATTTTGAGTTTAGATGAGTACAACTCACTTTCTTTGTGTCTTTCTCAATAGTTTCTATGAACATGCTCCCTAATCCCTTCTTTCCCATTCTCTATTAGGAATCATTGTTAGAAATTGTATTCTTATAATTGGTTTAAGGATTGATACTTACGAATCGAGACTTAGAATCGAAATAGGGATTTTGTGATACAAATTAGGTTCGGAACTATCGAAAATGCTTACGTTGAATATGTATGAATTCTGACTTGTTACTATATTATGAATTGTTAATGAATTATCATGTTTATGTTAATTGAAACACTTTAAGCCAGTTTCGAACGTGAGTAATTCAAGCCGGCCTTTGCGCTGTGAGTTAAAACTAAGTAATTATGTTTAAAACACGACTTCGGTCCAGTTTGGGTGGGATTCGTCCCCGGGAAAGATATTTCCCGTAGTCTGAGCTCAGTTCTAAATCCAGAAAGAGATAAGAATATACCTGCTGGGCATAGCAATGAGTGCATCATACTTTCATATCAGTTAATTGATTATTGTTTATGAATTATGTATTATTTGTTGATTGACATTGATATCTGCTCCCTGCATTCATGCATGTGATTTGTATTCACTGAGATTTTTATCTCACCACGCGTTATGTGGATAATTTAGTTGAGCAGGTACCACCTCTTCCAGACCCTCAGATCGGGAAATGAAGTGCATTCGGGATGGACTTTCATTTCCTTTTTGATTGTCATGAGTTGTTTACCTTGTATATATGTACATATAATAGTAGGATCCTATAGTATACTCAGATGGTGTATTGTGATTATTAGTGACTGGATGTACAGGATATGTTAATGTTCATGTATATATTGGTTTTAGTTTCTTGGGATGTATGTATTGTTTAGAATTGTTCGCTGAATTGTTGAATTATCGTTGGATTAATTACAATTTTGGGAACAAGTTGATATCCAAGACGTCACATTATAAATTCTAAGTTAAGAATTTGGTTTCCAATGGGCTAAATTTTGATTTAGAAATTTAAGGCGTTACATCAAACATATCATGTCGTCCACTACTCCGGAGCACCAAGTCTAAACCTCATGATCAACACACAACCCCACTACTCCTTAGGTGGTTTGCTTAAGTTGGTCTCTCCATGGGAGGCATTGGTTTGTTTGGTTCCAGTAATGCAATCCTATAGGGTATCTTGGATAAGTGTCTTGTCCTAGTGGATAGGTATATAAACTTCTCTAATAATATCATACCTTATAATCAAATTTAAGTCAAGTATCAATTCAGTAGTCCTCACAACTTATTGCACAATGATTAATCTGAAAGGGGTCAAGTATGTCATCTAGATCATGAAGTTCAAATCTCATGCCTATGGGGATTATTGCCCCCATTCTCATCTATGTAAACCATGGAGTTGCTAATCCTATAAAATCCTAATGAGATTCAAAACCAAACCCCTCATGACCCCAGGAACTCACACTCAATCATGCACTTACATCCCGACCATGTTACTCAACTAATAACAGAAAATCAAGTATAGTCAAACAAACACTCTCGTCACCTATTAGGTAGTTTGCCTAAGTCCTAAACTCTCTCTAACCAAGGCATCCTACTCAAGTAACTAACCATAATCCTGCATACAACACACCATATAGGGGTGATCAGTCCCTGTAAGGCATACATTGTACTATAGGATTATAGAGAGTCAAAGGCAACTAAACTAACCACAGTCCAACTGGATTGAACTTCTCTGATACCATAATGTAACGTCATAATTCCGTGAACCTAGAAATAATGTACGTTGGAGACACTTTTCTAAGTTTCTGAAATTCTTTGGTGCCATTATTGATATCGACATGCAACCACATAAGTGCTTAGGCAATCCAACGTTTGCTTAAGCTTCCACAAAATTCATATCAATACAATCAAGATAAATTGCCCTCAAAGGGGTTCAACATAACTGAATTCGTTAGTACAACATCGAAATATCCTTCCCTAAATGATCACATCCTATGTGCTACCCCACAAGTCTAGAATTTAAACTACAATCACAAGGCTACAACATCCCACTTAAATAAGTCCGCAACTCTTCCGTTAAGCACCTGAACAGCAACCTGCACAACTGAATATAATTTCCCACATCGTGGGATGAGACTACGTCCCAGTGAGTGCGATAAAAGTGTGTGCGGTGTAGGAATTCAGACAATTGAGATGCAACAAGCATACGTATACATTTCATAATTACATCAAGAGTACACATACATGCAAGTAAGTAAACATAATCAGAAATTCCAGTACATATACAATGTCTATGAAATGATGCAACATGTCTGTGATGTGTTGTTACCCGACACCGGGGTCTTTCCGTTGTAACGTAACTGTGATTGAGCGCTCGGCCATGTGACCAAGGACCTTCGTCCAGGGCCACCTAAAAATTAAGTTTTATTAAGCATGCATGGATCATGACTTTGATTATTTTTAGGGTGAGGATCCCTCATCTTCCTCTTGTCCAAGAGGTCGATGAGAATACCTCGTCTTTCTTAAACATGGGTGCCCGAAGGCCTGTGATGGTCCGAAGACCCTGTGATAGCTCGAAAGTTCTATGATAGCCCGAAGGCACTCTAATAGTCCAAGGACCCTTGCAATATGTTTAATGATGGCCAAAGGCCCATGAATGCTTATGAATACAGTTAATAACTCAATAGTGCAAAAATACCCAAATCTACTACCCTAGGGTTTGGAATCCAAGCACATACAACCAATCCATTCAACAATCCACCCTAGGCATGTCTATTATCACTCACAATCATCAATAATAGAAAGGAGGAGTAGGAATAGGGGTCATACATGGATTATTAACAATAATGAAAGTGAGTGAGAATCACACTCACCTTAGAGCAAAGAAGAATGAGGAAAACTAAAAGCAAAAGAATGGAAGAGTTGAAGAATCCAAGCTCCAAGATGGTAGGGAGGCTTCAATCCAGCTAACTCCTTCTCCTTCTCACTTTCTCTCTTTAAAAACTCTCCCCCTCTCTAGAAACCCTAAGGAAGAAGAGAAATGAAGAAGGGGAAGAGATTTTGCGAATTAATGAAGACAGGGACGCGCTCGCGCGCATGAGCGTGCTCCAGGGCGCTTGAGCGCCCAGAGCTTCTGTCTGGGAGAAAATAGCAACAAGCATGCGCGCTTGAGCGCAAAGTTGCTGCAAGAATTCCAAAATCCACTCCTCTGCGCGCATCAACGCACTCGAGCGCGTAAACTTGCTGTTTGGAGGTGCAAATGAGCTCGTAATACTATCATATAACATATCAAACTGGAGCCCCAAATCTTAGCTTTCTAATGCAAGTGAAAATACCTCAATTGAACACCTAAAAATCTAGATATTATCGAATTAATGCACCAAGGTCATTAGACTTAAAACCCAAAATTAAGCAATAACCTTGGTTGAAGCCTAACGAGGCACACTTTACATGAATTATGTTATAACTCATCAGTTCACTCTAGTAAGGCTAACGTTAAGGGTTCTAAGTGTCCATGAGACTAGGCTCCTATATTCCCTTGTTCCTTTCCATAAAATCACCTTCTACCTCGGTTCCTTGAGTCTACGCCTCTCTTCTTCCTTCCGGCCAATTTGTTTAAGCTCAGTTCCTTCCATCACAATCTAATTCCCTAGTCCCAATGTCTCTACTTCCTTCATCACTTCTTCACCATGCTAGCCCTTCTACCACTGAGTGTGACTCCTCCTATGCTAACTCTACAGTCAGGTTTTGCTTAGTACTTACCTTTTCCCTTCTCGGTTCCCTTAAAACTCACAACTCTTAATCGATTCCCTAAATCTTATCTTATTTTCCCTTCCAACCCCTAAGTTCTCATCTTACTTCTAACTTCCCTTCTTGCGGTGGGATTCATTGCCTAAGGCTTTCACGGTACTTCTAGATTCTAATTTTTGGGATGTTATAAAAGTCACATTAGAAAATAGATTCAAGATTAGAAGCATCATCACTATACAAGCATGCGTTCAGAAGCATGCCCAACAAGGACTTTCATGATGAGATTGATGACCAAATACAAGAAGAAACTTCCCAAAAATGAAATTTTTTTATTAAAATAGAAAATATTAATTATATCAGAAGTATAAATAAACAATAAATGTTTTTTATTTGAATAAAAACTTTCCATTTTTAAAACTTTTGGTTCTAGGGATAAGAACTTTTCATTTTAATAAAAGCTTTCCATGTTATTAAAATCGTAAATATTTTTCATTTTAATAAAAATTTTCATTTTTAATATTCTTATCCTAGCCGGTAAGAGTTGATGTTATGAAAATCAATAATTTTATAGGTTTTCGAGTTCTCTCAACTTCTCTTTCACACATTTAATGAAATATAATCTAAAGATAAAATCACAAAATGTTCATTACATATTTAATATCAATGCTATAATAAGTGTTTATTGAGTAAACTAGCAAATTTGTCTCTGGTTTTTTTAGGGTTATACAATTTAGTCCCAATATAGTCCCTAACTTCTTGTTTTTTCTGTCATTATATTCCAACTGTGTGTTTTCCGCTAATTTTTTTACGATGTGTCACGTTTAGTGATACTTTGTCACACTGTTTGTCACTATAATGTTCACTATGGCACAAAAATGATGTGGTTTTATCAAATTTATAACTTGAAAGACTTCAACTCCAACAATCATGTGCTTTCATATTCTCTCTTTTTCTCTCTTCTTTCACTTCTTCACTGGAAGGTCTAAACCCCAATACCATTATTTTTGTGCCCTGATGGCAAATAGTGTGATACAATGTCACTAAATGTGACACATCATTAAAAAATTAACCGGAAACACACAGTTAGGCTATAGTGACAGAAAAAAAACAAGAAGTTAGGGACTATATTGAGATTTTCTATTTCTTAGGGACTAAACTGCATGACCCTAAAAATGCCATGGAAGGATTTGCTAAATTACTCATTGTTTATTTCTTGGGAAAAATATATTTTTCGTCCCTATAGTTTCAGTCAACTTTAGTCTCCATCCCTATACTTTAAATCTTGTGTTTTTTGTCCCTAAACTTTTTAAACCCTCAATCCGTGGTCCCTGCCCGTCAGTGAGATCTGTTAACCTGATGAATTGGCTAACAAAAGTTACATGTCAGCCTCAATAGCGAGTCCCAAATAACTGACTTATCATCTAATTAACTTTTTTTATTATTTTTTAATTATTAAAATAATCCTAATTGCTAAATTAGGGTTTTCACCTGAGCAATTTTACCCGATAAAAAACCTAATTTCATAATTATTGTTATTTTAATAATTAAAAAATTAATAAAAAGATTAATTAGATGAGTCAGCTATTTGGGACCCACTATTGAGGCAAACATGTAAGTTTTGTTACCCAGCTTATCAGGATAACAAATCTCACTAACGGTCAGGGACCATAGTTTGGGGGTTTAGAAAGTTCGGGGACAAAAAAATAAAAGATTTAAAATAGAGGGAAAAAGACCAAAGTTGACTGAAATTATAGGGACGAAAAACATATTTTTCCCTTATTTCTTTTTGCATATGCATATAAATTGTCCCAAACTTTACATTAGTAGTATATAAACAAATTTACTTAAATTATTTATTTATGTAATATTTTTCACAAGATATTTATTTTATTATTAAAAAGGACGTGTAAAATAATAGAGTAGTAAAAATAATTAGGAAATTATTTTAAAAAATTTACAATAATTCATGATTGAGTTGAAAATAAATAAATAAATGAAAGAATTTCATAAATTCAATACTTTTTTATGAATGATAGGGGGCTAAAGAGCCCAAATACAGAAACTACAAAGAGACCCCTTTAGGAAAAACATGGTCTTTGAACAATCATAAAGGAACGAAAATAATGAAGGAACAATATTAAAAATAGTAAGACTGAAAGTAGCAGATTGAGCATGTTTTGCCATGGCATCCATAACATAATTTGCCTCCTGAAAGACATGAGACCAATGGATGTCTGGATTGTCACCGATGAGTCCACGGATCTCATGAATCAACTGAGCACAAGGATTATGAGGAGTACAACCCATATCTAGAAAACAAAATAGTTGAATTCGAATCCGATTTAATCAGTATTTTATAGTAACCTTTGCCAAGGGTGAGGCACAACCCCATAGAATATCCCAAAGTTTAGCTTGGACAATAGAGCAGCAACAAATTCTATATGAGAAAGCAAAAATGAAAACATCCCAGTGATTACACACAATGCCCCCACAAGAAACCAAATCACGAGGAAGAAGCGACCCATCACAATTGAGTTTAACCCAACCTTCTTGAGGCGGAAGCCATCTGATCAGATCCCCTGAAATCCCATCAGAGTTAGAAGTGAGCTTACGAAAAGGCTCCTCCTCCCAAGCTTTGTTTTTTTTGCTTAAGGCCACACACCGGGAAGAGTGCGTAACGGATTGGACCTGCTGTCCAGTATTCTTGAAAACAAACTCATTTCTGTTGTGCCAAAGAGCATCTAACGTTACTGCAAAGAGCAGAGACCAAGAGGCACCTGAATTACAATAACTCCGAGAGGTAAGGTTGAGAGATAACCAACGATTTTTGTCCCCTGCAAAGAAAGCTATCAGTTGAGAAATATGGTGTGTAACAATCCCAATATTTTCTTTATAAATCAATCTCATAATTCAAAGTAGAATTAGAAAATAATTTCATAAAAGTAACTAGGAAAAGAGGAGGGAGAGAAGACCCAAATTGAGAAGTCCACTTTGGGCTCTTAAGTTAGTAAGTGAAGTAATAGGGTGGAGAAAAAGAAAGAAGGAACGTCGTCACTTTGAGAGAGAAAAGGAGAAAAAGTCATTCCCGTATTTACACAGAGTTGCTGCTAAAAAATCATTGCTGCAGATTCGTTCACCGTTGCAAATTTGGAAGGCAGTTCAGAACACCTGGTTCTTCATTCTGAACGGTCGGATCGTCTATATGAGGTCTAAGTTGGGAGATATCTAGCTCGAACAGTAGGTGTGTATTTGGAGTTTTTCATCTTCCTTGTTCTCTATTCGGGAAAGGAGGAAAGATGAGCCTGGATTGGAGCCTCCAATCCATCAAAAGCTTGGAATCATCATTGTCCACCCCTCCAACTCTCCCTTTTCATCATGTCTTGCCTTGAGGTAAGTGTGGTCACCCACTCACTCTCATCCTTGAATGTGTTCCTTTAAATGTTCCCCTCTCTTACTCCCCTTGCTTTATGACTGTTGTAGTTGAGTAGAAGTAGATGTATGATGATTAGGTTGATGTATGTCATGGAATGGTTGTTATGCTTTTGCCCTAGATGGTAGGTTAGGGTTTAAGGAATGATTCTCATGATATATATATTGATTTTCTCTTGAGGAATTGTATGCTCATATTAACATTCATACTCATGTGATTATTGTTGGTTGTTCGTGTCCTTAACCCTAATCATGTAAAGAGGAATATTGGGTCCTAAGACCTCATGTAAATGAAGAAGTTAAGGGTCCTTGGGACCTCATGTATAATATGAATTGGGTCTCTAGACCTCATGTTAAATCATAAGATTTGGGTCCTTGAACTTCATGTTTAAAGGTAAGATCTCTGGTCCTTGGACTTCATGTTTAAAAGAGGAAAAATCATGTGTGAATCTATCATGTTTAAGGGTAAGGTATTTATGGCCTTCAGGAACGACGGTTCTTGTTAGTCTGAGCTCAGTTTAGCCTCATGTAAAGTGGAAAGACCCCTAGGGTGTTGGGTAAACACTTCATGACTAACATTGCATTATTGATATTGTGGAGGTCTTATGATTTGATTGAGTTGGAATGTAATTGTTGCATATCATCTGCTTGATTCTCCTATACTGCATGTTTTATCACGCTCACTGGGACGTTAGTCTCACCTCACTCTGTGGGAATTACCTTCAGATGTGCAGGGTCCTCGTTCAGAGCCATGATGGATGGTAGGAGTTGTGGTTGGGTCCTTGCGATGACCCTAACTCTCTTGGATGATTGTAGATTATTTTGTATGGGCATAGGATCATTTATTTTGATGGGATAGAACAGTACATGTGGGCCTCAGGGGTTTATGTTATATTCCAGGACACATGTATAGTTATATCCCATTATGCTTATTATTTGAATATTGTATATTGAGCCATTGATGGCAACTATGATATTATCATTTTGATGTATTAGAATGTGAAGTCTATTAATCAGTTTGAGCATTCAAACTTGACTCAAAGACTTAATATCCTTTAGTTTTAATGATTAAAAAATAAGATTATATAAACAGATTCTACTGAGAAAGGTATTGGTTTGTTGATTGTGTTTCAGGATGAAATATTTATCAGAATCAGAAGGTCAGGATCAGAAGAACAAATGCAGGATTTAATATAAAGAAGCTGTCTGAAGAATGCAACTCGTCTGAAGTGCGCAAACCGTCTGAAGGCGTGAAAACCGTCTGAAGGCGTGAAGACTGTCTGAAGACGTGAAGACCATATGAAGACACAAAGACTCGAAGGAATGAAGACAACATAAAGCAGTCTGAAGATTGAACTTATCTGAAGCAAAGAAGCTTTCTAAAGCAACGAAGCTGTCTGAAGAAGCAGAACTCGTCTGAAGAGTTGAAGCTGTCTGAAGTAGTTCAACCCGTCTGAAGTATCAGTGCCGTCTGAAGTCTTACTTATGACGTGGCACCCTCTGCTGAAGTTTGTGAAGACTTTTCTGAACCTCTGCTGCACGTATCTTTTCAAACACGTTTATAGCAAGGAACACAGAGACCTTTCCTGGTGATTTTGAATTTCATACACCACTGAGGAAATCTCTGCAGCGCAGAAATTGCAGCAACAACGATGGCAGCTTTATAGCAGCACCAACGTTGTACTTTGTCAGAATTGTGAAAACACCCAGAAGCGTGTCTCACGACGGATTGAATAGCATTCAATGCTATCTCTAAACGGTGGTATAACAACCGAAATATCATCATCACCAATCCATTGAAAGCACAAGAAAAGCTCAGGAGACTAAGCAACAAAGAGAAATGTTTGAATGAAATATTTTAATTCAAACATATTTTATCACCTGCAAGAAACGGCCATTGAACAAGACACCTCACTCAAAGAAGAAAGAAGAAATGGTGTCAGGAAGCAAACAGAAAAGGAGCATATACAAAATAAGCAAGAGGACAAATCCAACGGATACCTCCTCATATACACTCCTAAGAGAAGCATAGGAAATCAGAAGTCAGCTGAAGAAAAGCAAAAAGAATATCAAGAGAGAGAACATGCAAAATAATATCAAGAAAATCTCTCTAAAGAGCTCATCTACAGAAGTATCAGTACAGGACTGTCTGAACACTTATTTGCCTAAGAAGGAGCAACCGTTTGAGACACTATTACATAACGGCTATATGAGCCACATCATCAACATCTCAACGGTATTATGAATCATCTTCAAACGGCTATATTCCAACAGAACATATAAATAGCCTCAAGGAAGAATTTGAAGATGTTGAACTCATTCACTTGGTTCAATCAGTTGATTAAGATGTATCAGAAAAATCTTATAGGTTGTTGACCATGCTTACTTGAATCAACCATGCTGCTGATCTATTGATCAGTTAGTCAAAATTGTAGTTGTTCAGTTTAGCAACCAACCAGGCTGGAGCTTAAAGTCAAGTATCTACCGAGCCAATTCTCAGAGGATGTTATTCCTCTTATCAGAGACAGAGATTGTGCTTAAACTTATACTCTTGTATCACTGTCGTAAACTTGTACTTAGAATTCATTCATTATACCCTGAGTAGTACTCAGTTAACCTCTAGTACAGGAAAAGATTAAGTTTATGTTTCGTGGAAACTTAAACTTAGTTTAATTTGTAAACACTTTATGTGTCAGAGAGCCTGGAGAGGCTTGGTGGAAGAAAGAATACTTAGTTGTAAAGCCTGGAGAGGCTAGACTGAAAAAGAATACTGCATATGTTGCCTGAAGAGGCAGTTGAAAACAAAGTAATACTTGTGTGAGCCTGGAGAGGCTTGTCTGTAAAATAATACTGCATATGTTGCCTGGAGAGGCAGTTGAAAACAAAAGAATACTTGTGTTGGCCTGAAGAGGCTGTGAATAATACTTGTATCTGTGGATTCAGATAGTGGAAAATCCAGTGGTGGTTTGCCTCTGGGACTGGATGTAGCTCACGGGTTTGTGGGTGAACCAGGATAAATTCCTTGACTAAGTTTTCTTACCCTTATCTCTTATCAATTCTTTTTATACTAATCAAGGGGTCAGAATAATTAATCTGATATTTTATAAAGGGCACAAAACATCTTTTAAAATTAGTTTTTACCAGCCGTCTGAAAACTTCAGACAGCCCCTTTAAAAGCCTGTCTGAAATCTCTATGCCTAAGTTTTTTTTAATCTCTTTATTTCTAGTTTTCATATTTAAGCTGGAATTTGAAAAGTATTTTCTATAATAAACTTAACACAACTATTTCAATAAAATGATCTTTCATATGAACAAAACATGAGATATCTCTTATATCATTTGAAGCTTTACAAAGAATGTTCCTTGAAGAACTTCTGAAATAAATTCTCAGAAGTGAGTCTGAAAGAGATCAGTTCAAAAATCAGGAACAGACTTCAGACAACCTCTAGTCGTCTGAAGTATTTCAGAAACTGTGCTGAAAATACTCTTTGTAATAATCTTCAAAAGATACTTTGAGAAGCCTCTGTTTAAAACAATCTTAAACTTTAGAAGAAACATTGTTTTTCTTATCTTCCACATATTTCAACTATCTCTGATCTTAAGACTTATTTTTAATGGTGCCCATATTCATGTTTTAAATAAAAGATTTCCAAAAACTATCAAAAAGTTTGAAACACTATTCAACCCCCCCTTTTCTAGTGTTTCCTGTGGTTTTAACATAGAATTCATGTTTAAGTAACTGTTGGATTACCTAAGACAGGTATTGCTTTGTATGTCGATATTAATAATGCACGAAATAATTTCACGGATTTGGAAATAGTGCTCCCAATAGACATTATTTTTTAATTAAGAAATTAGGACATTACATTGTCATGTTTGACAAGTGTACTAAACGTTACTGCATGATAAAAATATTGTCCCTAGGGATTGAAATTGTTGAGTACCAGTTTACTAATTTACTTCAAGTTTGAAAAACTGAAAAAACAAAATATGAACGCTAAATTATAAAATTAACGAAATATAAATATAAGTAAAATTTTAAATAAAAATTTAATTACTATAAAAACGTTAAAGAATTGATTTCATATTTTTCCTTATATGTTCCTACCCTTTTTAGTTGATTCAAGTATTCTAATTACCCATTAAGTTAATTAAGAGGGTTTTACCCTTATTTCCGTAGGCAAGTAAATCTGTTCATTAAACCCTGATCCCTAATTCCTAAGGAAAATTATGAAATTCAGTAGAACCGTGAAAATAATTATCATCTAATATAAAATTAATTAAGCATGCCCAATTTCCTAACCGTGCCAGAGCTTAACTTGTTTTACCTCTACTCGCAAGCAATCCCCAATTTTCCGATTGTAAAATTGCTCATAGAATAACCATTCACCAATGGACAATAGAAACCAATATAGAACACTAAGATAATTAAAATCACTGAACATCAACCAAATAGGTTCAAAACATAAAAGCCAGAAAAACTACATCAATCCTCTAACTAGAGAAGAAATTAGTTATGCATAAGATAAACGATAAAACCAGAGATTGAAGAAGCTTTTGAGTGCATGAAGGTAGCCTCCACCTCCCGGTATTGACATTCTCCTCAGTTACCTAATCATATTCTGCAAAGCCTTTTCGTCTCTTAGGTCTCTCTCCCCATTCCCAAATGATTATGACGCTCTTTAAATAAAGCAACGTTTTAATGTTAACGCTCGAGCAAAAAGTGCATAAAGCATGAGCGTAGACTTACATTAACGCACGAGTGAAAAGTGTATAACACTCGAGTGTGGAACCTGTATTAATGCTTGAAGAGGCACCAGAATTACAATAACTCTAAGAGGCATGGTTGAGAGATAACCAACGATTTTTGTCGCCTGCAAAGAAAGCTACCAGTTGAGAAATGTTATCACGTTTGACAAGTATACCAATCGTTACTATAATGATAAAAAAAATTTCCTTATAGATTGAAATTGTTGAGTACCAGTTTACTAATTTACTTTAAGTTTGAGAAACTGAAAAAATAAAATATGAACACTAAATTATAAAATTAACAAAATATAAATATAAGTAAAATTTTAAAGAAAAATTCAATTACTATAAAAATGTTAGAGAATTGATTTCATATTCTTCCTTATATATTCCTATTCTTTTCAGTTGATTCAAGTAATCTAATTACCCATTAAGTTAATTAAGAGTTGTTTATCCCTATTTCCTTTGGCAAGTAAATATGTTCATTGAACCCTAATCCCTAATTCCTAAGGAAAATTATGAAATTCAATAGAACCGTGAAAAGTAATTATCATCTAATATAAAAATTAATTAAGTGTGCCCAATTTCCCAACCATGCCAGAGCTTAACCTGTTCTACCTCTACTAGCAAGCAACCCCCAATTTTCCAATTGTAAAATTGCTCATAGAATAACCATTCACCAATAGACAATAGAAACAGAGATAGAACATTAGGATAATTAAAATCACTGAACATCAACCAAATAGGTTCAAAACATATAAGCCAGAAAACTGCGTCAATCCTCTAACTAGAGAAGAAATTAGTTATGCATAAGGTAAACAATAAAACCATAGATTGAAGAAGCTGTTGATTGCATGAAGGTAGCCTCCACCTCCCGGTATTGACATTCTCCTCAGCTACCTAATCATATTCTGCAAAACCTTTTCGTCTCTTAGGTCTCTCTCACCCCTTCCCAAATGATTCTGACGCTCTATAAGTAAAGCAACGTTTTTATGTTAACGCTCAAGCAAAAAGTGCATAAAGCTTGAGCGTAGACTTAAATTAATGCTCGAGTGAAAAGTGTATAACGCTCGAGTGTGGAACCTGTAATAATGCTTGAGCGAAAAGTGCATAACTAGGGGTCGAAACAGGCCAGACCAGACTCCTAATTCTTAAGTCTGAGCCTGAGCTTGTTACATGTTACATGCATTTTTTAAGGCCTGGCTGTGTAAAACCCTGGTTGGCCTGTAAGCCTGTTTTGATAACAAGACCTACAAACAGACCAACGGACCTATAGACTTATGCAAGCTAACAGGCCTTTAAACAGGCTTTTTTTAATATAATTAATATAATATATTTTATTTTTTTATTTTCTAGTTTTTTAATTATATATAGTTATTTATATAATTAATTTAATATATTTTATATTATTATGTTAAACAGGTCGGTTTGTCAGACATAACAGGCTTTTCCATAGGCCTGAAGGCTGACCTCTTTAACTAAACATACCTTTTAAAAAGCCTTAACCTGACATTTTTAATAAACGGGCCAGGCCAGACCATAAAATAGGTCAAACCACAAGCCCCTGACAGACATGTTGACCTATTCCCACCCCTATGCTTGGCAGACATGTTGACCTATTCCCACCCCTATGCATAACGCTCAAGCATTGAACCTGAAACGAAAATAAAAATATTAATGAACTATTTTTTATTTTTAAATTCTAATTTCCTAAAATAAAGATAAAAATAAAAAATTAAACTTTTCTTAACCAAATTTGTTCTAAAAATTAATTTCTAGCAAGACTCAACAAGAAATAGGCATAATAGACTCTCAGACTTTTTAGTAAAAGAACAATCTTGCAAGGCATGTATAATGGATTCGGGACCAGTATTACAAATAAAACGATTAGCATCATAAAAGAGGTCACAATAAACACGCTAAGAGTTTTTTCATTAGAGTATTGGACCATGAATTGAATAAAGAATATAAAATCATTAATTAATAAGTTTTCAAATAATTAAACTATTGTTATTTGAAGAGAAACATATAAAAATGCCTTATATTTTAATTTTTTTTAATCATAGATACTGTTACAATTACTACTAAGTAAATTAAATAAAAACATATCACGAACAAATAGTTTTAAAAAAAGATAATATTTAATTATAAAGAAAAAATAATTGACATTATTTTGACTTATAATATCTTGAAAATTATTATATTTTAAATAAAAAATTGTGAAAATGAAATGAAACCCAAAGATACATATGAAAAATTTTATTTTAAAAAAAAATAAAAATGCTTATGAGTGAATGGTGTAACAAATAACAAATTATGTTAAAAAATATTAAAAATAAAATACCAATTTTGACAATATATAGATAAGAACAATAAAAATGGATATTTTTATAGAAAAGAAAAACATTAAAGTGTAATAAATATTTTTTCTTTTAATAAATATTTCCATTTTGTTTATCCTTATCCTCCTCTCTTGGGCTAATTTTGTCCAAACAAAAAAATATTTTACTTTAATCTTAATTTTAACTTAAAAAGACTTTATTTTTTACTTTTGTAGAAAATAATAAAATAATAAAAAATAATATATTTAGGATTAAGATGATGAAAGGGGCTGAACTGAACGCAACTTTTCTATGAAACTGAGTAGACTTGGGGGCAAGGCAAATACATCAGTTTTGAAAACGGAGAAATCTGCATTGTGACTGAAAACCCTTGCCGCTCTGCACAAAAATGGTGGAAGATACTGTGCCTCAACCTCAACCTCAACCCCAACCCCAACCTCAACCCAGTGACAAGGATTCAAGGAACGCTCGCATCATGGCTCAACTCAAAGAGTCTCTCCTTTCTCAACTCACCCAACTCCACCCATCTCTTTCCCCTTCCCAATACTCTTCCCTCATTGAACGTCACATTCAACAGCATTTCAATTCCTTCGATACCCCCACTCACCCTCCTTATTGCTTGGTCAGTAATACACACTCTTACTCTGTTCATCCCAATTGGTAATGTTGGGTGTTTAATCACTTTTATTTGTATTTTCTTTTCTGTGCAGATGATAAGCAACGCGATAAGGGAGTTGAATGAGGAAAATGGGTCGACAGAGGAATCAATTTCGGAGTTCATTCGAAGGAACTATAACGATTTGCCGTTGGCTCATACGAAGATTCTCAGTCTTCATTTGAGGAGACTTTGCGAGGTTGAGGAACTTGCTTGTATTGAAGGGGAAAGGTACGGGCTGGTTAACGACGGTGGTGGTGGGACTGAAGATGCAAAACGAAAGGGTCACAGAAAGAAGAAGAGGGGCGGAGTGAGGAGTAATCGTGGAGAGTCACAAATTCAGGTACATTAGTGTCTTGGTAATTTTTGGCATTTGATGTTGATTGGTGAAATTTTGTGTAATCTCCATGGTGTATTGGATTTTGCTTATGCATAATCTATCCTTTAGTAATCAGTAAAACTTTGTAAGAATGGTTCTTCTTGCTGAAACTTGTACTATACCACAGTGGCATTCCAACTTGGCTGTGTATTTATCATCACCTTCAGACCCATTATCTGTGTCTAACTGTCTATTGTTGATTTCAACACACTTGAGCCTTTTGTGACCTCCAAGTTGCAACAACTTTAGGGTCTGTTTGGTTTGCATTTTCATTTCCCGTTTCCATTTTCTATTTTCTGGAATTTTACAAAGGAAAAACTGGAAATGCTGGAAACAAAAAATCGTTGTTTCCAGCATTTCCAGTTTTTCCTTTGTAAAATTTTAGAAAACAGAAAACAGAATGAAAACAGGAAATGAAAATGCAAACCAAACAGGCCCTTAGGTGGCAAGGCTTTTCATGTTTTTCAATCTGCAGTACTTGAAAAGAAAATTTCTTGTATTACTCAACCTAGCACACTATATTCATTATAAGCTTAGCATGGTAAACAACGACAATAAAAATGTGTCATAATATTCTATCACAGAAAATTTATAAACAGAGATTGAAAACATACTGTGATGTTTTATTCTTCAATATTCCTTTCTTGATAACAAGCCATTTATTGTTTCCTTCACTCTATTTTTTCTAGAAATTAAGTTATTTCTAGAAATGTAAGTGCATACATATAATGACTGTGGATATACACATATGGTCTAAGATCTGTTGACAAAAGCAGGATTCCATACCGCATTTGGAAACAGACTGTTCCTCTCAGCCGACAGCATTGAATCTTCCTGTTGATTCCCAGCAGCCATTGCTGGTTCCTATTTCAGAAGGGTTGCCAGAGTGCATACCGGCTGCAGGGAATCTTCCTCATGATTTCAAGCAGCAAATATCCGCAGAAATAAAAGTAGCATCACCTTCACAGTCACAACTGCAAATATCTTCAGACATTGATTTGGGTATAGTGTCCAAAACGAAAGATCCAATGACTTATATGAGTGTTCAGGATGATAAGCAGCCCCAACAATGCAATCAAGAAAGTCTTCAAGGAAACCTAGATGAGAATCCAATGTATGAGGATCCTGAGCAGAGACCACCAAAGCGTCCCAGAGGCAGTCCTCCTAAGTCCAACACTGTTGCAAACTTCCCAGGGGAGTCTTTGTTTCCCTCAGATGAGGGTATTCAGTATAAGCAGAAGCCAAATATAGACATAATAGAGAAGCAACATCAATATGGCCGGGGTAGAGGCAGAGGTCGAGGGAGGCCTCGTCTAACTACTAAACAAGGTGGGGAGCAGTTACAGCAAGAACATCAAGCTATGCAGCATGGTCGTGGTCGTGGTCGAGGTAGAGGGAGAGGTAGGGGTAGAGGTAGAGGTAGAGGCAGAGGTCGGGGTAGGCGGGGTAGGCCTCCTAAACTAAATCAAAATACAAACCAATATGAGGAGGAGTTACCACCACAAGACCAAGCTCATTTTCTGGTGACCTCTTCAAATTCAGGGGGGATGATACCAGAGCCACCAGCTGCTAAAGCCACAAGCATGTGAAGTTTAAGGTACAGGTGGATGCTGACCTCCTATACAAATTCATGAATAGAATCAAGTAATCAGCAACTTCAAATACAAGCACATCTATGTTGGGACAGAGCCTCCTAAATCAAAACCAGATTGAAGTTGGTATTTCACTTTGCAGGTGTATGTAAGCGTAAAAAACGAAGTCATCATAGAAGCATTATGACAACTGACTGGGTTTATTTGGGAAAGGTCATTAATTCTAACTGTTGCTGATTAACATATATTTGTTAGATGCAAGTTTGATTGGATTTTTTTCTCTTCTAGTTTTGGTAGTGGATCAGATATTTACAGTGATTCACAATTTCTGTTTCTATATATATATATATATATATATATATATATATATATATATATATGTTTACAGTGATTCACAATTTCTGTTGCTATATATTGTTCTTAGTATTGCCGGGAGGAATTCCATCAACTCTTCTCAGGTTATGTTATACTAATCTATACTAGCTCTGGGCCTATGCTTTAGAAGTTCTTCTCTCCTTTACAAGCACCAACTTAGATGTGAGTCTGTCTTTGGCAGTCATCTTTGAAATTCAGTTGACTCCATGTCCTTACTTTTACCATGAGGAACAATGAAGTTGCTTTAGGATTGCTATAGACCAAAAAGTTTTAGGTAATTGTGATCTATGTCTGGTATGGCATGGACAGGCACAGAAATGTGTGTTTATGTATGTATGTATGTGTTGAAAGCATGCTAAATATGGGGTTTTGTTTATTTGTGTGTATAAAATTTTGGCTTATTTAAATGACACTGACCGTATACGTGATGTATGCCCCAACCTTCCCCGAACTAGGGAGAGGGATGGGGTAGGAGTTGTATGTCCTGGGCTTGCAATTCCAAACCCTATCGCATTTGGATTGGTTGAAGGATAGTCTTTACTCTTTGGTGATAAGTTCAGAAACAAAAATGAAATCAGTTTGCTCAATAGTAAAGGCGATGTTAAGAAATTCGTTAATACTTGTTTAGGTTGATTAAGTATTTTCATTCCTTCCACAGTCAGCAAGATCTGCTATGCCTTTTTCATTACTTTGTTTCTCTTTTAATTTGTCCAGGTTTGGTATGTATCTAGGGAAGCCATTGCAAATTTGCAATACGCAAAATAGATAGGATAGATATAAAAGGTAATCAACCAGTGGTACAAAGTACTAACCATAGAAAAAGTTGTTAGGGTTTATAAATATACTTGAATATATTTTGGGGTTTTGCTTGGAGGATTTCTTTAATAAACCTATTTTTTGTCACTTTTTTTTTTAATAAACCTAGGTGTTATTATTTGCACTTTTTTTTTTTTTGCATGGGCCTGTTTTATCAAATTGTGAGTTATTTTTTATTTACATACGAATCATCCTCGTTACCCATCAGCAATAGGTCCATTATGATCACTCGTGCTCACTTATGAGATACCAAATTAGTTCAGGATTGCTATATACCAAAACTTTTTAGGTAAAAATCACCAATCAATTCAATAATTCACATGATGTGTAAGATTATGTAAGCTATACTAAAAATGTATTTATATTAGAAATTAAATTTATATATGTGGTACCTCCTAGTCGGAATATAGCTCAAATATGTAAAAAAAATCCAAAATTACCGATAGTATAACTTAGCAATCTAATGAGTAACTTAAGAGTTAATAATAGTTAAGTGTTAAGAGAATGACTAATCGTACATAATTACGGTCTCTCGTTGGTACCACTAAAATATGATTTTGATCTCCCAAAATATCACGATTTTCTCATTTGATCCCCAAAAATATTTCTAAACTAGTCTCCCAAAAATTCTAACTTATTTCCATTTGGTCCCTTCGTTAGTGTACTGTTAATTCTTCTATTAAATGTTTATGTTGCAGTTGATTTGGACATAATAATCCCAAGTGACAATCTTATGTGTCATGTGATGTGTCATAAAACATGAAAACCTCTAATGAAAAAGAAATCCCCAATTATTAGAGAAGTCCCCAAACATTTATCCAAATCCTAAGATTGGAGCACTACTGATGTGCGTCTTTTGTTGTGCGTTTGTGTTTAATTCATTCCCATATTTCTCTTAATTGCAAGACTGATTTGAGGGTGCATATATGCCACTAGAATTGCATCATGTCCAGGTTCTGAATTTTGTAGGTTCTAAATTTCTTCTATTGGAAATGTTGGCATATTATGGGGTGGATCTGTTTGTGTTGCTTCATTGTGTTGGTCAGCTTCTACAATTGTTGGAGACTGGGAGGGACAACTTCTGCTTGTGTGGGTTAGCTATGTAGGGTAATTTCTACAGTTGTTAGAGCAACTTGCATAGGATATGCTTGTGCTGGTTGAGTGTGTGGGGTAGCTTCTGAAGGTTTTTGCACCTTATATTTTTTCTTCTATGAAGTAATAGGTAGCTTGTCCCTTGTGGAGCCTGTTTGGATGAAACTTCTACAGAAGTACTTCTAGGTGAAAAATAAAATAAAATGAATCAAAGAGGTCAAATGTATTTAACTTTTCCTTAAGTTAAAATTAGTCTTTGTAGCCCCCTACTCCAAAAGCTCTCCCGTTTAACTTCTCCATAAGTAACTAATTTCAACTTATGGAAAAGTTAAATACATTTCACCTCTTTAATTCATTCTAATATTTTTCACCTAGAAGGACTTCTGTAGAAGTTTTATCCAAACCGGGTCGTAATATCATTTGCACCTGCTCTAATCTTAATTCTTCTCTATTTGGTAACTCCACTACTAGCACCTTCTTTAGGCACATTAAAATGTTCTTCAACTACAATAGTCAATTTACATGCATTTCCCTGAACACACAAACAATAGACGCATAACATGAATACTCCAATATTAGGGTTTGCAAAAATGTTTGTAAACTAGTAATCAACTCGTGCTATGCACGGGAGTAAGTTTGTTAATTTACATTTCTAATAGAATTGTCATGGCCAGGTAGAATAATGAATGGCTGGAATGGTTTTTCCCCAAACATTATATTCATTGTAGAGGTGTTGGTTCACATTTTCATTCGATAAAGCATTCACGTGGCAGATGAACAAATTATAAAATTTGTTGATAACAAAGCAAGTTTTTGAGACAACACAATAGTAAGTAGTGCAAGTGGGGCAATTGTTAAATTGTGGATACAATATAGGTATCAAATTAAGCTGAGTTAATATAGTAATTGACTATTGGTAGAGTTTGTTGGAGATTGTTGTTACCAACATAGAAAAGATACTTTGCAAAATTAGATAGAAAATAGGCATTTATAATCCTGTTACCAACATAGTAAAAGTTACTTTGTAAAAATAGATAGTTAACAGGCATTTATAATCCCTAGCAATGTTATAAAAACCGGACCGGTCATCGACTCGATCTAGATACTGGGTTAATGGGTCACTGGTCGAACCTGTGAGTCACTGGTTGAACCGGTTAAACCGGTAAATATTATAATAATATATAAATTTCATAATACAAACAATTTTTTAGTGTTATTTTTTTCTATCTAAGATGATATATAAAAAATCTAAGTATCAAATAGCCCAAATAGGATATCACTAAAAAGCTCAACCCACAATCCATGAATAATTTTATTAATTCATAATTTCTTAAAATACCTATTTATTTTTAAAAAAAAAAGAAAAAACTATATAATTTGATTTTCCAAATGCTAACCGTCCAAGTCTATTAAGTGTATTGGGCAATAAGCCATTAACCTTGTGAGAAGAAGGACCACCTACCAATGCCACCTACAATCCTCGTGAAAAGAAGAACCCCTACCAATGCCACCTACAAACATGGAAAGATAACCTCGTGGACCGTTATACTCTAATTTATCAAGTTTAATTTATTTTGAAATCCATTCCCATATCCATCTCTTTCTCCTATTTAGTTTTCTTTTCACCCAAAACAAAATCTCATTTATACGGTTATTCACTCTCCTTCGTCTTTCCTTTTCTTCATCTTTTCCTCTGTGGTGCGCGAACAAAAGGAGGGGCGAGCAGACCGCGGAGACGTTGTCGGAGCTGCAGCAGCTGCGCCTGCCAGAGACGTTGCCGGAACTACTGCGTTGCGATCGGAGACGTTGCTGGACTGAACAGAGACGTTCATGGATGAAGAGAGCTGCTGCGTCACGAGGAAGAAGTACAGTTGCTGTGCCTGCGACGACCGGAGTCTGGAGCTGCTGCGACGTCGCCGACGAAGGAGAGCAGAGATCGGACCTAATGTGTGGCTGGCAGAAGACGCCGTTTCAGTCATTTTTTTTATATATACATGGGTGACTCGTCCGGTTCAATTATAACCGGCCGAGTTACCGGTTTTGTGAGCAAATCGGCCGAGTCACACCAGTTCCAGTACATATCCGATCCACAGAGCGGCTCGGACCGGTTATATGACCGGTTCACGGTCCAACCGGCCGGTCCGATCCCTAGTACATGGGTAAATTTATTGTTTATCCTTTGTAAGTAAAGGATAAAATATTGATTATAAATGAATTATAATGAATACTTAGAAGTTGAAATGAATCAAAATTATATCAATAATTTTTTTTTCATGCATATATTAAAGATAGTTGGATTTCATGCATCTTAGGGAAACTTAAAAAATCCAACAATCAAATAAGCACATTCCGTGATTACCAACTGCAAAGTTTTTGTTCTTACTTTCTTCTCTCATCCTCACCAATGAATCAACAAATGCATACATTAATCCACACCGTAAACAAAAAACTGCAACTATTAAGATACTGGAAAAAAAATATACTAACTGAACATTTTACTAAATGAATAAAATTCATCTGTAGGCTTAAACATGTAAACAACTATATACACAAAAGATAAAATAGTCAATTTGCTACTTGTCATTGTTGTGTCTCACTCAGAGACTTCTAAATAGTATTACGTGAATAACTTAACACTAAAAAGGAAATTCTTCTCAATTTGCCAAAGTTGACTTCTACTTTGCCCTAATTAACGTATTCAAGACTATAAAACTTTAGAAGCGTTAAGGTTGCCAAATGCATGTTTTCCGTATGCCTAATGCAAGTGAAAATGTGATTTTTCAGTAACTCATGTCAAAAAAACATGGTGGAAGAAGTCGGCTACAAATTTCTCACATCTAGTTTCTTTAAAAGTTCCAAGTGCAACCTATAGCAAATTAAGTATTTAATACATATATAATTATATACCATATCAATAGCTGCTTTAACAGGGCCCGTAATTAATATTGAGCAAGATTCAATAAGGTGAAAATATCTTGCTCATTTGACCAAAAATAAAACGAAAATATCTTGCTCATGAGTGACGAATTGAGGTTGATACCCATCTGCTTCGGATATTAGTTTCCACACATTGTCAACTGATAGATGTTTGACAAACTGTAGTCTTTTTAGAGCTGCTAGAAATTAGTCATCAAATACTTAATAAATTTTCTCACCACCAAGCTATCTGTAATCCACATATTTCCAAGATCATACTGGTTTTGGCTGATATAAAAGCATTACATATTACTTCATTCCATAGACTAACTATAATGAAAGGATTCACTCCAAGACCTACATTTTGACATATATATAACTAAAATTTGAAACATTCCATAATATAACTAAATGGTAAAGTGGAATGATTCACTCCAAGACCGTCCCACAATAATCACATTGTTTCAGCACCCCAAAAATATAACTAAACAATACTTAATTAATGGAGAAGAAAAATGTTAAAGGATATTAGCGAGACAGAGAGAGAGAGAAAGCACCGCTTAGCATGACTTTGAGTCTTTTATCCATTTGAGGGTATTGTTGTCCCCAAGTAGAAAATCATCAGAAGAGAACTTAAGGATAAAAGGATAATGCATGATCATTTCAAAGTGGATAAAACAATTTTGTAACAGAGGCTAACTCTTGCTAAGGAGTGTGAATGTTTCATAATAGAAACAAAGTCTCATAAAAATTCTATACTTTCAACAAAAGCATTAGTAATATAAACAAAGACCTATAAACAATCATAAAAAATATTGTTGAAAAATGTAAGTCATGGAAAATTATTATGCAGTTAAGAAATAATACTCAAACTCAGCCAGATTAATTCAACTTATAATAACTTACCTTTTATCTAATGCATCATTTTCATTTTGACCCTCACAATAACTACCATATGCCTCCTTAATGTCTTTAGGCTCTGCCTCTGCTGGCAAAAATTTGAATGCAAGATCTGCAAGGCTTGCTACTTCAAACTCTATCAATGAAATGGATGGAACAGGATACATTAACCCAAAAAATTGCAGAACCTAACTTAGTGCCATGAAAACACAAACCATAGTTTAAATTAAAAACTCAGCTCTACAAAATGCGATTCCAACATGGATAAAGTAGTACGAAAAAGCGAAAAAAATTCAGGGTTAAGAAGCTTTAAAATTTTACGCACTAAGAGAGTTTGGAATTTCATCCTTCAGCCAATGATATGAGTGTATAACATCAATGCAAACATCATGACAACTAATGCAAGGCTTATTGTATTCAAATTTCATAACTTTGTCATTCCTTATACAACCATTCTTAATCATCAACACAAGTCAAAAATCATTCTAAATAGGAAAAATACACAGACACATTTCGATCTATGTAGTGACCACTCATATATCTAATATCTAATAGAAAGTAGAATAATTTTGGAAGTATAATGAAGTGAATTCAAAACTCAGGTATCATTAATTGTTACAACAATAGGAAAAAAACACAAATGTAGCAACCACCAAAACCTGCAAAATTGATCATTTCTAAATCATAAATATAACAGTACAAAGATTGCACAGAGAAGTGGAGAAGCCACAACATAGTAAACACATTGCACAGCCATGTGTGTAGCATGAGCTAAGATGATTATGTGTGTAGCCTAGTAGAATAAAAAAAACATTTTTCCTTTTGATTGGATATCGCTTTAAAAAAGTTTCAATCAGATGAAAAGTGCTTATTAAAAAGCTTCCAAATAGATGAAGTTCTTTAAAGCTATTTGAATTAAGAGACTGCACAGAGATGTTAACCTTGAAAAGGTTTCCATTAATTCCAATATTAAATGAGTGTATGTATACCTCTAAAAGCACATGAACGTAGCAGAAATCTCTTTTCGCCAGGCTAAAGTAAAGTTAAGAGAGAGCTAAGTGTGTTGAAAATTGGTAAGTGTACTTCTAATTAACTCTCTAATCAAGCTAACCTCCTACCCTTACTATTAACTAACCAATTCTATAACTTGCAGGGTCCTATCAGGGGCTTTTAAAACTTGGAAGGAAATCCAGGTTTCACATCCTATTTGGACTATTCCTTATCATGTATAGTCAAAATATTGGATTGAACCTGTAATTAAAATCCAATTCAGATATATAGCCAATTGAAACCCAAAAAAGGCATTATATTTTACTTTGTACATGACTGAACGCATATATTGGATAAGTGTTTGTGTGTGTATTAAAAATGTGATTTGCTTAGGATACATCATGTCAAATTAAAAAGAAAAATTGATGCCAGTCCAAGATATCAAACAATAAGGAGTGCAAACTAATGAAATTCATTGATGGTATTAGTGCGAATGAATAGGAAGGGAACAATAACTTAGTGGCGGAGGGGATTTTCCAAACAGTTAAAAATAGATCACATCAAACCCTATTCATGAACATCACAAAATGTTTAATATTAAGGAAAGAGTTATAGAGAAAGAGAGCACACTCACAGGCTCAAGGGTTAGCACGATCCAAGGGTTGTCAACTCACGTCAACTTCCCTAGTCTGAACCAATCCCAATAAATGGCAAAATAAAAAATTAGCACCCAAAAAATGAAGCTTAAACAATAGATTAGATCCATAATCAGTGAAAATAGAAGAACAGGGAGTGGGGAGAAAGAAGAGAAATAGAGAGGGAGGGAAGCAATCAGCTTGTGAGAATATGTGAGGTTTAAGGATAGGAAAATAAATGAGTAAGGGTTTGTGAGATTGAACTAATGAGGCGTGGTCCAAGGGCCGAGAGGCCACTAGCGGCTTAGCGGTAAAGGGTTCATTGACCATTATCAGGTTCCGGCGAGGATATTGCATAGCTCAAAGGTGTTGGTAGTGGTATCATTTGGGTCTTTCTAATTGGAGGACGTTTGGTGTGGATCTCGACAACGACGACATGTTGGGGATCAAGGTAGGGGATACAATGGATTAATAGAAAGAGCAGATAGAGGGAAAAAAAGGTGAGAGAGAGAGAGAAATAAAAAAAATATGAGGGGCTAGGAGAAAAACCAAATAAAGTGGGAGCCAAATAAGGATACTGCAGACATAAAGGACGAGCCTTTAAGGGAGAACATAACCTCCTGATCAACAAACAACATATGCATGGCGAAGGGATCATCAGGGGTGGCTACTGCAGACATCTTTCAAAGTCTTATGAGCTTCACTCGCAACCTCCAATTCTCCCTTCTCCCACACAGGATAGCCACCTTATGGAAACCAACGGAAACCAAAGCCATCGTTGCGTAATTTTGCAAACGCTGTAATACTTGGAAAGGATAATTTGTTAATGGTAATAGGTTTGGAAAACATGGTAAGCTATAGTGAGGGGATGAGTTATCAACAACAACTTATATTAGGAAGGGTGGTCCAACAGTGTTTATTTTGCTAAGCTAAATATCCCTCCAAAATTTACTGGATTTAAAATTCAAAAACAGCATGAGTGAATCCTTCATGACCCGCGATTAGATGGTACGCACGTGTGTTAGTAATGTTTAGCAACAAATCCCTCCAGATTTAGTGGGATTTAAATTTCAAACCATGGAGGCAAAATAAGTTTAATCTCCCGCCTGGAAATGTCACGTCTGCATTTCCCGTGCATATATAACCTTGTAAAATCCTGATGAATACAATTATTTTTTACTAAGTGAAATTACTACTTTTGCTTCTATGCCCATGCTGTTGCATTTGGTTTAATCACGTTGACCAGAAAATGGTTAGATTTGAACCACACTGTCAAGATTTATCACCTAACGATGTAAACTACAATCATAGTAACAATGGAATTAAATTCCGCCTTATAAGGAAACACGATTAATCCACTGGATAAAAGATAGGGTTGTGCAAAATGATCAATGGCAAAACAATATAACGGCAGAGTGCACACATTCAAGATTAAATTAATGCAATTAATTCCAATGAATAGTGATTAAATTAGTTTAAAAGCTATTGAATTGTAAAGTAATAGATTTCTTTAATAATTGAGGATTTCTTTTTTGTTAGAGGTTATTTGGTTTTATGACACATCACATTACACGAGATTGCCAATTGAGATTATTATGTCCATCTCAACTACCATATATGCATTTAACAGAAGAATTAACGGTGCACTAATGGAGAGACTAAACGGGAATGATTTAAAATTTTTAGGGGACTAGTTTGGATAAAAAATATTTTGTGGGATCAAATGGGACAATCGGGATATTTTTTAGGATCAAAATCATATTTTAGCCTACTATAGTATATAGCAAGTTACTACCAAGCAAAGGTGAGTCTCTAAATATTCTAGTAGATTTGAATAAGTCAAAATCACTCCACCTTATTTCTATGCTAACAAGGTTTTAAATAGATAACATTATGGACAATAAGCTTGGATTCATGAGAATTAATAGGTTAACCGCAAAAGGAAAAAGACCCATAAGTGTGCCCTGTGACACCCAGGAACAATGCATTAAATTTCATTTAAATTCATCATAGTGGAAAATATAATAAAATTAATGTGTTCGTGGTTACACTTGTTACTATCAACAACAAAGGAAAAATCCAACAAAAAGTTGGATACCCTTGCCTTCTCCAACCATTTACCATGGTTGCATAAAAAAATGACTACTAATAGGTACAACCACATCTTAAACATGAAATAACCCATTGACATCATTCAAAAAATTGACTAACATCCAATGTCCCGCCCAAATATATAGAGCAAATAGGAAAAATACCTTTCTCCTACTCACTGATAATTGGATCTAAACGTAGTTTAACTTCCTTCCTAGCACAAAGGTTTGAATTTCTTTCCCACCGCAATCAGTTAACCTAGTCTCATCAGGAGAATAACGATAGCTCTGGGTATTCTTTGATAGCTACATAAATAATTCCTCAAAATCACCCCTTCAGAAAAAGTCTTCTACACTCACAAACTTGTAACACAAAGGCTCAGTGGAGACACAAACCGCAACCTCGAAAAATAAGGTTTAGAATAGATAAAATTGGGTCTCATTCGAAAATTTAAAAACTTGTAGTACTAAAGGCAATATTACTTAAGTTCTAGTACCCAATTAACAAACTTGCTACAATAGTAAAATTTGTTGCCCTCAAAATGAAACACCTATAGCGATGCTCTATCCTAGTCGTCACCTCCTTTTGGGTTTTGTATTAAGGTGGTTTCACCCCTTTTGTTTTGGTTTTATTGTGTTTTTTTATACTCATTTTTACATTCTTTCTTATGTTTCTTTGTGTTAAAAAAAATGTTGATTTCATATTCCAAATCTCTTGTTGTGCCCTTTGGAAAACAATAAGCCAAACTCTCTTTCAACTTCATTGTTACATTAAAAGTGAACTCATGTAGAGTAAATGCCAAATATATTTTAGATAAAACTAGTTATAATACCCGTGTGTTGCACGGGTTTTGTTTATATTCACTAATATGAATTTTTTATGATAAATGTTAAGGTATTAATATAAGTAAGTTAATTTTATTTTTTATATTTTAAGAACATATTTTTAGAAATTATATTTTTTTATTAAAGAAATTATGTATGAACTACAATATTCAGGATGTTAAATTATGTGTTATATTTGTCAATAAAATGAATTTACAAACCTATTGGTGAATTCATTATTGAGAATATAATATATAATTGTGTTTGTTAAAAAACAAACACATATAATTGTGCATGGTAAAATACTGGTATTCGAAAATATAACAACATGTAATTCAATTATGATATTTTCCAGGTGAGTTTAAGGTACACAAGGAATTTACATCATTGATATAATGTTATAAAAAACGGACTATGGATATTGCAATTCAAATTGCAATTCAAAGAGCCGTTGATACGGTTGTCTCAATATTTTTGTTTTTTTAGAAGCGGTCCTTACAGTACCAGCTTGCCTCGATTCCATGTCTCCGTCCAAGCAGTCGTTGAGTTCAATACATATTAGTGCTCTTCAACACATTGTTGGAACTAGCCACAATAGATAGGCGTCTATTTAATCCAACAGTGGCTGATTGATCATCTTCATGCACAAAATGACAAAAACTTAAATCCTTCATTTTTCTAATGATCACTTCTCGTAATAAATCATGGACTTGACATATTTTAACTTTCCCATCAACGCAGATTTCTGATACCTGAACCAAACTTCTATGAATCAACTCGGACAAGTACTCCTCTGCAACTTGCTCTAAAGTTCTTCTCTCTTCAGATTTAACAAACCCTTCAGCTATCCCACGGAGAGCTTGAACTGGTAGAGGTACGGACCCTCTTGGTTGAGACCAGAAATGGTGGCAGGTAGGAGGAGGAGGAGGAAGAACAGGGGAGGAGGCATTGTTACTCTGCTTCAACAGAACAAAACAGAGTGTGTTAATTAATACTATTATGTGAAGTGGAGGAGGAGAGGAAGAGATGGAGTAAAGAGAAACAGTGTCTGTGAGTGAGTGCTACTACTCAGCTGATTACAATGTTTGGTTTCTTTCTTCTGCTTTGGCCATAGCATACAAAACTATAGTAGTATAGTTAGTTGTGACTTGTGAGTTGGCGAGAGTGAAATTTTTTGCTCTGTCTCTGTGTGATAAAGAAGGGTCTGTGAGGATTTATGATACTGTTATTGTCTTGTATGAACTTTTGATAATGCTATCATTAATCATTTTTGTCCACGTACCGGATTTGCATGGATTTGAGGGGGAAAATATAGAAAGATTCTGAAAAGAGAATATTTGGTTATGCCGTTTGCCGTCAGCCAGAGGACTCCGCCTAGCCTCCGGTTCTTCAGCGAGAAGAAGTAAGGTACAGGAGCTCCATGTGAGGAGAAGGCAAGTTGATGCGTTTCATTTTTTATTTCAATATTTTTTCTCTTTTTGTTTAATGGGATGTTAAGAATTAACTGGGGGAAGGGAAGAGCCTGGAATTGTTTTTCAATAGAGGAGCAGCGCCCACCATCGGTGCCATCACATCATTATTCTATTTTTATTTTTTATTTCTTTAATAATCTAAATTTAAAAAAATGAGATGAAAATATTGTTATTCAATTATTTTATTATCCATTTATTAAAATTTTTATTACCTCGGCCTAAGTATCAATGGATTGGACCCTTGATTATACTTTTCTTATTTTTAATTTCTTTTAAAAAAATTTAATTAATTAATTTTTAAATTTAACCTTAATGGTTCAAGTGGTACAAGTTTGGTTCCTCTTAAATAAAGTCTCGGGTTTGAGTCTTATGGATGGAAAAAATTTCCATCGAGAGAGTTAGCCTCACCATGCTCAATGGGACACCAACAATATTTTTCCAGAATTTTTTCTCATTACCCAATATTTTTAATTTAATTATCTTCTTTTAAATGTAATTAATTCACAGTAATTACCACAAATATAAAAAAAACACGAAAATTCACCACGGGAGCCAAGGTAACACCCAAGTCATGCATGCAAAATTTCACGTCAAAATTCATCCGTCAACCATGCAAGCCCCCCACTATCCATGGAAAGTGTACTTAGGGTTAGGGTTTGTATACTACCACCATCTACTCATCAGGGTCAACTAACCAGACACTTCGTTTCACCTCAACCTTCCACCACATACTTCAACATGCTCAATGGGACACCATCAATATTTTTCCAGATTTGTTTCTCATTACCCAATATTTTTAAATTAATTATCTTCTTTTAAATGTAATTAATTCACAGTAATTACCACAAATATAAAAAAACACGAAAATTCACCACGGGAGCCAAGGTAACACCCAAGTCATGCATGCAAAATTTCAAGACAAAATTCATTCGTCAACCATGCAAGCCCCCCCACTATCCATGGAAAGTGTACTTAGGGTTAGGGTTTGTATACTACCACCATCTACTCACCAGGGTCAACTAGCCAAACACTTCATTTCACCTCAACCTTCCACCACATACTTCAATGTGCTCAATGGGACACCATCAATATTTTTCCAGATTTGTTTCTCATTACCCAATATTTTTAAATTAATTATCTTCTTTTAAATGTAATTAATTCACAGTAATTACCACAAATATAAAAAAAACACGAAAATTTACCACGGGAGCCAAGGTAACACCCAAGTCATGCATGAAAAATTTCAAGACAAAATTCATTCGTCAACCATGCAAGCCCCCCCACTATCCATGGAAAGTGTACTTAGGGTTAGGGTTTGTATACTACCACCATCTACTCACCAGGGTCAACTAGCCAAACACTTCATTTCACCTCAACCTTCCACCACATACTTCAACGTGCTCAATGAGACACCAACAATATTTTTCCAGAATTTTTTTCTCATTACCCAAAATTTTTAATTTAATTATCTTCTTTTAAATGTAATTAATTCACAGTAATTACCACAAATATAAAAAAACACGAAAATTCACCACGGGAGCCAAGGTAACACCCAAGTCATGCATGCAAAATTTCAAGATAAAATTCATTCGTCAACCATGCAAGCCCCCCACTATCCACGGAAAGTGTACTTAGGGTTAGGGTTTGTATACTACCACCATCTACTCACCAGAATCAACTAGCCAAACACTTCGTTTCACCCCAACCTTCCACCACATACTTCAACATGCTCAATGGGACACCATCAATATTTTTCCAGAATTTTTTCTCATTACCCAATATTTTTAATTTAATTATCTTCTTTTAAATGTAATTAATTCACAGTAATTACCACAAATATAAAAAAAACACGAAAATCACCACGGCAGCCAAGGTAACACCCAAGTCATGCATGCAAAATTTCAAGATAAAATTCATTCGTCAACCATGCAAGCCCCCCACTATCCACGGAAAGTGTACTTAGGGTTAGGGTTTGTATACTACCACCATCTACTCACTAGAGTCAACTAGACAAACACTTCGTTTCACCTCAACCTTCCACCACATACTTCAACATGCTCAATGGGACACCATCAATATTTTTCCAGAATTTTTTCTCATTACCCAATATTTTTAATTTAATTATCTTCTTTTAAATGTAATTAATTCACAGTAATTATCACAAATATGAAAAAAACATGATAATTCACCACGAGAGCCAAGGTAAAACCCAAGTCATGCATGCAAAATTTCAAGACAAAATTCATTCGTCAACCATGCAAGTCCCCCACTATCCATGGAAAGTGTAGTTAGGGTTAGGGTTTGTATACTACAACCATCTACTCACCAAATGACCTCCATTGGCCAAGATATTATTAACACTTTACCACCATCCCAAATGGACCGTGAAATGATTTTTCTGGAATTTTTGGGAACTAGAAACTATATTTTGTGATTTTTCTCCATTTTTTCACCAAATAATTCACAATAAATACATTATAAGTTGAAAAAACACCAAAATTGAGTACACGGTGCCTCACCCACTTTGGGATGTCCCAAATGAAAGGTTGGTTTTTTTGTGGTCATTTGGTGATTTTTGTTCTTAAATTGTAATTATTATAAACTTTTTCCTACGAAAATTCAATTAAAAAAGCATGAAAAATTTTGTAAAAATTCATTTTAAGGAGAGATTAAAAAAATGACACCAAATTAAAGAAATCAGTGTATAATAGGACACATTGAATGTTAATTAAAATATAAAAATTTATAATACAAAAGAATATTCTATTTTATAATTATAATAGTTAAAGGGCTTATTTGTAAAATATAAAAATTCATGGAAACCTGCTATAGCATGTCACCCTAACTTGTGTACCGGTACATAAGTTTCCATAAACTGCACCGATATTTTACTATTCTTTATTATTATTGCATAATTTAACTTTATTCGATTTTTTTCGCAAGTCAAAAAGTCACTTAGATTCATAATTAAACTATTTACTTTTTTATTCATTGTACATCTTTTCAAAAATTAAATTTAATGTGGTATTGGATAATAATTTTAAATTATAAATATCATTGTTTCCTATTTATTTTGTTCCATTTGAATGATTTTTTGTCTTTTTTTATATTTTTCATTTATAAATTTAAGAGAGTAATAATTATTTTTTTTCTATTTTTATAATTAATAAGAGAGTTATAAATGGGTAAAATTGAGAGTTAAATGGTTTTTTTTAGTAATGTGAGGGAATATAATTTTTTATTGAATGAAAAAGTAGAAATGTGTTTTTGGTGTTGTTTTATGCTATGGTGGTGAATGATCCTAAATAGTTTATTAATAATATTAATAAATAAAATAATTAAAATAATAATCTATTTATTTAAATTTTAGATATAAAAAACTCATTATAATTTATTTAAAATTTGTAAACATATTTTGAATGTAAGAATTTAATTTGTTAATAAATAGATAAATGTAATTTTGTATACGGATTATGTAAGAGGTTTATTTGCAAAAAAAAAAAAATTATAAAAGGTGAGGTTTGGATTTGAGAGAAATCACATTTTGTGAGATGAAATATATTTAAGATAATTTCTTAAGAAATGGAAGGAACATGTTGGAAAATGTTTGACATGTCCTAATGGATGTAAAAATTGAATAGATAGTAACATTGTTATTGAATTGATATTTGACTTTTGGGTTCAATATGTATTGTTTATTCCCTGGACTTTTGTAAGGAAGACCTAAAAGCCAAAAATTATCTTACCGCAAAAGAAGAATACAGAAATGAAATTCATGCTCATCCCGCGGTATAGAGTTGTTGGTTCTTCCTTGGCAAAACACATTTTTAAGGATACTAATGGTAGAGCTTTTGTTGGATTGTTGTTGCGCATGATGCGGAGGGTCTCCAATGAGATGGATACTGGAATTGTGCATCCAAAGGCTCCTATTACAAACTCTTTTAATGGTATTGCTTGCAAGAAATTTTGCCAAAAAACCCATAATCACCTTCTTCAGTTCCATTGTTGCTATACCTGGGACTATTCTGCAGAGTTGCGATGAGTCTTTGACTCCGGGTGAAAAAAATAGTGATTAGTGTCTATCTTATAATAGAGTTTTTTTTTGTTTAACCACGGGTATCCTCCACTAGAGGCAATCCTATTTGTTCGAGTCGGAACATCAATCTCATGGTGGGTAATTCTGAATAAAAAGAACAATGAATGAGGGATAATTCTGAACATCCACATCATTTTGATAGAGTTTAAAATGATTTTGAATATGTAATAAAATAATTAATTATGGTTAATTCTGTTACGAATATAAAGCAACGTGAATCAATTTGTACAATAATTGTCTAGTGATATCTCAAATAATTGTGGTTGTATCTCTTATAAACATGAACATTTGGGTAGCTTTTAACTTTTTTTCTTAAAAATTGTTATTGCCTTTTAAATTTTCATTTTTTAAAGATAAAATTCTATTATATAATATTTTTAATATTTATAAATAAGATGTTTATTATTAGGATAAAATAAGGAGAATTTTTATTGTGATGCGAAATATTTTATTTCTTCAAGGTGGTAATCGCCTTACAATATTAAATATTTATACAGATAAATTTTAATTACAATAAAAAATTAATTCCTTAAAAGAAAATAATTTTTATTGCTATGGAAAATTAAGGAGAACTTGAATTGAATTACTTTCTTCTAAATTGTTATTACGCTAAGAATTTTAATATTTCTAAAGATAAATTTTAATTATTATAATAAATTAATTCCTTGAAATGAAAAAAAAAAGAGCTTAACATAAACATTGAACAATGGTTATCATAGGGGGAATTAACATATGTTTAATATATGTACTGAAACTGATCAATTTTAATTTAATTAATTATGTTAAGTAAATTAGGGAAATGGTTCAGATCTCTGTAACTGAAAAATTATAATTGAGTAATTATCCTATCAAATTAAGGGAGTGATTTCTCTTATAAATATGAATGATTGGGTTGCTTTTAACTTTTTCTTAAAAATTGTTATTATCTTTTCTATTTTTATTTTTTAAAGATGAAATTCTAATATACATTAATTTAAAATTTTTTCAAAATGAGATTTTTATTGTGACACAAAACTTTTTACTTCTTCAAGGTGGTAAAAGCTTAAAATTTTAGATATTTATAAAGATAAATTTAATTATAATATAAAATTAATTTTTAAAAGAGAATAATTTTGTTGCTACAAAAAATTAAGGAGGACGTGAATTGAAAAGTTTTTACTTCATGTACGTTGTTATTACGCTAAGAATTTTAATATTTCTATAGTTACATTTTAATTATTATAATAAATTAATTCTTTAAAAGTTTGAAAATAAAATTATGTAACATTTTTTTATTGGCATAATTGAATGATGACTCAATGGTTTCATGCAGGTCTCCTTGTGGACATTTTGTAACTTTTTTTATTGGCCTGAGACAATGATGATCCAATGATTTCATGCAAGTCTCCTTTTGGTGTGTGATTTTGAGCTAGGTGAAGGCATTCTATAGCGTTTTCTTGGCATAATTGAAAATTCATTTAAAATTAATAAACTTAATGACATGAAGTTAATATTTGGTTCAAGGTAATTTTACATATAGATATAGATAGATAACAATAAATTGAACCACATATTCTTGGTTTCCCTTTTGGTGAGTACGTAATACATACACAAGCTCTAGAGCAACTCCAACGGAGTTGCTAGACAAATATCTGTCAGAAGAAAAGAATTTACCTGCGAGATGTTACCATTGGAGGAGAATGGCCCGCAAGAAACAACATCTAACTGCACATACCGTATCTAGATGACAGAAATGGGGCCAACTATTTTTTTTTTAGTTTTTATACATAGGAAATGAATTTAGAAAGCTACAAAATAAAAAGTGAATAAAGTGATGCAATGTCTGGTTTACAGTAACAGTAAAAAAAGGTAAAAAATGGCTAGATAAAAAAATTAATGCAACGACTATTTTAACGGGAAAAAACAATAATTTTTTTCTATAAAAAGGGAATGTATGTGTAATTTTTTTTACAATCAAACAATCCGTTCACTCAAATTTTCATCTTTGTATTTCCTTGTCTTTCAATTAAACCATCATTTTACTCAAATTTTCATCTTTGTGTTTGCTTGTCTTATTTTCATGGATCCCAATTAATACAATCCCAATATGTATTTCAATTGGATGCAAAATTTTCGACCTTCAAATGCTCAAAATGTTGAAAATTCGTCTTCAAATTCTCCACACAACTCAAATGTTGTGAATTTTTCGCAGTATCCATTTCATGGTTTCTTTCCACCAAATATGCCATTTATGGGTAATCCATATGCAATTTCACGTCAGAGTAGATTAAATTTTCCATTGCCAACAACTAGTCCACTAGGTTTTGGTGGGGCTTCAAGGAGGAGTGGTGGTGGAGATTGCTCCAATCAACAACCACAAATACCGGCAAGAGATTGTGATGTTAAAAATAAAAATTTAACATACTAATATTTAAATTTGTGATGAATAATAAATTAATATAAAGTGAAGTAGATTGTGGGGTTCATTTAAAAAATTTTATAAAAATGCTGGATTTAAAGAAAAAATTAGTTGAATTACTTAAAATTATAAAGATGATATGACAATATAAAAACATGTAAAAAATTATAATTTATTCAATCTAGCAATTCATGTAAGTTACTCGATTGCCTAAAATTTCTCTGGAAGGGTTAGCATAAAAAGGATGGAAATAAAGTATAAGAAACAATAAATTAATCACACTTTTCTCTTAATCAAAATAAAAACAAGACATTCTCTGAATCAAAAAAGAGAGAGGAACATGGTGTGAGGTTTTCAATCGAAAAGGGAATGACATGTCAAAGGACATGGATAATTAATGTTGCTTTTTATTTGTATAATTTTTGCACAGGGACAACGAAGCAAAGAAGGTGCGACTGAGTTTTCTAGGGGTAGGGCTCAGACAGCTCCTGCACAATAACAGACTTCAATTCTTCTTCTTCCCTTTGAAATTGAATGAGCTACATTTTCTCAACCTGACGATTTTTACTTTCTACTGTGAACATCAATCCTCATCTTCAGAGACACTATAGTTTATCATACTTTCCCTTAACACCCAAAGGTCTATTGACTTCATTTCTTAGGTTTCGTTCACCTCCACACTCAGATTTTTTTGTTCATTTCATATGAATATATGATACTTGGGTGTGGTTGAAGCCATTATGATAAGCCCATAATTGCAGCTTTTAAGACCTCAATTGCCTTCCTTTCGCGGTAAAACATCTGAACCGTCTAACATTCGATTAATATACATATCTCACGGCTAAGTTAACTTATTTTTCAACTCCCGCACGCCAACGAACCAAAGTTTCAACGGTCAATATTTTAGGCAAAAAGTGGTTATTAATTCAACTCTGTCATTATTCACCAATCACCACTATATTCTTTGCAGACTCTGCACAGTGCATACTCATACACCATAGATGGAGATGGAGTCAACAACCCACAACTACAACTACAACTACAACTACAAGCTCCTCTTCATCATGAACCTCGTTTTCTTCTACTTTTGCTTCATTCAAAGCTCTCTCTCAGTCACAGCTTCTTCACCATCTGCTTTAAGATCAACCTATACATTCCCCAAAGAAGCCCTCCCCACCAAATCAGGTTACCTCCCAGTGAGCCCCACATCCTCTTCCTCCATTTTCTACACTTTCTATGAAGCACAAAATTCCATTTCACCTCTCTCCCAAACCCCACTTCTCATTTGGCTCCAAGGTGGCCCTGGCTGCTCCTCCATGATCGGCAACTTGTTCGAGCTTGGACCCTGGCGTGTCACAAATTCCCTTACCCTTCAACCAAACCCTGGTGCTTGGAATCGAATCTTTGGCCTTCTTTTTCTTGATAACCCCATTGGAACTGGATTCAGTATAGCCTCAACACGAGAAGAAGTCCCAACCGATCAAAACACAGTTGCCAAACACCTTTTTGCTGCTATAACAAGTTTTCTTCAACTTGACCCTGTTTTCAAGCATCGCCCAATTTATATTACTGGGGAAAGCTATGCTGGCAAGTATGTTCCTGCAATTGGGTATTACATATTGGAGAAAAATGCTGAGTTAAAGGTCTCTGAGAGAGTGAATTTGGCTGGTGTGGCAATTGGGGATGGGTTAACAGACCCTGTAACTCAAGTGGTTACTCATGCTGCCAATGCTTACTATGTTGGATTGATCAATGAGAGGCAAAAGAATGAGTTGGAGAAAGCTCAATTAGAAGCTGTTAGATTGATCCAAACAGGGAATTGGAGTGAAGCAACGGATGCGAGAAGAAAAGTCTTGGGAGTGTTGCGCAACATGACAGGGTTGGCTACTTTGTTTGACTATACAAGGAAAGCTCCTTATGAAGAGAATTTGGTTTCTCAGTTCTTGAACTCTGTTGAGGTGAAGAAAGCCTTGGGTGTGAATGAATCGTTTGTGTATGAGAGATGCAGTGATATTGTTAACGCTGCATTACATGATGATGTGATGAAAAGTGTGAAATATATGGTGGAACACTTGGTGAGGAGGAGCAGGGTGTTGTTATATCAAGGTCAGTATGATTTGAGCGATGGTGTAGTCCAAGTAGAAGCTTGGGTGAAGACAATGAAATGGGAAGGAATTGTGGAGTTTCTGAGTGCTGAGAGGAAGATTTGGAAGGTAAATGGAGAGCTTGCTGGGTATGTACAAAATTGGAAGTCTCTTACTAATGTTGTGGTTTTGGAGGCTGGGCATCTTTTGCCTCATGATCAGCCTGTGAATTCTCAAGCAATGATAGAAGACTGGGTTTTGGAAAGGGGTTTATTTAAAACTTGAAAGTATGCGATCGTGAAATTCCACTTGGTTGTATTTGTAGTGAAAGATAGAAGTATTCAAAGTATATGATTGCAGGAACTATATTCATAGATAATGAATAACTTTCACTTGGTATTATCGTTTATCCCTTAGAAATGAATTTCTTTACAGTTTCATGTTCTTTAAGTATATTTGTTACTTGTTGATGGTGCTGTTGTTACTATGTTACTCCCCATGGTCCTTTTTATAAGGCACTGCTAACTGAATTACACATACCAATAAAAATGGTTAAAGTTAGTTAATTTTATTAGAGTTTTAAAAAATAACTTTACTTTCTAGTTTTACCCTTATTTAATAGCATTAACTAACTTCGCTATCATGTAATAGTTGGAAAGATAATAAAGGTAAATATGGAAAATGATAATAAATGCTGCCTTGAAATTGTAAAGTGTCTTATAAAAGAGACTATAAAAACATGTAAGAAGTACCTTGTAGAAAAGACCGGAAGGAGTATTAATTATCATCATCATTACCAACTCCGTTCATTTCAAGTAGTACATGTTTTTTATTTTTTTACTTTAAGTAAGGTTTCAGGTTCGAGTGTTGTGGATAAAAAAAATCTAGCCCTGATGGGAGAGCTAGTCTCATCATGATGTGAATATTCCCGACTCGAACAGCATACCTGTAGTTAAAAAAAAATTATCATCATCATTGTTATTTTGATTCTTATATTTAAATTTATCATAAATATAATTATTTATACAAAATGAGAGCATGAAAACTAAAAATTAATTTAGTTAAATACCAGCCACAAGGAAATATTACACGCCTTTTTATATTGTGGAAAATAGAAAGCAATTGTAATGTTTGTATAAGATTTTCAGAATAAATTCCTAAACAAGAAAATAGCAAGAATACTGGGTCATGTGAAAGACCTGGCTTCTGGTGGGTTGAGAAATAGAAATGTAAAGTTTTGTGATTCATCCTTGGAAACAGGTGTATTGCTGTAAGGGGCCTATTAGAAAGCATCATACTAAAGCCGGTGAAAAGTCTTTGTGACGGGTGGGGATCCTCTCCCATTGAAATCAACTAGTGAGTGACCCGTAATATGAGATAAATAATAGAGTTAAATATTAAATTTAGCAAAGAATACATTTAAAAGTAATTATAATAATAATTATTAAATCAAAATAAAAAAGAAAAAAAGTACCTAAACAATAATGATTAAAATAAACTTTATGTTAAAGAAGTTAATAGGAAATGTACTTGAAGAGTTCATGATTTTGTATATATTGTTTTTAATATTAGTGCATACATAAAAGAATTGGTCCTCGGATATGAAATGAAATCACTATATCAAAAATTATAAGCAGCCACTCAATGAAGTTTCCTGAAAAGCCTGCAAAAAAATGTGGAAAGGTCATAAAAAAGATTAGTATATGGTATTCATTGATTGAAAACAAATATATATAACATGATTTGAACAACAACAGCAATAATAATAGTAATAATAATAAAAGAAATGAAGATCAACCTAATTTAAATTTTGAAAAACTTTATATACAACATTTGAAGTTGTATCTAAAATATTATGTTCATCATCACATATGAGTAATTACAATCCCCATCTGTTCGTAACTTTGGATACTATAACATATAATTGTCCATGGGAGAAGATAAACTTTGGCAGATAAATTCCAACATATTTCAAAGATTGTCCTTGACTTTTATCGATAGTCATTGCAAATGATACAAAGATAGGAAATTGTCTTCTCTAAAACTTAAAAAGGAATTTTATTAATCTAAAGGAGTCAATGACAATCTAGAAATAAATACTTTTGGGCAACATTTATTTCAAAAATGAATTTTGCTTCTAACACATAGGTCCCTAAGTGAGTAATAATAAGCTCAATACCATTATAGAGACCTGAAGACTAATTGATGTTTCTCAACAACATAAACGGTGCACCAATTTTCTACATCTTAATTCAATTTTATGTTCAATATTAAATATATTTTTTATATTACAATTTATTTTTATCAAAATATTGGTTTAGCAAATCGCCTCACGTATTGAAATGTTTTATTTTTTATTATTTCATAAAGAAAAACTTATACTATTTATTGAATACTTATTGGTTTAAACTTAAGTTAAAAAATTATTACAAAATATAAATATGAGAAAAAAGATTAAATTTATCTTTGTTTAAGTTTTTTGGAAATATCATAGAATCATTGAAGTCATTAAAAAGTTGGCATGTATGAAAATTTGACAACTAGAAAAATATATAGTAATTGAAGTCATTGAAATTAAAGTATAATCATATAAATTTTCACCAACGGGGGTTGGTTCAAGTGGTACATGTTTGATTCCCCTTAAGTAAGGTCTCGGGTTCGAGTCTTGTGAATGGAAAAAAAATCCTCGCTGGGAGAGCTAACCCCACCATGATGTGGATGTTCTCGGCTCGAACAGGATTGCCTCCAGTGGAGGATACCTTTGGTTAAACAAATTTCAAAATTAAAAAAAAAAGCTCTATTTCAAACTTTTAAAAAAATTTAAAGAAATTTAAGATAATAACGATTAGACAAAATCATGCATATATCAAATTTCAAATACATACAATTTAAATTTAAAACATTTTAAAATCAAATGAATCCATTTCTTAAAAATTGTAAACTTTTATAAAATAATTTTAAGAAAATAAAATTAGATTTTTTTTTGGTCAACGAAAATAAAATTAGATGAATCCATTTAAGTTCATTTTTCTGGGCTTGTCTCGCTCAAGCGAAGCGAGCCTGCTAATTCTTCAAAACTTTCTTTTTGTTTCCTGGGTTGTCTTTTAAGCTTCCTAATTCTCCCAACTCTTATATACCTGCAAAAAATCCACAATCAAGATGAAAATGATATCAAACTCCAAAGTGAAACTAAAATCAACAGCAAACTGAAATTCAATCAATAAAAGGGATGATTGGGGTTACAATGTCATGCATTTAATAGCTTAAAGTGCTCTAATTATAGCTAAATTCTACCGAACTTAAGCACCTATCATTATTCAATTATTTGAAATTTCAAAACACTTAGATTCACTGTATATAGGGTAAAAAACTTGTAACGGGGATTTTTTTTCTTTGCAATTCTTTTTTCTTTCTATTGACTGACAAAATTTTCATTTGATTTATAATTACAAGTCTTTTTTTTTAGTCAGCACAAATCTTATTAAGTTACAGGTTAATATACATAAATCAAATGAAATTTTTTTTGGTCAGTAGACAAAAGAAAAAGAATTAGTAGAGACCATGTGACAAGCTGATGTGACACTCTATTAGCCACGTCAGCTTAAAGTTAACAGAAGGGACCAAAAATGTTAATACATGTACACTATCAATGTAAATAAGTTTTACACAGAAATTTAATGATGCGCTACCATATCATTTATTGAATTTAATAACACCTTAAGTGTCATATTCATTAAATGATGTGACGGCACACCATTATATGTCTGTGTAAAACTTTTTTACACCGACAATGTATACTAATTAAATCCATAAAATATATTATATTCATAATCCAATTAACTTATATAATATTTTTTTCCCAACACAGGTACTGTTTAATTCTCACACGTATTCACTCACTGAGTCACTGCACGTATTCACTCACTCACTGCACGTATTCACTTTGCACATACTATTTACTTGCAGAACACATCACACTGGAGGCGCTAAACTGGTTAGCGCCACAGCTCCATGCAAGGCGCTTTGCAGGTTATCAGGACAAGAATAAAGTTGAATATTTTAAAGACAAAAAATAGATATAAGTCTTCACACTTCCCAAGAGAAGACGGGTGAAAATTAATTTATTTCACCTAATAATAATATGCTCCATCGGGTGAAAATTAATTTATTTCACCTAATAATAATATGCTCCATGAGGTATTAAGTAACAATGACGGTGCAGAATAGAATGATTTTGAGAATTATAAGTGTGTGTTAATGAGATAAAAGGAACTACAATTTCCAATTAGAGAAATCGTAAAAGAATTGTAGATCCATAGGACATCCTGTTGCAATTGCAAATTACTAACAATTACAATTTTAGATTGATCAGTTACTTGTAAGCATGAATTACCCTCACTAGAATCCTGTGATCCTCAATGACTGAACTCAACTTTCTGTTGGAAACATTGCCCTTAAGCAACAGAGATACTATAAAATTACTAGTATTAGACTGAGAAATACATGCACAATCTTTTAATCCTTTATTATTCTAGATGTAAAACGCCACAACACAGGCATTTGAGATGGATCATAAAAGAATTTTGTGTGATGTTCTCTTTCTAGCTATCAATTAACCGGTTATAGAATCTCTTACATCATTGATTTTCTGTGTCTTTTTATTTAAATTTTTGTGTCAAAATAGTTTTGTTGCTGTCAGAGTGATGAATGAATATGAGTACTAATATTTTAGTTAAACAACTTGGAGCATTAGGCCTTAGATTGATGCATTGCAGGACCCTGAAATTAGAATATTTGGACCTGTATTTGATCCCCTGGCCCATCAGTGTGAAGCCTGGAAATTGGGAATTGCCATATGATGAGGATCTAATAACTACATTCGACTTAAAGGGTGTGTGGGCAGCAATGGAAGAGTGCCAGAAACTAGGCCTTACAAAATCTATAGGAGTCAGCAACTTCACTTGCAAGAAACTTGAAAATCTACTCTCATTTGCTACCATTCCTCCTTCTGTCAATCAAGTAAGCTAAATGAGCTCATCTTGGCCATCTTTCTAATTTTCTATTTCACCACTCTTGATCATATATTTGCCACCAAATAGGTGGAGATGAATCCTGGTTGCCACCAAATATCCTTTACTAGTAATTTACAATTGCACACTAACCGGATCCTGTTACATCCTCAAATCAAGTGTTTAAGTTCAATTAATTAAAGAAAGTTTAAATTCTCCTAATCAGTCAACTTTAAATAATTCACTTAATATCAATCAACTTTTCTGGTAACATGATTAATGATTGGAAGCTTAAAACCAAGCCTGAAATGCCTGAGCAACACTCATTAACCAATAACCATAGATATATTACTACTATTCAGTATTCACATACTCAAAGCACAGAAAACATTAGAAGCATTGGCCAAAGTTAGGGGTGCATTTGTCTGATGTTCTGCCACGACACTGGTTACTATATTGACAAATTGCAGTTCCTTTATGCCTCCTCTATTAGGTAAGCTCTGGACAAAATAGCAAAAGAGAAACACTCCAATTCTACAAGTACGCTGCAGAGTTTCACACTCATTCTGATTCTGAGGAAGGACAAGATTACGTGAGGCTAGCTTATTTCATTTCACTTATTATATGTGATATGAGAGTAAAATTAACTAAACTAATGTCATTTAAGGGGAACCTCGGTTAGAGTGATAATAAGATAAGAGATTTTAGGGAATCAAATATCAATCCTCGAAAGGGTTCTTCTTCCTTAACATCTTAATCATTTCAACCCCACCAAATTTACCTTCGCCTTTTCCTTTCCCTCATAACAACAGTGATCATCAAACAAGAGAGAGAGAGGAAAAAAAACAAAAAACGAAAAGTGACCAACTACGGTCTCTTCCTACATCTCCTGATCTCTTTCTCTCTCAATTGCTTTACAAAGGGTCTCAGTCGTCTCACACTCACATGATTATTCAATTATCCATATCCTAAACCCTAAAATGAAATCACAAAGACAGATCATAATTCTGATAAGTCTAGCCCCTTCATTGTCACAAATCATAATCATAAGCCCTAAAATGAAATCACGAAGATGCATTTCAAAAAGAAAATGAAAACAAACCTGAGATTGAGGAAGAGAAGAAGCTGAGGCAGAGTGAACGAGTCGCTGTGTTGCGCTCGAAGGGAAGAAGAAGCTCGTTCGCAATGAAGAAGAAACGATGACGAAGTGAAGGCAATAACAGGGAAATGGAGCAACTGTTATGCACAAGCAAACCAAAAATGGAGCCTCGCCAGTAAACCTGCTATGCATTTTAGTTTTTTATACACTCCATCGTAAAAGACAAAATATTGGATATTGAAAATAAATAAAACTACAATTGGGTAAACACTGATTTAGGACCGATAAGTATTTTTTATTAAGAGTAAAACGTCATTTCAATCCCTGAAAGTGTAACTCGCTGTCAAGTTAGTCTTGACCGGGCAAAAATTAAAAAATAGACCCTAAAACTGTATTCCGTCTTGCAAGTTAGTCCTTCTGTTAAGAGGAACTAGTTAACGGTGTTAATTGTGCTTGTGTGGCATGTTAAATGCCACCCTAACACTCCACGTGTCATGCTTGTGTAGGACAAGGACCAAATTGAATGTGCAGTGGAAATTACAGGGACCAAAACGAAAAAAAGTTAAAATCGTTTTATTCTTTGTAGCAGCGCAACAATAGTGCTTGCAACAGCAGCCCACTGCCTCGTTGCATCACCAGCATTCTTTTGAGGAACTTGCAGGACGAAATGGCCAGAAAATGGAGACGATCCCTGTGGCCCTCCTTCATGGCCTTATGTGTTCTGCTTTGGAGGTAGAGTCACTCAGATTCAGGCTAAGAATCTGGGTCTTAAAGGATCATTGCCTCCAAACTTTAACCAGCTCTCAGAACTCCAAAATTTGGGTCTTCTACGCAACAACCTCAGCGGGATGTTGCCCACTTTCAGTGGATTGTCCAAATTGCAATTCGCTTTCTTGGATTACAATGAGTTTGATGCAATCCCATCTGATTTCTTCAATGGACTCACCAGCATTAGGGTCTTGTCTTTCGAATAAAACCCATTAAATGCTACTACAGGGTGGTCATTTCCTATGGACTTAGAAAATTCAGTGCAATTAACCAATCTCTCTCTTGTGCATTGTAATTTGGTTGGACCATTGCCTGATTTTCTAGGCACATTGCCTTCTCTCACAAATTTAAGGATTTCATATAACAGAATTTCAACTGGGATTCCAGCTAGTTCTGGTCAATCTTCAATCCAGGTTTTGTGGTTGAATGATCAAGATGGTGGTGAAGGTGGTGGGATGACAGGTCCTATTGATGTTATTGCTTCAATGACCTACCTGAGACGGGTTTGGCTACATGGAAACCACTTCACTGGGACAATTCCATAGAACATTGGAAATCTAATTTCCTTGCAGGAGCTCAACCTTAACGGCAATCAACTTGTTGGCTTGATTCCAAATACCTTGGCAAATATGGACCTTGAGATACTGGTGTTAAATAATAACAGGTTCATGGGTCCAATTCCAAAGTTTAAGGCTACCCAAGTATCTTATGATTCCAATCTCTTTTGTCGGTCTAAGCCTAGACTTGAATGTGCCCCTGAAGTTACTGTTCTACTGGATTTTCTCCACAATCTGGATTATCCATTATTCCTCACTACTAAATGGTCTGGTAATGAACCATGTGGAGAGCCATGGTTTGGATTAAACTGCAATCACAACTCAGAGGTATCTATAGTCAATTTTCCTAGACAAAAGCTCAATGGTAAACTAAGTCCCTCACTTGCTAAGTTAGATTCACTCATTGAAATCAGGCTTGCAGGAAACAATATAATCGGGAATGTTCCTAATAATTTAGGACAATATTCTCAGCAAACAGTTTACTACTTCCAAAGTTTTGAGGAACTTCACACATAAAAAAAAGGACCCTCCTTTAATTCAATTTTGTTAACAAGAGCATGAAAATAAAGCTGAAATAAGCATAAATTGGAGATAAATTGATACAAATGGAATTCCCAGTTGTTAAGAATCCATTAGGAGCAGGAAATTGAAAGCTTACCTATGAGAAAAAATGGTCAACATTAGAGCAAGTGTAACTTGAACAGAAAAACCATATCACAAGTACAGGGGACTTTGAAACTGTCTCTATACTAAACCAGTGCGACTAAAAAGCTACAGAGCACAAAAGAACACATTGGCATCTCCTTGGAATTACATAAACGATGATTGTAAGCAAAGCAAAATAGAAGAAAAGAGTTTCTATCTTCTTCTGCATGTATCTCTTTCTTAAAAATTATTCATCATACCTGATTGGACATATGAACTGCTTGCATGGCCTGAGTATATTCTTCGCATTTTTGTTTCCAGAAGAGAGGTTTGGATCCTTTCTCTTTAGGGGTGGCATCAACAGTCCGTGTAATTTTATTTCTCTGCTCATCTTCATCAACAATTACAATTTTTAAAGCACCATAATTTGGAGGACTCCATGTCTTTAGGGTTCATCTACAAACTTCCCAGATGCCCTTTCAATTTAAAACGATTTTAACTTTTTTTTATTTTGGTCCTTGTAATTTCCACTACACATTCAATTCGGTCCATATAAATATAACACATGGAGTGCCAGGATGACATTTAACGTGCCACACAAGCACAACTAACACCGTTAATTAACTCCTCTTAACAGAAGGACTAACTTACATGACGGAATATAGTTTAAGGTTTATTTTTTAGTTTTTGCCCATTCAAAGACTAATTTGACAGCAAATTATACTTTTAGGGATCGAAATGACGTTTCACTCTTTTATTAACGATACATTTTCTTTCAAGATTCTATCGTATTTCATGAAGAAATATAAACTAATAAAAAAATGACATCTCCAAATAATTTTGTTTGAATGACAATTCCTTCTGTCGTAATATACCACTATTTTATTTGTTTTAAAAGTCAAATAATAAGGCCATCAAAATTCAAAACTATATAGGTTTATAATTTTATTTGATAACATTTTACAAAAATTGTCAAAAACTAGTATGTAACTCATGAAATTTACATGTAAATTTGTCAATAAAGCAAAGCACACAAATTTAAAATTACAGGAAAATTTTGAAATGTTATAAAGTAATTTTTTTAAAAAAACCAACGCATTAGCATTAACTACTGGTAACATATTTTTCTAATATGTATGACTCGGTCTGAATTATCTTATAAATAGTATGAGATGGAGTAGCGTTAAAACAAATAAATCTAATGACATTTATTAAATATTTTAAATTTTAAAATTATTTTATTTGTATATTTTTAGTTTCACAAGAATGACTGTTTAATATATAAGATATTTGCTAGTTTAATTATAAAATATATAAGATCCTTTCGAACCTCATTTTTCGTTCAATCTCTTACCTTCCTATCACATCAATTATTACTTCTTCCACATTCTCTCGATTTGCTTTTTTTCTTCCTGTCTCTCTATTTTTCTTACACTCCTCGCACCCAAAAAATGACTTTCAAAATTTTAATACTCTTAAAAAAGGAGTAAAAAGTCATTTTGGTCCCTGAAAGATTAGCGGTCGGTCAAGTTAGTCTCTGGAAGATAGAAATTACCAAAATAATCCCTGAATGATGCTAACGTCAATCAAGTTAATCCCTCCGTCAATTTGTCTCTGTTAAACTTAACAGAATGCCAGCGTAGCACGTTTTCTTTACACTGTGGATGCTGCTATGGCTTGGGAATCTTTCAGGGACTAGAATGAATATCTTTTCTCTTTATTTTGGTCCCTAACATTCAAATTTTATATATATAAAATTCTTTCATCTTTATCATATTTTTCACTTTTTCTCTCTTCTTTCATTTTTTTAATCTCCATTCTCTTTACAAAACATTTTTTCTTTATTCTTTTGGGGCTATAAAGAATGGAGCAATATTTTTCAAACTCTTTCTTTTTTTTCTCCTCTTTTTTTTGTTTCTTTTTTTGCCATTTTTTAAAATAGTTTTATTTTTTTTAATTTATTAATATATTTATTATTATTTATTTATTTTATTAAATAATAATATAGACCAAAGAAATACAATAAATGTGTGTTTTTTTGAAGGGTTAACATAAGTTTTTTATCATCATCATTCTACTTTGATGCTAATATATAACCAAATATACTATTTCATTCACCGTTTCTGTGCACATAATTAACCACATAAATTCAATTAATCAAATATCTCACTCTGTTGACCGCCAATGTATATACCATTAACCTCATTTAAAAATATGTTCACCGTTTCTGAACACATAATTAATCTCGTTTTAACAAGAGTTACAATTAACCTCACAAATTCAATTAACTAAAAATCTCACTAAGTTAAAAGATAATAAATAACTAAGAGCCAATGGAACCAAAAAGAAAAGAAGTCACAAACACAGACTAAATTTACGATCATCTTCAAACAAAATTAAGTGATTTGTTTGAAAACTAACAAAGTTAAGTATAAATGCTTTCTTGGGTTCTGGTTTTACAGCTTAACATATCAAGTTCAGTCGTTCAGTTGTATTTTATAATCTTTTCAAATGTCTTATTTGTATCTGGACTCTGGATTTTAAAATTATGTGCTAAATTTTGCAACCTCAGTACCTCACCATAATGTTACTAATTATTTTGATAGGATGTTAACAACTTACTTACCTTTTTCTATTTTCTTTTATGTAACAGCCGGATATGGAATGAGACTTGGTTGGCGAGTTTCTTCTACAAACCATGTAACTATGAGCTGTTTGTGAAGCAATCTTTGAACATGGAAATGGCTATTGTCATGGCAAGGGTATGGGTTATGATTTCTTTTATTGGTGTGTTTTATTAGCATATCTCCATCAATGGAATTTATCTTTTTAAGATCTTAATTTTTGTATTCAATAAAATTTTTTTACCTAGGATTCTGGCATGGATTGGATCATCCAGCAGGAACTCGAGAGTACTCTTTAAGACAGTTGCTAGCTGATGTGCCTGGAAATGTTGATATGGTTATTTTTCTTTTTGGGTTCCATTGGCTGTTAGTTGTTTATTGTCTTTTAACATAGAGAATTTTGGTTAATTGAATTTATGAGGTTAATTACAACTTTTATTAACACGAGGTTAATTATGTGTCTAGAAACGGTGAACATATTTTTAAATGGGGTTAATGGTGTATACATTGACGGTTAACAGAGTAGGATATTTGGTTTATTGAATTTATGTGGTTAATTATGTACACAGAAACGGTGAATGAAATAGTATATTTGGTTATATATTAACATCAAAATAGAAATAATGATGATAAAAAACTTATGTCAACCCTTCAAAAAACACACATTTATTATATTTCTTGGTCTATATTTTTATTTAATAAAATAAATAAATAATAATAAATATATTAATAAATTAAAAAAATTAAAACTATTTTAAAAAATGGAAAAAAAAGAAACAAAAAAGAGGAGAAAAAAATAAAAAGTTTGAAAAATAATATTTTATAAAGAGGATGAAGATTAGAAAAATGAAAGAAGAGAGAAAAAGTGAAAAATATGATAAAGACGAAAGAATTTTATATATATATATATATATAAATTTGAATGTTAGGGACCAAAATGAAGGGAAAAGATATTTATTCTAGTCCCTGAAAGATTCCCAGGCCACATCAACATTCACAGTGTAAAGAAAACGTGTCACGCTGGCATTCTGTTAAGTTTAACAGAGACAAATTGACGGAGGGACTAACTTGATTGACGTTAGCATCATTCAGGGATTATTTTGGTAATTTTTGTCTTCTAGGGACTAACTTGACCGACCGCTAATCTTTCAGGGATCAAAATGACGTTTTACTCCTTAAAAAAGAGTAATGATTTTTTCATCCTCCTTTATTTAACACTTACTTTCACAAATTATTATTCTTTCCATCCCTCTCTTCATTTTCTATTACAATTTTAGCTTTAGCGCTTCATTTTTTTATCTCATTATTACTTCTTACACTTCCCATAATCCAAAAATGAGTTGTCAAAGTTTTAATACTTTTAAAATATAGTCATGATTTTCCACGCTCTCTTATTTTATAGTTGTTTTCACACCCCCTTTTTCTTCATTTCCTATCATATCTTTCACCTTTTCTCTTCATTTTATTTTGTTTCTATCTCTCTTCAAAGTGCACTTCTGACACCATGAAAATAGACTATCAAAGTTTTAATACTCTTAAGAAAGAGTAATGATTTATTCACATTTCTTTTCACACCTCATTTTTTCTTATATCTCTTTTTTCCATTCCTATCACATTAATTATCAATTTATCATGTCTTTCACCTTATTTCTCTTCATTTTATTTTTTCCTTTATATGTCTCTCTTTTATACACTTGCACCACTCTTGTAATGAGGTGTCAAAGTTTTACCCTTCCTTTTACATATCTTTCTTTATTTCTCTCTTTCTAATCTATCACATGTTTCATTTTATCTCGGTTTTTTTTTTCTTTTTTATGTATCTCTTTCCTACACTTACTACGCTAAAAAAATAGTGTCAAAGTTTTAATACTATTTTTTGCACTTACCACACCCTAAAAATAATGTGTCAATGTTTTACACTTCCTTTCACACCTCAATTTTTCATCTCTATTTCTTTCTCATCACATCAATTATCACATCGTTTGTCTTATCTCCATTTTTTATCCTTCTCTTTCTATATCACCATATTCCACACCATCACATCAATTATCACATCGTTCGTCTTATCTCTCAATTTTTTATCCATTTTTTTACCCTATTTTATATAAATTATGTGTTTAGATTTCATTCCTATAATTATGGCGGAGGTTAATTTACACTCATCAACTCAATATTAACTTGGAAAATATTACGATTGACGAACATAGAAGATTGATTGGTCGTACAAATTTTAAACAGAGATTTACAATGGAGGAGGATATATTACCCATTTAATCATGGTTAAATATTCCTAAGGACCCAATTACTAGAGTGAACCAAAAATTATATAGTTTTTTTGTCGAGGATCAAATACAGCTACAATAAGCATCATGGTCATGAACAATAAAAGAGATTGGTAGATGTCTTTCACTTTCTCTTTTTTCTTTCTTTCTTTTCATCACTCTTCTTTATTCAGGTTATACGCCAAAATTGTGATGTTCAATAATTATTTTCCTCATTACAATGGATTAGTAGAATATATGATATTTTTTTTACTCAGATAAAGTCAGGAATACAAATAGAAAAACACTTTGCTCACTATTTCCTTTTTTCTTAGTGCTTCTTATCCAACACCAACAACAAAACATTGCGAAGAAAATGACAAGGATACATGTTTTTTCTATTAATAAGTTCACCCACTATTTAATTAATATATAACATTAATAGAATTTTCTAAAATACTAGTTTTTTAATCTGATTTTATTATATATTTATTAAAATACTCTCATTTATTTCCACCTATTTCATTTATTTTAGGTAATTAAATTAATTATCTGTAATATGAAAATAAGAGTATAGTTAAAAATGTTTTAAATTAATCTTAGATTTCTAAACTAACAATAAAAATTAAAATATAAGTAAAAATAAAAAATTAAATAACAAAAATTTTGAAATGGAAGAAGTAAATGGGGATACAATTTGTCAACACTCAACGACATTGTGAAAGGATTGAAACTATGACAAGGACTTATTGTATCTCTTCATTAAAATATTATATGTATTAGTACCAAATTCTACTTGTATTGAAAAATTCATTCATTTTAATATTAAATCATATCTTGGTGATAATTATATTATATTGTAGAGTAAATTACACTTTACTCTCCCGAGAAAAGCTTAAATTACATTATTCTTCCCTCTTATTACAACATATTAGTTTGATACTCGTGTCGTGCATGGGAGAAAAACAAAAGAAAATTAACATGATTAAAAATATGAGAACAATAATATCTTAAAAATAAAATGAATACAAATCTTGAAATATGATAAACTGAAAATAAATCAAATGTATTAAAATGATATTAATACAAAGTCATTGTAAATTTTTAAATATCTCACAATAAACAACATTGAATGTACAATTTGTACTTAAATCTTCGTGATTAATAAGAAGTATGTGGAGTCCTTCTTTACTCTTCACTCTTGAAAGTGCAACATACAGCTGCCCATGTGTAAATACAGGCCTTGGTAAATAAATTTCCTAATGAGATAGAGTCCGACCTTGGGATTTATTTATTGTCATAGCAAAAGATATGATCAAAGGGAATTGCCTCCTCTTGAATTTAATAGGTACTGTTTGATTACTTAGAACCAAATTAATTCTTGGAATAAGAACCATATGACCAACTTTAGTTCCAGTGACATTCAATAACATAATTTCCCAATCTCCTAACCTGCAGCCTGGTCCCATTGCAGAGACCATTTGATTGATCAATATTGCGCAACAGCATTACAGGAGCTCCTACCTTCAATTGCAGTTCAAGTGGGGGCAATCCTGAACAATTGATTACATTAAGCATTTCAACAGAAAAAGCTTCCATCTAAACCTCTAAAGATCCCTCTTCTATCTCTCAATGTCTTCTTTTAACAGACTTCTCAAGCTCAAGTGCGTGTGTGTGTGTGTGTGTATTCATGGATGATTTATCTAATACAATATAGATAGAGAGATAGAACACACATGGAGAAAATTGAGGACAGATAGAGAAAGAAGAGGAACTCAAAAAAACAAGAGAATCGCGCGCCAAAAGAGCCAAAAACGTTGCTCACAAGCTTACTCACCATTTCATTTATCTATTTGCTTTTGAACCACATTCTCTTTACTGTTTATCAAACTCTTTGAGTTTATTTTTGGGTTGTAATTCATTTGTAACTTAGCTTGAGCATCCAACTGTTGATTCACACTTTGTGTGTTTAATTAAACCTTAAGGTAAAACAACTCTTTTTCATCTATTTTTGTTGTTACTCCTGCACCAAGTTAGAAGTTGTTTCTAAAGTATGGTGTTGAATTGATAAAATTTAATCAATACTAGCCTAGATCAATTTCAAATAGATACAAGAATATAGCATGTTCATGAAATACAATACCTTAATAGAATTAGAGTTGTGTACCTGGAACAAGGAAATCAACCATTACGACGTCACCATGACAAGTGAGAGAAACTGCTCTCTTCCTAGTAGGAGATGAAAAGGCAGAATACAGTAAGGTATGTCATATGAACTGACTAATGGGGTACCAGTTTCTATTCCTCACCAGTAGAGACCTGGGACCTCTCAACAAGCAGCCAAACTGAACAACTCAACCCATCACGGACTATTAACAATAAAAGCCCAATATATTATCCATCTTTATAGGGTTAAATATGTTTTTGGTCCCTAAACTTTCACCCGAATTTGGTTTTGGTCCCTAACCTTTTTTTTCATTGTTTTTGGTCACTAAAGTTTTCAAATAATTGAAATCAATCCCTTCCGTCAACTCTGTTAAATATAGGGGTGACGACGGGGACTAATTGATGAGCACATTTTTATTCACACTTTGCATATTTTATCTTAGCTTTCTTGGACTCTAATTATCATTATATCCACTGTTATAAATGGAATTTACCAAATTGGACTTAATTGGGCTTTAACTCAAAATGTTGTTTAAATTCAGATTTTTAAGCCTACTGACCTGTCTGTCTTGTTTGCTTGATATATGGAGATGTAGGTGTCCGATTTGAGTGATTCCAGTGGCATTGGAAAGCTAAGATCCGGGGTTTTAATTTGATATGCTATTATGCTATATTCCATTGAGAGACGAGGTGCATTTTTCAGTTTGAAGTTGACATTCAGAAGTTGTCTAAAACTGAGCGGGAACAACAAGTTTCTTAAGTAGTTTCTTGAGTAGTTTTAGTATTTTGGGCTTGAAACCTGTTAGTCTAGGCCCATTTTACCTCTGCCATCAAATTAATCTTGTGGTTTAGGAGAGTAGTATAAATAGAGGTAGTTACAATTCTGTAAGAGAGCTTTTACTCATTTTACACAGATTGAAGTTTTAGAGACGCTTGCTCTCTCTTCTCTCTGTTTTTTCTAGGTTTCGTTCTTCTTCTTCTTCTTCTTCTTCTTCTCCTTCTTCTTCTGCATTTTCGTTTTGTTGTTCTTCCTCTCATGGAAGGTTAATTTCTTAGGATTGATTCTTGAGTGATTTCCAATCGTATTCTGAGGTTTATTTCAATTCAAATTCATATTTCAATTTCTGCAACTGATTCAATTTAATATTCTCCTTTAGAATTCTGGTTTTGAATCTTGAATTGTATTTGAATGCTTGTTGATGATTCAATTCTGTTCTTCACTAAGAATTCTGGTTTAGTTTGCTTAATTCTAAACAACCTACTGTTTGCTTAATTCAGGAGGTAAAGGATTAGAAATCTCACACCAGTACGCTTAGTCTGGTGTCGCAAGTTCGCTTAGTTCTTGAGTGAGATTATTATTGAATTGATTGACGCTTGTTCGTGTAAAAACACAAGGAAACACTAAAAGGGGGGGTTGAATAGTGTTTCTTAATAATTTATGGAAGCTTTCCACAAACGATTAAGTTCAAAGCAGTTTCAGACAGGTTTAGAAAGCTGTCTGAAGTTAAGAAGACTTCTGAAAGTAATTTTAAATAGGTTTTCTTGCTTCTTTTAAAATTATTGAAACAATCTTCAATACCCTTGGGTTAGTATAAATAAATTGACAAGAGATAAGGGATAGAAGACTTAGCCAAGAAATTTATCCTGGTTCACCCACTAACACAGTGAGCTACGTCCAGTCCCAATGGCAAACAACCACTGGATTTCCACTATATGAATATTCAGATTACAAGCTCAAATATGAGTACAGTCTCTCCAGACACAACGAGTATAGTCTCTCCAGACACAACGAGTACAGTCTCTCCAGACACAACGAGTACAATCTCTCCAGACACAACGAGTACAGTCTCTCCAGACACCACCAAGTATTCTTTTTCAGTCTAGCCTCTCCAGGCTCTTCAACTAAGTATTCTTTATCAGTCTAGCCTCTCCAGTAGAGGTGTCAAAATGGGCTACCCGGCCCGGTCCGCATCGGGGTTAGCGGGCTTGTGCGGGCAGGGCTAAAATACCCGGCTAAAATTCGGTCCTGTGAACTTAGTGCCCTAGCCCGGCCCTATGCGGGTAGCGGGCTTGTACGGGCCGGCCCAGTTAAAAAAATTAACTTATTCAAAAATGTTGCTCATTAAAAATTGTAAACAATTATACTTTTACAAAACTAAAAAAAATTACAATTTAGTTATAAAAATCATTTAAAAGGGGAAAAGCAAAATGAATTTGCATTCGATGAATCGAAATTGCTCCAAGATTTTTCCATTTTATAATAGTACTCAATTGATATGTAATTAAATTAAATTAAATAAACCTATACTGCACCTGTTCAAAAAATTGTTCTTCAAAATTGATTCTAAATTGTTCCAAGATTTTTCCATTTTATAATAGTACTCAATTGATATGTAATTAAATTAAATTAAATAAACCTATACTGCACCTGTTCCAAAAATTGTTCTTGAAAATAGGATTATAAATACATATTTGACAAACTTGGATTTGAGGAATTATATATATGCACTAATATAATAATATACTCGATCATAATTGCTCTAATTAATTAGTTATCTATCAAAAGAAAATCATAATTGCTCACCATATCCATTGACTTCACAGTAGAAATTTTGAATTTTCAGAACTTCAAACATTTTTAGATGGAAGAAAAATAAAAAATGGGCCATGCCAGCGAACTTAAGCATAACTCAAAAGCAAGGCAATTTTTTTTTTTTAAAAAAACGGGCCGCCCGTTAGCCCGATCGGGTAGCCCGGCCCGAACCCGCTTAAGACCGGGCTTTTTCATTTCCTGGCTAAAAAGCCCGGCAAAAATTCGGGCATCTAATTTAAGTGCCCAAGCCCTCCCATATTGCGGGTTCGGGCGGGCCGGCCCCATTTTGACACCTCTACTCTCCAGGCTCTTCAACTAAGTATTCTTTTTCAGTCTAGCCTCTCCAGGCTCTTCAACTAAGTATTCTTTGTTTCAGACAAGCCTCTCCAGGCTCAATATGCAGTATTACAACGAAATGTGTCTAAGCTTTTGAACTACACAAGTTTCAAGCTTAAGCAGACACAGTGCACAATAATAACTGAGGTATACTCAGGATATACAGATGATGTGCAAAGAAGATGAATCAGAGAGTTTTTCTAAGTAAAGCTCGCAGCGGAATATCTCTTAGGCTTTCTTGCAATAATTTCTCTATGTCTCTATCTTTGATGGTCTTCATGGAGGGGTATTTATACCCAATCTTCAATTCGTTGAAATACCACCGTTTAGAGATAGCATTAAATGCTATTTAATCCGTTGTGAGGCATGCTTATGAGAGCTTTGATATTTCTGACACGGTACAAGGTTGCTCTTGCCATAAAGCTGCTACATATGTTGCTGCAGAGGCTGCGTTGCAGAGATTTCCTCAGTGGTGTATGAAATTCAAAAATACTAGGAAAGGTCTCTGTGTTCCTTGCTATAAACGTGTTACGTGCAGCAGAGGTTCAGAAAAGTCTTCACAAGCTTCAGCAAAGGGTGCCACGTCATTAATGAGACTTCAGACACCTTCAACACTTCAGATGGGTAGTGCACTTCAGACGGCTTCAACGCTTCAGCCGTGTTGAACCTTCAGAAGGCTTAACTCCTCAGACAGGTTGAAAGCACTTCACATAGTCTTTATATAAGCTTATAGTGGCTTGCTAAAATCATAGATAAATCATTAAAACATATATGTATCTATGATAAACATTTTAACTCAAATTTGTTAAGCATTAAAACTTGGGAATTGAGCTGTCTTAAACATCATATTTTCTCTTATGATATTTTTGAGACTCAACATTCTCCCCTTTTTAATGATGACAAATTTGCTTAAAATACATAAATTTGAAAGGAGTTTTAAAGATAAAAGAATAGAATAGATAGCTCCCCCTCAGATGGTGATCTCTTAAACGTATTTACTCCCCCTGAGTCCTGTGATCACTTCAGATTCAGATTTTGTTAGTTTAATACTCCCCTTTTTGTCATCAATCAAAAGGGAATTCCAGAGCATAACAACAACAGCAAACATAGCAAAATCATGAAATATGAAAGAAAACAGCAAACATAAACACAACATGATGTGAGACACTGATTGTATTAATCAAAATGTTCAAAAAAAATTTTTTATCACTGAGCAGAAATAAACATGAGACATGGCTACACATCACTGACTACCCATCCTTCCTCAGCAAAGCTTCTTTCATGAAGGAAATCAGCTCATCTTTGGCCTTGTCAATCTGAGAGATGAGAGCAGTCTTTATGTCCTCTTGGCCACTTCTAATCTGCTGTTGCTCTTGAAGAATCTTATCTTGTTTAGCAATGAGATCAGCATTCTTCTTCTCTAGCTTCTCTATCTTCAGCCTGAGCTTTCTGTTCTCTTCTTCAGGAACAGGTGGTGCTTCATAAAGAATAATCTAGATGTGTCTGCACACAAATCTCAGCACATCAAAACCTGGAAGCAAACCATACTCCTGTGGATGATACACTGGAAAGAAGAATGTTCCAATGGGACACATAATCTTCCAGTCTTCATGAAATGATTCAGGCAGAGGTGGGAAATGGTCTCTGATGTAATGATATTTCACATTTATGAATTTCCCATGCCCTATGATAGAATCAGCATCTGGTCCAGTTGACCCAGAAGAGGATCCAGCATCCTCTCTGATCTTCCAGTAAGATGACCAGACTCTGTCTCTGAAACTGTGATCCATGCCACCACCTTGTCTCTTGATCGTTGCTGGAAGCTCCTTCCATTCGCTTGGAGTCAGAGGCTTGAAGGGAACAGGATAGGCCTTAGGTTCCTTGAACTTATCAGCAGGGCCTTCCTTCAGAGGGTACCTAGGAACAATTCTATCAGGTTGCACTAGAATCTTGGTGGTTGGCTTGATGGAAAATGTTCTAGGGGGCCTGTATCCTCTCATGCCAACAGACATCAGATAATCCCTTTCAAAGAGTTCACCTTCTGTGCATAGATGCCTGACAAAACACCAGTCTTCATTACTCATCTTTAGACAATCAGCATCAGAAAAGGGATCAAGTGGAGCCCACTTGTGAGCAGGTGGTACCACACCCTTTCTGATCTTCTCAAGTTTCCCTGAGTACATCTGATCTAAGCTTCCTTGATACTTTATTCTTTCAGCATCTGAAGTATGTTTGACTAGCCCATGGTGCAGAGAGATAGAGGGTGTATCTCTGAAATATTGCAGCTCTTCATAGAGGTTTGGAAACTTGGGAACCTTTTCCCTCTCAAAGAAAGGTCCTTCATACCTCTTATGGGGCATTTCAGCTTCTTCATCATACTGATGCTGAGTGAAAGGAAATGCATAAGGATCAAAGTGGGTTCTGTGAAGAAATCCCTACTTTTAGGTCCTAGCCTAATGTGTTCAAGCAGCATACTCCCTTTCCACACCTTTGAGCTTTCTCCTTGCTGAATCTCGACAATGGGATCTTCAGATTGTGTTGACTCTGAAGATGATGATGAAGAAGATGGTGGTGATGATTGAGGTGATGATGGTGATGGTGATGCTGCTTCTTCTTCCTTCTCTTTAGGTCGCCTTTCTTCTTCTTCTTTCTCCTCTTGTTTCTTTTCAGGTGAGGAATGAGGTGATGGAGTCACATTGTCAAACCTCACCCTTGGTCTTTTCACAGGGGGTTTGACCTTCTCAGGTTCAGACAACTTCTCCCTTTCAACTTGTTTTTCTTCTCTTTTCTTCTTGAAATAGAGATTGGCCTTTACAAGTTCTGGTACTTGCTAGCTTCATCCATAGGTTCCATTTGGCTAGCAATGCTCCTTGTAACCCTAGTAGTGGGTTCAGGAGCTGTCTCAAGAATCTTGCTCTTGGTTCTCCTCCTTTGCTGAACCCTAGACCTCTTTATCTTCTTATTACTTTGAGCCAAGGTAGCTTGCCTTTCATCTTCAGCCAAGGCTAGCTGAGAAGCCACAGCAATAGCATAGTCTGTCTTCTCTTGCTCAACCTTCATATCCAATTCTTCTTGCTCGAAGGCAGTAGCTATGGCTGCCACTTGAATCAACTCTGGATCAGAGGGGCAAGCTGCCAGAGGTGAAGCTGCTACAGCTTCAAGTTCAGCGAGGTTAGCAATCTCTTCCTCATGCGCCTTTCCTTCTATGTCAGAAGTAGGCTTAAGAGGTTTTGCACCATCAGAATCCTGACCCATTCTTTCAGACGGTTTTTGCAAAGCCTTTTGAACGGGTTCAGATGCCTGAGTGTGCAGAGTAGAAGCTGCTAAAGATACCTTTGTTGTACTCCTCACAGGGAGCTTCTTCAGCTTAGATTGAGGGGATGGTTTGGAGGCCTTGAACTCTCCTTTTCTGATGTCCCCTTGAAGCTCTTGTTCAAGAATCTCTATTGTGCTTCCTCTTCTTGAGGCCTTCTCCATGAGGACACTCTCCTTCAGAGTAGGAGATGGAGGTCTTGGAGTGAGAGGGTTTTTCAGATTCATGCTCTTCAGATTCGACTCACCAAAGAATGCAGGTGACTTGTGATCAAACAGTCTTTCAATAGGTACTTTAAAGTTCAAGAGTACCTTTGTAATGAGAGTGTTGTGAGGTAGATTTGCACCAGAGTCTCTAATCTTCTTCTGCATGTGGAACATGATGATGCTGGGAAGATTGACCTTCTTCTTCTGCAGCAAGTGAATCATGCAGAATCTTTCCAATTCAGACACGTGGTTTCTGCTTCCACTCTTAGGGATTATGGAGCACCCTAAGATGGAGTGAAGTGCTTTGACCTTATCTAGCAAGAACTTAGAATCAGGAGTCTTGGGTTCTTCAATACCATACAACATCTTTGTTTACTTCTTTTGCCCACCATTCCTCAACTCCCATCCAGGAGTAAAGGTTTCTCCTTCAGCCTTGACCTTGGCGATGGTGGAGAGAATCCCTTCATCAACAAAAACAGGGACTCCTAGAACAGTAGCCTTGATGCTTTCATATACTCCCTTGGAGTTAGGGATTCCTCTAGCTGAAGCCCAGAAATCTATGACACTCTGCTCGTGCCATGAACAGTAGATGTTGTCAAAGAATGGAGTCCAGCCAGCAGCATCAAAGTCCTCAACCAAATCCATACCAAGATTTCGAAGCTCTTCAAGGTCCACACCTTTCGATCTGACCACATTTCCACCGGAACTGGAAGACTTCTTTGGTGCCATTGATAAGTGAGTTGCAGAAAAACTTGAGAGAAAACGGTTGCTAGAGAGAAGAAGAAGTTCAAACAGTGCTGAGAGAATATGTAAGACGTCCTCGACACTCTTACTCCTGCATTTATAGACCCACGATGCAATGATGGCCTGTACCGGCTGCGCGGATATTGGGTATCGTGCGAAGTGGAAGAGACAAAATAAATAGAATTCAACCGTCTCAGATAGCCACGTCAGCAAGTCATTTCAGACAAGTGAGAAATTTCAGACACACATATAAAATTTCAGAAACCCTAAAATTTCAGACGTGTCACAATTTCAGACACCCTGGAATTTCAGATGCTCTTAACATATCAGACAGTATCATACACAATCAATTATTAGAAAATGCATGTATGTTCAAATTATTGCGTATGAACTTAAATCTATATTCAGTTAGGGGTTTTGTGAATATATCTGCCCATTGATGCTCTGTGTCAATGAACTGAATATCAAAAACACCTTTCTGAAGATAGCCTCTAATAAAATGATGCTTGATTTCTATATGCTTGGCCCTAGAATGTTGGATAGGATTTTTAGATAAATTAATTGCACTTGTATTATCACACAAAACGGGTATAGCAGAGATAGGAATATTAAAGTCCTCAAGCTGATACTTCACCCATAGCAGTTGTGAACAACAACTGGCTGCTGAGATGTATTCTGCTTCTGCTGTTGATAATGCAATGGTGCTTTGCCTTTTGCTTGACCAGCTGATCATGTTATTTCCAAAGAAATGACATCCTCCACTGGTGCTCTTTCTTTCTATTCTATCTCCAGCAAAGTCAGCATCACAGTATCCTATTAACCTGCAATCCTTGTCTTTCTTATAGCATAGACCAAGATTAGTAGTGCCTTTAAGATATCTAAAAATTCTCTTAACAGCTTTGTAATGAGTAGTTCTTGGATCTGATTGAAATCTAGCACAAAGACACACACTGAACATTATGCCAGGTCTGCTTGCTGTTAGATACAATAAAGAACCAATCATTCCTCTGTACAAAGTTTGATTTACTGGTTCTTCATTTTCATCCTTGCTTAAAGATGAAGAGGGATGCATAGGAGTTGACATGGGTTTGCAATCATTTAAGTTAAACTTCTTGAGCATTTCTTTTGTATATTTTTCTTGATGGATCCATATACAATCAGAATCTTGCTTAATTTGAAGTCCTAAGAAAAATTTTAGTTCTCCCATTAAACTCATTTCAAACTCTGATTGCATTAACTCAGAAAATTCCTTGCACAGAGAAGAATTAGTTGAACCAAAAATAATGTCATCAACATATATCTGGACAAGTATAAGATCTTTGTTAGACTATTTTCTAAAAAGAGTTGTATCTACTTTTCCTCTTTCAAAACCATTTTTGATAAGAAAACTGCTTAGTCTGTCATACCAAGCTCTTGGGGCTTGTTTCAGACCATAAAGAGCCTTTTTCAGTTTGAAAACATGATCAGGAAAAGCTATATCTTCAAAACCAGGGGGTTGTCTAACAAAAACCTCTTCTTCAATTAATCCATTTAGAAAAGCACTTTTGACATCCATTTGATATAGTTTGATGCCATTATTTACAACATAAGAGAGAAGAATTCTAATTACTTCTAATCTGGCAACAGGGGCATAGGTTTCAGTGAAGTCAATACCTTCTTGTTGATTGTATCCTTGAGCCACCAATCTTGCCTTGTTTCTGACCATTTTTCCTTCTTCAGACAGCTTGTTTCTGAACACCCACTTGGTTCCAATAATAGTTTTCCCATGGGGTTTAGGAACAAGGGTCCAGACATCACTCCTAGCAAATTGATTTAGCTCTTCTTGCATGGCTAGGATCCACCCTTCGTAATGCAGAGCTTCATCAATGTTCTTTGGCTCAATTTCAGACAGGAAAGCAAGAGAATTCAGATTCTTGAATTTTGATCTTGTCTTCACTCCTTCTGAAGTGCTGCCAATGATTTGCTCCTTAGGATGATGTGACTTGTATCTCCAGTTAGTTTTCTGAGATACTGATTGATTTGTCTGAGGCTCAACATTTGTCTGAAGAGGTTCAGTGACAGATGGTACTTCAGACACCTGTTCATCCTTCAAGCTATCATGATCATTCAGCTCCATACCTGCAAAATCATCTTCTAGATCTGATAGTTCCCTATCAGTCTCTTTCATGTCATTGAATTTAACATGAATTGATTCCTCTACAATTAAAGTTCTAGAGTTATAAACTCTATAGGCTTTAGATGTTTTAGAATAACCTATGAAAAATCCTTTGTCAGACTTTGCATCAAATTTTCCAAGATCATCCTTGGTGTTGAGTATGAAACACTCACATCCAAAGGGATGGAAATATGATATGTTGGGTTTCCTTCCTTTCCACAATTCATAAGGAGTCTTTCTCAGAATTGGTCTTACCAATATTCTGTTTTGAAGGTAGCAAGCTGTGTTAATAGCTTCTGCCCAGAAGGATCTTGGTAGGTTGCAAGAGTTGAGCATGGTTCTTCCCATTTCTTGCAAGCTTCTGTTCTTTCTCTCAACAACCCCATTTTGCTGAGGTGTTCTTGCCACAGAGAAATTGTGTGAGATCCCATTCTCATCACAGAACAGTTGAAAGTTTGCATTCTCAAACTCTCCACCATGATCACTTCTGATGACAGATATACAGAATCCTTTTTCGTTCTGTACCTTCTTGCAGAATATTGTGAAATTCTTGAAAGTCTCATCCTTGCTTCTTAGGAATAACACCCATGTAAATCTAGAGTAGTCATCAACAATGACCAAACCATATTTCTTACCACTCATGCTTTCTGTTCTAATAGGACCAAACAGGTCAATATGTAGTAGTTCTAATGGTCTGCTAGTAGAAACAACATCCTTACTCTTAAAAGAGTGTCTTGTTTGTTTCCCTTTTAGACAACTTTCACATAAAATATCAGATTTGTAAGAAAGCTTGGGCAGTCCTTTAACAAGGTTGTATTTTGCTAATTTGAGATTAATCTCAAGCTGGCATGCCCAAGTCTTTGATGCCAAATCTGTTTTTCATCTTCAACAGAGATTTTACATTTTGACTTGCAAGCTCCTCTAGATCAATTTTGTACACATTACTGTCTCTCTTAGCAGTAAAAAAGATTTGATCAAGAGAGTCTTTGACTATACATCCTTCTTTAGTAAAGGAGACCACATATCCACTGTCACACAATTGACTTATGCTCAGTAGATTGTGCTGAAGTCCCTCTACTAGAAGAACATTCTTAATAAGAGATAAAGGAGATATACCTACAGTCCCTATACCAGTGATCTTCCCTTGCTGGTTTCCACCAAAGGTGACCACACCTCCTGCTCTGGGTCTAAGGTTTTGGAACAAAGACCTTTCTCCTGTCATGTGTCGCGAGCACCCACTGTCCAGGTACCATTTGTGGGGTTTCCTTAGTCCTGTTAAACACATCTGCAACATGAATGATCAAGTTTATAGGTACCCATATTCTTTTGGGTCCTTTCTTGTTAGCTTTGGGCCTTGCTTTTCTCTTGTGTTTGCACTGAGCCACATTGTGTCCAGGCTTGCCACAATGAAAACACCCAATAACCTTCTTTTTGTCTTTAGTAAAATTTAAGACAGTAGGAGGTTTAGAGGTGTTGTGATCACAAAATCCTAAACCACTTTTGTCAAGAGGATCCCTTTGATTGCCCAGCAATCGGTTAAGGTTATCTGTCCCTTTGACAAACTTAGCTAAGTCTTTTGTCAGTTCCTCAACTTGTTTCTGAAGTTTTTTGTTTTCTTAAGAGACAGTTTGTGAACTGCTGCTTTCAGTTACAAGGATTTTCTCCTTGAGCATAATATTTTCTATCTCAAGAGCCTCATATTTACTGCACATTTCTGTGTGGGCTTTGGATAGATTCTTATACTCTTGGAAAAGTTCCTTGGAACTTTCCATCAAGTCATCGTACATCTCTTGAAGAGTTAAGGGAAATACCTCAGCTTCAGAGCTGTCTGATGAGGGCAGGCTGGCCATGAGACACAGGTTGGCCTCTTCTGAAGTGTCTTCCTCTTCTTTTGAGGTGGACTCATCAAGATCCTCCCATGTTGCCATCAGTCCCTTCTTCCTCTTGAAGATCTTCTTCTTTTTGAGGCTTGTTTTTCTTCAGTTTTGGGCATTCAGCTATCATATGACCTGGCTGTTTGCATTCATAGCAAGTAATTTTGTCATTTTGAAAATCCTTACCTGACTTACCTACTTTAGAGGTTGAAGTTTGGTTCTTTCTCGACTTTCCTCTGTTTTGTAGCATCCTTTTGATTTTCCTGCTGAGAAGAGCAAGATCATCGTCTTCTGAGCTATCTCCAAAGTCGTCATCTGCTTCTGAAGTTTCCTCAGCTTGCATAGCCTTCATGCTGCCATGCCTAGGCTGTTTGGCCTTGGAGTTTAGTGCTAGAGACTTCTTCTTGTTGTAATCTTCTTCAAGTTCAAGCTCATGGACCTTGAGAGATCCCAACAGTTCTTCCATTCTAAGAGAGTTTAAGTCTCTTGCTTCTTGAATGGCAGTGACTTTGGGTCTCCAGGACTTAGGCAAACTTCTTAGAATCTTTCTATTGTTGTCTCCAGATTCATAAGTTCTACCTAAGGACCTGAGTCCATTAGTTATAGTCTGAAACCTTCCAAACATCTGGTCAATGGTTTCAGATTCCTCCATCTTGAACATCTCATATTGATGTATGAGCATGCTGATCTTGGATTGCTTGACCGTTTCTGTCCCTTCATGGGCTGCTGCAAGAGAATCCCAGATCTCCTTGGCAGAAGTACATCCATGAACCTTCTCATACTCTGATTTATTCAAAGAACATATCAGATAGAGTTTGGCTTTGGCATTCATTTGTACTCTAGCCTTCTGCTCCGAGGTCCATTCAGCCTTAGGAATGGGCACTCCATTATGCATAGGCATATAGTCTCCATCAGTGACCACATCCCAGACATCAATGTTGTTGCTCTCAATGAACAACTTCATACGATCCCTCCAGTAGTGGTAATCCACTCCATTGAATGCTGGGGGCCTTGTGATAGAGGCTCCTTCAGAGATGTATTGTCTGTTGTTGTTGGAAGCTTCCATCTGGATCTTTAGTCCTCAACACTTGTTAGGTGCTCAACCCTGAGTTGAGCTCTGATACCAACTGTAGAAACACAGGGAAACACTAAAAGGGGGGGTTGAATAGTGTTTCTTAATAATTTATGGAAGCTTTTCACAAACGATTAAGTTCAAAGAAGTTCTTTACAGGTTTAGAAAGCTGTCTGAAGTTAAGAAGACTTCTGAAAGTAATTTTAAATAGGTTTTCTTGCTTCTTTTAAAATTATTGAAACAATCTTCAATACCCTTGGGTTAGTATAAATAAATTGACAAGAGATAAGGGATAGAAGACTTAGCCAAGAAATTTATCCTGGTTCACCCACTAACACAATGAGCTACGTCCAGTCCCAATGGCAAACAACCATTGGATTTCCACTATGAATATTCAGATTACAAGCTCAAAATGAGTATAGTCTCTCCAGACACAACGAGTACAGTCTCTCCAAACACAACGAGTACAGTCTCTCCAAACAACACAAGTACAGTCTCTCCAGACACAGCGAGTACAGTCTCTCCAAACACAACGAGTACAGTCTCTCCAGACACCACGAGTACAGTCTCTCCAGACACCACCAAGTATTCTTTTTCAGTCTAGCCTCTCTAGGCTCTTCAACTAAGTATTCTTTATCAGTCTAGCCTCTCCAGGCTCTTCAACTAAGTATTCTTTTTCAGTCTAGCCTCTCCAGGCTCTTCAACTAAGTATTCTTTGTTTCAGACAAGCCTCTCCAGGCTCAATATGCAGTATTACAACGAAATGTGTCTAAGCTTTTGAACTACACAAGTTTCAAGCTTAAGCAGACACAGTGCACAGTAATAACTGAGGTATACTCAGGATATACAGATGATGTGCAAAGAAGATGAATCAGAGAGTTTTTCTAAGTAAAGCTCGCAGCGGAATATCTCTTAGGCTTTCTTGCAATAATTTCTCTATGTCTCTATCTTTGATGGTCTTCATGGAGGGGTATTTATACCCAATCTTCAATCCGTTGAAATACCACCGTTTAGAGATATCATTAAATGCTATTTAATCCGTTGTGAGACATTCTTATGAGAGCTCTGATATTTCTGACACGGTACAAGGTTGCTCTTGCCATAAAGCTGCTACATATGTTGCTGCAGAGGCTGCGTTGCAAAGATTTCCTCAGTGGTGTATGAAATTCAAAAATACCAGGAAAGGTCTCTGTGTTCCTTGCTATAAACGTGTTACGTGTAGCAGAGGTTCAGAAAAAGTCTTCACAAGCTTCAGCAAAGGGTGCCACGTCATTAATGAGACTTCAGACACCTTCAACACTTCAGACGGGTAGTGCACTTCAGACGGCTTCAACGCTTCAGCCGTGTTGAACCTTCAGAAGGCTTAACTCCTCAGACATGTTGAAAGCACTTCACATAGTCTTTATATAAGCTTATAGTGGCTTGCTGAAATCATAGATAAATCATTAAAACATATATGTATCTATGATAAACATTTTAACTCAAATTTGTTAAGCATTAAAACTTGGGAATTGAGTTGTCTTAAACATCATATTTTCTCTTATGATATTTTTGAGACTCAACAGTTTGGTTAATTCGAATTTGTTCTGGAAATTGAGATCGATGTATTTTTAACTAATGAAGGATCCAATTGTGAATGAACAGGAGAATCAATCTGTTTTACTCTTACTTCTTTACTTGCGAATTTCTGTTCTTAAACAACAACCAAAAACTCCCTGTTTCTGTTACGTTTCTACACTTTTTAGAAAGTTTCTGAAATTCTGCATCTCAAGAACCTTCTCAAGTGAACTTGCTGAAGTACCTCATGAACTATACCTGCTGAACTATACCTGCCGAAGTGTACCTTCCGAGATACTTGCCGAAGTTCAACTTGCTGAAGTTCTTTCTGAAATCTGTAATCTGAAATTGCTATTGAATTCCTTGAGAGACGACTTTGGGTTATCTAACCCTCTCTACTCTTAATTCATATTATTTGTTGGGTATGGCCTCGATCAAATTTGGCGCCGTTGCCGGGGAATTCAATTCAAATTCAGATTAAAGTTTTCAGTTCTGTTTGTGACTTTCTGAACTTCTGTTTTTGAGTTTTTCTATTCTATTTTGTGTAATTCGTGTTTGTTTGGTGTGTGTAAGTTTAGAGTCGATTTTCATATTTTATCTTTGGTCAACTAACATTCAATGTGCAGATTTGAGAGAGGTTCCATAATTCAGTTCTTTGGTAAGAATTATGTTTACCAATTTTGCTGTTGAAATTGAGTTTGAAAGCCTTGATATGTAATCTGTGTTTGAGTTTTTTAAGTAGTGTGTTTAGTCATATATTAGTCTTCTAACATCATTGTAATTAATTTAGAATTCATTTGGTAAGAATTGGAGTGAATTGCATATGCTGAGGGTACTTGCTGAACAATTCTATTGACTTTTCTGTTGACTTTCTAATATAGAATCTGACTTATTTAGTTAACATAGTTAGAGGTAGAATTTTTGCACCAATTTTTGTGTCCACACTTCTTTCAATTAATAATGAATATTAGATACCCCAGTTGCGGTTAGATAGGTCCAGATTGTGAGATTACACTTTGTACTGACTTATTTTGACTTGTTGGCTTCAATTGGACACAACTTGAGCTAGGAGTGTCAGAATTTCACATATTTTATATTCTTTTGGGGTAGGAAAAGCTAGTTAGAGTGTTGTTCCCAAATAAGCTAGGAGATGGACTATAAAATAGCCAAAAAAGATCGTTTTATATTTTTTCTGGATTTTTTAAGTTTTTTATTGGTGTGTTTTTCCTTTCTTACATTAGGTAGTTTTGATACTTAGGATTTGAATTTTGATCTGAAATTTTTTGTGGTTGTTTCCTATGTTTCATGTATCCATTTCATTGATTCCTGCTCATTTGTTATAGGCTGCCTTTATATGCTGATATGCTGTTATATGCCTTATTTTGTGCATTCTTGTGTGCATTTGGTGTATGACTAGAGCAATTTCAGGTTTCCTATATTCATTTGACCCAGGAATTGATAATGTATATAATAGGAAAGTAAGGTAACCTAGGATTACATTTGTGCGTATTTTTGGTAAAATGATAGTGAGTCTTTGTTGGTTAGTGTGTAGTTAGTTTGATTGATTGTGTGAGTCTATTTCTGTTTGTGTTTTTGCTTCTATTTTTGTTTCTTTATTTTCTTTTCATTCTGATTTTCTTGATTTTTTATTCTAATATTATGGCTGAATTGACTTTGAGAGAACTCATTGAGTGCATGGTTTCACATAATCAAGAATTTAGTTCAAGAAGCAACTCAATGATTTTTCCTATGGGAGTTCATGAGGAGGATATATCATATGCTGTTGATCATAGAAAAGTAGAGAGCAATATGGATGATTTAGCTTCTTTGATCAATCAGTTAGCAGTACCTCAGATAAATGTGAAGTTGTGTGAGATTTGTACATCACCTGAGCATCCCACAGATTTCTGCCCTAGTTTGCATGAGTCTGAAGATTATTTCTCTCCTCAACATTAGGGACCAAAAACAACGAAAAAAAAAGATTAGGGACCAAAACCAAATTCGGGTGAAAGTTTAGGGACCAAAAACATATTTAACCCCATCTTTATATTATGTGCTATAATTAAATAATTAATCTATAATTGATATTAATAATTCAAATAAATATAATTCTAAATAATTGATTAATTCTAATCCATAAAATATAATTCGGGATAATCTAACATGGAGATGCTTGGAGAGGCTAGCAGAAAGCTACTTAGACACTTGGAGAGACTCTGTAAGGAGATTACTTAGAAGCATGGAGAGAGGCTCTTGAAGAAGAATACTTAGAAGCCTGAATAGGCTCATGAAGGACAATACTTGTAACTTTGAGAAGTTAGAGGAAAATCTCACTGAGGTAAGGACTCGACGTAACTCTTGTTGATATGAGTGAACCAGTATAAATCCTGTTGTGTTAATCCTCTTCTGACCTTCACTCATATCTGTTTCTTACTTCTGCTATTACTGTTTAGAAACTGCTTCTGAGTTTTATAACTTAAGCAAAAACTAAGCAACAATTCATAACTAAGTTTCTTTAATCTTAAATACTTCAATTAATCTCTTTGGTAAAAGACTAGAAGTTATTTTTAACATAACAAATCTTCCATTCAGTTAGAAACATTTGCTTCTGTCTGTGACTATACCTCTGACATCCAAGTTTAAAGACTTGAGAATCAAAGTAAAAAAAGAATTTAAAATTTTATACAGGCTGAGATGCATCTCAATACGACCCACTTCTTGAGACTTTACCAACTACAAGATAATAATTCATTTATTTTTTAGTCACCGTATTAAATTCTAAGTACTCAAAATGTATAAATACTCCATTTCTATGTTGAAATAATTTTGAAATATAATACATAAAATGAACATTTAATTTTTTTATCTATATATAATAATAAATTTGTACTAAACCAGACAAATATTAATATTAAAAAAATTAAGTAAGATAAAATCAAATATATATAATGATCCCTTTATTTGTCAATTGCACCAAAAAAGGAAACCAAAATTTTCCATGTACCCAGAAAATCCCAGTTCACAATACATTTTTCTTCAATTAAAGATTTCATAATCATAGCCTCACTTTTTGTCTTTATGATCACCCGTATTGTTAAATTAATAAGAATAAGTAGTCAGCCAATTATAAGATATTTTAAATTTTTTTAAAATAGTAAAAATAAAAATAATTGAGATAGAATTTTTAATATTATAAAAACATATATAATAGTAATAATATTAGGCATAAGTTTATCCTGTTATGAAATGAACGTCACATAGAAAGTAGAGAAAAAGATAAAAGAAGAAAAAATCAAGAGTTGGTCGTATTTATACAAGAGTATTTATATGAGTGAAAGAGAGTTAATAAAAAACTAAGTAACCTACGATTACAAAAACTAAGTAATCAACAATTATATAATATCTTCTCAAGATCATTCCTTCTAAATAGGCAAAGTCATGCTAAGTCTGATGGACATCCACTATATCTTAATTATTCATAACACTCCCCCATTGGATGTCAAGTATTTCAGAATGTGCCTCGTTAAAACCTTACTAGGAAAAACCCAGTGGGACAAAAACCTAGTGAAGGAAAAAGAGTACATCATTCTTCAATACGTTATTATAATGCCTCATCAAAAACCTTGAGCATGTGTACTTGATTGATCTTTGAATCCGTGTTTGTGGAGGAAAAGCTTTTAGGAGGGTTCCTCGTCTTTAACACCTGAACGTATGGGAGATTAGTCTATGTTATCCATGAGAGATACTCCAAGGAAAAAAAACATTATAGGTTTTTTAATTATGAGAAATAAATATTTTTACCAAAAATATTATAGGTGATGAACATTGGGCCAAACTTTTAGCAATTCTGGTTGTGCCTCTTCAAAATGATAACTGCAATAATATGCTACTGCCTCATCAAAAACCTTGAGCATGTGGTCTTGATATTGATCTTTGAATTCATGTTTGTGGAGGAAAAACTTTGAGGAGGGTTCCTCACCTTTAACACCTGAATGTATCGGAGATTAGTCTATGCTATCCATGAGAGACACTCTAGGGGTAAAAAAACAGTATAGGTTTTTTAATTATGGGAAATAAATATTTTTACCAAAAATATTATAGGTGATGAACGTTGGGCCAAACTTTAAGCACTCCTGGTCGTGGCACTTCAAAATGATAACTGTCATAAAAAACCTTGAGCATGTGGCCTTGAGATTGATCTTGAGATCATTGAATTCATGTTTGTGGATGAAAAACTTTGAGGAGGGTTCCTCGCCTTTAACACCTGAAAGTATAGGAGATTAGTCTATGCTATCCATGAGAGACACTCTAGGGAAAAAAACATTATAGGTTTTTTAATTGTGAGAAATAAATATTTTTACCAAAAATATTATAGGTGATGAACGTTGGGCCAAACTTTTAGCACTCCTGGTCGTGCCTCTTCAAAATGATATCTGTAGTAATAGTAATAGTAGTAATAATAATACTAATAATTTTTTGTTGGATCCTCATTTTTATCTGCAATGAATTATATTAATTTTACCTATATTTGTCGAGGAAACTTTGCACCGTTGTTGGAAGAACTGGTTTTCCTTGGCTATGTTTGCCAACACCTATAGAAATTAACAAATAAGTCACCAATCATGTTCTTCCATGGATAAGTATAGATTTATTTAACAATTCATTATTCAAGAAAGTTTACAACCTTTCCAACAAATAATGAATTTATTGAAAGGTGCCAAGAGATTCATCACACAAATAGGGATGGTGTGTTTTGAAAAGTAACAACAGTGGTCACATAGGACAAAATTGTGAACCAATAAACAATGATAAATAATAGTATGAAATAAAAGCCATGTCATTGCATTAAAGCAACTGTGGTTTCTAAATTTTTAATTTTACAATCTCACCCCCCCCCCATTCATTTTTTTCCAAGGGGTAATTAGTAGGGAAAAATAAACATTTAAATTTTTTAACTTTTGACATTAGTTAATTAATCTAGAAATTAAAGTGATAGAAACTAATTAAACACTCTTTTTTTTAAAAGGAAACAACAAATATATACCTGTTATGACTAGTAAATGCCTTACTGGTTTAGTAAGGGTTGGATGAACATGTTCACTTTCTTCACTTTCAATTTTATGCAAACGATCTTGTAAGGCTTTAACTGCTTCTAAAGCGTGAAGGCCGTGCAGATCTATTCTCCAAATATGGTTTTTACGGTTATTGAATTTGAAAATTTCTATGGCTGCCTTAGAGTTAAGTTCTCGAGCAATGTCCATTTTCTCTCTTCCCTTCATGGAATGTTGCTTGGCAGACAAATGTTCACCTCTTTGATATGCATCTGAGGCTAACTTAAAGTGTTGAGACGCTAACCTGAAAAATATAATATATGAACACGGTTAAATTTCCAAAAGTGATATAGCAATATCCAACCAAAAGGTCCATAAGAAATCATGACAATAAGTTGGAGTTGTTTGAGCATCAATTAGTAAGATTGTTTCAATAAAGTGCAGCAATGCAGAATCAAATAAAGTCCTGTAAACCAGGTGAAAAGCTGTCCAAAAAAGAGCTCACACCAAAAAAATTAACCAAAATATTGATGCACTAGAATACCAAAGTCATGAGTCATGACAACATAATGGTATTCCAATTTGATGAAAAAGTGAAGCAATCTAAATAATAAGTCCAAGTCACTACAACAATATGTTTTGCCCCTGTGCCCATAAATATTGGAAAGTAAACCATTTACTAACATAAATAGCACTTTCAGAAACCCAAAATCTAACACATCAACAAAGATTCATTTCTATTTTAGTTTAAAAATCATAAAAATTTAAATGTTTCTTATTCTTACAAAAAAATTGAATTTCCCTTTATTCAATATTATTTACATAACTTGATACTCTCCGTATTTTTTATTTTTAATTTTAAACATTTTTTATTTTTTTAATAAATAAAATTTGAATTAAAGGGAGTTAAGGGATATTCTAATAGGTTACAACTACTGCACCCAAATAATAACCCCACCAACAAACAAAAAGACCCCAAGGCCCCAACAAATGAATATCTCCCCCGAGACCAAACCATACTGCAAAAAAGGTAATGATGTGGTGCGCTGCCCATGGTACATGCAAGTTATTTTTTATTTCTACATTTCTCTTCCAAAAATATTTTTATAATAACTACATTTTAAAAACTATCTGAATCAAAATAATAACTACCCACACAATACAATAATCAACATATAATCAAACTAATAACTACCCGCATAATATAATCATCAACCCATTTTATAATATAATTTTTTTTCTTAATAATTTTTTTATCTATACTATCTATACTATTATATAATGGGGATATCCAATTTTTTATTTCCATGTTTCTCTTTCAAAGATACCCTTATAATAACTATATTTCAAAAACTACCTAAATCAAAATAATAACTACCCACACAATATAATAATTAACACAAAATCAAAATAATAACTACCCGCACAATATAATCACCAACATATTTTATAATATTATTTTTTAAAAATAATTTTTTATCTACTATCTATACTTGCTATTATATAAAAGTGATAACCAATTTTTGGTTTCCAAATTTCTCTTCCAAAATTATCCTTATAATAACTATATTTCAAAAACTATCTAAATTGAAAAAAATAACTATCCACACAATACAATAAATAACAAAAAAAATCAAAATAAGAATTGCCTACACAATATAATCACCAACATATTTTATAATATTATTTTATTTTTCTTAATAATTTGTTTGCTGCCAAGTGATTTAAGGAACTGTTGTTGAGGTGAAGGCATGCGGATCTTTTAAGTTCTTTTCATGGCGCTCCTTGATCATGGCAGAAGGGGATTTGGCTGCTGCTTCCTAGTACATGGCTAATAAGGGGTCCCATTACCTTAGCATTAGTAATTTTTATGCTTGATTATTGGAGATTTGGTTCAGAATTTCGGTGATGACTTGCTGCACAGGGAGCTTTTTTTCAATTATATTTCATTTTATTTGTGTTAGCTTAAACCGCTGCCGCTTTCTTTAGGTGGAACAGGTACTCCCTGGTTCTTGTTAGAATTGTTTTTATCTCAATTTTTATATTCAATATTTTTTAAGTTGTCTAAATAATATCAACAAATTAAAATGTTATCTCATGAATTACTAGTATAGCTATAATTCTAGATAATGATTTAAACATGGGCATATGGAAACCAAGGTCCAATTCTTGTATATGACAGGTCACATGCATCTTTGAAAACATATGCTGAAAGAAAAATGTGCGCCCTATATACAAAAGTCATCCTAAAGCCTTGGGCAAAGCAATAAGATCAGTATTACAAAATTATTTTGACAAACCCTAAAAACCATAGTGTTATGAGATAAAATGTAAGTACCTCAGTAAGTGCTCTTTGAACTGGGGCACCATTCCATCACCCTTCAATTTTTATGTATAAAAAAAAATAAACATGGACATATGGACTAACCTTGTCATTTCTGATGCTTCCTTTCGTTTAATAACATAAATGTCATTTTTCTTTGAATCAGTCGAAGGCAGATCATTTTTCAACAAGTTGTTATCACATTTTGGTCGATGATGATCCGAAACCTTTTAATTCATGTAAAAGCAATGTTATATTTAGCAAGTAAAATTTGACAATAGAATAAAATATTTTTTTCCTCCACAAAATTTGAACTGAGACATTTCATTGGGTAAGGAATGAATACCTTTAAAGCTTCGAAATGGTCAACAAGAGTAGAATTGATTGTAACTGGAATGCTAGCCATGTGAGAAATTTTAAGAACATACAACTTTGTATGAGAATTTAAGAGCGTATAATTTGGTTTATAAGAGCTAGAAAGTGAAGTATGTATACAAATTTAAGGGTGTGTTTGTGAGTTTAGAGAGGAGGGAAACAAATGTATTGGAGGAAAAGGGAGGGGGAGAAGGGATGGGCGAAAAAAAAAAAAAAGGATTTTAGTGGATTCTAGCATTTTTTTGGCGGGTGCAAGTTAGATTTTTGTTTTGGCAATTTTAAATTTTTACTGGCGGTTTTTAAACTCAACAAATGTTTAATATTGTAATTAACATATAACATTATTTTTTCCACTTTTTTCTCCAAGTCATAGTAGATGGCTTTCTCTCTCTCGTACATTTCTGCACCACACTGCCCTGGTGTTCCCAAAACCCTACCTCTCCACTAGATTCTCAGTTTTGGCGCCGGCTTGTCACCACACCGTGCCTCTCCGGCACCACCCTTGTCACCGCCACTGTGCCTCCCTCGCCTCGGTTGTGAATTGCATGGTAATGGATTCTCTTTGGCTCCGATGGTCCGTTTTCTACATGGAGTCGATACCTTCCATCGCTTCTCTCCTTACAACCACGACCTACTCCTAATCTACCACTACTCCAACCGCTTTTTTGCGGTTGCGGCCAAACCTCAACCCGCTCTAGCTAAAATCGTCAAGGTCTTCACCAAGCAGAACCGTCAACTGCACTCTGTAGTAACTCCTCTGCTCCTAATTTTACTGAATTAGATTTTCACCAATTTTTCTTTCTATAGTAACTCCTCTGCTTGTGAGAGGTATTCGATTTGAGATTTGATAATCTGAATTGACTATATGAGATTTGACTATTCTGAATTGGCTTATCTTCATCATCGTGCTTGGTTTTAACCTCACAGATCATAACCAATTTCTCACTGTTGTATTTTTTTATGTGTAAATTAGTTTTTGGTTTCTATAGATTGGTTGAAAATGCTTTCAATGTAGATGGTATCTTACCAGAACTTCAAGAGAAAGTTAATGATAGAGGACTGCACCTACATCTTCAGCTCATCATTTCAAATTGGCTTATCTCTTTGTATAGATGTATCTCCCTTTCTTTGCTTTCATTTCTATTATGTTAGTAGGAATTTCACACAAATTTTAGTACTTTGAAATATTTTCCTGTCTTTGTAATTTAATTTCAAACTATACTCACATGGATGTCAATACTCAATACTGTGCTGCAAGCATGCTTAACCTTGTTATTTCTTTCCCTCATTCAACCATGATATTTTGTTTTGGGTTTTGGTGCTTGAAAGTTCTTGTTTAAATTTGAGTGGCCTGTTTTAACCTTGTAAATTCTTTAAATTTGAGTAGCTTGAAAAGCATTGTTTGCATGGACTAGCAAACAAGAATTCTGGACCAAAATGATTACGAGGGAAGGAAAGAACTGCCAAGTGCCTTACAACAATGTCAGTTTCTAAACTCTCTCCTTTTTTCCCTTTCCCTATAAATAAATAGTTAAGTAGTGCCTTAACCTTATCTGCATTGTATTCCTCTCTCTCACTTTCCAATTCTGTCACCTTGTCTTGGCTTGGCTTCACCCTGTTTTTGCAATAATCATGCCATCTTCCAGGTTTGATAGAGTTTCCAGCTTGAGGGACAGAGTGCAAGATACCCTCTCCAATTACCGCAACGAATTGATCTCTCTTCTCTCCAGATCTAAACTTGTGATCTTGGCAATTGGATATTCTTAAATTCATCATGCATGCTACCGCCATCTATCTTCATTCATATTCCGTAACAAAGAAAGTTTGGACCCTCTCCTTGCATTTCTTCGTGCACACAAATATGATGGCCATGTAAGTTTGTCTATTATATGTTTGCTTTGATGAAATTGAAAGCAGTAATCAATCATTTGGAAAGAGTGATAATTATTATCAGCAACTTTGCTTGATGCACAGAAATATTAGAATTTTAGGGTGAAGATTTGTTCATTTACTATAAGCATTATGTAATAGTGTTATCCTTATTGTACCTTAATCATTTATCATAGTTCATGCATCATCTCGGAGTGTTGCCACAACTAGGTGCATTAGGTAAGGTAACCTTTACAAAGGGATGTAAATTTATAGTAATGATATTTCTGTTACCAATATATTATGCAGGCAATGATGCTAAATGATCGAATTCGTAACATACCCAAGCTCCCGTCTTCCTTGGCAAAGGCAGAAGAATTCCTTTCTAAGCTCCTACCAAATACACCATATTCTGACTTTGAATACAAGTATGTAGGAATCTTTAAACTGATGTCAGTCTGAATTTTTCTTAGTTTTGGAGCTAACTAATTGCTAATAGCCTAATAGAAGTAACTATTCATTTACTGGATACATTAGAAATATATATTATTTTACCAATTTGCTCCTAGTTTACTTTTCATTTTATTAGTATTTGTTCTCTTAACTTATTATAGGTTCCTGCCCCAGCAATTGCACTAGCAATGGCATGTGTCTCTTTAATCTAATATGTGAATGTAAAACTGGCTACACTGGCATTGACTGATCTACTGATAAACTCAAAGTTTTATTCTAGACTACATATTATATTATCTGTTAAAAATGTCATTGCAAATTTACCATAATGTTTTCATTATACTCATAAATCACTGTAAAGTCCTTCTCTCACCTTTAGTTGTTCACCTTGCAGCTATTTGTCTTCTTTGAATTACTTGGAGAAAGAAAAGGAGTGCTTGCTGCATAGTGTGTACGTATGACATACTCGTTTAATTCTGAGAGTCAATTGCTGCTATATAAGTCTTATTGTTAATTTGTCTATTTTATACAGGTTTACTTGTGTCAAAAAGTTGTCACTTAACTTGTGAATGGGATGAACTTATTCTATAATTACTCTGTTCTGGAATTTCTCCAGTAAGTTTCTTATTTCAATATGTTAGTTTGGTGGCTGCATTAATCAATTAATTTTTGTTTTAGAAAACAAAGGTGATTAGACTTTTCTATGAAGCATAGTTGTAGCGATTTGCATTGTCAGTTTTATTTGTAAAAGCACTTTGCCATCTATCTCATCAGCTACCCTAAATGAATAAAATTCAATGCTCCTGCTGTTATTCACCCAAAAGATTCTCCATTAAGTAGATTATACATGACCTAGCCATGATTAAGGAGGGCTTGGTGCTAGCTATTACTGACCCATTTGATTATTTTTTTTATTTCATTTAAGAGTGTGAAGATTCTAAAATTATTAATGGAATCAACCCTTACTTCACTAAAAGTTAATTTATTAGAAACACTAAGGGTATGTTTGTGAGTTGAATTTTGGAGGGAAAGGAAAGGAAGGGAAAGGTTTATTGCCAATCCTTCCCCCCTTGTGTTTGTGAGTTTGGATATTTTACAAAGTCTTTCCCTCCTCTTCTCCCCCTCACTTTTCCCTCTAACCCTTCCCTTTCCCTCCTCTCTTAATTCACAAACACACCCTAGATGGTTTTTCTAGAAGCACCTGCATCTCTATTTTGTTGCTTGTGTTTTAGTTGCTCTGCCACCTATGAGCCCCATTAGAGAGCCCTTGATTGAGTACACGAGGTAGGTCCTAAGAATTGAAAAAAATTAATAACACTAAGGAATTCAAAATTCTCAAGCGATGGAGCCATCTGAGGTTTGTCCAAAAAGGGATTTAGGGCTTGCTACTTTTCGCATTTTAGTTTTTTTCTTGTGTACTAGTGTGTGAACCCGTGCGATCGCACGGGAATATAACAATAGAAAAATAATGACTTTTAATTTTTTTAATAATTTAATATATTTGTTTTAATAAATAAATATTATATAATGTAATAAATTAATCAATACTAGTTTGATACCCGTGCCGTGCACGGGAGAAAATAAAAAAAAAGAAATATTATACTACATGAAATATAAAATAATTAGTTAAATATTCTTGATTAGGAATATGAACATATTAATATCTAAAAAATAGGAAGAATACAAAACCTGAAATATTAAAAGCTGAAATAAAATGAAATATATTAAAATGATATTAATACAATATCATTATAAATTTTTAAATATCTCACGATAAACAACATTTAATGTACTATTTGTACTTAAATCTTCATGATTAAGAAGAAGAATGCAAAGTCCTTCTCTACTCTTCACTCTTGATAGTGCAACATAAAGTTGACCATGTGTGAATACAGGCCTTGGTAAATAAATTCCCACATGAGATAGACTTTGTCCTTGGGATTTATTTATAGTCATAGCAAAAGATATGATCAATGGAAATTGCCTCCTCTTGAATTTAATAGGCAATGTTTGATTACTTGGAACCAATGTCATTCTTGGTATAAGAACCATATGAAGTTCCAGTTAAAACCTGACATTCAATAACATGATTTCCCAATCTCCTAACCTGTAGCCTGGTCCCATTGCACAAACCATTGGATTGATCAATATTACGCATAAGCATTACAGGAGCTCCTACCTTCAAATGCAGTTCATGTGGGGGCAATCCTGAACAGTTGATTGCATTAAGGATTTCAACTGAAAAGGCCTCCATATCAACCTCTGAAGATCCCTCTTCTGTACACAGTGAATCTGAACTCAAATATGTTTTTTCTTCATCCTCTATCCACGTCATGATATGATTATTAACCTGTGAGACAATCTCCAAAGTAGGAGCTAAAATAGCCCTCTCACTAAAATATGAAATGTTGCTCAAGTTCTCAACAATATTAGGATAAACGAAATTAATCAAATCATCAAATGCAGTTTCAGAATTTGGAATCAGAATATCTGTAGGAATTTCTAACTCTGACTCACCTTCTGTTGAGTCTCCTTCAAGCCCATCACCAACTCTTAACAACCATTCACTAAATAATTTGATTGTAGACTGGTCAGCATCAGAGGAGTTATTTTTAAGTCTCATGTTTTTAGTAAGTCGCAGCACTTTGCAGTATGACCAAAGATACAATGCATTTACTGTTGAATACACAATATCTTGCCTTGATCCTCTTGGAATTACAGGCAAAATCTGCCTAAAATCACCTTCGAGAACAACTACCTTTCCACCAAAAGGAAGGTCAGGATTGAAAGACCTTGAGAATCGTAGAATATCCTTTAAGCATTTGTCTAAAGCTTCAAAACAGAATTTACTTACCATAGGTGCCTCATACCATATAATCAATTTTGCTTTCTCCAATAATTTAGCATGAGGAGTGCCTTGTTTTATACTACAGCATGAGTCTTCTGTGGTATTCAAAGGGATTTTAATCCTGGAATGGGTTGTCCTTCCATTTGGAAGTAACAAAGAAGCAATACCACTGGAAGCAACATTAAGACAAATCTGACCTTTACAACGTATTGCAGCTGACAAAGTGTTCCAAACAAATGTCTTACCAGTTCCTCCATAACCATAAAGGAAGAAAAAACCACCTTTTTGATCAGCAACTGCTTCCATGATCTTGTCATAAGCAAACTTCTGCTCATCCGTGATAGACGAAAGATATTGATTCAAAAGTTCTGATAAATATGTGCGATCAAAATTTAACTCTTCCGCAATGAGCCTTGATTGAAAATTTGAGACCGAGTCCATTGAGGGTAAGGGCATTGGTGGATAATCCTTCAAACTCTTACCATTGCATTGCATGATTTCTTCTATTTCTACAAGGCAAAGATCTTTGACATATGCATCTGTTAACAATAATTCTGCACAATTAAAAAAATTAAAATCAGATCCAACAAGTTCATCCCAAATAGTTAATAATACAAAATGAAATAGTTACAGTTAAATTAAAACCTGGACATTCCAGAATTCTTCTTTGCTTGTGAAGAATATCATCAGACAATTCTTTCCAGCAATTTTCCCAAACAAACTCAAGCCTAGACATATTGTTTGAAATCAAAAGAATAGAAAACAACCTCCTAATGTATTGCCCAGAAGCCCAAGAATGTGCCTCACGAATTGCATCAATGAATTCTCTATCATCTTGCAGCAAACCAAGTGCGTAGCATACATCCTTGAAGGTTGGATATATTACTCCATTCACTGTTCTAATTTGTTCAAAATTCTGGCAACCCTTCTAAATATTTAGGAGTAGACGAAGGTAATAGTCTTCACCATTACCAACCGGAACATGAGATATTCTACCAATAGAAAAACTGTTTCCGAGGCTGCCAATAACCATCTCTTGCATTCCACACAAACTTTGTAGGAAACTCTGCATATGTTAAATTTCTTCCATCAGGGAATTTCCGGTTTGCTTCCATCCAACCCAAGAACATTGAATTCTTGTAATCTGCTCTGTCCAATACATTATCTATTTCATCAAAATCTTTATACACAACAGGTTGATGATCCTTCAGATGAAAAGGAAGCCTGGTGACAGAAGGTTCTTTCAACTGTATATCAAAACCGAACAACCTCCATGCAGCCTCACATGCAGAAATGTACCTACAATCGTAGTATGATCTTATCTCATCAACATTATTGTCTTTAAATAAGGCTGCAGTAACCCTGTCATTTCCTTTATTCACATACTTGAACAGATATTTTATGGAGCTTGTTTGGCACGTATACTCCACATTGATATGGCATCCAAATTTAAGAGGAAGTGTTGAATTGTACGGAACAATGAAACTATTGTCAACCTCTGCAGATTTTCTTTTAACAGTTCTGCCGGTGTCTCTTCTCCTGTACTTGGGAAAACCTTCGTCATCAATAATTGTTCTGCTTCTCAAGGGTTTAGGATAATGCTTAGAGCATTTTCCATTTCTCATACATGGAGACTTCTGGTTGAAATGGCCACATGGGCCATGAAGCATATATTTTTGGACTGCTGCAAACAGCTTTGAGTTCCTGTCTTTATCGGGTATCTCTGTCGATATATACCTGTCAATATCTTCTAAAGTCTTAGGCTTGGCTTGTGGATCCATAAAAAGCAATATGTGAGCATGGGACAAACCACGTTTCTGAAACTCAATACTACAAACATCTGAAAATGTTAAAATAAACATTATGAAAGAATCATCATAATTAAAGGAATTAAGTAAATTAAAAAATTTTAAAACAACAAAACCTTTAATTAATTAATTAAAATAACTTACATGCAACAACTTTGCAAAAAACATTTCCGCTCTTCAAATCTTTAATTAACTGATCCAGCTTAATCTTGAACACTCTACACAGGATATCTGGACGATCCTCTGGCTTTAATCCACGTACGTTAGCAAATCTCTTTATTTCAGGCCACTCTGGGTTGCAAGTCATTGTAATGAAATAACTCGGATACCCATAATATTTGCAGATGGCAAATGCATCCTTACAATTATTTAACATATATCTTGGCCCCCCAGTAAATGAACTTGGTAGTATTATCCGTTGTCCAGTTGTAGCAGCATTATTCTCACCACGAACTAAACACTCATGCAACCCCTTGTAAAGCTCTACCCTTAACTTAGGTTGATTGTAACGAATATATCTCAACCTTTCGGATTCAACCATAGTGTATGCATCAACTAAAAGTTGTTGAAATAACCTTTTTGATATGAGTATAATCTGAGATTCACAATACCTGTCTTGAATTCTATATGCAAAAAATTCACGCAGTGTTACCTTAGTCCTTTTCCTTTCTCCCCGTGTTTCGACCGTCTGAAATTAAAATTCCTGGCCTAAAGACATCTTCCCCATAAGGAAATAATAACGAATATTGCAAACTAAGATAATTAGGATGCAGAACATCAATCCTTTGAAGAAAGCTAGAATTAGTCTCTAAAATAATATCCCTCTCAACAACATTGTGGTCAATATCACAAACTACTAACGCAGCAACTTCAGAAGCAGTAGGAAGATTGTAAGTTCTACCATAAGTGTTTCTTTTACGAATCAATTTCATCTTCAACTGAGAAAGTTCATCTTGCTTAAAACGGTCCCTTGCATACCGAAAGTTTTTTGCAAGGATATTGTGTTCATCAAGCATTTCCTTTGTAACATCCCAAAAATTAGACTTAAATCAAACTAGAGGAAAGTTGGGAGTGGGTTGAGAGGCTGAGTAGGAGAGGAAGAATTACAAGAAAGAATATGAGGATTAGTAAGAATCTATGAGTATTAAAGGGGTGATTTCAGAAGAATAATTGAGTTGAGTATGAATTATGGCAAAAGGAACTAGGAATGATAGAGTAAGTGAGAGTTAGGAGAGTTAAATTTAAGAGTTTAAGTGTTAAAGTTCTCATTCAATTAACATCCCGATAGTTAAGATCTTTGATGAATTAAAAGTGATTAGAATAATGATAGTAAGTTCAGTAATTAAGAAAAGAGTAATTAGGAAATTGTAACATTCCGTAATTCAAAACTTCTATTAATTCATAAGATTAAGATAGGAATTTATATGTTAATAATTAAGGAAAGAAAGTTTAAGAAATTAGGAGATAAAACTTAGGTTAAAAACCAAGTTCCAAGTTTTTAAGCACATTAGGGAGTTAGGAGTTTCTGGTAATCGATTACCTGAGAGCTGAATTTTGGGTAATCGCCTGTCAAGGATGTGTAATCGATTACCTGAGAGCTGTTCTTTCGGTAATCGATTACCTGAGGGCTGAGTTTTTGGTAATCGATTACCAAGGGATTGTAATCGATTACCAGATTCCCGGAAAGGTTTTCTAGTGTATTTTCGCCTCTGGTAATCGATTACAGTATGTCTGTAATCGATTACCGTCGCTCCAATATATAAGGTCGAGAACATGCAAAATCAGATTTCTCATTTTTCTTCCTTCCCCTTCTTCAACCTAGAGAGAGAGAGAGGGTCCTAGAGAGAGAACGTTCATTTTGGAGCTTAGGAAGGAGATTGAAGCAAGAATCATCAAGTGGATCACTCCTATTCCTCATTCTTCTCTTGGTTTTCAAGATTGGGTGAGTACAACTCACAAACACACACTCCCCTTTGATTTTGAGTTTTCCCCAATGTATGAACCATACTCTTTAATTCCCTTTCTATATGAATATAGTGGTTAGATTAGCGATGCTTGTACGTGATTGAGTAATTTGGTTAGGTTTTTAATTGAAAACCTTAGGGTAGAGAGATTTACGAAATTGTCGAAATGCTCATTGTATGAACCCTATCCCTTTAATTCCCTTTCTATATGGTTGATTGATGTTATGATTTACTTGGAAAATCTTTGAATGTCGAAAGTTACGGAATCATAGAAATGCTTTAAACTTCAGCTTTAGTAGTTGATTCATGTTAAGCCGGTTTCGACCGTGAGTTAATTCAAACCGGCCTTTGCGCTGTGAGTTAAAAAATTAGTAATTATGTAAAAACTTGACTTCGGTCCAGTAATGGGTGGGATTCGTCCCCGGGAAAGACGTTTCCTGTAGTCTGAGCTCAGTTCTAACTCCAGTTTAAGTGATAAGTTCATGCCTGCTGGGCACAACAGTGAGTTGCATCATTAGTGCATTTATTTGTTTTAGTTATGATCATGATTATGGTTACATATTAGTTAATAATTGACTTTCCCACACCGCATGTCTCACCTATTAGTTTATTTAAATTATGTTCTAAGAAGTTCGTTAAATTGTTAATCGTCATTGATATATGCTCCTTGCAGTCATGCATGTGATTGTATTCACTGGGATTATTATCTCACTCCACGTTTCGGAGATATATTTAGTGATGCAGGTACTTCCGGTGAGGTTGAGGCAGCTAAGGTGAGGGTGGAGCTGAGTCTTAATTCAGCTGGGAGATTAGTTTAATAGAAGTAGTTCCTGATGTATTTGTGTTTTGGTAATCGGTTATTTGCCGTGGTGTACTGATGTAAATTGTATAAGTGTAATTATTTCGAATTGGCCACTGAGGCCTAGCTTTAATGCTATGATAGGTATGATATTGAATGTATTGGTTTTGCTGATTTTCAGGTTAAACAGTTTCTGGTAATTGTCCGGTTTTTAGGGGAGACTCTGCCGGATTTCCGGTATGAGTTCTTTGAATCACATTTCTCCAAGTGTGGATTCTTCCCTAAGTTTAAGTAAGATTTACTCTTATTTTAGGGAATTTGATGTTATATTGTGATTGCTTAAGCTAATCGTTGGAAAGTTTAAACGAATATATGACGATATCAGAAATTTAATGAAATAATTTGAAGAACTTCAGGGATAGTGTCTCCAACGGACATTATTTCTGAGTTTAGAAATTAGGGTGTTACATTTTGGTATCAGAGCAGTTCAATCCAATTGGACTGTGGTTAGGTTAGTTGCCCGTGACTTATTATAATCTTCTAGTACATGTACTCATTATAGGGACTGATCACTCCTATGGTGTGTAATGTATATGGAGATTATGGTCAGTTATGTGAGTAGGATGCTTTGGTCCGGAAGTTAGGGTACTTCCTTAACAAAGTTAAAGCCATCCATTCTTGTATTAGAAAGAGAGTAACTTAGGTCAATTTTGAAAATGGAACCCTTACCTTAGGAGCCTTAGAGAATGTGACCCTGGAGCCCTAGTAAGCATTAGGCACTCTTAAGGCAGTTAGTTAAGTTTAATTCGTTATTTTTAGAGGATGGTTGTTGTTTGACTTATAAAGTAGTTCTGATTGTGTAAACTGTATAATCTGAATGTATTGTGTGATTTGCTATCTCTTTGTGGCATTGGTTTGTATGAGTGATTTTATGTCATATTATGTTAGAATGTGTGTGTAACTTGTTAGGTAGTAATTCACATAGTTAAAGTTTCTTATGAGACAAACCCTTGTGAGGTCACGTTAGAAGGAATGTGGGACTGTAGTCCAAGTTAAGATAGAAACTCTACTTAGGGTAAACCAGAGGTCGCAGAGGCACCCAAGGGGTTTCCAAACCATTGGGAAAGTGTATAGAAGATTATAACTTAAGTAGGCTTAAGACCTTACCTAAAGTCAGCAAACTTAGCAGAGACATCTAGACATTTAGACCTAAACTTAGAAGGGTTAGGAAATTGAGGTTTCTTATGAGATAATGGAAGAAGAGGTGTTTCCCTAGGCCACCTTGAGGGTAGTCAAGAGACTGTCAAGTGAGTGATGATTCTTTCAGCCACCTTACTCTTTGCCTTATCCATGGATTACATGGACAGAATCCTTACGCTTTATCAGACGGGTAGGTAGTCATGGCGGCTACCATCTCCTCACCTTTTCATCTCACGTTTAGAGAACACCTAGTAGCCCTGGAGGTAATGTCTTGTGACCCTGACACTCTAGAAACCTTTAGGTGAGGACTGCACCATCAATTGGTAACTCCCAAGGAGTTGGGGGCATGTTTAGGAGATGAATAAGGTAGAGATCCCTAGTAAAGGTAGTGAGATTTCAATTATCTAATATTATTACCCTCCCAGGACTTACAATTAGTAACATCTTTTCATCCTACCGAGGGAGTAAGTTGTCACGAGAAAACTATACCTTCGCTCTTTCTTTTCAGCTTTAGAAAATACTTAGCGATTTTAGGAAGTAATGTTTTATAACCCTAAGAATCTAGAAATTTTTCAATGTGAACACTTCATTCATACCTTCAGTCTAATCATACTGGTTTTAACCTCGAGGACTCGGAGAAGTACTCGGGAGAAGAATTAGGTAAAGGCTTTTAGTTAGGATAGTTAGTATAAAAAAAAAATTCGGAAATCCAACTCAGTAGTTTAACCATCCAAGATCACCCAATTCAACTTATTAACACCAGTAGAGAGAAACCTTAGCCATAACTTTCTTAAGGGAGAGGAACCTTAATCAAGGAAGTTAAGAATTCTAGTATAGATTGCATAAGGTAGTGTAGATTTACCCACAACCCAAGTGAGGATAGGAAGTTCCCAATTAAGTCATATTAGGGGTAGTCTTGTAGAAAAGAATTAGGAATCACCTGAGAGAATTGTTAGACAGAAAGTAAGTGAACCAAATACCTTAGTTAAATATAACAAAGTAGCGGGAATAACTTAGACTTTTTAGAATTAATTAGGAAAGGGAGGAAATTATAGTTGAGGTCCTAATGGGAAATGAGTAGAACAAGTAGATTAACAGAAAACTCTAGAGCTAGCCAAGGATTTATCAAGTAGCTGTAGATGTTCTCCCGGCCACCCAAATACTTAGCCTCATCCATGAATTCCATGAGGGAAATTCTAGAACTTTAAACCTAATATCTATATGTTGTAGTCGTGACCATGTGTAAAAAGATGAATCAAGGCAACATCATCTAAAAGAATGTCTAAGTGTGATATCATCTCCATTGTCTGAACCTGTTCAGTCAGTTCACAATGAACTTACTGAAATTGTGGGTCAGAAATGTTAAGATGGTTGATACACAAAGCACTGAACCTACCTCTACGCTTGAAAAGATAATTTTGACTTAGTAACATCTCTACTTTCTGAACCTGTTCAGAAGGCTGTCGGTGAACCTCCTGAAATTGTGGGTCAGGAATGTTAAAGTAATGGAAACTCAAGTCATTAAAGTCTATTTCAATCCTTGAGGGACAGGTTAAGATGATTGTTCAAAGATTCTCTGAAGCACAAAAAGACAAAAGACTAAAAGGAGGTTTTGCAGACATCAAGCGACCTCAGAAGAAGAAAAGTCTTCAAAGAAAGGTGCAATGTCAGAAAAGCTTTCTTCCATCCAGAGAATAATGAGAAAATCTAATGGTAACCCTTGGTAACATCACTTCACCTTAAAACTTAAATATCTGTGAAAAATTGTTCTCTAGTAAAAGATTTTTATCTTGTTTAGCAATGAGATCAGCATTCTTCTTCTCTAGCTTCTTTATCTTCAGCCTGAGCTTTCTGTTCTCTTCTTCAGGATCAGGTGGTGCTTCATAAAGAATAATCTGGATGTGTCTGCACACAAATCTCAGCACATCAAAACCTGGAAGCAAACCATACTCCTGTGGATGATACACTGGAAAGAAGAATGTTCCAATGGGACACATAATCTTCCAGTCTTCATGAAATGATTCAGGCAGAGGTGGGAAATGGTCTCTGATGTAATGATATTTCACATTTATGAATTTCCCATGCCCTATGATAGAATCAGCATCTGGTCCAGTTGACTCAGAAGAGGATCCAACATCCTCTCTGATCTTCCAGTAAGATGACCAGACTCTGTCTCTGAAACTGTGATCCATGCCACCACCTTGTCTCTTGATCATTGCTGGTAGCTCCTTCCATTCGCTTGGAGTCAGAGGCTTGAAGGGAACAGGATAGGCCTTAGGTTCCTTGAACTTATCAGCAGGGCCTTCCTTCAGAGGGTACCTAGGAACAATTCTATCAGGTTGCACTAGAATCTTGGGGGTTGGCCTGATGGAAAATGTTCTAGGGGGCCTGTATCCTCTCATGCCAACAGACTTCAGATAATCCCTTTCAAAGAGTTCACCTTCTGTGCATAGATGCCTGACAAAACACCAGTCTTCATTACTCATCTTTAGACAATCAGCATCAGAAAAGGGATCAAGTGGAGCCCACTTGTGAGCAGGTGGTACCACACCCTTTCTGATCTTCTCAAGTTGCCCTGAGTACATATGATCTAAGCTTCCTTGATACTTTATTCTTTCAGCATCTGAAGTATGTTTGACTAGCCCATGGTGCAGAGAGATAGGGGGTGTATCTCTGAAATATTGCAGCTCTTCATAGAGGTTTGGAAACTTGGGAACCCTTTCCCTCTCAAAGAAAGGTCCTTCATACCTCTTATGGGGCACTTCAGCTTCTTCATCATACTGATGCTGAGTGAAAGGAAATGCATAAGGATCAAAAGTGGGTTCTGTGAAGAAATCCCTACTTTTAGGTCCTAGCCTAATGTGTTCAGGCAGCATACTCCCTTTCCACACCTTTGAGCTTTCTCCTTGCTGAATCTCGACAATGGGATCTTCAGATTGTGTTGACTCTGAAGATGATGATGATGAAGATGGTGGTGATGATTGAGGTGATGATGGTGATGGTGATGCTGCTTCTTCTTCCTTCTCTTTAGGTTGCCTTTCTTCTTCTTCTTTCTCCTCTTGTTTCTTTTCAGGTGAGGAATGAGGTGATTGAGTCACATTGTCAAACCTCACCCTTGGTCTTTTCACAGGGGGTTTGACCTTCTCAGGTTCAGACAACTTCTCCCTTTCAACTTGTTTTTCTTCTCTTTTCTTCTTGAAATAGAGATTGGCCTTTACGAAGTTCTGGTACTTGCTAGCTTCATCCATAGCTTCCATTTGGCTAGCAATGCTCCTTGTAACCCTAGTAGTGGGTTCAGGAGCTGTCTCAAGAATCTTGCTCTTGGTTCTCCTCCTTTGCTGAACCCTAGACCTCTTTATCTTCTTATTACTTTGAGCCAAGGTAGCTTGCCTTTCATCTTCAGCCAAGGCTAGCTGAGAAGCCACAACAATAGCATAGTCTGTCTTCTCTTGCTCAGCCTTCATATCCAATTCTTCTTGCTCGAAGGCAGTAGCTATGGCTGCCACTTGAATCAACTCTGGATCAGAGGGGCAAGCTGCCAGAGGTGAAGCTGCTACAGCTTCAAGTTCAACGAGGTTAGCAATCCCTTCCTCAGGAGCCTTTCCTTCTATGTCAGAAGTAGGCTTAAGAGGTTTTGCACCGTCAGAATCCTGACCCATTCTTTCAGGCGGTTTTTGCAAAGCCTTTTGAACAGGTTCAGATGCCTGAGTGTGCATAGTAGAAGCTGCTGAAGATACCTTTGCTGTACTCCTCACAGGGAGCTTCTTCAGCTTAGATTGAGGGGATGGTTTGGAGGCCTTGAACTCTCCTTTTCTGATGTCCCCTTGAAGCTCTTGTTCAAGAATCTCTATTGTGCTTCCTCTTCTTGAGGCCTTCTCCATGAGGACACTCTCCTTCAGAGTAGGAGATGGAGGTCTTGGAGTGAGAGGGTTTTTTCAGATTCATGCTCTTCAGATTTGACTCACCAAAGAATGCGGGTGACTTGTGATCAAACAGTCTTTCAATAGGTACTTTAAAGTGCAAGAGTACCTTTGTAATGAGAGTGTTGTGAGGTAGATTTTCACCAGAGTCTCTAATCTTCTTCTGCATGTGGAACATGATGATGCTGGGAAGATTGACCTTCTTCTTCTGCAGCAAGTGAATCATGCAGAATCTTTCCAATTCAGACACGTGGTTTCTGCTTCCACTCTTAGGGATTATGGAGCACCCTAAGATGGAGTGAAGTGCTCTGACCTTATCTAGCAAGAACTTAGAATCAGGAGTCTTGGGTTCTTCTGTACCATACAACATCTTTGTGTACTTCTTTTGCCCACCATTCCTCAACTCCCATCCAGGAGTAAAGGTTTCTCCTTCAGCCTTGACCTTGGCGATGGTGGAGAGAATCCCTTCATCAACAAAAACAGGGACTCCTAGAACAGTAGCCTTGATGCTTTCATATACTCCCTTGGAGTTAGGGATTCCTCTAGCTGAAGCCCAGAAATCTATGACACTCTGCTCGTGCCATGAACAGTAGATGTTGTCAAAGAATGGAGTCCAGCCAGCAGCATCAAATTCCTCAACCAAATTCATACCAAGATTTCGAAGCTCTTCAAGGTCCACACCTTTCGATCTGACCACATTTCCACCGCAACTGAAAGATTTCTTTGGTGCCATTGATAAGTGAGTTGCAGAAAAACTTGAGAGAAAACGGTTGCTAGAGAGAAGAAGAAGTTCAAACAGTGCTGAGAGAAAATGTAAGACTTCCTCGACATTCTTACTCCTGCATTTATAGACCCACGATGCAATGATGGCCTGTACCGGCTGCGCGGATATTGGGTATCGTGCGAAGTGGAAGAGACAAAATAAATGGAATTCAACCGTCTCAGATAGCCATGTCAGCAAGTCATTTCAGACAAGTGAGAAATTTCAGACACACATATAAAATTTCAGAAACCCTAAAATTTCAGACGTGTCACAATTTCAGACACCCTGGAATTTCAGATGCTCTTAACATATCAGACAGTATCATACACAATCAATTATTAGAAAATGCATGTATGTTCAAATTATTGCGTATGAACTTAAATCTATCTTCAGTTAGGGGTTTTGTGAATATATCTGCCCATTGATGCTCTGTGTCAAATAACTGAATATCAAAAACACCTTTCTAAACATAGCCTCTAATAAAATGATGCTTGGTTTCTATATGCTTGGCCCTAGAATGTTGGATAGGATTTTTAGATAAATTAATTGCACTTGTATTATCACACAAAACAGGTATAGCAGAGATAGGAATATTAAAGTCCTCAAGCTGATACTTCACCTATAGCAGTTGTGAACAACAACTGGCTGCTGAGATGTATTCTGCTTCTGCTGTTGATAATGCAATGGTGCTTTGCCTTTTGCTTGACCAGCTGATCATGTTATTTCCAAAGAAATGACATCCTCCACTGGTGCTCTTTCTTTCTATTCTATCTCCAGCAAAGTCAGCATCACAGTATCCTATTAACCTACAATCCTTGTCTTTCTTATAGCATAGACCAAGATTAGTAGTGCCTTTAAGATATCTAAAAATTCTCTTAACAGCTTTGTAATGAGTAGTTCTTGGATCTGATTGAAATCTAGCACAAATACACACACTGAACATTATGCCAGGTCTGCTTGCTGTTAGATACAATAAAGAACCAATCATTCCTCTGTACAAAGTTTGATTTACTGGTTCTTCATTTTCATCCTTGCTTAAAGATGAAGAGGGATGCATAGGAGTTGACATGGGTTTGCAATCATTTAAGTTAAACTTCTTGAGCATTTCTTTTGTATATTTTTCTTGATGGATCCATATACAATCAGAATCTTGCTTAATTTGAAGTCCTAAGAAAAATTTTAGTTCTCCCATTAAACTCATTTCAAACTCTGATTGCATTAACTCAGAAAACTCCTTGCACAGAGAAGAATTAGTTGAACCAAAAATAATGTCATCAACATATATCTGGACAAGTATAAGATCTTTGTTAGACTGTTTTCTAAAAAGAGTTGTATCTACTTTTCCTCTTTCAAAACCATTTTTGATAAGAAAACTGCTTAGTCTGTCATACCAAGCTCTTGGGGCTTGTTTCAGACCATAAAGAGCCTTTTTCAGTTTGAAAACATGATCAGGAAAAGCTATATCTTCAAAACCAGGGGGTTGTCTAACAAAAACCTCTTCTTCAATTAATCCATTTAGAAAAGCACTTTTGACATCCATTTGATATAGTTTGATGCCATTATTTACAGCATAAGAGAGAAGAATTCTAATTACTTCTAATCTGGCAACAGGGGCAAAGGTTTCAGTGAAGTCAATACCTTCTTGTTGATTGTATCCTTGAGCCACCAATCTTGCCTTGTTTCTGACCATTTTTCCTTCTTCAGACAGCTTGTTTCTGAACACCCACTTGGTTCCAATAATAGTTTTCCCATGGGGTTTAGGAACAAGGGTCCAGACATCACTCCTAGCAAATTGATTTAGCTCTTCTTGCATGGCTAGGATCCACCCTTCGTAATGCAGAGCTTCATCAATGTTCTTTGGCTCAATTTCAGACAGGAAAGCAAGAGAATTCAGATTCTTGAATTTTGATCTTGTCTTCACTCCTTCTGAAGTGCTGCCAATGATTTGCTCCTTAGGATGATGTGACTTGTATCTCCAGTTAGTTTTCTGAGATACTGATTGATTTGTCTGAGGCTCAACATTTGTCTGAAGAGGTTCAGTGACAGATGGTACTTCAGACACCTGTTCATCCTTCAAGCTATCATGATCATTCAGCTCCATACCTGCAAAATCATCTTCTAGATCTGATAGTTCCCTATCAGTCTCTTTCATGTCATTGAATTTAACATGAATTGATTCCTCTACAATTAAAGTTCTAGAGTTATAAACTCTATAGGCTTTAGATGTTTTAGAATAACCTATGAAAAATCCTTTGTTAGACTTTGCATCAAATTTTCCAAGATCATCCTTGGTGTTGAGTATGAAACACTCACATCCAAAGGGATGGAAATATGATATGTTGGGTTTCCTTCCTTTCCACAATTCATAAGGAGTCTTTCTCAGAATTGGTCTTACCAATATTCTGTTTTGAAGGTAGCAAGCTGTGTTAATAGCTTCTGCCCAGAAGGATCTTGGTAGGTTGCAAGAGTTGAGCACGGTTCTTCCCATTTCTTGCAAGCTTCTGTTCTTTCTCTCAACAACCCCATTTTGCTGAGGTGTTCTTGCCACAGAGAAATTGTGTGAGATCCCATTCTCATCACAGAACAGTTGAAAGTTTGCATTCTCAAACTCTCCACCATGATCACTTCTGATGACAGATATACAGAATCCTTTTTCGTTCTGTACCTTCTTGCAGAATATTGTGAAATTCTTGAAAGTCTCATCCTTGCTTCTTAGGAATAACACCCATGTAAATCTAGAGTAGTCATCAACAATGACCAAACCATATTTCTTACCACTCATGCTTTCTGTTCTAATAGGACCAAACAGGTCAATATGTAGTAGTTCTAATGGTCTGCTAGTAGAAACAACATCCTTACTCTTAAAAGAGTGTCTTGTTTGTTTCCCTTTTAGACAACTTTCACATAAAATATCATATTTGTAAGAAAGCTTGGGCAGTCCTTTAACAAGGTTGTATTTTGCTAATTTTGAGATTAATCTCAAGCTGGCATGCCCAAGTCTTTGATGCCAAATCTGTTTTTCATCTTCAACAGAGATTTTACATTTTGACTTGCAAGCTCCTCTAGATCAATTTTGTACACATTACTGTCTCTCTTAGCAGTAAAAAAGATTTGATCAAGAGAGTCTTTGACTATACATCCTTCTTTGGTAAAGGAGACCACATATCCACTGTCACACAATTGACTTATGCTCAGTAGATTGTGCTGAAGTCCCTCTACTAGAAGAACATTCTTAATAAGAGATAAAGGAGATATACCTACAGTCCCTATACCAGTGATCTTCCCTTGCTGGTTTCCACCAAAGGTGACCACACCTCCTGCTCTGGGTCAAAGGTTTTGGAACAAAGACCTTTCTCCTGTCATGTGTCGCGAGCACCCACTGTCCAGGTACCATTTGTGGGGTTTCCTTAGTCCTGTTAAACACATCTGCAACATGAATGATCAAGTTTTTAGGTACCCATATTCTTTTGGGTCCTTTCTTGTTAGCTTTGGGCCTTGCTTTTCTCTTGTGTTTGCACTGAGCCACATTGTGTCCAGGCTTGCCACAGTGAGAACACCCAATAACCTTCTTTTTGTCTTTAGTAAAATTTAAGACAGTAGGAGGTTCAGAGGTGTTGTGATCACAAAATCCTAAACCACTTTTGTCAAGAGGATCCCTTTGATTGCCCAGCAATCGGTTAAGGTTATCTGTCCCTTTGGCAAACTTAGCTAAGTCTTTTTTCAGTTCCTCAACTTGTTTCTGAAGTTTTTTGTTTTCTTAAGAGACAGTTTGTGAACTGCTTGCTTTCAATTACAAGGATTTTCTCCTTGAGCATAATATTTTCTATCTCAAGAGCCTCATATTTACTGCACATTTCTGTGTGGGCTTTGGATAGATTCTTATACTCTTGGAAAAGTTCCTTGGAACTTTCCATCAAGTCATCGTACATCTCTTGAAGAGTTAAGGGAAATACCTCAGCTTCAGAGCTGTCTGATGAGGGCAGGCTGGCCATGAGACACAGGTTGGCCTCTTCTGAAGTGTCTTCCTCTTCTTCTGAGGTGGACTCATCAAGATCCTCCCATGTTGCCATCAGTCCCTTCTTCCTCTTGAAGATCTTCTTCTTTTTTAGGCTGTTTTTCTTCAGTTTTGGGCATTCAGCTATCATATGACCTGGCTGTTTGCATTCATAGCAAGTAATTTTGTCATTTTGAAAATCCTTACCTGACTTACCTACTTTAGAGGTTGAAGTTTGGTTCTTTCTCGGCTTTCCTCTGTTTTGTAGCATCCTCTTGATTTTCCTGCTGAGAAGAGCAAGATCATCGTCTTCTGAGCTATCTCCAAAGTCGTCATCTGCTTCTGAAGTTTCCTCATCTTGCATAGCCTTCATGCTGCCATGCCTAGGCTGTTTGGCCTTGGAGTTTAGTGCTAGAGACTTCTTCTTGTTGTCATCTTCTTCAAATTCAAGCTCATGGACCTTGAGAGATCCCAACAGTTCTTCCATTCTAAGAGAGTTTAAGTCTCTTGCTTCTTGAATGGCAGTGACTTTGGGTCTCCAGGACTTAGGCAAACTTCTTAGAATCTTTCTATTGTTGTCTCCAGATTCATAAGTTCTACCTAAGGACCTGAGTCCATTAGTTATAGTATGAAACCTTCCAAACATCTGGTCAATGGTTTCAGATTCCTCCATCTTGAACATCTCATATTGATGTATGAGCATGCTGATCTTGGATTGCTTGACCGTTTCTGTCCCTTCATGGGCTGCTGCAAGAGTATCCCAGATCTCCTTGGCAGAAGTACATCCATGAACCTTCTCATACTCTGATTTATTCAAAGAACATATCAGATAGAGTTTGGCTTTGGCATTCATTTGTACTCTAGCCTTCTGCTCCGAGGTCCATTCAGCCTTAGGAATGGGCACTCCATTATGCATAGGCATATAGTCTCCATCAGTGACCACATCCCAGACATCAATGTTGTTGCTCTCAATGAACAACTTCATACGATCCCTCCAGTAGTGGTAATCCACTCCATTGAATGTTGGGGGCCTTGTGATAGAGGCTCCTTCAGAGATGTATTGTCTGTTGTTGTTGGAAGCTTCCATCTGGATCTTTAGTCCTCAACACTTGTTAGGTGCTCAACCCTGAGTTGAGCTCTGATACCAACTGTAGAAACACAGGGAAACACTAAAAGGGGGGGTTGAATAGTGTTTCTTAATAATTTATGGAAGCTTTTCACAAACGATTAAGTTCAAAGAAGTTCTTTACAGGTTTAGAAAGCTGTCTGAAGTTAAGAAGACTTCTGAAAGTAATTTTAAATAGGTTTTCTTGCTTCTTTTAAAATTATTGAAACAATCTTCAATACCCTTGGGTTAGTATAAATAAATTGACAAGAGATAAGGGATAGAAGACTTAGCCAAGAAATTTATCCTGGTTCACCCACTAACACAGTGAGCTACGTCCAGTCCCAATGGCAAACAACCATTGGATTTCCACTATGAATATTCAGATTACAAGCTCAAAATGAGTATAGTCTCTCCAGACACAACGAGTACAGTCTCTCCAGACACAACGAGTACAGTCTCTCCAAACACCACGAGTACAGTCTCTCCAGACACAACGAGTACAGTCTCTCCAGACACCACCAAGTATTCTTTTTCAGTCTAGCCTCTCCAGGCTCTTCAACTAAGTATTCTTTATCAGTCTAGCCTCTCCAGGCTCTTCAACTAAGTATTCTTTGTTTCAGACAAGCCTCTCCAGGCTCTTCAACTAAGTATTCTTTGTTTCAGACAAGCCTCTCCAGGCTCAATATGCAGTATTACAACGAAATGTGTCTAAGCTTTTGAACTACACAAGTTTCAAGCTTAAGCAGACACAGTGCACAATAATAACTGAGGTATACTCAGGATATACAGATGATGTGCAAAGAAGATGAATCAAAGAGTTTTTCTAAGTAAAGCTCGCAGCGGAATATCTCTTAGGCTTTCTTGCAATAATTTCTCTATGTCGCTATCTTTGATGGTCTTCATGGAGGGGTATTTATACCCAATCTTCAATCCGTTGAAATACCACCGTTTAGAGATATCATTAAATGCTATTTAATCCGTTGTGAGACATGCTTATGAGAGCTCTGATATTTCTAACACGGTACAAGGTTGCTATTGCCATAAAGCTGCTACATATGTTGCTGCAGAGGCTGCGTTGCAGAGATTTCCTCAATGGTGTATGAAATTAAAAAATACCAGGAAAGGTCTCTGTGTTCCTTGCTATAAACGTGTTACGTGCAACAGAGGTTCAGAAAAGTCTTCACAAGCTTCAGCAAAGGGTGCCACGTCATTAATGAGACTTCAGACACCTTCAACACTTCAGACGGGTAGTGCACTTCAGACGGCTTCAACGCTTCATCCGTGTTGAACCTTCAGAAGGCTTAACTCCTCAGACAGGTTGAAAGCACTTCACATAGTCTTTATATAAGCTTATAGTGGCTTGCTGAAATCATAGATAAATCATTAAAACATATATGTATCTATGATAAACATTTTAACTCAAATTTGTTAAGCATTAAAACTTGGGAATTGAGTTGTCTTAAACATCATATTTTCTCTTATGATATTTTTGAGACTCAACAGTTCGGTTAATTCGAATTTGTTCTGGAAATTGAGATCGATGTATTTTTAACTGATGAAGGATCCAATTGTTAATGAACAAGAGAATCAATCTGTTTTACTCTTACTTCTTTACTTGCGAATTTATGTTCTTAAACAACAACCAAAAACTCCCTGTTTCTGTTACGTTTCTACACTTTTTAGAAAGTTTCTGAAATTCTGCATCTCAAGAACCTTCTCAAGTGAACTTGCTGAAGTACCTTATGAACTATACCTGCTGAACTATACCTGCTGAAGTGTACCTTCCGAGATACTTGCCGAAGTTCAACTTGCTGAAGTTCTTTCTGAAATCTGTAATCTGAAATTGCTATTGAATTCCTTGAGAGACGACTTTGGGTTATCTAACCCTCTCTACTCTTAATTCATATTATTTGTTGGGTATGGCCTCGATCAAATTTGGCGCCGTTGCCGGGGAATTCAATTCAAATTCAGATTAAAGTTTTCAGTTCTGTTTGTGACTTTCTGAACTTCTGTTTTTGAGTTTTTCTATTCTATTTTGTGTAATTCGTGTTTGTTTGGTGTGTGTAAGTTTAGAGTCGATTTTCATATTTTATCTTTGGTCAACTAACATTCAATGTGCAGATTTGAGAGAGGTTCCATAATTCAGTTCTTTGGTAAGAATTATGTTTACCAAATTTGCTGCTGAAACTGAGTTTGAAAGCCTTGATATGTAATCTGTGTTTGAGTTTTTTAAGTAGTGTGTTTAGTCATATATTAGTCTTCTAACATCATTGTAATTAATTTAGAATTTGATTTTGTAAGAATTGGAGTGAATTGCATATGCTGAGGGTACTTGCTGAACAATTCTATTGACTTTTCTGTTGACTTTCTAATATAGAATCTGAATTATTTAGTTAACATAGTTAGAGGTAGAATTTTTGCACCAATTTTTGTGTCCACACTTCTTTCAATTAATAATGAATATTAGATACCCCAGTTGCGGTTAGATAGGTCCAGATTGTGAGATTACACTTTGTACTGACTTATTTTGACCTGTTGGCTTCAATTGGACACAACTTGAGCTAGGAGTGTCAGAATTTCACATATTTTATATTCTTTTGGGGTAGGAAAAGCTAGTTAGAGTGTTGTTCCCAAATAAGCTAGGAGATGGACTATAAAATAGCCAAAAAGATCGTTTTATATTTTTTCTGGATTTTTTAAGTTTTTTATTGGTGTGTTTTTCCTTTCTTACATTAGGTAGTTTTGATACTTAGGATTTGAATTTTGATCTGAAATTTTTTGTGGTTGTTTCCTATGTTTCATGTATCCATTTCATTGATTCCTACTCATTTGTTATAGGCTGCCTTTATATGCTGATATGCTGTTATATGCCTTATTTTGTGCATTCTTGTGTGCATTTGGTGTATGACTAGAGCAATTTCAGGTTTCCTATATTCATTTGACCCAGGAATTGATAATGTATATAATAGGAAAGTAAGGTAACCTAGGATTACATTTGTGCGTATTTTTGGTAAAATGATAGTGAGTCTTTGTTGGTTAGTGTGTAGTTAGTTTGATTGATTGTGTGAGTCTATTTCTGTTTGTGTTTTTGCTTCTATTTTTGTTTCTTTATTTTCTTTTCATTCTGATTTTCTTGATTTTTTATTCTAATATTATGGCTGAATTGACTTTGAGAGAACTCATTGAGTGCATGGTTTCACATAATCAAGAATTTAGTTCAAGAAGCAACTCAATGAATTTTCCTATGGGAGTTCATGAGGAGGATATATCATATGCCGTTGATCATAGAAAAGTAGAGAGCAATATGGATGATTTAGCTTCTTTGATCAATCAGTTAGCAGTACCTCAGATAAATGTGAAGTTGTGTGAGATTTGTACATCACCTGAGCATCCCACAGATTTCTGCCCTAGTTTGCATGAGTCTGAAGATTATTTTTCTCCTCAACATTAGGGACCAAAAACAACGAAAAAAAAAGATTAGGGACTAAAACCAAATTCGGGTGAAAGTTTAGGGACCAAAAACATATTTAACCCCATCTTTATATTATGTGCTATAATTAAATAATTAATCTATAATTGATATTAATAATTCAAATAAATATAATTCTAAATAATTGATTAATTCTAATCCATAAAATATAATTCGGGATAATCTAACATGGAGATGCTTGGAGAGGCTAGCAGAAAGCTACTTAGACACTTGGAGAGACTCTGTAAGGAGATTACTTAGAAGCATGGAGAGAGGCTCTTGAAGAAGAATACTTAGAAGCCTGAATAGGCTCATGAAGGACAATACTTGTAACTTTGAGAAGTTAGAGGAAAATCTCACTGAGGTAAGGACTCGACGTAACTCTTGTTGATAAGAGTGAACCAGTATAAATCCTGTTGTGTTAATCCTCTTCTGACCTTCACTCATATCTGTTTCTTACTTCTGCTATTACTGTTTAGAAACTGCTTCTGAGTTTTATAACTTAAGCAAAAACTAAGCAACAATTCATAACTAAGTTTCTTTAATCTTAAATACTTCAATTAATCTCTTTGGTAAAAAGATTAGAAGTTATTTTTAACATAACAAATCTTCCATTCAGTTAGAAACATTTGCTTCTGTATGTGACTATACCTCTGACATCCAAGTTTAAAGACTTGAGAATCAAAGTAAAAAAAGAATTTAAAATTTTATACAGGCTGAGATGCATCTCAATACGACCCACTTCTTGAGACTTTACCAACTACAAGATAATAATTCATTTATTTTTTAGTCACCGTATTAAATTCTAAGTACTCAAAATGTATAAATACTCCATTTCTATGTTGAAATAATTTTGAAATATAATACATAAAATGAACATTTAATTTTTTTATCTATATATAATAATAAATTTGTACTAAACCAGACAAATATTAATATTAAAAAATTTAAGTAAGATAAAATCAAATATATATAATGATCCCTTTATTTGTCAATTGCACCAAAAAAGGAAACCAAAATTTTCCATGTACCCAGAAAATCCCAGTTCACAATACATTTTTCTTCAATTAAAGATTTCATAATCATAGCCTCACTTTTTGTCTTTATGATCACCCGTATTGTTAAATTAATAAGAATAAGTAGTCAGCCAATTATAAGATATTTTAAATTTTTTTAAAATAGTAAAAATAAAAATAATTGAGATAGAATTTTTAATATTATAAAAAACATATATAATAGTAATAATATTAGGCATAAGTTTATCCTGTTATGAAATGAACGTCACATAGAAAGTAGAGAGAAAGATAAAAGAAGAAAAAATCAAGAGTTGGTCGTATTTATACAAGAGTATTTATATGAGTGAAAGAGAGTTAATAAAAAACTAAGTAACCTACGATTACAAAAACTAAGTAATCAACAATTATATAATATTTTCTCAAGATCATTCCTTCTAAATAGGCAAAGTCATGCTAAGTCTGATGGACATCCACTATATCTTAATTATTCATAACACTCCCCCATTGGATGTCAAGTATTTCAGAATGTGCCTCGTTAAAACCTTACTAGGAAAAACCCAGTGGGACAAAAACCTAGTGAAGGAAAAAGAGTACATCATTCTTCAATACGTTATTATAATGCCTCATCAAAAACCTTGAGCATGTGTACTTGATTGATCTTTGAATCCGTGTTTGTGGAGGAAAAGCTTTTAGGAGGGTTCCTCGTCTTTAACACCTGAACGTATGGGAGATTAGTCTATGTTATCCATGAGAGATACTCCAAGGAAAAAAAACATTATAGGTTTTTTAATTATGAGAAATAAATATTTTTACCAAAAATATTATAGGTGATGAACATTGGGCCAAACTTTTAGCAATTCTGGTTGTGCCTCTTCAAAATGATAACTGCAATAATATGCTACTGCCTCATCAAAAACCTTGAGCATGTGGTCTTGATATTGATCTTTGAATTCATGTTTGTGGAGGAAAAACTTTGAGGAGGGTTCCTCACCTTTAACACCTGAATGTATCGGAGATTAGTCTATGCTATCCATGAGAGACACTCTAGGGGTAAAAAAACAGTATAGGTTTTTTAATTATGGGAAATAAATATTTTTACCAAAAATATTATAGGTGATGAACGTTGGGCCAAACTTTAAGCACTCCTGGTCGTGGCACTTCAAAATGATAACTGTCATAAAAAACCTTGAGCATGTGGCCTTGAGATTGATCTTGAGATCATTGAATTCATGTTTGTGGATGAAAAACTTTGAGGAGGGTTCCTCGCCTTTAACACCTGAAAGTATAGGAGATTAGTCTATGCTATCCATGAGAGACACTCTAGGGAAAAAAACATTATAGGTTTTTTAATTGTGAGAAATAAATATTTTTACCAAAAATATTATAGGTGATGAACGTTGGGCCAAACTTTTAGCACTCCTGGTCGTGCCTCTTCAAAATGATATCTGTAGTAATAGTAATAGTAGTAATAATAATACTAATAATTTTTTGTTGGATCCTCATTTTTATCTGCAATGAATTATATTAATTTTACCTATATTTGTCGAGGAAACTTTGCACCGTTGTTGGAAGAACTGGTTTTCCTTGGCTATGTTTGCCAACACCTATAGAAATTAACAAATAAGTCACCAATCATGTTCTTCCATGGATAAGTATAGATTTATTTAACAATTCATTATTCAAGAAAGTTTACAACCTTTCCAACAAATAATGAATTTATTGAAAGGTGCCAAGAGATTCATCACACAAATAGGGATGGTGTGTTTTGAAAAGTAACAACAGTGGTCACATAGGACAAAATTGTGAACCAATAAACAATGATAAATAATAGTATGAAATAAAAGCCATGTCATTGCATTAAAGCAACTGTGGTTTCTAAATTTTTAATTTTACAATCTCACCCCCCCATTCATTTTTTTCCAAGGGGTAATTAGTAGGGAAAAATAAACATTTAAATTTTTTAACTTTTGACATTAGTTAATTAATCTAGAAATTAAAGTGATAGAAACTAATTAAACACTCTTTTTTTTAAAAGGAAACAACAAATATATACCTGTTATGACTAGTAAATGCCTTACTGGTTTAGTAAGGGTTGGATGAACATGTTCACTTTCTTCACTTTCAATTTTATGCAAACGATCTTGTAAGGCTTTAACTGCTTCTAAAGCGTGAAGGCCGTGCAGATCTATTCTCCAAATATGGTTTTTACGGTTATTGAATTTGAAAATTTCTATGGCTGCCTTAGAGTTAAGTTCTCGAGCAATGTCCATTTTCTCTCTTCCCTTCATGGAATGTTGCTTGGCAGACAAATGTTCACCTCTTTGATATGCATCTGAGGCTAACTTAAAGTGTTGAGACGCTAACCTGAAAAATATAATATATGAACACGGTTAAATTTCCAAAAGTGATATAGCAATATCCAACCAAAAGGTCCATAAGAAATCATGACAATAAGTTGGAGTTGTTTGAGCATCAATTAGTAAGATTGTTTCAATAAAGTGCAGCAATGCAGAATCAAATAAAGTCCTGTAAACCAGGTGAAAAGCTGTCCAAAAAAGAGCTCACACCAAAAAAATTAACCAAAATATTGATGCACTAGAATACCAAAGTCATGAGTCATGACAACATAATGGTATTCCAATTTGATGAAAAAGTGAAGCAATCTAAATAATAAGTCCAAGTCACTACAACAATATGTTTTGCCCCTGTGCCCATAAATATTGGAAAGTAAACCATTTACTAACATAAATAGCACTTTCAGAAACCCAAAATCTAACACATCAACAAAGATTCATTTCTATTTTAGTTTAAAAATCATAAAAATTTAAATGTTTCTTATTCTTACAAAAAAATTGAATTTCCCTTTATTCAATATTATTTACATAACTTGATACTCTCCGTATTTTTTATTTTTAATTTTAAACATTTTTTATTTTTTTAATAAATAAAATTTGAATTAAAGGGAGTTAAGGGATATTCTAATAGGTTACAACTACTGCACCCAAATAATAACCCCACCAACAAACAAAAAGACCCCAAGGCCCCAACAAATGAATATCTCCCCCGAGACCAAACCATACTGCAAAAAAGGTAATGATGTGGTGCGCTGCCCATGGTACATGCAAGTTATTTTTTATTTCTACATTTCTCTTCCAAAAATATTTTTATAATAACTACATTTTAAAAACTATCTGAATCAAAATAATAACTACCCACACAATACAATAATCAACATATAATCAAACTAATAACTACCCGCATAATATAATCATCAACCCATTTTATAATATAATTTTTTTTCTTAATAATTTTTTTATCTATACTATCTATACTATTATATAATGGGGATATCCAATTTTTTATTTCCATGTTTCTCTTTCAAAGATACCCTTATAATAACTATATTTCAAAAACTACCTAAATCAAAATAATAACTACCCACACAATATAATAATTAACACAAAATCAAAATAATAACTACCCGCACAATATAATCACCAACATATTTTATAATATTATTTTTTAAAAATAATTTTTTATCTACTATCTATACTTGCTATTATATAAAAGTGATAACCAATTTTTGGTTTCCAAATTTCTCTTCCAAAATTATCCTTATAATAACTATATTTCAAAAACTATCTAAATTGAAAAAAATAACTATCCACACAATACAATAAATAACAAAAAAAATCAAAATAAGAATTGCCTACACAATATAATCACCAACATATTTTATAATATTATTTTATTTTTCTTAATAATTTGTTTGCTGCCAAGTGATTTAAGGAACTGTTGTTGAGGTGAAGGCATGCGGATCTTTTAAGTTCTTTTCATGGCGCTCCTTGATCATGGCAGAAGGGGATTTGGCTGCTGCTTCCTAGTACATGGCTAATAAGGGGTCCCATTACCTTAGCATTAGTAATTTTTATGCTTGATTATTGGAGATTTGGTTCAGAATTTCGGTGATGACTTGCTGCACAGGGAGCTTTTTTTCAATTATATTTCATTTTATTTGTGTTAGCTTAAACCGCTGCCGCTTTCTTTAGGTGGAACAGGTACTCCCTGGTTCTTGTTAGAATTGTTTTTATCTCAATTTTTATATTCAATATTTTTTAAGTTGTCTAAATAATATCAACAAATTAAAATGTTATCTCATGAATTACTAGTATAGCTATAATTCTAGATAATGATTTAAACATGGGCATATGGAAACCAAGGTCCAATTCTTGTATATGACAGGTCACATGCATCTTTGAAAACATATGCTGAAAGAAAAATGTGCGCCCTATATACAAAAGTCATCCTAAAGCCTTGGGCAAAGCAATAAGATCAGTATTACAAAATTATTTTGACAAACCCTAAAAACCATAGTGTTATGAGATAAAATGTAAGTACCTCAGTAAGTGCTCTTTGAACTGGGGCACCATTCCATCACCCTTCAATTTTTATGTATAAAAAAAAATAAACATGGACATATGGACTAACCTTGTCATTTCTGATGCTTCCTTTCGTTTAATAACATAAATGTCATTTTTCTTTGAATCAGTCGAAGGCAGATCATTTTTCAACAAGTTGTTATCACATTTTGGTCGATGATGATCCGAAACCTTTTAATTCATGTAAAAGCAATGTTATATTTAGCAAGTAAAATTTGACAATAGAATAAAATATTTTTTTCCTCCACAAAATTTGAACTGAGACATTTCATTGGGTAAGGAATGAATACCTTTAAAGCTTCGAAATGGTCAACAAGAGTAGAATTGATTGTAACTGGAATGCTAGCCATGTGAGAAATTTTAAGAACATACAACTTTGTATGAGAATTTAAGAGCGTATAATTTGGTTTATAAGAGCTAGAAAGTGAAGTATGTATACAAATTTAAGGGTGTGTTTGTGAGTTTAGAGAGGAGGGAAACAAATGTATTGGAGGAAAAGGGAGGGGGAGAAGGGATGGGCGAAAAAAAAAAAAAAGGATTTTAGTGGATTCTAGCATTTTTTTGGCGGGTGCAAGTTAGATTTTTGTTTTGGCAATTTTAAATTTTTACTGGCGGTTTTTAAACTCAACAAATGTTTAATATTGTAATTAACATATAACATTATTTTTTCCACTTTTTTCTCCAAGTCATAGTAGATGGCTTTCTCTCTCTCGTACATTTCTGCACCACACTGCCCTGGTGTTCCCAAAACCCTACCTCTCCACTAGATTCTCAGTTTTGGCGCCGGCTTGTCACCACACCGTGCCTCTCCGGCACCACCCTTGTCACCGCCACTGTGCCTCCCTCGCCTCGGTTGTGAATTGCATGGTAATGGATTCTCTTTGGCTCCGATGGTCCGTTTTCTACATGGAGTCGATACCTTCCATCGCTTCTCTCCTTACAACCACGACCTACTCCTAATCTACCACTACTCCAACCGCTTTTTTGCGGTTGCGGCCAAACCTCAACCCGCTCTAGCTAAAATCGTCAAGGTCTTCACCAAGCAGAACCGTCAACTGCACTCTGTAGTAACTCCTCTGCTCCTAATTTTACTGAATTAGATTTTCACCAATTTTTCTTTCTATAGTAACTCCTCTGCTTGTGAGAGGTATTCGATTTGAGATTTGATAATCTGAATTGACTATATGAGATTTGACTATTCTGAATTGGCTTATCTTCATCATCGTGCTTGGTTTTAACCTCACAGATCATAACCAATTTCTCACTGTTGTATTTTTTTATGTGTAAATTAGTTTTTGGTTTCTATAGATTGGTTGAAAATGCTTTCAATGTAGATGGTATCTTACCAGAACTTCAAGAGAAAGTTAATGATAGAGGACTGCACCTACATCTTCAGCTCATCATTTCAAATTGGCTTATCTCTTTGTATAGATGTATCTCCCTTTCTTTGCTTTCATTTCTATTATGTTAGTAGGAATTTCACACAAATTTTAGTACTTTGAAATATTTTCCTGTCTTTGTAATTTAATTTCAAACTATACTCACATGGATGTCAATACTCAATACTGTGCTGCAAGCATGCTTAACCTTGTTATTTCTTTCCCTCATTCAACCATGATATTTTGTTTTGGGTTTTGGTGCTTGAAAGTTCTTGTTTAAATTTGAGTGGCCTGTTTTAACCTTGTAAATTCTTTAAATTTGAGTAGCTTGAAAAGCATTGTTTGCATGGACTAGCAAACAAGAATTCTGGACCAAAATGATTACGAGGGAAGGAAAGAACTGCCAAGTGCCTTACAACAATGTCAGTTTCTAAACTCTCTCCTTTTTTCCCTTTCCCTATAAATAAATAGTTAAGTAGTGCCTTAACCTTATCTGCATTGTATTCCTCTCTCTCACTTTCCAATTCTGTCACCTTGTCTTGGCTTGGCTTCACCCTGTTTTTGCAATAATCATGCCATCTTCCAGGTTTGATAGAGTTTCCAGCTTGAGGGACAGAGTGCAAGATACCCTCTCCAATTACCGCAACGAATTGATCTCTCTTCTCTCCAGATCTAAACTTGTGATCTTGGCAATTGGATATTCTTAAATTCATCATGCATGCTACCGCCATCTATCTTCATTCATATTCCGTAACAAAGAAAGTTTGGACCCTCTCCTTGCATTTCTTCGTGCACACAAATATGATGGCCATGTAAGTTTGTCTATTATATGTTTGCTTTGATGAAATTGAAAGCAGTAATCAATCATTTGGAAAGAGTGATAATTATTATCAGCAACTTTGCTTGATGCACAGAAATATTAGAATTTTAGGGTGAAGATTTGTTCATTTACTATAAGCATTATGTAATAGTGTTATCCTTATTGTACCTTAATCATTTATCATAGTTCATGCATCATCTCGGAGTGTTGCCACAACTAGGTGCATTAGGTAAGGTAACCTTTACAAAGGGATGTAAATTTATAGTAATGATATTTCTGTTACCAATATATTATGCAGGCAATGATGCTAAATGATCGAATTCGTAACATACCCAAGCTCCCGTCTTCCTTGGCAAAGGCAGAAGAATTCCTTTCTAAGCTCCTACCAAATACACCATATTCTGACTTTGAATACAAGTATGTAGGAATCTTTAAACTGATGTCAGTCTGAATTTTTCTTAGTTTTGGAGCTAACTAATTGCTAATAGCCTAATAGAAGTAACTATTCATTTACTGGATACATTAGAAATATATATTATTTTACCAATTTGCTCCTAGTTTACTTTTCATTTTATTAGTATTTGTTCTCTTAACTTATTATAGGTTCCTGCCCCAGCAATTGCACTAGCAATGGCATGTGTCTCTTTAATCTAATATGTGAATGTAAAACTGGCTACACTGGCATTGACTGATCTACTGATAAACTCAAAGTTTTATTCTAGACTACATATTATATTATCTGTTAAAAATGTCATTGCAAATTTACCATAATGTTTTCATTATACTCATAAATCACTGTAAAGTCCTTCTCTCACCTTTAGTTGTTCACCTTGCAGCTATTTGTCTTCTTTGAATTACTTGGAGAAAGAAAAGGAGTGCTTGCTGCATAGTGTGTACGTATGACATACTCGTTTAATTCTGAGAGTCAATTGCTGCTATATAAGTCTTATTGTTAATTTGTCTATTTTATACAGGTTTACTTGTGTCAAAAAGTTGTCACTTAACTTGTGAATGGGATGAACTTATTCTATAATTACTCTGTTCTGGAATTTCTCCAGTAAGTTTCTTATTTCAATATGTTAGTTTGGTGGCTGCATTAATCAATTAATTTTTGTTTTAGAAAACAAAGGTGATTAGACTTTTCTATGAAGCATAGTTGTAGCGATTTGCATTGTCAGTTTTATTTGTAAAAGCACTTTGCCATCTATCTCATCAGCTACCCTAAATGAATAAAATTCAATGCTCCTGCTGTTATTCACCCAAAAGATTATCCATTAAGTAGATTATACATGACCTAGCCATGATTAAGGAGGGCTTGGTGCTAGCTATTACTGACCCATTTGATTATTTTTTTTATTTCATTTAAGAGTGTGAAGATTCTAAAATTATTAATGGAATCAACCCTTACTTCACTAAAAGTTAATTTATTAGAAACACTAAAGGTAAAATGTCCTTAATGGTTGTGGTCATTGAGAGGCCAACGTTTCCAAGTCATGTCATCTAGAGTAACAATAATAACGGCATCTAAACATTTCCCCCATATTTCTTTTCTTTTGAGAAAATGAAAAGAACAATAAAGAATTAAGCAAGGGAATTTAAATACTAAATAGGAATGTGCATTTGTACTTATATATTCTCTTTAATGAGAAGGAAATTAAAAGCATGAACCAATAAAGAAAGGAAAGGGAGAGGGAACAGTACTGTTTTAATTAATTAATAGCTTAATATAAGTAATTAAATCTTATTTTTCCCATTTTATCTTATCTACATTACATTACATTGATTCTCCAATTTGAGATATGACTTTAATATTTGTATGATTTATAGTATATGAGCTCTTCATCAATTTAGCTAGTCATCACAAAAAGGGTGGACATATATGAGCCATTCCATCAAGTGAGCAGGATGTGGAGGGACAACTTTAAAGTTGATGGCAGCCTGAATTCAATTGCTTCCCCAATGTTAATGAAGAACACTAACATGGAGAACAAGGTCAGAATTCATGAATTTTCTTTTGTTTGGAGGTTGATTAGCTTTGTTTTATGGGAAAACTAGTTTACAAGTCTTATGAAATTTCATCAGTATATATTTCTTTTATTTATGTATTTCAATATATTATCTTTTGATTCTTTCGCATGTTTCATCTCATTTTGTTTTGAAATAATATTAAACATTTCTGGCGGTTTTTAACCACCAGTAATGGTCAAAACAATTTCTAGTGGTCCTGCCAGCATTCTAGCAAAAACGCCACAAAGCATTTTGTGGCACACGTAATGCTGGCACTTCCTAGACTGCCAGAATTGTATTTTGTGCCGGTCTTAAACCGCCAGAAAGTAACAATTTAACCTCCAGTAAATTACAGTTTTTTTGTATTCCCCTCTTTTACGCTTCAAAACTCAACTCACAAACATACCCTAAAAAGATAAGGTAATTTATTTGATAATATTTGAATAAGTAAAGATAATATTATCTTTTATTTGTATTTCTAAAACAAATAAATGATATTAAGTATAAATTTTAATATATTTTAAATTTTAAATAAAAATATATAAAAATAGGCACTATTATATAAAAAATTTTAAAATGCTTTTAAATATGTTTTAAAAATTTAAAATTTGAATAAAAGAACCAACGAATAAAGATAGATTAAAGCTAGATAAATAGATATGTATTCTCCGTCTCCTCTGTCTCCTCCCCTTCCCTCTTTCTAAAATAACAATTATTTATGATAATTTTAATAAGGTCTTATTCGTTATCACATGGAAGGTACTAAAACTGGAGAATTTACCTGATATCAACAACAACCAAGTATCAACAAGTAATTAAGTATATTTTGTGTAGACATGTGACAAAAATCAATAATGAAGTTTGAAAATATGGTGATTTCTTTTAATATATAAATAAAATTAGTTTTTCTAAATTCCCTTTTAAATATCTTTTTTAAATAGAATTAATTTCCTATGATAATTATTTTAAACTAATTCTTTCAATATTAATTATCAAGTTTACTATAATTTATATCAAACCGAGCCAACAAAACCTTTCTATGATAGTTTGTCAGAGGATTGGATTAGCTAATAGCTATCATGTTTTACAAGCTTAATTGAGTGACTGAAGTATATAAAATTAATTATAAACAATATAATAAAAAAATAGAAGAGTTTTCTCTTTTGATTTTTATTGAAAATTAAAAATAAGGGGAAAACAAGAAAATTGCTTTCCTTTATGGAATTAAACAGAGATGAAGTATTTTTTTTCATAGGTTGCCCACTGAATAGGAAATTTTCATCTAAACGGTATTATTTAATAATTTCAGTTTTACTTTTAAATAGATGATTTTTCTAGAAGCACCTGCATCTCTATTTTGTTGCTTGTGTTTTAGTTGCTCTGCCACCTATGAGCCCCCATTAGAGAGCCCTTGATTGAGTGCACGAGGTAGATCCTAAGAATTGAAAAAAGTTAATAACAATAAGGAATTCAAAATTCTCAAGCATCTATATATGACAAGTTATCCTGTACACGCATTGGTTTTTATCCCTTTGTTCAATTTGAGCAGCCATAACTACAACAAACTTGCTCATGCACCATAAATTCAATTGTTTTATACCTAGAATTTGTTTGTGTTTTCTATAACAATGAAAAAACATGTGATAGAGATTTAAAATAAATATTATAAATTCAAGTCAGTTCACGTCAAAAGCCAACTTTTCTGTAATCTACTGCTCACCAAGGAGCACACAACTTCATCTTTTACTTCATATATGCATTATATCAACATTCAAAACCTAATGAAAGTAAGAGACATTACCTGACAATGTTGACCGCGGCTAGAGAAAAACTTGTTGCGGAGCAGAGCAAAACTTGTTGATTCTCCAGCAACCTATGCAACTAAACACGGAAACTGCTTTCTTTCCTCTGTGGGTGAAGGTATCCCACATGCTTGCTCCTCTATTGCCTTCTTTTGCTGCACCTTGGTACTGTATATACATATCACCAACACACAAAATCATTTCATGAACTTGGTTTGACTAAAACAAAGTTGTTTGAGAGACAGGATGTACACATTGCCCCAAATGCTATCATAGAACAAAAATTGGAGATATATAAGACATTTCAAGATTATCATGCACAAATGAAGAACAATATACACATCTATACACCATATATTATGAATGTTTCTTCAATTTGAACACATGTGCATTGTTAAGTAGAAAAATTAAAGGGTAAACTGATGTGGCATAATGCAAATATCAAGCATTTAAGTGAAATTTACTACATCTAGAACTTACATCTTTACCATTCTCATAAAGCCCCACAATGAATCCGAAGCTTCAACTTAAAGGAAAGCATTGCTAAAAGAAATGAGAACCAACATGACAGAGAAAGGGGTAAATTAAATATGAATTAGAACTATAAATGACTAAATATAAGTTAAATCAAGGAAACAATACAAAATTAATGAAATGATCGATGAAAAGGAAAGGAAGAGATTCCTTAGTAATGTGATTATTGTCTCTGGGAAGAATGAGAACCACTCTGTTGCTAGTTGTCTCTAAGAAGAGTAGTTGGAGTCTCATTGTGGAGCTTCATTACTCACCAGCCTAATGCAATTCCTCATAATCTTAAAAGCACAGGGACAATTGTCTCCGTAAAAAATACACATGACTGGGGACAAATATTATATTACCCGTATTGCAGGTACTATTAAAACATATTTTTTTATTAAATATATTAAAATAATAAGATTTTTTATTTATTTTATGATGAGATAAAATATTATTTTATAATGATATTTTTAATATATTAACTTGTAATGATATTAGATTATATTATACGATATTTTTATATTTTTTTTATAAATTTTATATTTTTAAATATTAATGAATATCGTGAATACCTACTACACACATGGATACTTGTTAATTTTAGTAGCTATGGATACGGGTAATCCATTACTCGCTCCCGTCCGTCCCTGCACTGTTAACATACCTAGTATCGAGCAACAATAATAATATTATTAATAATAAATTTAAGGTAAATCATTATATTTATTGTATTTCTTAATCTAAATTTTTATTTAGTGAGATAAATAAATAAAAATGAAGATAATAATGTGAAAAGTAAATTAAAAATATAAAAATGAGTTACTATCATAAGAGAAAAAAATAAAAATAAAAAAAGAGTCCTGCGATGAGTCATTCAAATTGATGGATCAAAGTGAGATCATATATCACAAATAGAACATTACACATCTATATTCCTTGTAATAAAATAAAGAGAAAAATAATATATTAAAAAAAGCACAATAAAGTAAATATAAATCAACCTATTTATTGTATTTCTTAATCTATATTTTTATTTAATGAAACAAATAAATAAAAATTAATATAATAATAAAATGGTAAATAAATTTAAAATATAAAAAAAATCAAAAGAAAAATTAATAAAGTAAAAGGAAAAGAAAAGGAACGAAAAAAATGGTGTACAAGTGATGGATTACTGTTTTATGTCCGTTTTATGTCCGTGAATAACTATTCTTTTGAGTTTGGGTGATTTGTTGAAGTGGGATTAGGGAGAGGGGGAAATTTGGGGTTTTTTTTTGCCACATTAGTATTAAAATAATATTATATTGTTTACCTCAATAATGCAGAAAAAATACAAATTTACTTAATTAGGGTGATTTTTGCCATGTAAATATAAGCGTTGGGTAGCGCTAACCTAGAAAGCGTCATGCATAGAGCAGTGGGGCTAACCAATTTAGCGCCTCCTGTGTCATGTGTTGTGCCTCTGAATCTATGAATAGGTGCAGTGAGTAGTGAGTGCGTGAATAGGTGAGTGAGTGAGTGAATACAGGTGGGTATTAAATAGTACATGTGATGAAAAAAAGTTAATTATATAAGTTAATTGGATTATGAGTATAATATTTTTATTTATTAGGATCATGAGTTTTATTATTAAGTTATTGTTAGATTATTAAGTTGATTAGGATGATGGCTATATTATAGTATTCATATCCGCGCTAATCCCAGTGAAAAATTACGTGTAAAAGTCTGTCCCCATCCATATTCGCATAGTAGGTTTTTACCTTATTTATTGTGGGTGACAATAGGGCTTGAGTTCAATTTTCATCCCTATTCATATGTTAACATTTTTCAAGATATGTAAAAAAAAAAAATTATTATTAACACTAATTATGAATAAAACATTAAAATATTTCAAACATTTTAGATTTCATTAAATTGTCATCCCTAAACATGACGTTGAAGTTTCATTAAATTAACTTTTTGTATTTTTTTTATAATATATGACTAATCAGTCCAATAATTATTTTTATAGATCTTAAAATCTACTAGCACATGACATCCAAGTTTATAAAATAATTTGATGTAAAAGTATAATGTAATATATAATAAAAAAATTAAAATATTAAATTATGTTTTTGTTTAGAACCTTAACATATTGTGGTTAGATTTAATTTAATTGTTATGTCAGTGATAATTTTAATTGTATTAACAATAAAAATAATAACTTATATAACCAATTCATTAAGGCTTAAATATGTTTTTAATCCTTATAAATATAAGTTATTTTTTTTTTAGCTCCTGTAAAGAAATTTGTTGTTTTTCTTCCCTAAAAATATTCCGTTAGTCTTTTTGGTCCTTGCTGTTAACTTTCAACTGTTGGGCAAATAGAGTGCCACATCAGCATGCCACTTGTGTTATTTCTGCCCAACTTAAATTTGTTTTTAGTCCCTATAATTATGATCCTTTTGGTTTTAGTCCTTACAATTTTTTTTTGGTTTTTACATCGATTTCATCCTCATCCAACATCACATTGCCCTTTTACTTCCACCGCATTATTACACTTGAAATTTTGAAACTTTTCGTGGGTTTAAAAAACAAATTCTTTATGTATTTGTTAGATCTCTGACAAGCGAACCAAAGTGAACTGTAGTATAATCTTTATCTTTATATATTTAAAAGGAATGTAATTTGTGGTTGCCCTAAGGATAAACCTTCCCGCTTAAAAAAGGGCATAATTGTACTTTTAATATTTAATTCTTTTTTCAAATTTATTATTTATAAATCTAATATCTCTATGTGTAATCTATTCATATGTCTTATTAATTTCTCATAAATAGTGACTTTCAATTGATTTTAATTTCTTTCTGCACCGATTCAATGTTGTATTGCGTTAAAATTTTACTAATTTATTTTACAATCTTTATGAAAGTGTCCTTCCTAATTCTTATTCATCTAAAGATTGGCGTTTCATTTTTTCCACTCCCTCCCGACTTTACGTTTTTTAGGATGTACGAATAATTTTTTCCCAATTTATTCTCTGTCCTTAGTCCTTACCTTAGCATATCATTGGGGTTTTGGAGGCCGTTGTCCAAGTTTTTTCTTATCCAGCATCTTCTGCCACCAGTGTGCCATGCCTCTCAAGATTTTGCTTTCTGTTCGGTCTCCACCGCCGGTACTATCCAACCTTTTTCATCCCCAATCTAATAGTTGTTATTCAACAAATTGTTGTTTACACAGGGGCATCTAGCTGTTCATTTCGCGGTGGATAAGTTTCCTTTGAACTAGATTTTCTGTGTTATTTTGGGTCATCTTTATTTGCTCATGTAAGGATTATTTCATGGGTGGTGCTGTCATTTTTTTCTCTCTGTTACAGTGTTTGAATGAGTTTCTTTCCCTTTACATTGATCTCCAGACTGCATTTAAGTCTCATTCCCCTTCTGCCTTCCCTTTATGGCCAGGTTTAATCAACACATTTGTAATTTTTCTTTTTTTCCCCTTTTTTGAATTTGTTCATACCTTTTCGCTGATGGAGAGATATTATTTCATAGCATGAATATGCAAAAACTTGTGGCAACAAAAAGAACTTTAGGAAAATGATGCATGAGAATTATATTCAAAAGTCCTCTCCCCTGTAGCAAAAGAAAAGGAATTGAAATTAGGACCTCAGGTTCTCCATAATTTCCTAGACATTAATTTTTTAAATCATTAATTGATTGAAAGATATCAGACTATTTATGTGAGTATAATTATACATTTCCATCCTTATTAATTAGCAAACTCTTTTTTTCTTTATTTAGCATAGTTGGGTGATTCCATCACAATAATTTTAAGATGATGTTTTTTTTAACCAAAGGTATCCCCAGCTGATATATAGCTAGAAACTAATTCGGACCAAAGTGGGTTGTGACTCTTCCAACAAATTCTTTTCCACACACCGCCATGGATCAAATCGCCTGTCAAGATACTCAAGGGATCCAACTATCTATCATTTGTACGTGTCAGGCTTTGTTGGTTTTTAAAATGATGTTTTTAACCATGTTTAGTTGTCAAATGAATAATTTATATTTATTTCTTCAATTTTTTTTTGCCCCGTCCTTCATGTATATGCATGTTTGTTTAAATATGCAATGTAGTTTAGTTTTGTAAGGATTTTATCCTATTTATATGTGGGTTCTCAATCTACTAATTAGCAAGCTGTTTTTTCCTTTGTTTTTTAAAAATGTTTTTCTACTCAATATAATTTAGTTTTATTTTTTAATAAAAATGTTTTGTGAAAGAACAAAGTAGTCTTTAGAATGCTGCTCTTAGGGATATTTGGTTGTCAAATTAATAATTTAGATTTGTTGGTTCAATTTTTCTTCTTGCCCGAATTGAGTGATTAATGGATGTCACTTTAAATATGCAATATAACTTTAAGATTTCTTTCTTTTTGTGGATCACTGTGAACTTTGGTTATTTTGATGTTATTTCTATTCAATTGGAATAGCAAATTAATAATTTTTTTTTGTCGAGCGAAAATAAGAATTTTTACAAATAAAAGGATGGGCAGGAAAATTCTTCTAAGCTAATTGGCTAGATGCATCATTTCAGAATCGTGCTATAGTATGTGAATAGAAAGATTAAATTAATCCACTGATTAATTTCTGTATTTTAGAAGGAGAAAAAATGGTTCAACTGAGCATAGTTGCATTACTATGAATGTATTTTAGTTTCTTTGTCAAGCACGATTTCTAATACCTGTGTCCCTTGCCTTTATAATTTGCAAAGGGATGATATTTACTATAATAAACCATATATACTACAACAAGAAGAAGTTTTAACCACGTTTATTTAGCCACGATTGGTGCAACCCCTTTTAAGGCGTTTGTCTAGCCACGATTTATACAATCACCATTAAAAAAATTGGACTATAAGAGGTTATTCATATGAATCCCTGCTAACGGTTTAAAAGGGAAATAAAATCGTGCAGCTTTTAAGGGTCTGTTTGGTTCAAATGAACGGAGAGGAGGGATTTTAATGAAGGGGAGGGCAGTGGAGTGGAGGGGAGGTAAGATGATTTTTTTTTTTGTTTGGTTCAAGGAGGGGAGGGGAGGAAAAATTAATCCTTATTTGTTTGGTTCACGAGGGGAGGGAAGGGAAAATAAAACTAATTTACTTTTATACCTTTTAAATATTATAACATAAATTTTGTACACTTGGAATTAATAAAAATAAGTATGCTTATATATTCAATTACATAATTTCATACTATAAAGTAATCATCAATAAGTTTCTTGTCTTGTGTTCAAAACTTGTGTTCCCTAATCAACACATAACAAAGAGATGCCCAAATAACAAAGAAGAAAATATATATAAACTAAATAAATAATAAGGTCTTTAATAAAATATAAATAAACAATGAGGTTTTTTGATAAACAATGTATTAAACTAAATAATACCAGACTCAAGGTACCCTAAGAAATATAAACTCCATAAATAATGTAATAAAATACTAAAGAAAATATAAAAGAAAGTAATAACAAGGTCTTTAGTAAATTATCATTAAAATATATTTTTCTATTAAATATAATTGAATATTATGATTTTTTTATTATTTTATGATGATATATAGTTTATTTTATATTATTTTATAATGATATTTTTAATATATTAACACGTAATGATATTATATAATGATAATTTATACATATAATGTTAATATAATATGATATTATAATATATTATATAATATTTTCTCGCTTTCTTTCTATAAAATTTAAATTTTTAAACATTAATGGGTACTCATGGATACCCACGGATACCTGTTAATTTTAGCGAGTATGGATACGGGTAGTGCACTACCTGCCCCCACCCCCACCCCGTTAACATCCCTACCCATCAATTTAACCACTAGGCGTATTTTATTATTTTATTAAGTATAAAGTCTCATCACCCTAACCATTAGGTACTTACAGAGACTATGTTATTATACTTCTAACATGAAAAAGTAAACAACGCAATGAAAGAGAACACACCAATGGGTATCCAAGGAAAAAATAAGCAACCCAGTGAAAGAGAACACAACAATCTAACATCTATATATTATTACTAGGGGTGGGAATAGGCCAGCCGGCCTGTCAGGGGCCTGCGGCCTGGCCTGTTTATGGCCTGGCCTGGCCTGACTCGTTTATTAAAAAGGCCAGGCCAAGGCTTCTTAAAAGGCCTGTTTAGTTAAATAGGCCAGGCTTCAGGCCTATGAAAAAGCCTATTAGGCTTAACAGGTCGGCCTGTTTAATATAATAATATATAATATATTAAATTAATTATATAAATAACTATAAATATAATTAAAAAATTTATAATATAGTAAAAAATTAGAATATATTAAATTAATTATATAAAAAAGTCAGCTTAAAAGGCCTGCTGACCTGCATAGGCTTATAGGCCTGTTGGCCTGTTGGTAGGCCTTGTTATAAAACAGGCTTCTAAACAGGCTTACAGGTCAGACCAGGCTTTTTCGCAGGCCAGGCCAGGCCTTACAAAAAGGCCTGTAACAGGTAACAGGCCAGACTCAGGCTTAAGAATTATGAGTCAGGCCAGGCTCAGGCCTGCCAAAGCCTGGCCTGGCCTGGCCTGTTTCCACCCCTAATTATTAGCGCCCAACAAATTTAAAAAGAAAAAGAAAAAGATGGTTGTAGTGAAAGAGAACACACCAACACATAGTATAAACTAGAAATCAAAGCATAAAGTAAAAACTAGGAAAAGTAAAAACCTTGCAACAAAGATGATGGACGTGCACAATGCACCAATGTGAGATGATGGGTTCTACCACTGAGATGAAACGGCGACAGAGAATATTGGTCCAAAAATAAGGATTTGAGAGGAGAATAAATAAAAGAGGAGAATCATATAATTTGAGAAAGTTATATGTAATAATATGTTAGGTTTTTTTTTGGTGAATGATGGGCCACTAGGGCCAAGGACAAACAAAACTAAAGATTACAATTATCAGAAACGTAGTGCACAAGAGGGAATAGACTAAAAAATCTGAAGATCCCCATCAATCTCAAACCCTAATTTAGCCAAGCTGTCAGCAAGCCCATTTCCATCGCGAAGGATGTGTCTCCATTGCAACTCAACATTCAACTTCGCAAGATCCCTAATTTCCTTAACCACCGAGCTAGCCACATGAGAAGGAGGGCATCCCTCAGTAACAAATTTGATCGCCTGAATTGAATCAACCTCAACAATGACCCTTTTCCAACCTCTTTGCATCATAATCCTAAGCCCTCGAAGGATTCCCCAGAGCTCCGCCTCAACAATCGAGCATATCCCCAATTTGGAAGCAAAGCCCAGGATGTATTTCCCCCACTGATCTCTGAAAGCTCCACCACATGCAGCAGTGCCTCGCCCAGTTGAGACAGCTCCGTCAGAGTTAAACTTTATCCAACCTATCGGAGGAGGTTCCCACCGACAAGGTACGTTTCTACTCAGGTTATACCTTATACAAGCATTTATGGGTTGCAAAGCTTGCATAACTGAGTTTATCTGAGAACAAATTCTATATTGTATGTTATCCATTGATAATCTGACTTGATTGAAGATGATGTCATTTCTATTTTTCCAAATGCCTTCAAGAATAAAACCTATTACCAAATCTCTGCGCAAAAAATCCCCATCTTTTGGTTTATAATGGAGAATAATCAGAAGCCAAGAATTAACAAATTTGGGTTCGAAAAATCTTTGTAAAATATCTCTGTGAATGAAAGCTGACCATAACTGAACTGCCCCATTACAATCTCTGAATAAATGGAGTAAAGTTTCTGGAGAATTTCTGCAGATAGGGCACAGAGGATCTGTAGTTAAGTGCCTTTTCAAACGTTGTACGTTTGTAAGAAGACCCTGCGAGACTATTTTCCAAAGAAGGAGCCGAATTCTCTGGGGACCCTGCCATTTCCAGATGGTCTTCAGTAATCTATTGGTCCCTCCATGTCTGTTAGAGGTAATTTCTTCGTACGCAGAGCTGATGGTGAACCGACCATCATTTGTACCTTTCCAAGAAATTGTATCATTCCCTGAATTAGGATTAGGAGGTCTCATCTTTAAAATCTAATTGCAAATTGCTGCAGGAAGCATGGAGTGAATTTTTTACATATCCCATTGGCCTTGGATGGTAATAAAAGACTGAACCAGAAGCTCAGATTCAGCCTCACTCACCAACACCAGAGACCCAATCATCCATCCAAAAAAAAAGTATCAACACCACTATGGATCCTCCAGGTACACTTTCCTGTAAACTATTTCCAAACATCACAAATACCATGCCAAGTATTTGAAGCTATCTGTTTATTTTGAACTTTGGGAATGATTTTAGAGCCACAATTATACTTCGCACGTAACACTTGGACCCAAAGGTCATTAGGATTTTGGATTAGGCCCCAACAAAGTTTCATCATATATGCTCTATTAAGGTCTCTACTTTTTCATAACCCAAGACCTCCCACAAGTTTAGGGCTGCACACCTTGTCCCAACTAATAAGATGAACTTTCCTGCTGTCCGCTGTGTCTCCCCACAAAAAATCTCTGCTTAATTTGTCTAAATCTTAACAAATAAAAACTGGAAGTAAAGCAGATTGCATAATATATGATGGCATAACATTTAGAACAGATTGAGAGAGGGTCAATCTGCCAGCAAAAGACAGATTCCTAGCCTTCCAAGCATTCAACTTCTGTTTAGTTCTAGCAATTGTAGATCTGAACGTAGTTTTAGTGACTCTACCATGAATGATAGGCACACCTAGATACTTGCCCAGATCGTCAGCTCTTTGAAAACCCAAAGCTGCTGAAATTTCCTCTCTAACCTGAAAGTAAACATTGTTAGAAAAAAATATTCTAGTTTTCTCCTGGCTAACTTTCTGACCAAAACTAGAACAAAACAGATCCAGAACAGTAGAAATGATCTCAACTTGGTCCATCCTAGCCTCAACAAAAAGGATCAAATCATCAGCAAAAGCAAGATGAGAAATTTTAGGACCATTTCTACCAATCTTAAAGGGAGTCCAGATATGATTATCCACAACTAGGTTTATTAAGTGAAACAATCTTTCAATACAAAGAACAAAAATATACAGGGAAATAGTGTCTCCCTGACGAATACCTCTAGATGGAGAGAAAGGAGGAAGGGATTCCCCATTAAATAACACCCTCATATTAGTTGTAGAAATGCATTGGTTAATAACACCTCTTAGGTGATCAGGGATACCTACCTCTTTTAAAGTATCATCAATAAATTTCCAATTAAGTTTATCATAGGCCTTTTCTAGGTCCATTTTAATGGCCATCCAACCCTTTTTACCTTTCTTATTTCTCATAGAGTGAATAATTTCTTGAGTAATTATAATATTATCTCTACTTTGCCGTCCAAGAATAAAACTACTTTGGTTAGGCCCAATTAGATGGCTCATCATAGTTCTAAGTTTTTGAGAAATAATCTTAGTTACAATCTTGTAAGAAACATTGCACAGGCTGATAGGTCTATATTGAGACAATTTCATAGCACCATCCACCTTAGGAATAAGGGTAAGAAAAGTGTCATTAATTTCAGTCACAGATTTAGGGTTTATAAAAATCTGTTGAATAAGAGCACTTAAATCCTTCCCAACAACCTCCCAATGGGTTTGGTAAAAAAGGCATGAATACCATCCAATCCAGGAGCTTTTAAACCCCCCATAGAAAATAAGGCATGTTTAATATCCTTACCAGAAATAGGTTGATTAAGAATGTTAATATGATGAGGAAGAAAAGTAGGAAAACAATTAGATAGGCAGAAAGGATCATAACCACCTTCTTCAAGAAATAAATTAGAGTAAAAACCAGTAACCATTTCCTCTAAAGTTTTAGAATCAGTAACCAAGTCACCATTATCATCTGCAAGGCAATCAATTTTAATTCTTTTCCTTTTAGCTATTGTAGTGCCATGAAAATATTTAGTATTTTTATCACCATAAGAAATCCACTTACACCTAGATTTCTGGTACCATAACAATTCCTCCTGGAAGGACACCTCCTCATATTCTTGCCATAATTTCTTATGAAGAATTTCAAGGTTAGAATCATTAGATTGCATAAGTTTACGATCAATACCTTCTAATCTTCTAAGAAGAATATTTTTCCCGTTACCTATATGGCCAAAAACCTCCTTATTCCAAACTTGAAGCTCATTCCTAAAATTGTCAATTATAGAACTCCAACTGCTATTAGATTGCCAATTATTAGAAACGAAATCATTAAAAGAGGGATGCATAAGCCAAGCAACAACAAACCTAAAAGGCCTTCTGTGTTGATTTATCATCCCAACCATATCAAATTTCATCAATAAAGGACAATGGTCAGATTTATAAAAAGGTAAATGGACAATAGAAGTATTAGGAAACCTAATTCTCCAATCCATATTTATAAGACACCTATCCAATCCATATTTATAAGACACCCCTCTTCCAAGTAAAAGGAGCACCAACAAAACCAACATCAATTAAATGACAGTCAGAAATCATATGGTTAAATTGATTTATACCTTGTAAAGTTGGATTAGTGGCTCCACCCTTCCTTTCTGATATGCTGGAAATGGAGTTGAAGTCTCTAACTAAACACCAATCACTTACCATAGTACTAGAAATATCTCTTAAATTATCCCAAAGGATATATCTATTAATCAATTGAGGACTAGCATGTATAACAGTTAAAAACCAATGATTATTCAATCCATTTTAAACTCTCATATGTACATATTGTCTATCATGAGCAATAAAATCTATATGCCAATTCAAGCTATCCCAGAGCATAATGAAACCCCCTAATTGCCCTTGAGAGTAAAAAATTTTAAAAGAATCAAAACCCATATTTTTTAACAAGTTTATTAGCTTTTTCACCACTAGCATGTGTTTCCAATAAGATTATATAAATGCCTTAAGTCCTTAACAAGACTAACAAAACCTTTAGCATAGATCCCCCTACAATTCCAAGTTATAAAATTCATTAAAAAAACTAGTTGTTAGGGGTTTGAGCTTTAAGCCCAGAAATACCTTCACCAGTTGAACAATCAACCATCGCAACGTCCGTGTTACCTTGCTTGTTGTCCTTTGAGGAAACTTTAAAGCCGGCTTTCACATCAGGACAATCATTCATAATTGTATCTACACTAGAGGAAGTATTAGTTGTGAGAAAAGAGATGAGATCCCCTTTTTCAGCAGCTTTTTTCGAAATTAACTTCATAGCAAATAAATGCTCTTGTTCTTTTAAATATAAAGCTTCTTTAGTGTCTGAGTTTGGTTGAGTCTGGCAGTTTGGTGCTGAGTTGGTCTTAGTGATCTGATTCTGGCAGCTTAGAGCTGAACTCTTCTTATCAACCACAATTGGCTTGAAAATATTGGATGTAGAAGCTGTCTTTGTAGGAACCTTGGAAATCTGTCTTGGTTTCTGCAACAAATTTTCATTCTTTTTAGGAGCCTGTTTCCTTGCATGGTTGCCTTGGGAATCCTTTCCAGCTTGAGGGTCTCTGACACGAATAGTGTTTGGTTCAGCTGGAACCAGATTGTTAATCTCACTAGTGTCACTGTTTGCCTCAGGGTCTTGAATTTGTAACATTTGAAACCGAGATCCATTAGACCCATCAAATCCTTCTTGATTTTGGGATTTCTTCATTTGAGGATCAATTTTTTTCTTGGCTGTTTCTTGACCAACATCCAAGGACCATAAGGGGAATTATCCTCCTGATTACATGGCTCTTTCTCCATGGCTTTCTCTGGAATAACTATATTACCTACAGTAGTCTCAATTTGATCAGATTGTGAAACAGGGTCCTTAGACCTTTGCTCCTCATTAGCTTGTTGAGTCCTTTCATCAGATGGACAAGAAACTACTCTGTACACTTCAGCTGTGCAAGAATCAGCTTTGTGGCCATACTTTCCACAATGATAACAAATGAGATGTAGCCCTTCGTACTCTACACGAAGGACAATCCCTAGGACCTCCAATTCAGGTATAAGTCTCTTGGATAAATCTATTTCAACGCATATTCTAGCAAATCTCCCACGGGAATGAATAGATGTTAATCTGTCTACTTTAAGCACAGTGCCCAAAATATTCCCTATTCTTGTTAAAAAAAACTCGTATTATAGAGTTCAATAGGAAGATTAGGAATTCTTACCCAAACAACCACCTTCCTCACTGTTTTTTCCTCTTCTAGGAAAAGTGGTTTCCATCTTTGGACAATAAGGTAGTGGTCCGCCACCATCCAGGGTCCATTGTACAAAACATATAAGTAATCCTCTTTTTCTGTAAAATAAACTAAATGATATTCATCTAACATATCTATGAATTTCAGGGGATTCTTGCAGGCCCATTGTCTCCTAAGACGAGTTTCCAAGCCTTGTTTATTGATTCTTTTCCCCAACAGTTTGACCACTAAAGAATTGCACCAAGGGGCGCACCACGCATTGTATTCTTCCTCACCAAGGGGCACCACTGGTCGAAGGGGATTAGAGTGTAGATCCTCATCAGACACATCTTCAAACACAAATTTTTCCTCATCTGAATATTCCTCAACATCGTCAACATCAAATAGCGGTTGGGTAAGCATTCCAATTTGTTGGAGTAAACTTTCTTTGTAAGATACTTGGGGATTGACAGACTCGGTATGTAACCTCCCAGCTTGTGAGTCGATTGCATGAGGTGAATCCATCTTAACATTCTTAACACTGTGCTGGATGAGATCATCTTCCTGAGATGATTTACCTTGATCCACCATGATTAAAGACTGAGACTCAAGGATCGGATCTTGATGAATCTTGGAGAAAAACTGCTTAGTCAGCAGGTCGCAATAATATGTTAGGTTATTATAGTCAATTCAATAAAATATTTTAAAGCCATATTCCCTCCCCTCCAAATCCCCCAATATTGGAGGGGAGCCAAAATTGACATACGAGAGATTTTACTCCCCTCCCCTCCCCCTCTAAAAATGTGAACCAAACATTAAAAGATTTTAAAAATCCCTCCCCTCCCCTCTCCTCCCTCCAAATCCCTTAAACCAAATAGTATGTAATAGAAATAAGTTTGTTTTGAAATTTCTCTGAACTTTTCACTCTTCTCTTCTCTTCTAACTGTCGAACCCTAAACCCACAAATTTCTATGACTACGGGTGGAGTCTTTCAGGCCAGAAACATAAATGATTACGATCGGTGACGTTGGCGGCTGGAGGCCATGCCCGACGACGACATCTCTTCTAACCCGGATAAAACAGAGCACAGACGAAGGTCAATTCATCAGTTCACTTGGACAAAACCCTAACCTTTTGTCTTCTTCTTCTTCTTGTTCTTGGTTCTTCATCTCTGTTAGACCTAAGACTTTTACCTCGTCACTCACTGAAATGGAAAGTTCTCTATCTCAATTTATCTCTCATACAACTTTGATTTGGCGAAGATAATCTAACACCTTCCTGTTTTTTCTCTATTTCTCCCCAATTACCTTACAGGCGATTCTCGAGTAAGAAGGTAAACCCTAAAACTCTCATGTTTCAGTAATTATGGTAATCAAATTGCACGAAATTTTGTAGATAAATATGTAGCTTTGCTTCGTCTTGTACCAAATTTGAGGTTTAATACTAATGATACGACTATGGAAGATAATTGTGACATTGTCTTGGATGAAATTGCTAATGTAATAGAGTTTTATATTCAATGGGGAAGGGGTCTGGATCGTCGTGAACTTGCTTTTCTAGCTTTCTGTTGTGCTCTTGACATGGTTCCTTTTCTGCTGAGGTTGGTAACTTCCCTATAAAAAATAGTTGTATGACTGTATAAGCCTAGTTTCAAATAACATTTCTATGTTATTCTATCCATTTTGTGAGCTTTGATGGGGGATATTCCCATGAGTTCACGTCACTAACCATGACCATGTGTATAACGCACACAATATAGGGGGGTGATCAGTCCCTATAATGAGTACGAGGTACCATAGGATCATAGGAAGTCACAGGCAGCTAACTTAACCACAGTCCAATTGGATTGAACTCCTCTGATACCATAATGTAACGTCCTAATTTCTAAATTCAGGAATAATATCCGTTGGAGACACTATTCCCAAATTCCTGAAATTATTTCACGCCACTATCGATATCTTTAAATACATAATCATCAAATGCTTAAGTAATTCCAACAATTACATAAGCCCAAACAATAATCAAATATAATAAATATCATAATACGAATGCCACTCCGTGGCTCAGAAATACATCATCCTTGATTGTAGAGATTTCTAACCTAACTTAACATAGTATAACATTCATACAATAATTTCCATCAATGAATTCAAGATAAACAACTAGGGCGAATAATCCACTCAAAGAGCTTCAAACTCTTTGTCCACGCATCTAGCCAGACAATCCTGCATATCTGGAACGAACTCATAAACACGAGGTGAGACTAATGTTTCAGTGAGCAAAACTATGAAATCATACAGTGTGGGGGAAACAAGCATATGCTGTGCATCAGAAAGTTCACATATCGTCATAAGACCATAACTCAAATCAACTCAAATAAGATATCAAATGCCAACTCAAATTAGATATGTTATGCATGGTCTGCATTACCCGGCAGACGATGTCTTTTCACTGATTCTAGGGCTAGACCTGAGCTCAGACTACAAGAGATGCCTTTCTTGGGGATTAATCCCACCATTATTCTAATGGGTTGAAACCCACGTTTTACTATGGGGATCGAAGTCCAATTATTCTAAGGACCGAAGTCCAATCTTGATTATTTAGGGTGAACTGGGGCCGAAGCCAAAACTGGGGCCGAAGTCATTTTTCAAGGACCGAAGCCAAACTCATTTTCTAGGAGCCGAAGCTCAAACTCATTTTTCAATTAATTGGGGCCAAGGGCCTTAATGCAGTGTTAAGATATAGCAAATATCACACACCTCATGATAGATATAAACAATATCCTAGCAATAATACTACCCTAGCATGTGAATCCCATGTCCCAACCCCCACAATCATCAATGTCCACATATGATTTAGAAATGTACCAGACTACAACAAAGAAATGGGTGAAACCCTAAGCATACAACATCTCAAATCCTTACTCCTAATCACAAATCTCACACAATACACATCATGGGGAACATTCAACCCAAGCACACACATACAAGAGTAACAAAGGGGAAAAGAAGAGGTAGGGTTCATGGAGAGATTCAAGCATGAATGGGTGGAGGTGTGTGAGTTATACTCACCTCAAGAGAACTCTAAGAGAAGGGGAACGAGTTGAGGGAGATTGGGGGTGAGATCCTTGTCTTTCCTCTTCTTTCTCCAGCTCCAAGGTAGTTTCTCTCTCTAGAAAACCTCTCTCCCTAGAATAAAAGGAACGGAAGGGAAGCATGAGTAATAAACCCTAACTCAGTGTTCTCTTTTAAAACTAACACGTGAATTCTCGCTCAAGTGAGCCATTCTCACTTGAGTGAGAATGCTGAGGGGATTCTGGATTCGCATTCTCGCTCAAGCGAGAAGCCTCTCGCTCGAGCGAGAATACTCCAGAGAGCATCCCCCCTCTTTGGATGAATTTCGCTTGAGCGAGATCCTTCTCACTCAAGCGAAATTCTTCTAGAGAGAACTCCCATCTCTGATTGAATTTTGCTTGAGTGAGACCCTTCTCGCTCAAGTGAAATTCTGTTGAGTCTCAAAATATTAAAAGATTAATAATGTTTAAATCTCACAAATCCTAAGTTTTAATGAGTAACAAATTTGGTTAAAGTATGTTCATAAAAGAACAAATTCTCTTAAGGGTATTTCTTGTGTTTCAGCAACTCTCTGAAGGAATGATGATCACATTTTTATTCACACTTTGCATAATTAATCTCAGATTTCTTGGGCTCTAATTGTGATTAAATCCACTGTTTTAATTGGAATTTACCAAATTGGGCTTAATTGGGCTTTAACTGCAAATGTTGTTTAAATTCGGATTTTTAAGCCTACTGACCTACCTGTCTTGTTTTGATGATATCTGGAGCTACAGGTGTCCGATTTGAGTGATTCCAGTGGCATTGGAAACCTAACTTCTGGGGCTTTAATTTGATATGCTATATGACCATATTCCCATGAAGAAATTAGTAGCAGTTTCTGTTTCAAAATCGCCTACTGTTGCTGTCTGTCACAAGTCCGAATTTCATTAGTTTTGTAATTAGTTTGTGGGCCTGTTTTAATTAATTTCGGCCCAATTAAGGCCTAATCAGATTGTTAGTGATTTAGGCTCTATAAATAGTTGTGTTACTGAGTGGTTTGGACACTTTACTCTCATTTTTCAGATTTTAGAAAAAAAGACCCTTCACTTTCCCTTTTTTTCTCTCTTCTTCCAATTTCGGTTTTCTCTCTTCTTCCTCTTCTTGCAATTTCGGATTCTCCACTTCCTCCATGGAAGGTTGAGCATTGAGGATTGATTCTCAAGTATCACGAGATTCTTCTACCCCAAAAGCATATAAAATATGTGAAATTCTGACACTCCTAGCTAAAGTTATGTCCAATTGAAGTCAACATGCCAAAATAAGCCAGTACAAAGTGTAATCTCACAATCAGGACTTATCTAACAACAGCTGGGGTATCTAATATTCATTATTAACCTAAAGAAATATGGACACAATAATTCAACCTCTAACTATGTTAAACAAAAAGTCAGATTCAATTGCAAAAGTCAACAGCAGAAAAAGTCAACAACACTTGATCAACTTATGCAATTCAATCCAAATGACACCAAATCTATTATAATTTCATCTAAACAATTTGTTCTTGATACAAATTTGCTTAATCTTTGTATGAGATTGTTAAGAATTGATTGATGCTTCATTGATTAATTCGGATTTGCTAAGGAAATTGAAATAAATCTCTGAATCCGTGAGACATCCAAATGCGAATGAGCTTATGAATCAATCTGTTTTTGTTGAATTGAATTAGGAATTTCGAATTCTATTTTTGGAAATTTGAAAATAGAATGAACAACAATCAAAATTCCCTTGTGTGTGTGAGTTGCTATGAATTTGAAATTCTGAATTTGTAATTGGATTCCTTGAGAGAGACGACTTTGGGTTAACCAACCTACTGCACTTTAATTCATTTTATTTGGTTGAGTACGACCTCGATCAAGGAGCAACCCTCTGAAGTGGTGCAACCTTCTGAAGGATGAGAATCTGTTGAACGTCATCAACCCTCTTAAAGAAATGTTTCATTTGAATCAAGAAGACCCGCTGAAGACTCTCTACGTGGCATTTGATCAAAGTAAAAAGACTTTCTTCTCAAGACTGTAATGCATCATAAACGTCTTCTGCAAGTTTGATTCAATTTAAGGAATGTTACAGAGACCCTTTATGAGGCATTTCAAATCATTAACCAGAAAGGGTAATTGTTGTAACCTGGTACCTGCAAGTGTCAGATCTGTGTCAAAGACTGCACACCTGCAGCACACAAAGTCAGAAGCTTTCAGAAAATTGTCTCACAATGGTCTCAATAACATTTAATGTTATTTCTCAACGGTGGGTTTATCAATCTTCAATGGACTCAAGCTGAACTCCTAAAATAAGCTTCATGAAGAATTACAAAAAAAAGAGAGAAGAACGCTTATCAAGCCAATACGCTGCAAAAATCCTACTGCTACTCTCTGATATTTTGTATATAGAAAATTTCATTTGTATCCTGAGTTTTACTCAGTTATCCTTTCTACAAGATTATTTCTGTTTAAGTTTCTCATGAACTTAAACTGATATTCATTGTAAACATTTTCAAGTGTCAGAGAGCCTGGAGAGGCTTTGTGGAAGAAAGAATACTTGTCTTTGAGCCTGGAGAGGCTTGACTGTAAAACAATACTTGGGGTTGAGCCTGGAGAGGCTTGCTGTTTAAAGAATACTTGGTTTGAGCCTGAAGAGTCTTGTCTGTAAAAGAATACTTGTAACTGTGATCAGTTAGTGGAAATCCTTTGCTGGTTTGGCATTGGGACTGGACGTAGATCACGGTGGATGTGAGTGAACTAGGATAAATCTCTTAGCTAAGTCTTCTCTTCCCTTATCTCTTTATATCTGTTATTTAAGCTAACGGGAGGGTTCTAGATAATCTGTTTATAAGCTTTAACTAAAAACAATCTCAAAATCTTCATAAAACAAGTTTTCAAAGCTGTTTTTTGGACCTGCTGAAGTCACTTCAGCAAGTACCTGTAACCCAGTTTCAGCAAGTTGCTCAAAACTTTTGTAAAATACTTTGCTTGTGAAAAGGTTTTCATAAAATCTGTTTAAACATATAAAACACTATTCAACCCCCCTTATAGTGTTTCCTGTGGTTTCTACAGTTGGTATCAGAGCTCAACCTCGAGTTGAGCATCTAACAAGTGCTGAGGGAAGAAGATCCAGATGGAAACCTCAACAAACTATGGTCTCTATATTTCTGAAGGAGCATATGTAACCAGACCTCCAGTTTTCAACAGAAAGGATTATCTCTATTGGAGGGAACACATGAAGCTATTCATGGAAAGCCATAATCTAGATCTCTGGGATGTAGTTGCTGATGGTGACTATGTCCCCATGAGAAATGGAATACCTATTTCCAAAGCTGAGTGGTCCTACGAGCAAAAGGTTAAGGTTCAACTTAATGCTCAAGCCAAACTCTACTTGATTTGTTCTCTGAACAAAACTGAGTATGAGAAGGTTCAAGGGTGAAACTCTGCTAAGGAAATATGGGATTGGCTAGCTTCATCTGCTCATAAAGATGATGATGATAACAAGTCTGAAGAACATTTCACTTCAGAAGATGAAGAGGACTCATATGAAGAGACAACCTTGTGCTTAATGGCAAATCAATTCATCTCTGAAGAAACAGATTCTAAGGTAACATCTTTAACTCTTCAAGATGAATATGATGATCTGGTTGATAGTTCCAAGGAACTTTTCAGAAAGTATAAGAAACTTTCAAATGCATATACTGCTATATGCAATAAAAACAAGGATCTTGAAAAAGAAAATCTTATACTTAAAGAAGAGTTTTAGGAACAAGAGAATAGTAATTTCAAAAATCTACTTGAAGAGAAACAGGAACTTCAAGGACAGATTAAGGAACTTACTAAAGACCTAGCCAACTTTGCTGAAGGAACTAATAATCTTAATAGATTATTGGAAACTCGGAAGAGGTTAAATGATAAAAGAGGCTTAGGTTTCTCTGGAAAACCATCATCTAAATGATCAGATTCTAAGTTGCCTAAAAAGGACAAGAAAAAGGTTGATGGGTGTCCTCACTGTGATAAACATAGACTCTGTAAGTCTGAGTGTAAACAGAAAGAGAAACTCTTACCAAAAACTGACCCAGGTGGACCCAAGAAAATATGGGTACTAAAGATCTTAATTGTTTCTCTTGCAGATGTGCTGAACAAATCAAAGAAAACTCACAGAATCACTACTGAAGAATGGATGAGAGGAACTCTTGATGAAAAGAAGGTTTATGTTCCAAGAGAATTCAACTTAAGCTTCTGAAATCATTCATATCATCTCAAGCAATATTGAGTCTCAGCAAATACAGTTCATCTCTCAAATTCCTAAGTATTCAAGCTGGTAACATTGTTTATTATTGCAATTAGAATATCTAAGATTGAATGGTTTGTTTGAAAAATCTGTGAAATATGTGGTGTGTATGTTTTTCTGAAAATACATGAACTCTGAAATATATGTGTCTGCTGAAATTATTAAACTTGATGAACACTTACTTTCTGAAATTGTCACTTGATGATGCGGCAACCTGAGACGGTTGGCTTTTCACCTTTCCTCTGAGATTTGCATGACGCACAACTCCCTATGTTTGCGCAACCTGTAACTGCCATCATTAATGCTATGTCTAGAGTCTATTTATAGAGCGCGTGATAATCTTCTCCGGTTACACTTCCTTTGCATTCCTACTCTCTGCAATCAGAAACTCCCTATGCTCTCAAAGTTTCCAAGCTCTCTCAAACCCTACCTTCTTCAAACTTTCTCTGAACTGTTATGGCTCCCAAGAAGAATGTTGGTGATTCTTCTAAGGCTGGTGGGAAGATCGTCCCATCCAGGTGTGTCAACTTCAAGAATCTGGCTAAGAATGGTTATGATCTCTCTGACTACTTCAAGTGTGCTGGTTTGTTACCTTTCTTTGAGGTTGTCAACTGTGGATGGCACAAGGAGAGTGCGTACGAGTTCTGGAGGAACATTAGAGGGGTAGAACATAACAACAGAGTCTACCTTGGTTCTACAGTGATGGGTAACAATTTCACTGTTAAGACTTCTACTCTGGAAGAAGTTACTGGTGTGAAGGCTGAAGGTGCGGTGTTTATGTCTGATTGGGAAGTGCATCATGGAGGAGTGAGAAGATACAACCAAATGCTTTTTGGCTCTGAACATCCCAAAAACCTGAAGGGAACTGGGTTACTGCCAATTCCCAGACTATTGTTTATTGTTCTTGGATGTTGTATCATTCCCAAGGGTGGAGGAAAGGATCACATTTCTGAAATAGAGAGGTTCTACTTGATTCATCTGATGCAGAAGAAGAAGATTAACCTACCCTGGATCATTCTCTTTAGTATGATCAAGAGGGCTAGAGATTTTACTGCAAATCTTCCCTACAACACTCTCATCATGAAGATTTTGATGCATCACAACCTTCCAGTAGAAAGGTTGTTTGACCATAGACCTCTAAGCTACTTTACTGCAACTACTGTGAAGCAGATGGGGATCTCTCTGAAGAAACCTGATGATAATGCTGTTGAATCAAGCCAAAAGGCTCATGTTGCTGATTTCCAGAAGTCCATGCTGCAGATTCTGGAAGAGGAACTTCATGGAGATAACAGAAAGGAGGAGTTCCAACCTACTGAGAAGACTCCTGAAAAGATGATTATAAAGAAGAAGAGAACTAAGTATGCACAATTATCCCTCAATCCTACTGATCTGGAAAAAGTGAGGGAGTTGGAAGCATCATTCCAGAAAGTAACTCCATCAAAAAAATGTGGTTGAGGTAACTCAACAGAAAGCTTCTGAACCTGTTCAGAAGGTTCAAAATGAACCTACTAAAATGGTGGGTCAGAATGCTGAAGTGCAAGTTACTGAAATCACTAAGCCTACCATTTTGGGATAGGCTGTGGTGGGTGATGCTGCAAGTGGTAGTTCTTCTGAGAAGCCACTTAGGGTGATGCCCCTTGCTACCAATCACCCAGACCCAGAGCTACAAGAAGTTGCTGCCCTAGCAAATGCTCTTGAAGTAGAGGAGTTGAGAAAGATCAAGGAACAAAAGGAGAATGATAGAGCCTTAGCAGAAGCTGCTAAAAGGCCATGATTGAAGATGAGAAACTAGAGAAAGCTAATGTGTCCAAGAGGAAAAGGCCTTCAAAGGCTGCAAGGACCAAACACAGGAGGTTGTTATCCCCTGTAAGAGAAGAGGCTCATCCCCAAATGATCACAAGGAGCAAATCAATCCCAAAGGATGATGCTGGGATTTTTTAGAAGGCCTTGCAACAAGTTAAGACTCAAAATGTGTTGGACCTGAAGAAGGAAAGAATTGTTAAGAAAGTTGTCAAGCCACCTGCCCCCTTCATTCCCTATGATCTTACCCAAAAAAAAGCTATACAAGAGAAAGATGAAGGAGATCAACAGACAACTTATTCCTGAGGCTAAACCATACAATAAAATCAAGGTACACTTTGATAACCTTGATCCTGCTGATTTGGAGGATTATAAGACCTCAAAACAGCATAATGATGAAGAAATCAGTCAACCTGCTGTTGCTGAAGAGGTTGCTGATACAAGAATCATTGTGTGTGAACTTGCTGAAGACACACTTACTGATAAGGTTGCTGCACCTGATGATGATGAAAAGGTTGCAGAACCTCATGCTGCTGACCCCATGGCTTTAGAACCAGCTGTTGTGAAACCTATTTCTGCCATTCCAATAAGATCTGAACCTGCTGAGGTTGCTGATCCACCTTCTCCTACTACTCCTCCTCCATCACCATTCAATATTGATCTCAATGAAGAAAGGATGCATTCACAACTAGCTCTGATCCCCACCTTATCCAGTTCTATTGATTGGAATTCTCAGGGAAGGTATGTATGGAAAGAGAGAGGCTTGTTTGTATATGAAGGTGATTTAACTCCAACAGAGAATCTGTGGAAGCCAAAGTCAAGGGATATATCTAGGAGGCGGCCAACCTTTGACAAGGTAATTCCCATTCTCAGTTTTGATGACTTGCTGAGAGCTGTTGAATTCCCATACAGATTCTACCAAACTGCACAAGCTCAAAGAAGAAGATTGCCTCAGTGTCCAAACTTGTATGAGGAGCTGCTGTACTTTAAATATCACATGTCTCTGCACAAGAACATAGGTCTTTATTTGGACTCTCTAGAGGATGCTAGATTAAGGAGATTGGCAAAGGCTTCAGGGGGAGTGTCTGGATCTGACTAGATAGAGAAGATCAGACAAGAAGTGCCACCACCCAAGCACTACTGGAAGAGAATTGATGTTGATTCACCTGACCAAGTGAGGATACCTGCTGAAGATTGGATTCTGATCAGGCATCTGAACATGGAAACTGAATTATACTCAAAGTATATTGCTGCAAATGCTTGGTGCAGAGACTTCAAGCCTCCGAAACCCCTCACCATAAAGCCTTCAACCAAAATCTTTTGGCAGCCTGACAGAATTGTGCCAAAGATACCATTTGCTGAAGGTATAGAAGACAAGAAGAAAGAACCAAAATTTTACTCTTCCTACATGGATGAATCTAAGCATTTCAACAAAGAAGAATGGGAAAGACTTCCTGAAGTTTTAGAAGCTTATGGGGGATTTGATCACTCCTATAGAGAAAGGATATGGGATTCATATTGGCATGAGATGGAAAAGGAAGGGTCCTGCTCTGGAACAAAGTATGATTTTGCAGATTCAATGACCAAGAGCACTCTTTCAGTTCAGGAAGTTTGTACTTGGTTTCTTGGAACTTTTCCTGGTTCTAAGCATGATTTACATGAAGAAAGGACTATGCAGAAGTGGACTCCTGCAATCTACATCTGCTTAGTGGTTAAACCTGCTGATTATAGTTTTCCAAATGGCTTTGTGGAGATCACTTTCACCTGGAAGCATGTGTCAATAATTTATAGAGAAGTTGATCTCTCTGAAGCTCTTGAAATAAGAGGGAATGAAATCAGAAGGTTGAGGAGAAGAAACCATAGACTTTGGAGCTTAGGGAGGCAATTACATGCTACTCCTGTTCGTCCTCAAAGTGAAGAATCTAAGCCCAAGCTTAAGAGGAACAACAACTTTTAGCTTGCCATGATTCAGAAAGTCTATGTGTTTATGTTAATTTTGATGTTTGTTAAAATTTCTATGTTAACTGAACCTTCTGATTATTCAATATGATTATGATGGTTACTCTCTGATTTGACTACATGAAGTTATTACTTATCCTCGCATTTACTTTGCTACGTACGATATATATCTGCAATGATTGGAATTGATTGTTGTGTATGATGCAACTAAGTTTCTGAAACAATTATTGTCTACCTACCCTGCATTTATTATTCTGTGTGCATTTATTGCTTCAGTATCTTTTACCTACCCTTTTGATTGATGACAAAAGGGGGAGATATAAACTAACAAATATATGAAGTTTAAATGTTTTTCATAAAAGAATTCACAAATTCAGGGGGAGTAAGTCATTCTGATTAAGTATTTGAAAAAGGGAGATTTCTTAACCTATATCCATTTTCCCTTCAGATATTTAAATAGTTTAAGCAAACTTGTCATCATTAAAAAGGGGGAGAATTTTGAGTCTGAAAATATTATTAAAAGATTAATAATGTTTAAGTCTCACAAATCCTAAGTTTTAATGAGTAACAAATTTGGTTTAAGTATGTTAATAAAAGAACAAATTCTCTTAAGGGTATTTCTTGTGTTTCAGCAACTCTCTGAAGGAGCAACCTTCTCAAGTGGTGCAAACTTCTGAAGGATGAGAACCTGCTGAACATCATCAACCCTCTGAAAGAAATGTTTCATTTGAATCAAGAAGACCTGCTGAAGACTCTCTACGTGGCATTTGATCAAAGTTAGAAGGCTTTCTTCTCAAGATTGTAATGCATCATAAATGTATTTTGCAAGTTTGATTCAATTTAAGGAATGTTACAGAGACCCTTTATGAGGCATTTCAAATCATTAACCAGAAAGGGTAACTGTTGTAACATGGTACCTGCAAGTGTAAGATCTGTGTCAAAGATTGCACACCTGCAGCACACAAAGTCAGAAGCTTTAAGAAGATTGTCTCATAACGGTCTCAACAACATTTAATGCTATTCCTCAACGGTGGGTTTATCAATATTCAATGGACTCAAGCTGAACTCCTATATAAAGCTTCATGAAGAATTACAAAAAGGGAGAGAAGAACGCTTATCAAGCCAATACGCCGCAAAAATCCTACTACTCTCTGATATTTTGTACATAGAAAATTTCATTTGTATCCTGAGTTTTACTCAGTTATCCTTTGTACAAGATTATTTCTGTATAAGATTCTCAGGAACTTAAACTAATATTCACTGTAAAGACTTTCAAGTGTTAGAGAGCCTGGAGAGGCTTGGTGGAAGAAAGAATACTTGTCTTTGAGCCTGGAGAGGCTTTCTGTTTAAAGAATACTTGGTTTGAGCCTGGAGAGGCTTGTCTGTAAAAGAATACTTGTAATTGTGATCAGTTAGTGGAAATCCTTTGCTGGTTTGGCATTGGGACTGGACGTAGCTCACGGTGGATGTGAGTGAACCAGGATAAATCTCTTAGCTAAGTCTTCTCTTCCCTTATCTCTTTATATCTGTTATTTAAGCTAACAAGAGGGTTCTGGATAATCTATTTTATAAGCTTGAATTGAAAACAATCTCAAACGCTTCATAAAACAAGTTTTCAAAGCTTTTTTTTGGACCTTCTGAAGTCACTTCAGCAAGTAAATGTAACCCAGTTTCAGCAAGTTGCTCAAAACTTTTGTAAAATACTTTGCTTGTGAAAAGGTTTTCATAAAATCTGTTTAAACATATAAAACACTATTCAACCCCCCTTCTAGTGTTTCCTGTGGTTTCTACAAATTCCTTTAGAGAGCACCCACTTGCTCCCTTGTTTCTCGGTTGAACGAAAGCTTCCTCGCTCAAGCGAGAAAACTAGATTACAAATTTCTCTTTTTTACTGATAGAGCGAGGGCATCAGAACTTGAAATCCTATTTCTCACTTCTAACCACTTCTAACTTAGTTCCCCTATCTTTTTCCTAATTCTTTCTAACGACATATCTTTCCGACTTAGTGCCTTTTCCTCTAAACCTCTTCCCCTCATCCTATACCTTATAATTCTCTCCGTCTCAGGGTGTGATTTCTTCTAAATTCGGTCCACAGTTGTGTTTGACTTAACACTTGATTTCTCTTCTAAGTTTTCTTAAAACTTGTGGCTCTTAGTATATTCCCCAATCCTTGTCTTAATTCACAATTAAACCCCCAAATTTTCATCCTACTTCTAACCTTCCTCTCTTGGTCGGATTCATAGCCTAAGGTTTCCACTATATTTCATAGGCCATAATTTTCAAGATGTTGCAAGAACCGTAGTGACATCAGGTTAAAGGACCTCATACACCACTGTCACTATGAGAATCGCTAATGACATACGTAATAATCCATGTAGCATTCTCATGATGGGTCAATCCAGTTCACCATTAAAACCCTTTAATGTGCACCCATGTGAAAGATTTGATATCACATATCCATGACTAGTGAGACATAGTCATCAATCTACTCACATACTAGTCTCGACGTATTATCATTGTCCTTTTTCACAATAATACTTGACTAGGGATAATTTGAGAATGACGTTCCGAAGTAGCCTATAGAATCTCATTATCAATTCAAACTTGTTATCTCGCAGCCACGAACAAGTCATTCTAAGGATTTTATCATATTAATTAATTAATATATTAAATAATGTCTTTTATAATTAGCATGATATATATTGTATGCTAAAATGGGGTCAATATATCATTGGCCTCTAGGGCAAACACAAACATTGAGGTGGTTAAATATTCAGATTCAAACTTTGTCGGATGTGTAGATACAAGAAAGTTTACATTCAGTTATTTGTTTATGTTAGCTGGAGAAGCTATCTCATGGAAAAGTGCAAAGCAGTCGATCATTGTTGCATCCACTATGGAAACTGAATTTGTGGCATGCTTTGAGGCCATGGTTTAGGCTAAGTGGCTACGAAATTTCATTTCAGGACTTGGAGTAGTCGATCGTATTGCCAGGCTGTTGAAAATTTATTATGATAATTCCGCAATAGTTTTTTTTTCTAAAAATGACAAATGACAAGTATTCTAAAGGTGCTAAACATATGGAATTGAAATACTTTGTCGTTAAAAAGGAGGTTTAGAAACATAGAGTGTCAATAGAACACATTAGCACTAATCATATCATTGTCGACCCTTTAACAAAGGGTTATTGCCCAAGACATTTACTGGTCATGTTGTAAATATGGGCATTATGTTAGCTAGAACATGTTGGAAATTATTGTATGTTTGACATTCTGAGCTCACTAATGGATAAGTTTATGAACATTTTATGTTTTCAAACTTATGTGCATGTGTATGAACGTTAATATTGAAATCAGTTATTGTCTTTGAAAAAAATGACATTATTGTTAGATAGATTAGGTAATTCCTATTAAAGTGTCATGTTAGGAAAAAGGCTAATATAGTAGTACATGGAAGGGACTATGTCGAATAAGTGATGTACAACCGTCATGACTCTTACTAGTTCTTGTTCTTAATTATAACTTATGATGTTATAAATGTATGGTACGTTTATTCTTATTAATACACATTATGTTTGATACATTATTAAACTGTGAAGTTATATTTTGTCACATGATTCAAGTGGGAGAATGTAAGAAATTAATGTCTCATGTGTGTGACAAATGTATGTGATTTAATAAAATAAATAAAAGAATATATTATTCAATATTTTAATGAAAGTATATAACTTTTGAGAATAAATTTTTATATTTTAATGAAAGTGTATATTGTTTGATGGAAACAATACGCACACACATATTGGAAGGACATGAAACAGACCCTATCTCTTCCTATTATGTATGTCTTTAAATCTTCCATCAAGTATTGAAGAACATAGTAAGGAAAGGGAGGAGATAGAAAAGAAGAAATAGAATATCTACAATTCATTTGAAGTTTTACAAAAGGTTGAAGCACCAACTTTTATCATAGAGAAAGGTATGTGTTCTTCCTCTATTATATTGTGAGAATCACAAATTTTAAGATCCTGTCAGTTTTCCGTTAATATGAATTTTAGGGAATACTATAACTTACAAGAAGGAGGGTGTTGTTATATCAGGGTCAATATGATTTGAGGGATGGTGTGGTCCAAGTAGAAGCTTGGGTGAAGACAATGAAATGGGAAGGAATTGTTGAGTTTCTGAATGCTGGAAGGAAGATTTGGGAGGCAAATGGAGAGCTTGCTGGGTATGTACAAAATCGGAAGTCTCTTACTAATGTGGTGTGGTTTTGGGGGCTGGGCATCTTCTGCCTACTGACCAGGCCATGAATTCTCAAGCAATGATAGAAGATTGGGTATTGGAAAAGGGTTTATTTAAAAGTGAGCAGCAGAAGAAAAATGCTTCAAGAAATTTTGTATTTGCTATGGAATTAATTGAGATTAACCGTGAGTTTTAAATATGTCATTGTTGAGCTGTATTACACGATGAATAAATTCATTAAACATGAAAAATGTATTATTAAGCAATTTGTAAGTCTTGTACGTGGGTTGAATTTTTTAGTTTTGCAAATTTCACTATAGCAAATTAGGGAAATAAGAGTATATATATAAGAGTGATTCCGTGTCCATACTCTTGGACCCTTATAGTGGAATGAAGGGCGTTTTTCCGGTAGAAAGCGCTCTAATCATATACTAATTTTTTTTAAAAAAATAGATTTATTTAGATGTCTTGAATTTTATGTCGGCCCAACATTGTGGAGTTTGAAATTTGAAGAAGAGAAAAGTAGAAGTTTTTTGGTGAAGTCAGAGAAAACCACAAGCAGGCTGTGGATTGCTCCATGCATGTGGAAATGCTGCAGAGTGGGGAAACTGAAGTCAGAGAGAACCACAGGTAGGCTGTGGAACGCTCCATGCCTGTGGTTCGACCAGAAAACGTTTTTTCCTGCTGTCTCTTCATTTCATACGTTTTTTATTGGGTTGTAATGAGGTTTTAAGGGGCTGTTACGTTTTATCCCTTGATAAAAATCAAAAGGCATTTGTGTATTGTGTTATTCTCCTTACTCAGAAATAAGAAACTCTCGAATTGCCCGTGGACGTAGGTCACATTGACTGAACCACTTAAATTGTGTGTCGTATTCTTCCCTTTGATCTCTTTCTTTTGCATTTTGTCATAACAAGATTATATGATTAGTAGGGGTGTAAGCGATTTCGACCCAACCCACGAACCCGATGGACCCAACCCAATCCACCACAAAGGACATCTAATGGTTTGGTTTGGGTATTTGGTTCGGTTCGAATATTTTCTTTCAAACCCGATCTAGTTCGGTTTGGGTCTCGAGGTTGCCTATGTTTAAACCGGTAGACCCAACCCAAACCAAACCAGAAAAAGAAGCCTTAATCTTATTTCATTTTCCTGCCCGGAGAGAACAAAAATAGGCGCAACGATAACACAAGCAAGGGTGGTTCCCCAAACCCTATTTTATCTGCTCCTCTCATTTTATTTTCCCTGTTTCTTTTCTTTCTTTATTTTATATTTTAATTTAATTTCATCTTCCACACATTTTTCTTAAAAATGAAAAAATGCTCATGACCCAATGACATAACCTAACCTAACCCAACCCAACCCAACCCGGACATATTCAGGTTGGGTCGGATTAGTTACCCAAGAAAATACAAAACCCAAACCAACCCAACTGTCACCATTCTATCGGTTCGGACGTGATGTCACCTCAAACCCGACCCGACTTCCCATTGTAACAAGTGTATTGAAATTTTAATTTTATGGGTAAAATATGTCTTTGGTCCCTATAAAATTAGCGAGTTTTGCTTTTAGTCCCTAGAAATTTTTTATTAAAGCGTTCTCCCAATTTTTTTTTTGCAATTAGTCCCTCTTTTCAAATGGTGTGTCAGGTGTTGATGTGACATAATTTCTCTCTCCTAGATATCTGTTAGTATATTTCTGGCGATCTAAAACCGCCAAAAAACCTTCTCAGTTCTCACTCTTCTCCCTCTCCCCCACCCCCTGTAACCATTTCTCCCACTCCATCTTCTCCCCCTCCCTCCATTCCCTGTAAATAACTTACCCAACAAAAAAACCAGCAAGCGAAATGTCCAAAGACATTATTTAAAATTTCTCAGCACCTCCTCGTCCATTCGAACGAAACTCTTGCTCCATCGTAGATTTCCACTACAAACTCTCTTTGTCTCGTTCTAACTCCTCCTTCACTATCTTATGCTGGATTTTTTTTGGAATGGCTGGGATTTGCTGTGGTGTTCATTTTCAACTTATTTTATTGATACTAAATCTTTGAATCTTATTCACACGGTTCATTGTAGTCTAAACAATTTTTCCTGTACTTAATTTTAAATTCTTCTTGCCCTTGTAAAGGAGTTGAACACTTAGAGATGTGAAGGATACAACCATTAGCACCCTTGCCACTGAGGTGCTTTTGTTCATATCTATTGTTATATATTAATTCCTTTCTTTTTGTTTTTGGTTTTGTTGTCTTGCCATTGATTTTTCCTTTAGATGAGCATGCTAGATGATTACACAAGTACAAATTAATGCTAACGATCGATGTATGTTGTTTTATGTAGGTAAGTGCAAAACTGACAGCCTTGAAGGGTTTGGATGCAAGACTTAAGGAGATAAGAAATTACCTTGACCTTGTCATTGATGGAAAGCTCCCCTTAAACCATGAGATCATGTACCATCTGTAGGTTGGTTTCCATATTCTTTCTGAACAACTGCAGATTCTTTGGCTATTATCAAATGGTCCAGGAATTTAGGTTGAATTATTTTGGCTTGTCCATTTCAATTTGTTTAATTTAAAACTGGAATTTTAAATTAATCACCTGACATTAATGACCAGAATAATAATCATTTGAAATAGCCTGGTTTTTTCTTTCTTTTAGTGTTTTATTTTTTGGCGGGTATGCTCCATTATTGTGTTTCGGCATCTTATGTTTTATTTTGTTAGGATGTATTCAACCTGCTACAAAATCTTAATGTCGCTGATCTGATCAAAGCTTTTGCAGGTTAAGAACTCATGCTGGATTTGTTTTTGGAATGGCTGGGATTTGCTGTGGTGTTCTACGATGGAGGAGGATATAGAACGAGACAAAGAGAGTTTGTAGTGGAAATCTACAATGGAGCAAGAGTTTCGCTCGAATGGACGAGAAGGTGTTGAGAAATTTTAAATAATGTCTTTGGACATTCCGCTTGCTGGTTTTTTTGTTGGGTAACTTATTTGGAGGGAGGTGATGGTAGGGATGTTCAAATTCAATCCAATCCATTTGATACCGCTACAACTGATCCAAAAAATCGCAAATCGAAAAAATCGTAAACAGTAAAAATCGAAATTTTTATTTGGATTGGATTGGATTTCACATCTGCTTATGAGAACTAATCCAATCCAAACCGATCTAAAGTTTTTTAAACATTTTAATATATTATCATTATTGATATTATTTTTATGTTATGATGTAAAAAAATATTATTATGCAACTATATTTAACGAATAACATTCATTTATAGGATTGAAAGCCATCAAATAATTTGTATGTTATAAGATAAGATAAGATAATTACATATTTTTATCATATTGGGTTTACCATAAGCGAATACTCTTATATGAGTTATGGAAATATGATCGACTCTCATATCTAATTAAGTATTTAAAGTTACAATTTATTTGTTCAAGAAACATTAACAATTTGGCAAAACACAACTTTTCAACCAACGAGGGTTGGTTCAAGTGGTACATGCTCCCCTTAAGCAAGGTCTCGAGTTCGAGTCTTGTGGATGGAAAAAAACCCCGCTGGGAGAGCTAGCCCCACCATGATGTGGATGTTCCTGGCTCGAACAGGATTGCCTCCAGTGGAGGATACTTGTGGTTAAACCCAAAAGCACAACTTTTCGGCTTTAAATTTGTAAATGATTAATGATTCGTAAACTAGTAATGATGTCATAATTTTGCTTTCATAACTTCATTTTTTAGTTTATTTGAGAAACTGAAATCCAATCCAATCCAAACCGAATAAAATTGGATTGGATTTGGAAAAAAATCAAAACCGATTGGATGATTAAATGAGAAAATCGAAATTATTCGATTAGATGATTTTTCCTTTAAAAATGATCCAATCCAATCCGCATACTTGTGGTTAAACCCAAAAGCACAACTTTTCGGCTTTAAATTTGTAAATGATTAATGATTCGTAAACTAGTAATGATGTCATAATTTTGCTTTCATAACTTCATTTTTTAGTTTATTTGAGAAACTGAAATCCAATCTAATCCAAACCGAATAAAATTGGATTGGATTGGATTGGATTTGGAAAAAAATCAAAACCGATTGGATGATTAAATGAGAAAACCGAAATTATTCGATTAGATGATTTTTCCTTTAAAAATGATCCAATCCAATCCGCGAACACCCGTAGGTGGAGGGAGGGGAGAAAATAGTGTGGGAGAAATGGTTATAGGGGATGGGGGTGAGGGAGAAGAGTGAGAACTTAGAAGGTTTTCTGGCAGTTTTAGACTGTCAAAAATATACTAACAGACACCTATGAAAAAGAATATGTGTCACATAAGCATTTGACACATGTTATTGAAGAGATGAACTAATTGCAAAATAAAAATTTAGGAGGACACTTTAATAAAAAATAATTATAAAGACTAAAAGCTAAACTCGTTAATTTTACAGGACCAAAAACATATTTTATCTTTTTTTTTATTTTTAATTAGATATTTCTGGTTAGGGCGTTGCCGTTTACAGAATAGAGAGCGCCCTAACCCACCTCAAATCCTTTCACACTTCTTTTACTTGGCCAAAATCTATTGTGTTCTCTTTTCTTTCTCAGCTACCCACACCGAGACCAACACCGTCCCCTCTCTCACCGCGACCCACCCCTTGCTGTCGAGTTGCCGTTGTTCCACCGTCCAACCGCTATCCACACCGTCATTGTCGCGGAGGAACGTCGTTGTCGAGGCGTTGTCCACCGCTATCTGTTTAGCTCACCGTCCTCGCTTGCCGTCGTTTGCCTCGCCGCGCTGATGGATATGATGGCTGTGTATCAAGAAGGAGCTTATGAGCGCCTATGCAGGTGAAGATTCATCTACCTCAGCATCATCTGGTGACAAAACCCCCTCTCTTTCGTTGAAGAGACAAAACCCCAAAACCTCAAAGTGTGAAGAAGGTCTTAATTTGTGGCATTGGCATCACAACACACACTATTAACCAGCTTTTGACGGAGATGGGTGGTTTTTTTTGCTAATTCTGGTGTCATTGTTTTGGTTGCGACCAATAGACCTGATGTTCTTGATTCAACATTGCTAAGGCTTGGCCGTTTTGATAGGCAAGTTACTGTCGACGGACCTGATGTTGTGGGTAGAGTTAAAATCCTTCAGTTGAGTCAATTGGGAGTTGGAAATATTGTTGATTTCTAATATAATGCATAACAACCTTGATTACATCCATGTTTGTTTGCGGGTGTCTGAATTGAATATGTTATGTTACATACGTTATATTATTCAACTCTTGTTGTTCTTCTCTGTCAGGTAAATTCTAGAGGAAAAGTACTTGCAAAGGATGTTGACTTTTGAAAAAATTGCCAAGAGGACACCAGGATTCACTGGGGCTGATCTGCAGAATCTGATTAAATAAGCAGCTATTTCTGCAGCCAGGCGTGACCTCAAGGAAATAAGTAAAGATGAGATATCTGATGCACTTAAAAGGATCATTGCTGGACCTGAAAAGAAAAATGTTGTTGTCTCTTATGAGAAGAAGAAATTAGCAGCCTATCATGGTGTGTAATTTTGTCTGTTGAATACCCCAGGCTTGGTGGGTGTTCGTTCATTTTTGGGTCTTTAACCCTCTTTTTTCTTCCTTGTTAATTTTCAGAGGCTGGCCATGCTCTAGTAGGTGCTTTGATGCCTGAATATGATCCTGTGTCCAAGATATCAATTATACCTCGTGGCCAAGCTGATGGTCTCACATTTTCTGCTCCCAGCGAAAATAGGCTTGAGTTTGGATTGTACAGTAGAAGCTACTTGGAAAAACCAGATGGCAGTTGCACTGGGTGGAAGGTCAGTGTACCGTCACATTATCATATTTGATTTTGGATTTTGATATTTTTGCTAGTTACACTTACACCACGCCTAATTCTGAGGGATCTGTGTAAGAACTGTTGTTATTATTGGCTGCTGTACTGTTGTATATTTTTAAGGGGTGTGGTTATAGTCTTATAGGTGTGAGGTGCAGGGTTTGAATATTATGTGACCAATTCCTAATCTCTCTATTAGACCTTAATGGAATTGTACCCTTACCTGGACCCCTCCATGGCACTAGGTTATTTTAGATTCTAAGCTGTAAAACTAACAGGATTATTGATTTTCAATCTTGCTTTGGTGATTAAGCAATCAAATATACAGATTAGTGTTACCTCCATCCAGGGATGTAAAAGTGGTAAGCACTAATTTGGTTTTATTCTGTTCATAGGTGATTCTTTTTTTGTTATGCAAATTGATATGTAAATGTGGTGAGCACTAATCAGATATACCGACTGAACCTCTATTTGTTCAGTTTACTTTCATTTGGTTTATTTGTGTCAGCCTCTAAGACGGGAATTTAAGTCTGCATTTTGTCAATTGCATTAACTTAACTCATGCATTAGAAAGTCTATTTGTTTAATCAACCAAGACATTTGCAATTACTAAGCTGCTGTTGACTGGTTGAAAATCAAAACATCGCCCGAAAAATATTTTTATAGTTTGACATGTATTGAATTCTATGCTTTCAATCATGTTAATAATTCATAGATATTTAATTTCATGGGGAAAAATCCATCTGTTTTAATAGTGGCATATAAGGTGCTTTGTGGTTCTTGTGTAGATCAGTGAGTTTTTTTTTACAGTTTTTTTCCTTTTATTTATCCTTTTGTTCTGTCTTTCTAAGGGTTAGGAGCTTGCTTATGGTAGATCCATGCATATTTTTTACTGGTTTATTTTAATGCTTTGTTGTAATGTTATTCACTTAGCAAATGAGCAATCTGCTGTTTTTCTGTTTAAGAGCTTGAGGTTGTGCTTCATACTGTTCCTTAAGTTGTGGAACTGGTTGGTGCTGTAAATGCAAACCTGGTCTTACAAACGATGGTGAAGAGAAGGTAAAACCTGTTTTGGAGGCAGTGTTCACCCTCCTCATGTCACCTAGTAAAGAGATAGTAACAGATGCAGTAAACAGATTAAAAGTCAATTGCAAAAGGAAAGTGAGGTAGTTGATTACTGTCTCTGTTTGGTGTTAAGAGTTTAGCTTACATGCTAAATCTATTTTTGTGGATTTATATTTCTTTTATCCCATAAAGTTATTTGGATATAATATACTCTTTATGAATAACATTTTTGTAGAGGATCAGAAATATGTGGTTTTAGTCTTTTGTTAGGGTCACTAATATTTATAGTCAAGAATACTATTATTTTGCAATCAATTGTTATCTGCTTTACATCTGTTCCTCCATATGGTACTGGATAGAGGATACCGGGAAGCTTTACTATTCAGGTGATTTCACCTTTTTGTTGCATTATTATTTCCTAGTGCGAGTTAAGTAGTTGTTTTCTACCATTTGGCAACAAAAAAAAACTGACCACTGTGATGCTTAATTAGCTAAGTTGATAAAATAATAGCATGATCTTGAATATAAAATGCTTATTTAGCTACAATGTTTCTGTCAAAAATTATGAACTGTTTCAAATAAAGTTTGTGGCGGTCAATGAGCATCAGTAGTGTACAATATTACATATATATACACTTAGTGGCGGTATTTCACCGCAGTAATGTACAATATTACAAATATTGAATTTTATGCAGCTTCAGATCGCTAGTGATTCATAAGTGATTTTAAAAAAATTCTAGACACGGGAAGCATATTTCTAAATAAAAAATGAAAGGCGCTCCTGTTTTAGAAAGCGCTTTCACTGACATTTTTAGGAGGTTTTGTAAACGTCCTCTTTTTCTCGTAACTACGAGAGCACGAAATAAGAGGGTGTTGAGAAGCGTCCTCATTGGTCTTTTTGTCAATATTTTAATTTTTTATATATGATAATGATATGATAATGATAATAATTGACACCAAATAAGGAAAAGCCACGGCAGCTCGAATACACTAACAAATCTAGATAGCCCTCGTGGAAAATGTTGCAACAGAAAAAGAATTCACAAATGTCACAGAAGATCCATTGAATAAAAAAAAAAAAACCAGATTTGCAAAATTTAAATACTAAAAAAATGACAAAAAGATCCTAACATCTACATATAACCATACAGTTACCTACTATTTTAGCTCCTTACCTTTATCGCTATTGTTTGATGCGGGGTTGTTAGTCTAACATCAAAGGAAAATGGTATCTCAGCGATGGAGAGGTTTGGTTTGAGAGAAACGGAAAAAAAATCGATGCTGCCTGCAGCACCCGAAAAAGTGGGTTGCTGCAGGCTTTTTTCATTTTTCTTTTATATTATAACATTTGTTTATAATAATTTTTATATAATTGTGGGTAGATTGTGGGGTCTATTTATACAATTTTGGAGAGTTGCTGGATTGGAGATAAAAAGTGAATGAATTGCTTAAAGTAATAAAAATAATATAATAATATGAAAAAATGTGAAAAATTATAAAATATTAGTTTAAAAACTTTGGAGAGTTGCTGGGATAAAGATGCTCTTAGGTCTTCATTTCTGTCTGTCCTACATCTTCATACAAGGATACTGCTGAGTTCATTTGATGTCACATGGCCATGGTGGTTGTGGGACTCTACCAATTCACATCTGATTCCAACCTTTATGGTCACCCTGATCAGTGTGTTATGGTTGCTGTGGGGAATCAAGAATTCAAGCAATGGAGCCTCAAGGTCCTATTGGCTTGCCATTTTTTTTGTTACCTTCGCTTTCTAGGCACCCACCCCCACAAGTTATTTAACGTGCCACATGTGCACATTTGTTAACTATAACGGTCACGAGTTAACAAAATGATGAACGTATTTCACGGAGATAATTATAAGGATATTGATAGTAGCATAAGTACAAATCTAGAATTGGAATCCACAAGCCTAAAACTCAGCAAACAAGATAAGAAATATGAGCAAGAAATTCAGACTTAGCAAAGAAAAAGAGAAGGAAAATGAAAAATGAGAAGAGCTAGAAATGGAAAAACGCCACAGGAAGAGGCAACCCCTATGGACTAATAAGTCTCAGTGTAGAAACGTCACCAACTCCTGGGATAAGTCTCACAATGATTTGGGGAAGCACCATAAACCCTTTTCTACTAACACTTGAGGAGGAAACTAGCAACAAATAAGAGTATAGAAATCTTGATTAAAGAGCTATATGAGTGGGAGGCTCCTTATTGCTAGAAAAAGGGGAGAGGCCTCATGAGTAGGAAAATAAAAAGGGAATTAATTCTATTCTATTTGGGTGTTGAATACACAACCCTAAGCTATCCTAAGCCTTAAACTAGGCACTATATTAAAAGAAAATAAAAGGAAGAAATTCAATTCTAAAAACTATCAAACAATAGACCTGAGACCATGAACATGTAGCCCCTTTAGGAAAATAAATGAACCAATTTAAAAGAACTATCAAAGTAATGTTTTGATTACTTGACCCATAAGAGGAAAGGTCAAATGATGACTTAAGGAGTCAACCCATCATGGGTTTAAGGACTTAAGGACATAGTCTTTAGTCTTCACGCCCATTATTCCCTTAGCTTGCATCTATGCTTTTATCAGCTAGTCCATAACTTCCAGGCATTTGCTATCAGACATCGAAACGAGTTATTTTATTAGGGACAACGAGTTATTTTATTAGGGACACGTTACGTGTTTTGTCATAGACAAATTTAGAGCTTTACTTTTTATTTTATTTTATGGAAGTCACAACTTGCATTATCCTTTACAATTGTTATCCATAATTTTTTATATATATTTCAATATTTATTTCATCTACACTATCTTAATATTTTTATATTTATCTTTCTATCAAGTCATATAACATTATAGATAAGGATGTCAACGGGGCGGGTATTGCCTACCCGTATAAATACCCATTAAAATTAGCGGGTACCCATGCGGGTAACGGGTATCCGCGAGTATTCACGGGTACCCATTAAAGTTTAAGAATTTAAATTTTATAAAAAGAAAAAGATGAAATGTTATATAATATATTATAATATCATACTATATATATAAATAATCATTATATAATACTATTACGTGTTAATATATTAAAAATATCATCATAAAATAATATAAAATAAATTATATCTCATCATAAAATAATAAAAAATCCTAATATTTAAATATATTTAATAGAAAAATATGTTTTAATGAGTATGCAGGTACCCGCAGGACGGGTAGTATAATATTCATTCCCACCCATTATATAAATATGCGGGTACCCATTACGGGTATATCCACGGTACGAGTTTTTTTTTCTACATCCCTGATTATATACTTAAATTTTCAGGCATATTCTTTAATCCCCTTTAAACTTGGTTTTTAACAATATAAATAAATAAATAAAAGTTCAAGTCGATTGACATAATCCTCACCCTATCCATTCCTTCATATTTTCATTTAACTCAACCTCTCTTCGATATTTAAGCAAAATATTATTTACTACAATATTCATCACAACATCAAAATGATTACCCTTCTTTCTTTGCTAACCAATTTCGCACGTATTAGCTTCACACAAAGTGTGAACTATCACCACACTCTGATCTCTAATTAGAAGCTTCTTAATCTTTGAGATAATGGCTAAATACGCATTGAAAGGGAAGTCATCTCCACACGCTAGAGAGATATGGCATGCTTTGAATTAGAATAACAAGTCACTGATCTAAAGCCACCATTCCAAGCTACTTTGAACCCTTGAAGAATGTCCGTGATTTCCGCATGGAGAGTAGAGGAGATACTCATGGCGTTTGCTATTCTCACCCCCATTTTGTTTTTTTAAATCCTTCCTTAAGTCATTTCCTGACACATGTTCGAAAGCCATTTTTTTTGCTTTCGGACATAATTGTCCCTAAATGGCTTACGGACACATGTCTAGAAGTCAAAACTTTTGAAAAAATGACTTCCAGATGGTTGTTTGTAAGTCAAATGAAAAATTGGTTTACGGACATATCTGTAAGTCATTTTTTTCTAAAATGGCCTCCAAATTGTCCGTAAACCAAATGAAAAGTTGTGTCCGAAAGCCATATTTTTTTTTTGCTAAAAATGGCTTCTAGACATGGTGTGGGAGAAAAGGGAAAGGAGGAGGGGTTGTTGTGGATGGAGGTGGTGGTGGTTGAGTGGGGGTGAAGGGGAAGGAGTAAGGATAGTTAGAGAAAAATCTTTTTAAGAAAACGTATAGGGGTGGGAATAGTAAAAATTGGGGTGGGAAAAACAATGGCCGATATTCATAGAGCCATTAAATGTTGATATCCACTAACCATTATTCATTCTGAGAATTCCGCCACCAAGACAGCCCAAAGAACTACAATCCTCCAATCATTGTTAATTGTTTATTTGAAAAAATAATTTTGCAGAAATAAACAACTATCCAATTAATGGAAGACGCCTGGTCTTGCCGGTGAAGCTGGGAAAAAAAAATGTTTTTTGCAGTTCCAAAGGACCCTATTCTTTTTTTTTTTTTTGTTCAAAGAACCCTATTCTATTTTACCATTTTTTTGTGACTAATAGATTATATTCTGGACTTGGCTTTTGTAGATTGAGTTGGCACCACTAGCTTTTGCAGATTGAGAGAAAACAGGGGCATGAGTTATGTAAGACATTGACAACAGGACATGGGGAAGAATGTAAAATTCTGGTTATTTGGAATCATTACCTGCAATCAATTCCCTTAAAATTAATCTCAACCCTCCAATAAAATAATAATAATAATATATCTGAAGGCCATTATTAACTTATGTATATGCACAAATTTTTGGTTTGAGTACGATAGATAGCTCCTATTAATAAATACAATTTTTAAGGTATAATATTATACAGGATAATAAATTAAAAATAAAAATATTTTATTAAAAAATGTAATATTTAATATATTATTAATGTATTGGATATTGTGACAATTATAACTTTTAATAAAAATTTTCCACACTTTTAATTTTTTATTTGTGCAATTATACAGCTTAAAAAAACTGTAATAAATATATATCTATATTCAATCCAACAAAATACATGGTGAAGGAACCTAAGTGAAAATATTAATGAATAAAATAGAAAGATAAATGACATATTAAAATTTTTTAAAAAAATTAATGAAATCAACATATATATTGTATTTCTTAATCGGTATTTTTATATAATAGAACATATTAATAGGAATGAATAATGAGAGAACGTATTTTAATATAATAAAATATTAGTAAAAAAGAAAAAAAAGAAATGGAAGTGTTGAAATATTTAAAAAAAAGGAGGGAGGAGGACAAGATGGCATATGGACGAAGGAATTTTATATAGAATATATAGATGATATAGGGACCAACTAAAAATTTTTAAAATATTAATAATATATAGGCAACCTGGAAACCAATAACAAATCATCATCGTTCAAGCTTTTTAAAACTCATCCAATGACTACTATATGAGGAATGTAAGTTACATCCCTGAAGATAGGGATGTATAAAAAATTCCACCCTTGCTACATGTTGACATCTTTTGGAGTCATGGACATACTCCTTGTAACCATTGGTAATTGTTAAGAAGTAAGAACTTCCAGAATAATAATATGATAATATACCATGTTCAAAAGTCAGTTTATATTTTATAACATTTTAATTGATATAATGACGCTTATAAATCATAAGTTTATTAAAAACATTAACAACTAATATTAACAATATAAAAATGAAAAAATAAATATATTTTCTTTTATATTTTTAATATAATAAATGAAATTTTTATTATTATATTATTAAATATTAATATCAACTAAAGCGGTGAGGTGGTGCATCCTTCCTTTAAAAAAAAAAACCAAAGTGGTTACTTTGGTTTTATTTATAAGAAAAAGATATTTTTATATTAAAAAATTAGGTGTGGAAAATGTAGAAACGGGCTGTTGGAGAGTCTCACGTTTACTAGTTATAAAGCTAAGTTAAAGTATATAAGCCTTGGGCAATCTTCACCCTGCAAGCTAGCTTTTGGGGTTGAGTTAGGCCCATGTCCAAAATCTAAGATGGTATCAGAACTTTCTGGTCCATGGAAACCTAGTTCTGTTCAGGCGCCACTAAGGAGGCTGATCCTTTCGTCCCTTTGTGACCCTTTTCAGGTTGTGGGTCACACTCTCTAGGTAGTTTGTAGGTGGTTTTTGGTTGCTAACTCGGAGTTTTTAATTGCAGATCTTATTTGGAGGTGTTTCCTGTTTAAATATAATTGTTGATTGTTCTTCACGGTAGAAGTTCCCAAGGTTGACACACCTCCTAAAGAGGATCCAAAAATTGAATCTTCCAAAATGCCTTTTCTGGTTCACCTGATATCACTTCTCAAAAGTTGAATGGTAAAAACTATTTGGGCTGGTCCATTGCTGTTGAGGTGTGGTTTTTAGGCCAGGGTCTTTATGACCATCTTACTAAGAAGGCTTCTGAGGTTGATAAAGATGTGGGAGATGAATGGTAGCGAGCAGATTATCAACTTGTCTCTCTATTGTGGCAGTCCATTGAACCAAGCTGGATAATATGTTCATGGTTTTATCCTTCATGACCTTCACAAAAAGACTATGGATTTGTTCTAGATCAGATTTTGACAAATCCTACCATTCCTACGGTGGAAGAGCTCATAGATCGTTTGATTCGGGTTCCTGCACCGGAGGCAGATTCTCAAAAAACATTTTAGTCTTCTGCTTTTATTTCCAGTATGGCTGACCGTGGAGGTCGAGGACGTGGTAGTGGCAAAAGGGTAGAGGAAACCTTCATTGCACCTACTATCAGAGAGATGGACATACGCGGGACAGGTGCTATTCCTTGTGTAATGTCCTAATTTCTCAACTCAAAAATAATGCCCGTTGGAGACACTATTCTTGAATTTCAGAAATCATTTTGCTCAATTTCGATATCGTCAAACATTCGCTTAGGCTTCCCAACGATTAGCTTAAGCGGTTACTAATACATACATCATAATCTCTTACATACAAAAAAACTTAATTAAACCTAGGGAAAGAACCTACACTTAAAGTGTTATGGTTCACGAGACTCATACCAGAAGTCCGTCAGAGTCTCCCCTGAAAACTGGGTGTTTACCAATTTCAAACTTAACCTGAAAATCAATAAAACCACCCATACAGTTTAATATCACGAATTCACTAACATCAATAACCAAGCCTCTGTGGCCAAACAAAATAAATATATACAACAATAACTAATTAACTGTCAAATAAATAAGAAACTAATTCCACTGAGTATGTCTTCCACTGAAGTAAAACTCAGCTCCACAGTTCCCTTCCACTGCTTCACCATAACCTGGAATTCCCTGCACAAACTAGAATATATCGCCAAAACGTGGGGTGAGACTACAGGCTCAGCGAGTACAACCAACATATATAAAGTGTTGGAAACAATCAATCATGTGACAAGCAAGACATAATACATATTAAAAACAAGCTAAAAATATAATACAACTCACTTAACATGAACAGAGAATTGATGCAATTCATGATGCACTCACTGTTGTGCCCAGCAGACATGTTCTTATCACTTTCTGGAGTTAGAACTGAGCTCAGACTACGAGAAACATCTTTCCCGGGGACGAATCCCACCCATAACTGGACCGAAGTCGTGTTTTAACATAATACTTAATTTTAACTCACGGTCGAGGCCGACTTAGATTATTCACGGTCGAAACCGACTGATATTAGCTCACGGTCGAAACCGGCTTAAGGTGTTACAATGCTCAAAAGAAATCATGTGAACTAAATAACTAAATACTTATATTCAATACTCATGAAACTATGTTAACAAAATATTAATTCTACAAATCACATATATTCCATAACATTGTAACTTACCAATTCCATTCTCATAACCTTGAAAGCCACTTCAAATAAATATACCAACATAACTCCTATATTCATGCTCCTAATCATATTAATTACAAACTTAACAATCAATATGGAAACAAAACCCTAATTCCTCTAAATTCCATAACCTAAACCCTATAAGAATCAATATATCTATCATATATAAATTACAAAACATACATATTCTCTAATAATCACAATTTACAAACATAGAGAAAAGGATTAGATTGTAGGGATCATGCTCAAGTATACAAGCACAGAATGTGGAAGTGGGTGAGTTGTACTCACTTCAAAGATACTCAAAGAGAAGAGAATGAAGTTGGAGAAGGCTTGGGGTGAAAATCCGAGGCTCCTTTTCTTCCTCCAAGCTCCAAAGCCACTCGTTTTTGCAGGAAGTCTCTCCCTCTCTCTAAAACCTCTCTGCCTTCTCTCTAAAAGAACGGAAGAAGAAGAAGAAAAGTGAAGAAATCCCACCCTAAAACACATTTAAAGGCCTTTAAGTGAATTCTCGCTCAAGCGAGATATTCTTGCTTGGGCGAGTATGTCAGTTGCATGTCTTTCTTCACATTCTCGCTTAAGCGAACTATCTCGCCTAAGCGAGAATGATCCAGAAAAGACCCCCTCTCTGGATGATTCTCGCTTAAGCGAAAAATGTCCAGAGAGCCTCCCATAACTCCCCTGTATCTCGCTCAAGCGAGATATGCAGAAACTCATTTTCACACTTTTGCTGCATAATTCGCTCAAGCTAGACATGCTCGCTTAAGCGAGAATGCTGATACTTCTAAAAATATGGTTTTTAGCCTAAGTCTTGTATCCTATTTCCTAATTACTCTTTTCTTGATTATTAAACTTACAAATCATTATCCTAGTCTCTTTTAACTCATCATAAATCTTAATTATCAGAATGTTACTAGAACAAGGATCCTAACACTTACATTCTTAAATTTAACTCCTCTTAACTCTTACCTACTCCGTCATTCCTAGTTTCCTTTGCCAAAACACATTCCGAACTTAATTACTCTTTTAAATCTACCCTTAATGCTCATAAATTCTCATTATCCTCATAATCTTACTCAAAATCCTTCCTCTTTCCTCAACTTCTCACTCTCTTTCTAACTTACCTTTAGTTGGACTTAGGTCCTATTTTTCCGGGATGTTACACCTTGCATAGCTTTCCGAGCAAAACAACTAATGTTGCTCAATCTCATACTTTGACTTTGGAGCCCAAGATTGAATCTGAGAGTAATCATCCAATCTCATTATCTGCCGATGATTATAAAGAGTACCTTCAACTGAAGGCAGCTTAACAGGCCTCTTCCTCAGTCACTGTTACTCATACTAGTAATTCTACAGTCTGTCTCTCTTTCCCATTCTACGCCTATTAGACCTTGGATTAGGATTAATTTAACAAAGGAAACTATACAATAAATCAGGAGAGAATAAACTAATATATATAAACTATATCCAAATATATCTAAATTATATCCAAACAGAATATCTTAGACAGTTAATATATCTATACAAAATATCTTAACACGGGTTATAGAAAAAAAAATTATGTGATAGTAAAAAATATAGAAACTTAAAAAATTAAAGTGTGAAAAAAATAAAAAAAACGAAAAAAGATAAAGTAATTTTGAGGAGGGGATCAAATAATCTTTGGTGCTTCCAAAGTTATATGGATCATGCATGACGTCATGGTTTGGAAGGAGATAAAATAATGCTAATTTTCTGTCGATATGTAAATTCAAATTTTGTTTTACCAATTTTTCTAGAGTCTAGATCCATTTTTTATATAACAATTTACAGCACACATATTAATTTTTTATGTCTCCTAGCATCCCATACTTATTTGTTTATTAGTTATATAAATTGTTGTAGAATATTATTATACAAAAACAATTTCTCATTTTTGCCATTCAACTCTGACACTGCTATCTGTGCAGAGTGCAGACTCATACGCCAATAGATGAAAATGGAGGCCACGACCCAAAACCACAAGTCCCTCTTCGTGAAGAAGCTTGTTTTCTTCTGTTTCTGCATCATTCAAAGTTCACTCTCACTCTCAGATACTTCACCATCTGTTTCAAAATCAACCTATGTATTCCCCAAAGAAGCTCTCCCCAGTAAATCTGGTTACCTCCCAGTGAGCCCCACTTCCTCTTCCTCCATTTTCTACACTTTCTATGAAGCACAAAACTCAACTTCACCTCTCTCCCAAACCCCACTTCTCATTTGGCTCCAAGGTGGCCCTGGCTGCTCCTCCATGATCGGCAACTTCTACGAACTTGGACCCTGGCGTGTCACCAATTCCCTTACCCTTCAACCCAACCCTGGTGCTTGGAATCGAATCTTTGGCCTTCTTTTTCTTGATAGTCCCATTGGAACTGGATTCAGCATAGCCTCAACACCAGAAGAAATCCCAACCGATCAAAACACCGTTGCCAAACACCTTTTTGCTGCCATAACCAGGTTTGTTCAGCTTGATCCTGTTTTCAAGTATCGACCTATTTATATTACTGGGGAAAGCTATGCTGGCAAGTATGTTCCTGCAATTGGGTATTACATATTGGAGAAAAATGCTCAGTTAAAGGTCTCTGAGAGAGTGAATTTGGCTGGTGTGGCAATTGGGGATGGGTTAACAGACCCTGTAACCCAAGTGGTTACTCACGCTTCCAACGCTTACTATGTTGGATTGATCAATGAGAGGCAAAAGAATGAGTTGGAGAAAGCTCAATTGGAAGCTGTTAGATTGACCCAGATAGGGAATTGGAGTGAAGCAACGGATGCGAGAAATAAAGTCTTGAGAATGTTGCAAAACATGACAGGGTTGGCTACTTTGTATGACTATACAAGGAAAATTCCTTATGAAGATGATTTGGTTGCTCAGTTCTTGAACCTTCCTGAGGTAAGGAAGGCCTTGGGGGTGACAGTGAATGAATCATTTGTGTATGAGGTATGCAGTGATACTGTTGGCTCTATACTACATGCTGATGTGATGAAAAGTGTGAAATATATGGTAGAGCACTTGGTGAGGAGGAGCAGGGTGTTGTTATATCAAGGTCAGTATGATTTGAGGGATGGTGTGGTCCAAGTAGAGGCTTGGGTGAAGACAATGAAATGGGAAGGAATTGTGGAGTTTCTGAATGCTGAGAGGAAGATTTGGAAGGTAAATGGAGAGCATGCTGGGTATGTACAAAATTGGAAGTCTCTTACTAATGTTGTGGTTTTGGGGGCTGGGCATCTTTTGCCTACTGACCAGGCTGTGAATTCTCAAGCAATGATAGAAGATTGGGTACTGGAAAAGGGTTTTTTTAAAAGTGAGCAGCAGAAGAAAAATGCATCAAGAAATTCTGCATTTGCTGTGGAATTATTTGAGATTAACCTTAAATTTTAATTATGTCATTGCTGAGCTGTATTCCACGGTGAATGAATTCAATAAACGTGAAAAATGTATTATTAAGCAATTTGTAAGTGTTGTACGTGGGTTTAATGTTTTAGTTTTGCAAATTTGAATTTATTGTATATGATAATGATAATAATTAACACCAGATAAGGAAAAGCCACTGCAGCTCATAGCCTCATATACACTAAATAAATCTAAATAGGCCTCGTGGAAAATGCTGCAATAGAAAAAGATGTCACAGAAGATCCATTAAATTAAAAAAAAAAAATCAAATTTGCAAAATATAAATACTAAAATGACAAAAAGATCCTAACATCTACTACTTCTGTTCCTTAGATCTTCATTTCTCTCTGTACTGCATTTACTTGGATGAGCCCTCCTTTCCCCAAAACATGGTCAACTAAGCAAAAATAACTTAGAAACATTAAGCAGATTTTCACCCACAGAGTCAAGGATGCTGTTGAGTTCATTTGATGTGACATGGCCACGGTGGTTGTGGGACTCCAGTTCACATCTGAGTCCAACCTTTCTGGTCACCCTGATTGGTGTGCTATGGTTACTATGGAGGTTCAAGAATTCAAGCAATGGAACCACCCTTCCATCTCCATTGCCTCCAGGTCCTTTTGGCTTGCCATTTGTTGGTTACCTTCCCTTTCTAGGAACCCAACCCCACATCAAATTTGATAAGCTTGTACGAGTTTATGGTCCTATCTTCAAGGTCATGTTGGGAACCAAAACATACATAGTGGTTAGCTCACCTTCACTGGTGAAAGAGATAGTGCGTGACCAAGACACCATATTTGCCAACCGTGACCCTCCCATTGCTGCAATGATTGGCTTGTATGGTGGCACTGATATAGCCTCTTTGCCTCATGGTCCAAAATGGAAGAAGGCTCGCAAGATATTTGTGCGTGAGTTGCTCAGCAATACAAACCTCAGTTACTCTTTTTCTCATAGAAGGGTGGAGGTTAAGAAATCCATCAAACATGTGTATGAGGAGAAAATAGGGTGCCCTGTAAATGTTGGTGAGTTGGCTTTTCTGACAGCTACAAATTCAATAATGAGTATGATTTGGGGTGAGACTTTACAAGGTGAACAAGGGGCTTCTATTGGGGTTGAGTTTAGAGCATTGGTGTCAGAACTCATGGTGTTAATTGGGAACCCAAATATTTCAGATCTTTACTCCTCTATAGCCTGGTTAGATTTGCAAGGAATTGAAAGTAGAACAAGAAAAGTCTCACAGTGGATTGATAGGCTTTTTGATTCTGCCATTGAAAAGCGAATGAATTTGACAGGGAATGGAGAAACTAAGTCAGAGAAGAAAGATTTCCTGCAATATCTGTTGGAGGTGGAGCTTAAAAGAAGTGATAGTCATTCAGCATCAATGACTATGAACGAGATCAAAGCTCTCCTCATAGTATGTTTCCTAGTCAAACCTATCTCTCTTACATGTTTAACTTCTATCACTCAGGTCATTGTTGTCCTTTTAACAGTTTGTTATAAAAGTAGAGTCTTTACTAGAGCAAAATTTGCAAAGTCTTTCTCTTGGAACTGGATTTTCCTGCACAAACTATATGTCTAGTTTTCTCTTAGGTCATGTAAGCTCACAAAGAGCATCCAAAATCCCATCTTTAGTCATCTGCAAGGTGATCCCTGGAATCAAAATATTAAGATTGTGATTTGTTGGGAAACAGGGACACCTATTCCCTCCTCTGTGAACGCAAAATGGGCACTATGCGGAAGCGTAAAGATAAAAGAATAGAGAAGAAGATGACACCAGAATTTTTTACGTGGAAAACCCTCTCGGGAAAAACCACGGGACCTAATCCAGTAAAAGATCTCCACTATAAAAATAGGATTACAAAGTGTTTCTCTCAATCTCTGAGGATCTCTCTATGAATACCACTCTCTCGAATGGTATACAAAATTCTCTCTATGGAACTCTCTCTTTCTCTCAAAGAGGAATACAAAGAACTCTCTAACTCTCTTAGGATTTCTTCACTTGGATGTGGATGATGCAAGTCTTCACAAGTTCTCCTATTTATAGGAGAAAAGTGTAGCTTCTCCAAAGAGTGTTTAATGGAGGTTAATAAATTTCCACAATTCCAATGAGTTCTAGAAAACCCAAATACATTCTTCAAAGTTGAATGTGCATGTCTCAAGATCAAAGATTAATTCCAGGACCTTGGAATGTTCATCCCCTTTTTCCATGCATTGTGACTTGTGAACCACAATTAAGGAGGGAATTCCAACAAATCTCCCCCTTCTTGACTTAATTGGGAGGCACCACAACACCGGCACCTTGGCAACAATCTTCAACCTTCTTGATTGGCATTGACTTAGTCATCATGTCAGACCAATTCAAATCTGTATGAATTTTCTCTATCTTCAATTTCTTCTCATCCAACGCTTCTCGTATCCAATGATACCGGATGTCAATATGCTTTGAGCGTGAATGGAACATGGGGTTCTTGGTTAGATGGATGGTACTTTGATTATCACAGTTCACCACATAATCATCTTGATCATGTCCAAATTCTCTTAGAAAGTTCTTCATCCATAGCATCTCTTTGGAGGCTTCAGTGACTGCTACATACTCTGCTTCAGCTGTAGACAATGTGACATATTTTTGAAGCTTTGACTGCCAAGAAACGGGTCCCCCTGCAAAAGTAATCAGATAACCTGACGTTGACTTCCTTGAATCCACATCTCCTGCCATATCTAAGTCCGAATATCCAATGAGCTTTTTCCATTGCCAAAACACAAGCTTCTTTTGGCAGTTCCTCTTAGATACCTTAATATCCATTTAACAGCTTCCCAATGCTCCTTTCCTGGGTTTGATAGGAATCTGCTCACAACTCCTACAACATAGCCAATATCTGGTCTTGTACAAACCATTGCATACATAAGGCTACCCACAACAGAAGAATAGGGCACCTTGTTCATTTCTTCTTTTTCCTCTTCATTCTTTGGACATTGAGATTTGCCAAGTTCGAAATGTCCAGTAATTGGAACACGAACAGGTTTGGCATTGTGCATGTTGAACTTTTTGAGAATCTTCTCAATGTAATCTTCTTGAGATACCCACAACATTCTTTTGGAACGATCTCTAGAAATTTTCATTCCAAGAATCCTCTTTACTGCACCCAGGTCTTTCATGGAAAAAGACTTCCTCAATGCCCTCTTGAGAGCACTTATTTTTATTTTATCTTTCCCTACAATCAGTATATCATCAACATATAAGAGAAGTATAATGGACTCACCATTTTCATATTTCTTCACAAACACACAATAGTCTGCGAAGGTCTTCTTGAAATTATGTTGGATCATAAAGGAATCGAATTTCTTATACCATTGTCTCGGAGCTTGCTTTAGACCATAGAGACTTTTCTTCAGACGACACACCATGTGTTCTTTGCCTGGTTCTTCAAAACCCTCCGGTTGCTCCATGTAAATTTCCTCCTCTAGGTCTCCATGTAAGAATGTTGTTTTGACATCCAATTGTTCAATCTCCAGGTCTAGTTTTGCTGCCAGACCGAGAATTGCTTTGATAGATGTCATCTTCACCACTGGTGAGAATATTTCATCAAAGTCTATTCCTTTCTTTTGGTTGCATCCCTTCACGACAATTCGTGCTTTGTGCCTTGGGTTTGGATTGTTCTCTTCATTCTTGAGCTTGAACACCCATTTGTTTTGTAATGATTTTCTTCCTTTTGGTAATTCTACCAAATCATATGTCTGATTATCCATTAAGGATTGAATCTCTTCTTCCATGGCTTGCAACCATTTGTCTTTGTCTTCCATCTTAATGGCTTCTGCAAAGCTTTGAGGTTCACCTTCATCAGTAAGGTTGACATATTCATCAGAAAAATACCTTCTTGATGGTTGCCTCTCTCTTGTTGATCGTCTCAATTGCAGTTCCTGTTGAACATTATCAATTGCTTGATCTTTTGGCGCCATGTTAGGTTGATCTATCTGATCAGGTTCTTCAACCACCTCATCAAGTTGTAGCTCCTGATCTGGCTCTGTCTGAGGAGTCTCTCCCCCTGAGCTGTTCACCACAAGAGGACTTTGATCATTACTCACCTTGAGTGTTGGTTTCTCCATTTTCTTGATGTCTTGGATTGTCTGATCTTCAAAGAACACCACATCTCTGCTTCAAACAATATTTTTATTTGCAGGATCTCATAATCTGAAACCAAATTCATCTCTTGGTCAACCAAGGTATACACATTCTTTTGCCTTAGCGTCAAGCTTTGCCCTTTCATCTTTTGGAATGTGAACAAATGCCTTACATCCAAAAACTCTCAGGTTGCGATATGAGACCTTTTTACCAGTCCATACTTCTTCTGGTATCTTTCCATTTAATGGTATTGAGGGTGATAAGTTAATCAAATCAGCTGCAGTAACCACTGCCTCCCCCTAGAATGACTTAGGAAGTGTTGCATGAGACAACATGTTTCTGACCTTCTCGGTAATCGTTCTATTGAATCTTTCAGCTACACCATTCATTTGAGGTGTCTTGGGATGTACTTTCTCGTCTTGCAATAGTGCTCGAATGGACCTCTATACTCTCCACCATTATCACTTCTCAAACATTTCAACTTTTTACCAGTTTCTCGTTCAACTGAGGCATGAAACTCCTTGAAGGCTCGAAGAACTTCATCTTTTCTCTTTAATGGATACACCCACAACTTTCTAGAGTGGTCATCAATGAAGGTAACAAAATATTGAGCACCACCAAGGGACCTTTTAGATGTTGAACAAACATCTGAATGTACAAGATCCAAAATATGCTTTCTTCTTCTTCCACTATCAGATCTATGGAAGGATACTCTGCGCTGCTTACCAGCTAGGCAATCTTCACATAATTCAAGTGATTGTCCTTTTATGCTTTGGAGATGATCTTTCGCAAGGATCTCTAAACCCTTCTAACTCATGTGACCCAATCTTTTATGCCACAACTCCTTACTTTCTTCTTGAGCAACATTTGTCTCCCCTTTGCATATCTTTCCCTGCATGATATATAAAGAGCCTTCCTTCTTGCCGCGAGCAACAATCATGCTTCCTCGGCTAAGTTTCCATTTTCCACCACCAAATGGGTTGTTCATTCCAACATCATCTAGCTTACCTATTGAGATAAGGTTTAGGCGCATCTCAGGTACATGCCTTACCTCCTTTAGCACAAGTTTGTTTCCATTTTCTGTCATCAAAGTCACTTCTCCTATGCCCACAATCTTGCTTGTGACATGATTACCCATCTTCATTGTACCAAAATCTCCTTTTTGATAAGATGAGAAAAATCCTTCATGAGGAGTAACATGGAAAGATGCTCAGGTATCAACTATCCAAGTGCAATCATCAAAAGCAACATTTAGATAATTTACCTCACCAATGAGGAACATGTTCTCGTCGTCAGATACCACCGCTGTTGTGGTTTTCTCTTCCAACTTCTTTTTGGGATCTATCACGTCAGGATGGACTGATCCAGCCTTTTGATCTCTCTTCAAGAATATACACTCTTGCTTCTTGTGGCCATCTTTTCCACAATAGAAACATGTCAAACCTCTGGGGCGAGACTTGGATCTTCCTAGTGACTTTCCACGACTTCATTTGCTTCTATGCTCACTTTTTCCTCTATTCTCAACAACATTGACTTCTGAGTGACTACTCATTCCTCTTTCTTTCCTTCTGGACTCTTCATTTAGCAGACTATCTGTAATAGTATCCAGACTAAGCTTTCCATCTGGTGTTGAGTTGCTGAGAGTGACCACCAATGTGTCCCATCTCTCAGGTAGAGAACTAAGGAGTAGAAGAGTTTGTAACTCATCATCAATCTTCATATTTGCTTTCATTAATTGATTCACAATACCTTTGAAGGTGTTTAGATGCTCAATCATATTCTGGTCGTCAGAGTACTCCAATTTTACCAACCGTCTGACAAGATGAGCTTTGTTTCTAGGAGTTTTCTTTTGAATCATAGATTCAAGCTTCGTCCACAACTCATACGCATTGGTATAAGTCGACACATGCTCAAACAAGCTTTTGTCGATGTATTTTCGAATCATAGCCACAACTTTACGATTCAGAATCTCTCAATCTTTTTCAGTCTTCCCTTTTGGAATTTCCTTATTTGTGATTGGCTCATACAAATCCTTGCAGTATAGATGGTCTTCCATCATTGGCTTCCAATAGGAATAATTATCTGCAGTTAGCTTGAACATGTCTCCATCATGAGCGAATGTTCCTTCCATCTTGAATTGCACAGGACTATGACTTTTCAAACCAATAGCTTTGATACCACTGTTGGGAAACAGCGGCACTTATTCCCTCCTCTGTGAACGCAAAATGGGCACTATGCGGAAGCGTAAATATAAAAGAATAGAGAAGAAGATGACACCGGGATTTTTACGTGGAAAACCCTCTCGGGAAAAACCACGGGACCTAGTCCAGTAAAAGATCCCCACTATAAAAGTAGGATTACAAAGTGTTTCTCTCAATCTCTGAGGATCTCTCTATGAATCTCACTCTCTCGAATGGTATACAAAATTCTCTCTATGGAACTCTCTCTTTCTCTCAAAGAGGAATACAAAGAACTCTCTAACTCTTAGGATTTCTTCACTTGGATGTGGATGATGCAAGTCTTCACAAGTTCTCCTATTTATAGGAGAAAAGTGTAGCTTCTCCAAAGAGTGTTTAATGGAGGTTAATAAATTTCCACAATTCCAATGAGTTCTAGAAAACCCAAATACATTCTTCAAAGTTGAATGTATGTCTCAAGATCAAAGATTAATTCCAAGACCTTGGAATGTTCATCCCCCTTTTTCCATGCATTGTGACTTGTGAACCACAATTAAGGAGGGAATTCCAACATGATTGTCATAACTCCTAAAAGCATAAAATAAAATTTTATATAAGAAAGAATACATACATAGGATTAGGAAGTATACTTATTATCTATGACAGGTAAACTAATCTAAAAACTAAATTGAAAAATGTCAAGAGTAGATAAATAGAGTCCTACCAAGTACCAACATGCCACTTTTATAACACTAGTACTTGCATTAGTAGATCTGTTGGCAGGCACACACAACTCACATAGCAAATTAGATGCAGCAACAAAAGTAAAATTTCTGTCTGGATTTTGTTATGGCACAAAACCAAATATGTAAATTTATAGCCTTGTTTTGTATACACAGGATGTAGTGGTGGGTGGAACCGAGACCACATCAACGACATTGGAATGGGTGGTGGCAAGGTTGTTTCAGCATCCAGAGGCTATGAAGAGAGTCCATGAAGAGTTGGATGCGGTAATAGGATTGGATAACTGTGTTGAATTAGAATCCCAGTTGTCCAAATTACATTACTTAGAAGCTGTCATAAAGGAAACACTTCGTTTGCACCCTCCTCTTCCCTTTCTGATACCCCGTTGCCCAAGTCAAACTAGAATGGTTGGTGGATATACCATACCCAAAGGTGCACAAGTACTCTTGAATGTGTGGACCATACAAAGGGACCCTGAAATTTGGGAAGATGCATTGGAATTTCGACCAGAGAGGTTTCTAAGTGGTGATGCTGGCAAGTTGGATTACTGGGGCAACAAATTTGAGTATCTTCCTTTTGGATCTGGAAGAAGAATTTGTGCTGGACTACCTCTTGCAGAGAAGATGGTAATGTTTATGCTAGCTTCCTTCTTGCATTCCTTTGAGTGGAGATTGCCTAGTGGCACAGTGCTTGAATTTTCAGGCAAATTTGGCGCTGTTGTCAAGAAAATGAAGCCACTGGTTGCTATTCCAAAGCCTAGGCTATCAAAACCAGAATTCTATCAATAATGTTGTGTAAGTGGATTGCATGCTTGTAAAATCAAGTGCAATAAGAAACAAACTCTTCTAGTAAAAAATGTTTGAGCATCAATTTCGTAATTCATATCATTCTTCTCTTCTACAAATAGCTGCAGTAGTAGCTTGACCATGAGAAACATGCAGAAAGTTTCTGCATGTATTATTATGGAAATCAGCAAAGTAACTCTAGTTAAATTAGAATAAGGAAATTTCATAGGTGAGAACTCCAGTGTAGGGAGCGTGCGGTGTATTTTTACGATGATGTCATGATGATGTAATAGTTGATTGTAAAAATTTATATATAGGTGTACGTACTTTTGACAAATTTAAAAAGAGCCCAAAGGATTAGGTTGCAAAAAAACCGAAAATAATAAAAAAAATGGAAATGTTTCCTCCGAAGAACTATTTTAATGTTTCTAATGTTTTGTGTGTGTATTTTTTTTTTCTTTTCAGTTTTATATCTTAATTTTATTTTATTATTATTTAATAAAAAAATCATTATTCATTTCTATTTTTCTGTTTCATTGTATAAAAGTATGAATTAAAAATTACAATAAATGTGTTAATTTACATTAAATTTAAAGTGTTTTTTTCAATATATCTTCTATCTCTTTTTTTTTATCCCTCTTATATATTATATTTATCTATTTACTTTTTAATAAAGTGATTTTTTTCAATAAACGTTTTCTCACTTGAGTTTTTATAATAAATTGAATATTTTTTATGAACCACGGCCCACGAATATCCTACACGGGAGACAATGTTGTTTCTTTCTTTTTAAATCACTTTAATTTTCTTTTTTTATTATCGTTAAATTAAATAATTTCTCTCATTATCTATTATTATTTATTTGTCTCATTACATAAAAACTCATGTCATTCACAGTGATTTTTGTTTATGAAAAACATTATCCTTTACGAGAGTTAGTCCTGCTCCTGTCATTTTTTATTATTTCTTTCTTTTTTATCACACTTACATTTTCTTTTTATTGTTGTTGTTGTTCTTCTTCTTCTTCTTCTTCTTCATCTTCATCTTCTTCTTCTTCTTCTTCTTCTTCTTCTTCTTCTTCTTCTTTTATCTTTTTTATTCATTAGTGTTTTTACTTATTATTTATCTTATATATTCTATTTATCTATTTATTTTCTATCTTAAAATTATTTCCACAGTACATGTATCACGTTTTCCCACTTGAGTATTTTTATAATTTTTATACTCGTATTAATAAAGTGAATTTTTTATAAATCATAGTCTACTAGGTATCCTCCACGGGAGGTGGTCCTTCTTATGTGTTTTGAATTCTTATTTTGCACGCAATAAAGGTTACATGAGGGGACCCACGTGGTTAATTTTCATGATTTTTTTAAGGGTTTTGTAATTACTGTTAATTAATTAGCTAAAAAGAAGGGGAAATTAATTAAAAATAACAAAAAATAGTTAAAAAATATGAAATTTTGTTTTTGACGGCACCTAACCATTAGAGACCACGTGGAGAGTTTTCATGAAGAAATTCAAAAGTGCGATTTTTGGCCTTTTGGACATTTGTGAGTGAGACAAGAATCCTAAACCTAACTAGTAACTTTGATGTGAGGACTCAACATGCATAGTTGTGTTTTGAATTCTTATTTGAAATTTTGCATGCAGTAAAGGTTACATGAGAGGACCCACGTGGTTAATTTTGTTTTTTATGACTCCTAATATTATACAACCAACACATGCGCATTTAATTATTTTTTATGGCTCCTTGTTGGGAGAGATATTCCCACCCTTATGTAGATGTTCCCAGAAGGATCGAAGATGACTATCTCACATGGAGAATGTTTGTTACTTGTTAAAAAGTCATTTTAACAAAGTGAGAAAACGTGACACATGTACTATAGAAATAATTTAAAGATAGAAAATAAATAGAATAGCTAAGAGAGTTAATGAGTGAAAACATTATTGAATAAAAAAGAGAGATAAATGATATATTTGAATGAAATCACTTTTGTAATGAAACAGATTAATAAGAAAAAATAATGTGAGATTTTTTTAATATAATAATAATTATTATAATAAAATGAAAATGAAAGTGTGATAAAAAAAATGGAAAAAAAATTAAAAGGCCATATGCAAAAGTGCCTCTCATGAAGAATTATTCGTGGTTCATAAATAAAAATCACTTTACATGATATGTGTTTTTAGGACCCGAACGTCCTGCCAGGTGACCTTGTGACAATAGAAGTGTGGAAAGAAAATAAATTATGTGTGACGTAGTTTGTGTGGGTGAATGTGAGGGAAGACGTTTCAGGAACCCTAGCTTCAACGTTTCTTAAATTGACTAATATGTCAGAACAAATCCATCGTCGACATTGTTTTCACATCCCAACCAAGAACGATCACTTGGCAGGACATGTGGGTCCTAAAACATATTTTCACCAATTTTTTCACTTTTCCGTTGAATTTCCATTGATTTTTCTCTATTTTTTGGGTTAAAAATTCACGGTAATTATATGTTGGGGTGAAAAATCACCAAATTTCACCAGGAGCCCCCTGGGGTGAGCCCCGTTCCATGGCACGACTCACGCCGCTATCTGAAATAACCAAGTCTCTCTCACCACATCTTTTTCGACCCTATGACTAAGACCCCAAAATCCCTCCCACTGGGCATGCCTGGGATCCACACTTCGCACACCGGCTATGCAGGTTCACCTGGTAGGCTATATGGGCCATGAAAAATAATTTTCCCAATTTTTTCACTTTTCGGGTGAATTTTCATTGATTTTTCTATATTTTTGGGTTAAAAATTCACGACAATTACATGTTGGGGAGAAAAATCACCAACTTTCACCGGGAGTCCCCCGGGGTGAGCCCCGGTCCATGGCACGAGCCACACAGCCATCTGAAACAACCAAGTCCCTCTCACCACTCCTTTTTTAGCCCTATAATTAGCACACAAAAATCCCTCCAATTGGGCATGTCTCGGATCTCAGATGGCTGCGTGGCTCATGACATGGCCCCGGGGCCTCCCAGTGAAATATTGTGATTTTTCTCCCCAACATATAATTACTGTGAATTTTCAACCCAAAAAATAGAGAAAAATCAATGAAAATTCACCTGAAAAGTGAAAAAATTGGAAAAATTATTTTTCATGGCCCACATATCATTTTAACGAAAAGTCATTTTAACGAAGTGAGAAAGCATGACACATGTACTGCAGAAACAATTTTAAGATGAAAAATAAATAAAATAGTTAAGAGAGTTAATGAGTGAAAATATTATTGAATAAAAAAGAGAGATAAATGATATATTTGAATAAAATCACTTTTGTAATGAAACAAATTAATAAGAACAAATAACGCGAGATTTTTTTTAATATAACAATAATAATTATAATAAAATGAAATGAAAGTGTGATAAAAAAGCTAAATTAAATGAACAAAAATTAAAATATCATGAACAAAAATTCCTCTCGTAAAGAATATTTGTGGTTCATAAATAAAATATATTTTACGTAAAATTTATTTTATATAATAAAATAGATTAAATAAATGGATAATTAATGAAATTATTCTAATATTATAATTATATAACATAGTACAATAAAATAAAATAAAATATAATATAATAATAATATAAAAAAGTGAATTCACTTTTATTATTATATTATATATAATATAATAATAATATAAAAAATAATTATTTTTTACAGTTATAAAAAATAATTCACTTTTTATATTATTATATTATAATATATTATTATATTATATTATAATATAATAATATATTAATAATATAAAACAGCGAATTCTCTTTTGCCGTTATAAAAATTGAATTCATTTTTTATATTATTATATTATTATTATATTATATTATATTGAAATATAATAAAATCGTTTTTTATGAATAAGCGAATTTGATTTTTATATTATTATTATATTATATTATATTTTGAGGATGGTTCAAATTATACCATTGTAAGTTACATAAAGTATTATACTGTTGATAATTACAAATCGAATGTGTTTTTTAGTAATCCAACCGTTGTATTATGTTTATTCATCATGATGATTATATATGTCAAATTTTGTGAAATTTTGATACTAATAACTTGATAATCAAACGGTTGAATTTTTTCATATATTTCACATGTATATATAACGTTAATCTTGAGACATCTTAATGACATATCAAATAATTTCGGATTGATGTAAAATTTTATATGTATGATCTATATGATAGTAACTTTCAATCCAACGGTGGATTATTCAATACACTGATCCATTAAAAAATTATCAGCTGTGTAATACTTGGTGTAACTTACACGGGTGTAATTTGAAGCCTCCTCATTATATTATATTATATTATATTATATTATATTATATTATATTATATTATATTATATGTGGAGGGTTTAACTTACACCGGTGTAAGTTATACCAAGTCTTACACTGCTAATAACTCTAGATAGAATGCGATTTTTATTAATCCAACCGTTGTATTATATTTATTCATCATCTTGATTATTTGTGTAAAATTTCATAAAATTTGAACACTAATAGACTGATAATCAAATGGTTCATTTTTTCATATATTTCAAATGTATATATGACGTTAATTTTGAGACATTTCAATGACATATCAAATAATTTCGGATTAATGTAAAATTTTATATGTATGATCTATATGATAGTAGCTTTCAATCCAACGGTGGATTACTTAATATAATAATCTGCTATAAAGTTATTCAATAATGTAATACTTGGTGTAACTTACAATGGTGTAGGTTGAACCCTCCTCATATTATATTATATTATAGCTATAAAAAGTGAATTCATTTTTTATAGCTTTCATCTTTTATATTATTATTATTTTTATATTATTATATTATATTATGTTATATTATAGTTATAAAAAACGAATTCGCTTTTTATAGTTATAAAAAATGAAATCGCTTTTTATAATTCACTTTTATAGCTATAAAATGTGCATGCTCATTTTATTGAATGCATAGTTGTGTTTTGAATTATTATTTGAAAATTTTCATGAAGTAAAGTTTATATAAGAGGACCCACGTGGTTAATTTTCATGTACTTTTAAATGGTTTTGTAATTACTGTGAATTAATTAGCTAAAAATAAGAAAAAATTAATTAAAAATAGCAAACAATAGTTAAAAATTACGAAAATTTATTTTTGATGACTCCTAACAATTAGAGACCATGTGGAGAGTTTTCATGAAGAAATTCAAAAGTGTGATTTTCGGCCTTTTGGACATGTGAGTGAGACAAGAACCATAAACGTAACAAGTAACTTTGGTGAGAAGACTCATGCGTGCATAGTTGTGTTTTGAATTCTTATTTGAATTTTTGCATGCAGTAAAGGTTACATGAGAGGACCCACGTGGTTAATTTTCATGATTTTTTGAAGGGTTTTGTAATTAGTGTGAATTAATGAGCTAAAAAAAAGGGAAAATTAATTAAAATAGCAAACAATTGTTAAAAATTACGAAATTTTATTTTTGACGGCTCCTATCCATTAGAGACGACGTGGAAAGTTTTCATGAAGAAATTCAAAAGTACGATTTTCGGCCTTCTGGACACTTGTGAGTGAGACAAGAACCCTAAACCTAACTAGTAACTTTGATGTGAGGACTCATCCATGCATAGTTGTGTTTTGAATTATTGTTTGAATTTTTTCGGGAACAATTTTAAGATAGAAAATAAATAGATAAATAGAATAGATAAGATAGATAATAAGTAAAAACATTAATGAAAAAAAGAGAGAGACAAATGATATATTGGAAAAAAACCACTTTTGTAATGAAACAGATTAATAAGAACGAAAAGTGGGAGAAAATATTTTAATGTAATAATAACAATAATAACAAAAAGAAAATGCAAATGTGATGAAAAAAGAGAAATAATAAAATATGGCAAGACCAGGACTAGCTCCCGTAATAGATAATGTTTTTCATAAACAAAAATCATTATGAATGACATGAGTTTTTATGTAATGAGACAAATAAAGAGAAATGGATAATGAGAGAAATTATTTTAATTTAATAATAATAATAATAATAATAAAAGAAATTTAAGTATGATTTAAAAAAGAAAAAAAGAAATGACAGGAGGAGGACTACCTCCCGTGGAGGATACCCAGTAGACTATGATTCATAAAAAATGTACTTTATTAATACGAGTATAAAAAATTATAAAAATACTCAAGTGGGAAAACGTGGCACATGTACTGTGGAAATAATTTTAAGATAGAAAATAAATAGATAAATAGAATAGATACGATAAATAATAAGTAAAAACACTAATGAATAAAAAAGAGCGATAAATGATATATTGAAAAAAGTCACTTTTGTAATGAAACAGATTAATAAGAACAAATAGTGGGAGAAAATATTTTAATATAATAATAATAATAATAATAATAATAATAATAATAATAAAATGCAAGTGTGATAAAAAAATAAAGAAATAATAAAAAATGATCCCGTAAAGGATAATGTTTTTCATAAACAAAAATCACTGTGAATGACCTGAGTTTTTATGTAATAAGACAAATAAATAGAAATGGATAATGAGAGAAATTATTTTAATTTAGTAATAATAATAAAAGAGAATTAAATTGTGATTTTAAAAAGAAAGAAAGAAACAACATTGTCTCCCGTGTAGGATACTCGTAGACCGTGGTTCATAAAAAAGATTCACTTTATTAAAAAAACTAAAGTGAGAAAACGTTTATTGAAAAAAATTCACTTTATTAAAAAGTAAATAGATAAATATAATATATAAGATAGATAATAAAAAAGAGATAGATGATATATTGAAAAAAACACTTTAAATTTATTGTAAATTAACACATTTATTGTAATTTTTAATTCATACTTTTATACAATGAAACAAAAAAATAGGAATGAATAATGAATTTTTTATTAAATAATAATAATCAAATAAAATTATGATATAAAACTGAAAAGAACAAAAATAAACACACAAAACATTAAAAACGCTAAAATAATTATTCGGAGGAAACATATCCATTTTTTATTATTTCCAGTTTTTTTTGCAATCTAATCCTTTGAGCACTTTTTAAATTTGTCAAAAGTAAATACACCTATGTGCAAGCTTTTTCAGTCAACTATGATGTCATCATGACATCATCTAATTGGACAGGTGTCCGCTCCCTATTCGCACACGTCACCTGGGCACGCTACTCAGCCACATCAACCCGGCATCGTAGAATTTATCAATTTCATATTCTACTTATTGTAGTAATTTCAATTTCAAAAACTCTGCCACTTTAGTACTTCACTTGTCAGAATGATGTGAACTAGAAGAAAAGGGCTTGTGCCTTTTTTTTCTTTGGTATAAATCACATGTATAACCACGGGAGTAATTCTACTTAAGTTAAGAATATCTACATTAGGGTTAACTCCCCCTATAGGGAATTTTTTTTATCATCAAAAGGGGCTTGTGCCTTTTTTACTTTTACATTTTAAATCTAGACAATCTATTATTATTAAAATATTGTCAGAGTAAAAATAATGAAATGTCAATTGAAAATATTGGTATTAATGTAAGAAATAATATATTTAAGTAATTAATTAACTCGTTAATTTAACTCATCAAATTTTATAAAATTTAAATAATTACAAGACTATGGTTATGTATTGGTATTTTTTCTTTTTAAATACATATTATATACTAATAAAACATAATTTTGAATTAAGCTAATTTTATTTTATAGAAATATAAGTGAAAGGCCTAGTCCTTGTCCTTCTCTCATGCCATAAGCAAGTTCTATTCATGGATGTCAAACTTTTGAGTTAACTTCTTAGACTTGTATGAGTTTACGTTCCTAGCTAGCGAAAATGAATTGTCTAACTCTTTAAGTTAACTTATTAGTGCACTGGTGTATTTTCATATATTTTTTTTATCATTTTCTGTGATTTATTATGAATTAAATGAAAGAAAGCTATGTATCTAAATCTGTGAACAATGCCATGAGAATTTAGAAATTCTGAGAATGCAACATATTCCTTACCACCATCAGATTGAAAAACTTTTATTTTTTTAATCCAAGTTGTTTTTCTATCATCTTTTGAACTAAATGGAAGTTGATAGTGTTTCTGACTTTCTTTTGAGAAGATATATCCAAGTGAACTTTGAATATGCATCTATGAAGTGAATGTAGTATCTACTGCCATTCGAGAAAGGAATTGGTGAAGGTCCCCAAATATCTAAGTAAATGAGTTATAAGGGTTGATTGTATGTTGTGGATGAGTTTGAAAAAGGAAGGTTATGTGCCTTTCCCATACAGCAAGCCTCACATATGAAGGGAGATTTTGGTAATGAGAATGAAATGTTGTTCTTTTTCAGAACGTATGACACAGTAGATGATGAAGCATGACCAAGTCTAGCATGCCAAATGTGAAAATTAAAAGAATCTTATGTGAGGCATTACAATTGTAAGATGAATTACAATGTGAAAGTAACTTGTGTGTGCTGAAACAAGAGCTCATTGCACTAACATTGTCAGAGGCATACAGGCCATTCTTAATCTTCCCTTGAAGCAGTATTTCCTTGGTTGCCTAGGATTTAACAGAGCATCTGTCAGGATGAAATTAAAAAAAAGACTGTTGTCTTTAGCAAATTGTGAAACACTTAATAGATTCTTTTTGATTCCATGAACATGAAGCAGGTCATGTAGGAATAAAGGTTTGGCACTTGGAGTTAAGAAAAAGATTTACCAATGAATTGGACGTTTGCAGCTGCTCCATTTACATGGTGTGTTGCAACTGAGTCAGGATACCAAGATGGATCATAAAGGATACAAACAGTTAACTTTCAGTTTATTATGTTTTATCTTCGATCTTGTTTGAGAAGTGAAAAATGTCTCCAACTTTTTCCATACCTGGTGAGCATATTCGCATCCTATGACTCTGGTAGTAAGTCTTTTTGTTATTGAAGATAAAAGCCATGAAGTCAATAGTTGATCTTGCTGCTCCCAATTGACAAATTCTGGATTCAGACTCTGTCGTTCTTCATCTTCATCAGATAGGTACTTTCTTGGCATTCCTCCATTTCCATTTATGAAACTCTGCAACTTGTACCCTTTGATGGTACTAACAACTTGAAATTTCCATATCAAGAAATTACTTTCGTCCAGCTTCTCTTAGACTGGATTTGAGAAAGTCTGTGGAACAAATTATTTTAAGCTTTCCTCCATTATTGAACCGAGATGCTCTGATACCATAAAGGTATCTGAGCAGTGGCAATAAAAATGAGAGAATGTGATTGAGAGAAAAGTAAACGACAATGAGAAAAACAATTTTATTCAGATACTTGCTGAAAGAGTACAAACTGATACTTATATCATACACATAGATGAAAAGAATTATAACTGACTTGTAAGTAACCAAAACAGAATAAACTGAAAGTTAACCGTTTGTATCCTTTACAGCTGGAAACTGCAAATTTACACCAGAGCAATCATCGTCATCTTCCCCTAAAGTCAACACCAAACCAGTCTTGCTCCTGGCCATCGTTCAATCGTACTCCATCACCGGAGCTATTATTTCTGGCTAGCTTGCTTCTTTGTCAACATCCATAACTACTACACCTCCACAGTTCTTCCCTATTTTCTCTAACCAGCCCAACCAGTCAAATCATGACCAGTTCCAACAAGAATAGAGCCACCACATTCGTGCCATTACTGCGACACCGGAGGATTGTATAAGCTCCGCTCAGATTCGATTGTCAACCTAAGACTGAGAATGGTGAGTTCAAGATACCATGGGTTGATAAGTGAGATAGGAAGATGGTGATTGCACAATGAAGAAGAATGACGATGAAGAGAGCTTGGGTTGTCTTTGTGAAGTTGGGTATGAACGATTAATGGAGGTGTGGAGAGATGATGATCGTAGCTGGAGGGACTATTTTGAATGATTTTAATTTTCCTCATCAGAGTTGACATAGCACTTAACATGTACTTACGTTAACTCTAACATACGAAGGTTAACAAAAGACCATTTTGACCGACGTGAGTATTTGTCAAGGACATTTTTGCAAGAGGTTCCTGACGTAGTGACCCATCATTGGAGTTGAATCATGAGCAGGAAGAAGAACCATGAGAGTTACAACTAAATAAGACAACACATCATTACAAATATTAAAAATAAATTTCTTTTCACCCAGCAAGTTACTTTACCCACAATAACAGGCCATTCAACTGAAAAAAATGTGTAACACTGGTGTTACACTCGTGGGGTGTTTAAGTGAATCCTCGCACAGTCTTGAATATTGCATTCCTATTGCATATGATCTTATGCTTCGCTTGTGAACGTTGTTTAAGCTTCAAGCTGAATGTGAACGTTGTTTAAGCTTCAAGCTGAATGTGGGGTGTAGGAAAAAATAAGGAGATAATTTAAGCAAAAATAAACTTTAATTAATTCATGGATAAGATCTTAAGAACGTTGTAAAGATTGAATAATTACAACATAACAATTCATTAATGTCTAGAATATGTTTCTAAACACAGGGAAATGTGTGAATCTATTATCCAGTATATGAGTTTCTTAATCTGCGATAGAGCATGAGTTATTCAGTAATGAAGATCCTACCACCAAGAAAATCGGACAGCTTAACAGCTTCACGCGTCCACACGGCCACACCTTCACTTCTTCCCACACAGTAAATCGGACGGCTTCAATTCATCCCAACATACAACCACCTCTAATATTCACACTGTCGTTAATATCCTATCACCTAATGCTTTATAGATCCCCTACGAAAAGCAACAACAACAAAAATCCTTTCATGAGCCACCAATAGGGGTGGAAGTAGGCCAGGCCAGGCCAGGCTTTGTAAGGCCTGAGCCTGGCCTACCTGATAATTTTGCAGCCTAAAGCCTGGCCTATTACCTGTCATAGGCCAATTTTGTAAGTCTGCCCTGGCCTGTTTTAAAGCCTAGCCTGGCCTATTAGCCTATTTAAAAGCCTACTTCATGTTCAAGCCTTTAAATAGGCTAATAGGCCTATCGTTTAGCAGGCCAATACAGGCTTGTAGGCTAATAGGCCTACTAAATAACCAAGTAACTAGGCCACTTAAAGAGGCCTTTAAATAGGCCAATGGGCCTATTCTTAAATAGGTCGCGGGCTAAGAAGCTTATACTTCTAAATAGGCCATTGTAACAACCTAAAATTTATTTTCAGCAAGACAACAACATTGTTTTAAAACCTATATAATCAATTAATCATTGATGTTAGTCTATTTAACATAAAAAACAATTGTGCATAATTCATAAAAAATCATTGATGCTATTTCATTACTTTGAAATTGAGAATGATAAGATATTTTCTGCATAAAACAGTTTATACATTAAGAAAATATAAAATTAAGAAAATAGCACATGATCTTTAAAACAGTTTATACATTAAGAATGACTCAGGTAGGTAGGTAGCTAACTTGTATAACATGAGAATGCAAAAGCTCCTAATTGTCAATTAAATAACAGAGAAAGTCCATTGCGAGAGCTTCACTAGATTTGTCATCATTCACTTGTTCTTTCTAGAAAAGCTTCACGTGGAGGAGACAGTCAAGTGACCTTAATTGGGGAAACGATGGAATAATTATGTAACTAGTTGCAGCTTTCTATAAAGTGAGAAGTGCAGGAAATGGTTTATAATGAAATGCCTGAAATAATTAATGATATATATTATAAAAAAACTCATAATATAGCAATCAATTGGGGTTCAAGATCTTCCATGTTCAAACCATTCAAACCATTACATAACAGAGCTTATTTAAGAATTTCTCAATCATTACAATATTCAAATCATTCAAACCATTAAATAACAAAGAAAAGAAGCCAAGAAGGCTATTTATCAGTGAATCAGTGACAGTGAGGCTATTTATCAATGAATCAGTATAGCAATTTATACCATGTATAGCAATTTATAACAGTGAATCAGAGTGGCTATTTATCAGTGAATCAGTGAATACCAGTGAATCAGAGAGGCTATTTAACAGTGAATCGGTGAGGCTATTTATCAGTGAATCAGTATAGCAATTTATAGCAACGTTGTTCAAAATTAACTCACCGGAAGCTACTGCAACTTTGCAACGAGGGCGCTTCCATTGCGTTGATCTACGCGATCGAGGACGAACGAGGACGAATGAGGTAGCAATCGAGAAGACGAGAACGAACGAGGACGAAGGAGGGGGCGATCGAGGACGAACGAGGGAGCGATCGAGAACGAACGAGGGTGCGATCGAGAACGAACGAGGGTGCTTTCGTTCCGTTGATCTGCGCGAAAGGGGAGGGGAACGACCAGTCAGAGAGGGAGAGAAGGAGTGAGCATGGATTGTGAATGGAGGGAAAGAGACTCACCTTGTACCGAAAGTGCCTGCAGCCTGCGACGGAGGTGGCGACGACTCCTTCAGAATATATATTATAAATTATAATAGGCCACTTAAACAGGCCGGCCCAACAGGCTAAATAGGCTTTTTTAAAAGCCTAAGTCTGGCTTGTTTAGTTAAATAGGCTTTTATAAAAGCTTGAACCTGGCCTTTTTATTAAACAGGCCAGGCTAGGCCTAAACAGGCCCGGCCATAGGCCCCTATCGGACGGCCTGACCTACTTCCACCCCTAACCACCAATACTCAAGTGAGAAAAAACTCAAGCAAGTGACTCATAATTCTCTTAGACAGTACAGGTTCATTGTGCCATCCACTAGTTTTCACATGCCATAAATCACAACCACCTACCACTTTTTTCTTATCTACGTTGCTGGCTTTCACACAACACTTGCTTAAGATTCGTATTTATTGTCAGGTTTTATTATAGGGACGTTGATAACAAATAAATTTATGAAGTGGGCGAAAATTAAAAGGTTATTAGCCAGTCTCATTACCCGTGATGGCAGGTGACATTAAAAAAAAGGGCCCTAGAAAGACCCTACTTTTAATATACAACTTATTCCAATCTGATTTTTTTTTTTCTTACTCCATTTCCATAATTTAGAAATGGAATTCCCCCGTTAAAGTTAAAAACCCTTATCTGGAAGTACCCAACTAACTTGAGTAACTAGGTGAATCCAGGTAAAAATCTTTCATGCACCAATTTTTTTTAGTCACTCACATGATGACTCAGACTTGAAATCTTCCATAATGGAATACAAAGTAGAACGGTCGAAAATAATTCAATGACTCACAGTTCAACTAAGCAAAAATAACTAGGAAACACAAACAAACCAGGATGCTTCAGAGTTCAATTGGTGTCACATGGCCATCGTGGTGGTGGGACTCCACCAACTCGAAGCTCACTGCAACCCTTCTGGTCACCCTGATCGGTGTGCTATGGTTGTTGTGGAGATTCAAGAGTTCAATAAACACATCCACCCTTCCATCTCCATTGCCTCCGGGTCCTGTTGGCTTGCCATTGGTTGGGTACCTTCCCTTTCTAATTCTAGGAACCCACCTCCACCTCAAATTTGATAAGCTTGCACGAGTTTATGGTCCTATCTTCAAGCTCATGTTGGGAACCAAAACATTTGTAGTAGTTAGCTCACCATCTCTGGTGAAAGAGATAGTGCGTGACCAAGACACCATTTTTGCCAACCGTGACCCTCCGATTGCCCTATTGCTTAGCTTGTATGGTGGCGATGATATAGCCTCTTTGCCTTACGGTCCACAGTGGAAGAAGGCTCGCCCTCAGTAACTCATTTTCTCATCGAAGGGTGGAGATTAAGAAATCCATCAAACATGTGTATGAGGAGAAAATAGGGTGCCCTGTAAATGTTGGTGAGTTGGCTTTTCTAACAGCTACAAATTCAATAATGAGTATGGTTTGGGGTGAGAGTGAGATTTTACAAGGAGAAGAAGGGGCTGCTATTGGGGTTGAGTTTAGAGCATTGGTGTCAGAACTCATGGTGTTAATTGGGAAACCAAATATTTCAGATGTTTACCCTGCACTAGCCTGGTTAGATTTACAAGGAATTGAGAGTAAAACAAGAAAAGTCTCACAGTGGATTGATAGGCTTTTTGATTCTGTCATCGAGAAGCGAATGAATGTGACAGAGAACAGAGACACTAAGTCAGAAAAGAAAGATTTCCTGCAATATCTGTTGCAGGTGGAGCTTGAAAACAGTGATAGTCATTCAGCATCAATGACTATGAACGAGATCAAAGCTCTCCTCATAGTATGTTTCCTAGTCCAACCTATCTCTCTAACTTGTTTAACTTTTATCACTCAGGTCATGGTTATCATTTAATCTCTTCTTTGACTTTGAGGGGTTAGAAAAATATATACTCGTTAGGTAGAGCAAAATTTGCAAGCTGTTTCTCTTGGAATTGGATTTCCCTGCACAAACTGTGTGTCTAATTTTCTCTTAGGTCATGTAAGCTCACAAAGAGCATCCAAATCCAATCTTTATACATCTGCATACATTTTTTGCCTTGTACATTTGTGATCCCTGAAATCAAAATATTAAGATTGTGATGACTATTGAAAGCATACAATTGTATATATGAGGATAAATACAACTAATTATACATAGGAATAGGATGTATACTATCTGTTAGGGATAAAATTAATCCAAAAACTCAATTCAAAATGTAGGCAGTAGATTGATAGAGTCCTCAGTCCTCTATCCACATGCCATTTTTATATGAACAACATATTACTTGCATTGGTAGATTATTTACACACAACTTAGATAGCAAACTAGATGCAGTTAAAAAAATAGTTAAGTACTATTTCTGTCTGGACTTTGTAATGGCACCAACCCAAGTATGTAAATCTATAGCCTTGTTCTTATATAGGATATAGTGATTGGTGGGACCGATACCTCATCAACGACATTGGAATGGGTGGTGGCAAGACTGTTGCAGCATCCAGAGGCAATGAAGAGAGTCCATGAAGAGTTGGATGCGGTAATAGGATTGGATAACTGTGTTGAATTAGAATCCCAGTTGTCCAAATTACATTACTTAGAAGCTGTCATAAAGGAAACACTTCGTTTGCATCCCCCTATCCCCCTTATACCCAGTTGCCCAAGCCAAACTAGCACGGTTGGTGGATACACCATACCCAAAGGAGCACAAGTATTCTTGAATGTGTGGACAATACACAGGGACCCTGAAATTTGGGAAGAGGGACCCTGAAATTTGGGAAGATGCATTAGAATTTCAACCAGAGAGGTTTCTAAGTGGTGATGCTGGCAAGTGGGGCAACAAATTTGAGTATCTTCCTTTTGGATCTGGAAGAAGAATTTGTGCTGGGCTACCTCTTGCAGAGAAGATGGTAATGTTTATGCTAGCTTCCTTCTTGCATTCCTTTGAGTGGAGATTGCCTAGTGGCACAGTTCTTGAACTTTCAGGGGAAGTTGGCATTGTAATCAAGAAAATGAAGCCACTGATTGCTATTCCAAAACCTAGGCTATCTAAACCAGAACTCTATCAGTGATGTTATGTAAGTGAAATGCTTGCTTGTAAAATCAATTGCACTAGTAACAATACAATGTTCTAGTAAAAAATGTTTGAGCATTAAGCTGTTATTTGATATCATTCTTCTCTTCTACTGTTCTACATGTAACTGCTGTAGTACCTTGACTATGAACACATAAGCTTGAGTGCCGCTGCGGGAACTTTGTTCTACAGTCAATGAATAAATTCACTTTGTTTATATTTCTAAAAGAATTTTTAAGCAGTTGTTAATATGTTATGTCTTGTTACTTGTAAGTTGTTTTGAAATTATTAATGTTTTAATTGAATTTGTAATCAAAGAGAAATGTAAATTTTAGTTAAAAAAGGCACTAACATGCACTTTATTGTAAAGGAAAACATGCACTTTGTTGTATAGTAGGACACAGGATAATATCAAGAACACGTAAGAAATCCAAGTGAACCGGAGACTCTCCTAATTTACATTACTGATGGAAGCAATGCTAGGAAAAGAACATCAAATAGGTATCACATTTCAGAAAAGAAGATGCAGTGATCAGCATCTGACAGTTGATTTGGTTGGTGCTGCTAATTGATGTAGTAGGATTTGCAAAAATGTGGCGATTAGTGTGAACTAAAGAAATGAAAAACAAAAGGCCTTGTTCACCTCCTTTAGGCTAATTCATATTGTATAAATAAATTCTAAAATTTTTAACAAAATATCCTTAAAAAATGATAACAAAATATTAAACTCTTATTGCACATCATTAGAGACATGACTTGACCATAGTGTCTCTTACCTGGAGAGTAGGACACGGCTAACCCTAAGCCCAGCATAGAAACATATTACATACACATACAATATGCAACCTATGCCAGAGATGAACCCTCATTTGTTCTTAATTTCCAAGATCATCAATAATCAATAATAATTAATAAAAAAGAGAGTTTTATTTTTTTTCCGTTTTCTTACTAACTTGCAACATTGACACCATCTCAACGCAAATGTTAAAAACAGGAGTTCAAGTGCATCAAGCACGAAGACTCAGCAGCCAAGTTCCGCATTTTGTAAATTTAGAATTTTACGGAAATGAGGCTGAACAATGAACCAACAACTTGTAAAATTTAAGAATACACCCCATAAATCATATCAAATCAACAAATAATTAATAAAAATATTTTAAATTCCGTAAATAACAAAAACAAAACAATATATAATCACAATATCAAGATTTTATGATTTTAGCATCGAAGCTACATTTTATATTAGAAAAAAAATAAAAGAAAAGCCAAAGCCAAAACCAAAACCAAAACTACTTAAATTCAAATAAGATAGTGATGAGGTTGATAGTTGTGAGTGATGTAATGGCGTTTGGAGGCGGATTTGTGGTTAGAAGAAGTGGGAAGGAAGGAAAGGGTGAATTTGGCAAAGGAAGGAAATGCCTTTCCGATGACCAAATTCCCAAATCCAAGAGCCACCCCACAAAGCACAAAATCCGTACTATGATGCCATATATTTATGTGAAGGGCTTGAATAGCAGGGCACCCTGTAGAGAACCTACAGGTTTTTCAGAGCCACAGTTAAATACTGCTCTTCCCTATATGCCTCAGCCCTCAACTTCATCAGTAAAGACACACTCACAACTGAAATCTTTCTGAAGGTAAGCTCAAAAACTAAGCAAAGTAGATGACAAGAGGAATATGAAAACCCTAAGTTGCTGAGCGGCTATGCGTATACATATAGCACGATGAGAAAAGTTATCATTTTGGAGCAAAGGGAGGAGGGTTTGATATTTTGGGCCTGAACCAAAGTAAAGGCCGAAGCCCATGTCTAGTAACGAAGACTGAGCCATTTCTATTCCCACCGCACTTTTCGCTATTCCCACCCCCATGTTATTGGAAAAATTAAAATCCCAAAAGTACCCCTTAAAGTGACTTTTATGCTTATTTAACATGTAGTTACTGTTCTCCATCTACGAAGGAAACTGTGATCATTCTCCGTAGTTTTTATCATTTTCATTTTGCTTATTTGCTTTAAGTATTGGTATTGGTTAGGAAATCACTATACAAATCAAGTGTGTGCTTTATTTTGATCAATATTTTAAGGTAAGTTGTTTCATTATATTAGTATTTTTTTACCCACTTAGATTCACTGTAGCTATTTCGAACATGTGCATGAATTTTTCATGGTTTATGGACACATTTATCCGTAAAGATATGACGGACAAAGGTGTCCGTATGTGATAGGTGAATAAAAACGGACACACATGTCCGGGACAAGCTTCTCCGTACATTATAAAAATAATGGTACGAACAACAATGTCTGTATGAGCACCACGGACAGTAGTTTTCGGACACGTATATGGATATATGGGTCCAGATTTGAATATTTAAGTTGAAAATGAATACGGACAATATAGTCCTAACTACTACCCATCAATTACGTACAATGGTGTCTGTAGGTGGAAAATTCTATTAAAGTTTATATGGACACGCAAATCCGTAGTTTTATACGGATAGACCTGGCCGTATGTAATTTTTTTTGTTTATAACCTATGAGAATATGCAGTAATTGAAGGAAGGTGTTGGGACAACATTTATGAAGAATTCAATGTGACAACTGACTATGAGAATGATGTAGAGGTTATATATATATATATAGAGAGAGAGAGAGAATTTGGGATTAAATTACAAACTAAATGTGACTTTAATGCAGATGTTTTATGTGACGGAGAACCCTATGGAGGAGATTATGATTACTCAGATACTTTTACGACGAATGAGGTAAGTTAAGTTAATTTACAAGTCCTTCATACATATGTTTAAGTTATTTGTGTGATGCTAATACTGAACTTTGTGTCACCAGATATTTGGCAATCGAGATGAATTGTTGAAATTGAGTGCGTGAAATAGCAATGGAACATGGTTTTGTTGTTGTTATTGTGAGGTCAGACGCGGGAGGGAATGGTCGGAAAACAACGCTAGTATTGGGTTGTGAAAGAAATGGAAAGTATAAACCATACAAGAATCAGTTGATCCATAAAGTTACAAGTACAAAAAATGTGATTGTCCTTTCAGGCTGAGAGAGAGACCAGTAAGTACAGGTGATGGCTTGAGACTTAATGTAGTTTGTGGTTATCACAACCATGATGTAGCAGAAAATTTGGAGGGCCACGCCTATGTTGGTTGTCTAAATGTTGATGAGTTGTCCTTATTTAATGACATGATCAAGAACATGGTAAACCCAAGAATATCTTACTGACATTGAAGGAGCACAATAAGGATAATGTGACTACCATCAAACAAATTTATAATGCCCGACAAGTCTGTCGAACATCACTAAGGGGTCCACGGACAGAGTTGCAACACCTGATGAAATTAATGGAAAGAGATAACTATGTATGTTGGTATAGAAGACATGAGGACTCAGATGTTGTTAGAGACATTTTATGGACACATCCGGATGCATTGAAGCTACTAAAATTATTTTTTATTATGTTATTGACACAACTTACAAAACCAACAAATACAGGTTGCCATTGCTTGAGGTTGTAGGTGTTACTTCCACTAAGTTGACTTTTTCAGTGGCTTTTGCTTACACGGAACAAGAAAAATCAGATAATTAACTTCATGTAGGTGTTAGAGAAGTTAAGAAGCATGATTCTTAGATCTGATGTATCACCTCAAGTTATTGTTACTGATAAGGATATTGCATTGATGAATGCAGTGGAGAAGGTTTTTCCCGATGCTACTCATCTACTATGTCAATTTCATATTGCTAAGAATGTCAAGGTGAAATTCAAGACTTATGTGTCTCACACACATGATTGGAAACCTATTATGGATGTTTGGATGAGTTTGATGCATTCATCCATAGAAAGTGATTTTGAGATGCATTTGGCGTATCTCGAACAAATGTGCTTACCTTTTGGTATGTTCTTGACTTATGTCAAAAATACTTGACTCATTCCTCATAAAGAAAAGTTTGTAGATGCATGGATCAATAAGGTGATGCATCTAGGCACGACCACAATTAATAGGTATTATATTTTTAATTTATAAAATGGATGCTATTGTTTTCTTAATGTTTTGTACATAGATGGATAGATTAATGTAATCTCCGTTGTGATAGGGTTGAGAGTGCCCATTCAAGGTTGAAGAACATGCTTCAAGATTCTCGAGGTGACTTGTGTAATTGTTGGGATGCTATGAACAACATGATCACACTCCAGCATACAGAAATTAAAGCTTCATTTTAGAGGAGCATAATGGTAGTTGAACACCGCTTCAATATTCCTCTTTACAATGAACTTAGAGGTTTAGTGTCACGTAGTGGTTTGGCTCTTATTGATGATGAGAAGCAACGCGTTAACTATGTCGGTATCGATAGTTTTGCTTGTGGTTGTACTTTGAGAAACACACCCAGATTACCTTGCGCATGCCAGCTTGCCCGGTAACAATAAGAACTTTTAATATATTCGCACTTCGTTCTTTTATCATTAAACTAATTGGATTTCTAATGACAAATATGTATGTATGGGTTACCATATTCCTGTTATTGAGGTTCATACCCATTGGATGAGATTGACATTTAATGATGGGGGCATTGATGAGCCTGGATCTGGATTATCAATTCTACTTGAGTGTGATGAAGTCTTAAGGAGGTTCAAAGAACTTCATCTTTCTGGTAAGGTGTTGCTAAAGTCTAAAATGCGTGAAGTTGCATTTCCAGAGACCACTTCCATGTGTCCCCCTCCTAACAAAGTTAAGACAAAAGGTGGGGTAAAGGGAAAGTGCAAGTCCAAATATTCCACTAAGCGTGAGCCCTCATTGTTTGAGCATGTGGATGCCATGCATTCACAACAGGAAAGTTCTTCTATTCACCCAACTGCTTTTCAAGCTCGGCCTAGATGCAAAAAAAAGGTGACTATGTTAGATCAAATTCCTTTAGCTCTACATCCATTTATTGTCAGGGTAAATGATGTTGAAGCAGATGGGAATTGTGGGTACCATGCAATTGCTACATCATTAGAATTTGGTCAAGATTCTTGGCCTGTAATCTGTGATGACTTGCGCAGAGAACTTCTACACCATCGTGCTAAATATATTAAATTATTTGGTGGAGTTAACCGCTATAATCAGTTAAGGATGTCTCTATTTGTTGATTGTGGGAAAACAGTTTCAGTTTACAAGTGGATAACACTACCAGATATAGGATCATATAAGATATATACAAGAGACTTATGCTATTTTAGGAAATATAATAACTCTATTCTATTCTAGGATCCTTGATTTATGGGATTGTTCCTAATTATTCAAATCTATACAAATTACAAGGAAATATACAAATTTCCTAATTTATTCTTTCTTAAAATACTATTTGATTTCCCACATAACCCATTGTCTGTCTTCCAATGACATGATTTAAGCATACTAACCAACACATTCATGACATTTGGCATTATACTATAGTGTATGCAACATTCATTGGAAATTGCATGCATCTAAAGTGTGGCATTTCATTCTTTATTAAATCATCTTTGGTGTTTACTAATAGGATAAGATAATTGAGCATTTATTTGAAGATCAAGAATGTGTTGCCACTTTAGGTGTTCCATCAAAAGTACTAGCTTATCTTGGCTGTGCAATTGAAAATGTATATGGAACTGAGCATTTAGGTCTAGTGTGTGATTTAGGTGTTGGTGTTTGCCCCTCAAATGTTTTTGGACTGCAAAAGCATCACATTGATAATATCAAATTTGGTAGCTCTGGTAAAAAACCGTATTGAAGATTTAGAGAAGCGTGTTGAAACCTTGTAAGAAAAGCTGACTAGATATGAAGAAAGTAAATAGTGATTGAAAATTCTTGAGAAATTTTTGCAACATAAATTTTGTACTGAGTACCTACTCTGACCAAGGTGTTCCTCCAACCTAGTCCTGACATGCTTAGATTATGCAAAAATTGATACTAATCTAATATTTTGCACTTGTTATGTCATTTTGTTTGCACTTGAGAGCACTGATTGTAGTTAAGACATCTCCCTTTGCTAGATATGAACATACAACTCCGATTATGCATGACTTATTCTTGTTAATTAGAAAAAATATAGATCGAGTATGTTTATTTCATTACAAATTTACAATTGGATATTATATTATATGTCTTTTGATTATGTATTGGTAAATGAAAACTATAGCAAATCATTAGGTTACATAATACTAGCAAAGTACGTACTACAGAACTATAACCCCTGCATAAGAAAAACAAATCAATCATTTAGCCACGATTTTAACTGGGCTTGCTCATAAATTGTCCTGACTGAGCTTAAGTTCCCTGGTGCTGAGCCGGTGAACCCAAATCTATCTTCACTTGTTCTCTAACAAAATAACCTAACCATGAGACATTGTATTTCAGCTTTATGTCTAAAGATGGAGCAGTGACCATAAATCCATATATAAAAATAAACCTGCAAGCATCAAAAGAACACTTCTAAGTAACACCTCAAGCATGCTCTAGGGTTTGAGTAGAACTTACAACCTCACAAGAATATGCTTACCAGCGCAGCTGATAGAATTCTACAAATATTTTCCAAAACTAATGTAAAGCATTTAGCCACCTATATTGCCCTATACTACAATCCCTTTGATATCCTAATGCTTTTACTGACCTTTTGATTCCAAAACAAATATCTTACAATGGTTACAAGCAACATAATTTGTTCTAAAACATCAGCAGCTAACATAAGCTAGTATGATCTGCACATTCCTGGCATGACAGTGCAAGAAAAAAAAAGACTTTTCAGCTTGTTGTCAGGGGATTCGAGGCAGTGTTGGTGTTTCTTATTCAATCTCTCACATTATTATCAACAAAATTGTAAGTGATACAATACAAGTAGGAATTCACATATATCATTTGTATTACAGATATAATGGCCGAATTGATGACTAGGAGGAAAAAAAAGTGAAAACAATCATCCCCCAACCAGATATTGACACCTATATACCTATATGAAGGTTATTGTAGTAAGGACTAAGGACAATTAATATGTCTTAATGAGAAAGTACCGGGTAGGCATAGAAAAAAACAAACACTTCTGACTCAATCAGAGATGAAGGACAAACCGGAAATCTTCCAACAGAATATGATTTAAAGGTGTATCTGCTTCAGGCAGGAGCCGCAGGACTGAGTTAGAGTACATGGTTATTGAGACTTGCACTGATTTACTCCTTTGATATTGATCACAGAAATTTTACTTGCTAAACCAAACTAACATGTTTCACTTTGTGTAATTTGAAGTATAACATGGGAAATGTCTTCCTTTTTTTCCCAATCAGGACTCAATCCATCATCTCCTTTTATTTCCAACCAGGATTTTTTTGTCAGCCAGGTATGTCATACCAAACTGATCCTCTGTCCACTGTGGATTCACACTACAGTCTCCCACTCATATCAAGCTGTGAATCACCTGGAACTGCAACTGAATTAGAAAATCTTGACAATTGTGCAGTGCTACCGTGCAAATAGGATTTAAGTTTTCTAAACAGAGTTTCATGATGTAAAGACATTAGCCAGTAAGTAAGAACATCTTCCTCTTCTAAAATTTATATTGCATGAGGATCCATATGCACTTGGACACATTGTTGGCCAGAATGAAAGACAGAGAGTGCTCCTGGATATGAAGGTTCAAGATGGAAGCCATCACTGCCATCCTCTTCAGGATTGTACTTCTCACTGAAGCACTTGGAATTACACTGCCCCTCTCTCTTTTGGAGAAAGAAAACACACACACATGGAAAAAGGTGTATAAGGCAAATCCAAATAATTCTAGTGAAAACGATGTCCATTAAGACTAAGTGTTTGGTTTAAAGTACGTCCAAATGGCTGAAACTCAGCATTAGCATCAGGTGCTGGCACAACTTTAGACTCTTTAAAGTTCCTGCTAACTAATTTATGAGAATCAAGAAGGAATCATAATCAAAAGTGAAAGGAACAAAGAGAAGGATGCTTTGCAAGGACTTGGTGGGCCATGTACAAAAGTCTATTCAAGGAGGGCCAAGAAAGCCATAAATCAATTGGTGGCAAGTTTAATCAAGTCAAGCCAAGATATGGAAGAAACGGAGCCCAAGTTGATCAACTTGATTCAGATTGAAGAAAATAATAATTAGGATCTATTAATCAAGCTTTCGGCTTGTTTGTCTAGATTTTTAGTTTACCATATCAATAGAAAAGACAAATTATCATCAAAGCAGACACTAGCAGCACAGTTTTGTGTTATTGTTGCAGATAATGCAAAGATCAGATATGACCAAATCACATCTGAATCTTTGATGATAAAAAGATTCAAAGAAAAAATACCTTCTAGCTTCCTCTTCTCAAAGTTTGGCAATTGGCATCAAACTTATTATTCAGTGTTTACTTAGGCAAAGTCGATGGATCACAAGTAGCCTTGCTATGAAGAACTAGACTGCATGAATAAAATTCTAGGATGTGAGATATTTGCATTTCATTCAGGGAGAAATTGTGGTATGAACTTTACTGAAAAGAGAGCTTATAACTACCTCATTCTGAAGTGATAAAGATGCAGTTCCTCGATCTTTAGGTTCTATAGCAAGTCAGGACCTCCAAGAGGCTCAGTGATGATGAAGGAAAATCCTTGAATGTCTCAGAAACAAAATATTTGTAAGGTTGTTGAGGTTTGAAAATTGTTGCTTGTTGTAGCATTGACTTCTTCAGTATTCTTCAGAAGGGGATCCATAAAGTTTGAAGATTTTATGAAATTGTACCTGATCTTAGTGGCCAGGGAAAATTAAATCGTAGAAAGCTTTGACAGATGACAAGCATATATATGCCAATAAGATAGTTGAAGCCTTGAAGGTATAATGACTAAAATAAAGCAATATTATAACCAATGAGTAATTCAAATGGGACCATCAGAAGTATTAAACCATGAAGTATACTGGCATCCTTCCTTCATCCACAATTTCTAAGATCCTATCTTAACTTGTAAGCTCCTTTTACTCACCAATACCATGATTGAAGATAAGTCAAGTGGTTATAAAATTAACATGTTGGAAGTTATTATGTCAGAAATGATCATCATTTACATTTCTCTGAAACCTTTACATCAAAGAGTCAATCCGTAAATTTCTCTTCCAATATAAATACGCACAGAAGAAAGAAGAGGACCTATTAATTTTAGACTTATTCCATCATAACTAGGATGGCCAAGATAACATATGTCAACGCTTCAGTATGTCCAATATTATGTAGAATGTACATATTCAGGACAAAAGATGGATACTATCTCTGTTTGTCCAGGCATTTGTAGGCTTCCCAGCAAACAATTCTGCAAAAATACAACCAGTTGTTATAATCGATCATAAAAGTTTTTTGTCAGTGAGCTTTCTATTGTTTTAGTTTTAGTGTAGTTTACTTTCTAAATTATCAAAGTAGTGTAAATTTTGAATAAATTCTCAGAATGGTGTAAGTCGTATTCAAGAGTGACGAATTTGAAAGCAAAGTCATATTCCTTAAGAACGATATATTTTTTTTAATATATATGTGATCTAATTTTTATGAGATATAGTAAAATATTGTAAGTAGTAGATATCATATACAATTTTTTTTAGGGTTTTTTCTATAAAGTCGTAGTCCTCATCAACAAATTTTAAAAATTATATAATAGAAGCCATAGATCCTAAGTTAGACTTTGGATTTTCAAATATCCTAAGTCTAACTTGGGATCTATGACTTCTATTATATATAAATTTTCAAAAGAAATAAAAACCCAAAGTTGTAGATGAGGACTATGACTTTACTTAAATAACAATAAATCGTATGTGGCATCTACAACTTGTATTATTTTACCATATCCTACAAAAAACAGGTTACATATATATTTATAAAAAATAAGTCATACTTATTAGATATAACTTTGCTTTCAAATTCACTCCTGAGTACGACTTGCACTATTATGAGAATTTATTAAAATTTTACACTACAACAATAAAACAGCCTTGTCAGTGCAAATCATAGACCTTAACAAATTGATCACACTTTAACCAAACACAGAATAACATACACAGTGGCTGTTAATCAACCTTGCCAATTCAAATTTATCTTCAATGCCAAAACCTACTAACACCTTCCCTCCACATCATAATCTTAAAAACACTATGCCAACTGAACTATCACTCAAGAGTTTTGCAGAAAGTGATCTTTCCATTCACACAACCTCTGGAAATGGTTCTAAACTGGTTTCATTTTCTTACACCTAGTTATGTAAGTTGCTCTGTCATTTGTGACACGTGGTTCAACACATATGACATCACAAATCTGTCTCATCGTGTGGGGGGAGGAAAAAGAACAAAAACCCAAATAACTATTGGACAAAACAATGCATGAATAAAATTATTTGGCATTTCAAAGAGACAAAGATGAACGACAAAAACACAATCCTTGCCTTCAAATGGTCAAACTAAATGCCAAGTAATTTGATTCATGCATTTTGTCCATTAGTTATTTGGGTTTTTGTTCTTTTTCCTTCCCCCACACGATGGGACAGATTTGTGATGTCATATGTGTTGAACCACATGTGACAGAGCAACTTACATAACCAGGTGTAAGAAAATGAAACCAGTTTGGAACCATTTCCGGAGGCTGTGTGAATGGAAAGATCTCTTTCTGCAAAACTCTTGAGAGATAGTTCAGTTGGCATAAACCCTAAACCCTAAACAATGCATAACTATAGGGGAATTAATTTTTTTTTAACCAAAAAAAAAAATTACTTGGCATTTCAAAGAGACGAAAAAAGAGCAAAAACCCAAATAACTATTGGACAAAACAATGCATGAATCAAATTACTTGGCATTTCAAAGAGACAAAGATGAACGACAAAAACACAATTCTTGCCTTCAAATGGTCAAACAGTTGTTCTTCTGTCTAATTGGCTACTGATGAATCAATTGCACAGCAACCTACTATACTGTCACAACACATTCCTGCCACAATATCATACTGCAACAGCCTCCATTCTGGATCATCTCACTTCTCTGGACAGCAAACCCTACCATGAACAAAGAAAGGGAAGAATCAGGTTTCAGATTTCCTAAGGACCACATTGCAACTTCGCAACAAAAAAAAGGACCGCATTGTAATAATATTATATCCAATGGTTCCTCATTTCAACCAACCAATTATAGAAAAGTGATCTTAACCATTTATTACAATAATATTATATCCAATGGTTTGGAGTGCTGATTCACCCATGTAACATATTATAGTGTACTTCACCTTAGTCGTGGTCCAAATCTTAAACATGTTGTCAATTCTACAGAAAGTGAAAAAGATGGAGTTTTGGGCTGACAGAAAATTGTTGGGGTAGATGATGTTTCTAATGCGTTGAGAACTAAGGACAGCAGATAATAATGTAACACTTGAAGCCCATAAGAATTATGTTAGGATCCAATTGCAAGGTATGGGACCTGAGTCCCACATCGGAAGTATGGGATTCCGGTGTGGGGTTTATAAGGCCTTGGGCAGTCTAACTACAATAGCTAGCTTTTGTGGTGTGGTTCTCCCAAGCTTCTTATCAATTGGTATCAGAGCTTTCCACCATGGCTAGCGGCTGCAATCGAGCGGCGCGGGTGGTTATGCAGGCATTGTAGTGTTCGCCCGGGACTAGATGGGATTCCGGTGTGGGGTTTATAAGGCCTTGGGCTCTCCAACTACAATAGCTAGCTTTTGTGGTGTGGTTCTCCCAAGGTTCTTATCAAATTAAAAGTAGCAATCTTTTTTAGATGGCTTTCAGTGAAATGGCTTTGCTGGAGGGTGTCTCAGTGTCACTTACTTTGATCTTAAAAAGCTACTTAAAATTAAAGAGAATCTAACGCCATGGTTAGGAGGCTCAAAAAGGAAGGATGGCCATGAATATTACAAAACTAGCATTGGACCCCTACTGATGCACAAGTTGAGTTGGGGGGGGGGGGGGTAATTTATGCATCTAAATTCTCTGCTTATATAATCAACAATTTAGTCATATGTACACATCATGACAGCACACATAATAGAGATGGAGATGAATAAATTCACAACTTGTTTGTAGTATGAATGTATAATTTGAAACTATGTTCAATGGGATTAGGGAAAATGCAAAGGGATTATAATGCTCATCTACCAGTTCGAAACCACGTTATACCCATTAGTGTTTTAATTTTAGAAAGTTCTAAAATGTTCTAGTTACTGACAGTTGTTAGTCAGTTAGGTAGTTATAACTGTCTTTGTAATTCAGCAAGTCTTTAAATGGACTAGACCCATTGTAATAATCAGAATTTTAATTTTAAGAAATACCAGAATCACTTCTCTCAAATACTCTTTCTCTCTCTCTCTCTCTCTCTGATTCTCTCACTCTCTTTCTATTCAAGTTGCAACACTCTCTTGCCATTGTGAATTCTTTAAACCTATTACTCTTTCACGGTTGTCTATGAAGTTATTTTCATTTGTTTGCTTTACCCATAATCATTTGTTTGCTTTCCCCTGGCTACTGGATGAACTCTGTATGCTGAAAATAGACGCAAAAAGTTCTGTTCAGTAATTTTCGAGCTAAATTTTTTCCTAACCATTGGAATCAAAGAGGCAACCCAATTTTATTCAGTTTCTTCTCACACAATGAAATACTACAGTGACTGAACACTAAATTTCATACCTGTAATTTCCTATCAAACACTATTAACATGAGAAGTCAATGTTTTTTTTTATATTTTTTTGCAATTTTTCAGTAACATAATGACGAATAAATCAATCGGACACATTAGCTTCATCATTAATCAATCTTAAAGCCTCCCAGCATGCCATACAACCTCAGCAAAACATACTAAAAACAGGGGGCAGACAGGGTACAAGCAACCATTTGATATCATACACTTTTCTACAGCAACGATTTAGTTTACTTACAAAACATTCTTCATTCCTTGACTTCAGCAGATTCAACCACATTTCAGACTGATAACATTCTTGAGGCCTCAATCTCAAGCAATTCATGCTTCCCCTCCAGCCCTCTAAAGGACAGCCGCTATTATCCTTCATGGATAAAACTTAAATAAAAGCACTCCAGACTGGTAGTAATAACCAATGATATTCGCCTTAGAAAAAAGTAAGCAGTCCTTCCTTGGTTTCATACAGTTTGTGCCATGTAACATTTTGTAACCACTTATTTCATGCAATTCTCAAGTAGCCAATGTGTGCTGCTTATTGTTCTCATGATTACACAGAACCTTGACAGATTTCAAGGATTATAAAAAGATGAAACAATCAAGTTCATAAAGCAACAAATTGACTTTCAATCAACTTTAGACTATTTTCATTCTCTATATTTTGAGGTCTATTTCTTGAAAAATAGTCAAAGGTAATGTACATTAGGAAATCCAAAAATAGGATCTTTTCATATGTTCCTCTTACAAGTTCAACATCATCCTGCACCAAATGGTAAGCTTTCTCCAGTATTCTATAGGAGATTTCATCAAAACCAAAGCAAATCTCCCTTAACTTTTGACCCCATAGTAAGGCCCTCTCTGGTATCCCTTGCTTGCAAAAGTGAGACAACAATATATTGGTTGTAATCACATTTGGAATAAAACCCATCTTAAGTAGTTTTGCAGCAAGAATCATAGCATGATCCAAAATATCACTGCAAATACCACTCATCATAGTGTTGTATGTCACTGTGTTTGGAACAATACCAGCAGAGACAAGCTGATTCAAAATGATAACTGCTCGATTCATTTTTCTAATGCGTAAGTAACCATGAATGCGTATATTATAGGTTGTGATATCTGGGTCAAACCCACACGTGTACATTTTATTAACAATCTCATCTGCACCAATCATGTCAAATGCCTTGCAGTATCCATCAACTAAAATGTTAAATGTGGAGACATCTGGCATCAAACCAATCCTGTGCATGTCAAGAAACACATCAACTGCAGACTTCATATTTCGCTGTCTACAAAACCCATCAATGATGATATTGAAGGTAAAGGTGTCAGGAAAAAGGCCTTTCAACCTCATCTCTTTCTCCAACTTTAATGCTTCAGTCATCTTCCCACAGTTGCAAAGCCCGCCAATCAAAGAATTATATGTAAAATTATTAGGAACAAAACCTATAGCTGACATTTCTAAGAACACTTCATATGCCTCCTCAACATTACCTGCTTTTGAAAGTCCATCTATTAAGGCTGTAAAGGCAACAGCATCCGGATATATACCTCTTTCTTTCATTTCCTTCCAGAGAAATTGAGCCCCATCCAGATCATTCATCTTGAAATATCCATCAAAAAGCACAGTATAAGCTACTTTGTTGATGGGAAACCCCTTCTCTGACATCCTATACAAAAGTTTTCTTGCTTCTTGCAGCCTCCCTTTTCTACACAAACCCAAAAGCAAAGAATTACATGTGGACGATGAAGGAGTGAAACCGCATTTAACCATAATATGATATGTTTCAAAAGCTTTGTCTTCCAAACCTGCCTTGCTATAGGCTCCTATTAATGAGTTAAAGGCAACCACACTAAGAGTTAGTCCCTTTTCAAGCAAATCTTGTAATAATTCCATGGCCTCATCAAGTCTACCAGCCCAACATAGCCATGATACTGTTACATCATATAGTGAACAATCCGGAAAAAATCCTGTTACTATTAAATCTTTTAACGAACTATCCAAATCTTCTTTTCTCCCATATTTATAGTGCCCCCCCAACAAGAATATTGAAAGTCACACAATCAGGAGAAATGCCTTTAGTCCTCATTTCTTCATAAAGCATGCTAGCTTGACCAACCTCCCTTGCCTTCACATATCCATCCATCAGCGTATTACATATTGCAGTATTTGGAGTGATACCCATGTTCTGAATTCCATCAAAGAGCTTCCGCCCCTCAATGACATTTCCCTCCCTGCAAAGGGCATGCATAATGGTATTGAATGTAGCAATGCTCGGCTCACACCCGCTTTTCATCATCAAATGTAGCCAATCAATTGCAACCGAAGTCTTCCCCACAATGCAGTATGCATTAATAATAATGTTATATGTAAAAACATCAGGATTGCACTGAAACTTTGTCATCAAATGTAACAAACTTTCTCCTATTACAAGCCCCTGCTGTCTACAAAACCCATAAATCATCGCATTAAATGTGATATTGGAAGGTCGAGGGCCTTTGCGGAGCATATCTTTAAATATCTTCCACACACTACCATAATCACCAATCCTAAGTAACAACCTTACAAGAATGGTAATTGCTGTTATGCCTGGCCTAACTCCTACAACTCTCATCCTATGCAAAACCTCCAATGCCTCTAAACTCATCCCCACATTCAAAAACCCCCGCATAAGAGTATTCAAGACAGAAAAATCAGACTCATACTCAGGGTGGTTCCTCCACATAAACTCCACGAGTTCCTTGCTTCTACTAGCCCCAATCCTCGCAAAAACCCAGGAAACCACATCCTGGGCGAGCAACTGGAGGTTCTGAGCTGCCAAAACATGCGCAGCAATGCAACACAATCGAGCAATCTCCTCAGTATCATGGTTATTCCCAAATGCTAACTTGAAGAATGCAAATGCAGCATCCCGGGTCTCTAACAATTTCATAATCTTCACGAGAAAGAAAGGGCAAAAACGAAGGGAGAAGCCCTTCAACACAAAACCCTGCTCATTTTTTATGATGTTGGATAATCCCAGCACCAGGATTCGCCGTTCCCTTGGGTTGATGATGCTCAGGGGTTTGAAATTTGAGGTTCCAAAAGGCAGGAATTGCCTCAAATAATCACAGCAATCCGGGTCAGAGGGTGAAGAAGGAGTAGAATAGAGGGAGTGAGTGAATCGAAGGCTAAAAGAATGAGATAAGGAGATGAGAGTGAGAGAATTGAAAGAATGGTGCCTGAAGAGAAAGAGAAGCGGGGACTTAGCTGACATTTGGAGGTGTGGAGCAGGGTTTAGGGTTTAGGATGAATGGCAATTGGCTTTGGTTCACTCCTGCTGCTCAGTAACTCGGCCTAAGAACTTCGCTTCTCCCACCCAAGTCCGAACCCTCCTGTTCCACAGTCACATACTCACATATTTTTGGTTTTACAATTTAGTCCCAAAAAATGAGAGGACAGAATCAAGCTGAACTGATTTCATTTCAATCAGAGTAAGTAATCAAATCAGATAGCTGCAAACAGAGGCGACAATCTTGAGGGAACCGTTCTCCTCCACCAGCGTATACCCCTGGGATGTGCAGCGGGGGAAGGAAATTTTAACTCATCTCCCAGTATACATCTCGACGTTAACCTACCCGGGTCCTCTTGGGCCCCACCCACGGCGACGATGTTCCTGATCTCGCACCCCAACAGCTGCTGCTCCACCGTATGCCTGCACCCAAGACGTGTCCCAGCTGCAATTTGGTCTAAAATGTGACTGGGCTAGGTTCTATTGGGTTCAATCTGGTTTGAACCATCAGATCAGACACGCCGAAGAAGGAAGAATTAGGGTTGCGGTGCTATTTCTCCTTCTGAAATATCGAGGGCCATTTTGCAATTTTTCCAAAATTTGTATTAAACGCCCTACATAAGGCCCTTAATTTCGTGAGAAACTTGCCTTGCCACCACCTCTCCAAATTAGGGGTTTGACTAAGAGATAATAAATTCTTCGACCAAAACAAAATAATAATAAATTCATACGACTAAAATATATAATAACTCATACAACACACTTTTTTCTCTATATTTCTTCACCACATCACCTATCACATCTCACATTTCTCTCATTGTCTCTCTTGGTTGCATTGTTGTATGGTTGTATGAATTTCATTTCTCTTTGTCTAAGCTATAGAGAGTAAACCCTCAATTTAGTTAGAGTTGACAATTGCGGCTAGGTTTATACAATCCTTCTTGACCAAACTTTTTCCACATTGAAAATACTCAATTTTTTAAATCTAATTTTTGAATCGGTTCATTCTAATTTTAGAAGAACTAATTCAGTTTTAACCCATTAAATTAAACCTGATAGCAGTTCAAGTACGAATCTAGATTGGAACCAAAAGAAGCAAGAATTAGCGCATGAAATTGTATGGCAGCAACTATGAAATTTGAAATTAAAGAACAAAAGAGAAGAAAATAAAAGGGGAATAGAAGTGGAGAAGACACTACTAGCAAAGGCAATCCCTTCAGCAGATAAGTTACAGGTGCAAAACCGCCACCAGCTCATGGAGCAGGATAAGATTCATCATGGTTTTAGCAAGAACCACAAAGCCTTTTCAACTCACGCAACAGGAGGGAAATGAAGCTAAGCTTTCATAAAATGAGCATTAAAATCTCATATACATGGTGACCAGTGGCGGACCTTAGCTTTGACAAAGGGGAGCCACGGCTCCCCCAAATTTTTTTGTCAATTTATATATATATATATATATACTAATATATATTTTATATTATTATTATATTTATATAGTACTCCCACTCCATAAAAAAATATAATACTTTTTCTATTTGTATTTATAAGATATAGTTGATTAAATTACACAGATCAATAAAAGTGGTTAAAATTAGTTAATTTTATTGGGGTTTTAAAAATTTTACTCCCTCCGTTCCTATTTATAAAAGACATTTGACTAAATAACACATACTAATAAAAATAGTTAAAACTAGTTAAGTTTAACTTTCTAGATTTATCAATATTTAATATCATTCACTACCTTCACTATCATTTGATAGTTAGAAAGACAATAAAGTTAATAAGGGTAAATAAGTAAAATGATAATAAATATTTCCTTATGATTATAAAGTGACTTATGAAAAAGAACACAAAAAACTTCTAAATGGAGCCCTATAAATAGGAACGAAGGGAGTACTATAATTTAACTCCACTATCATTTGATACTCTCTCCATTTCTATTTATAAAGTACTACTCTGGACTCAAATATAAGAAAAAAAGAAAACCAACTCACACTAATTAAGAAAATTAGTTAACCTCATTTAATTTTCTTGATGTCATCTAAAAATCAATTGTATTCTCTAAATTACCCTTCATGGAAGACTTGTTCCAAATGGAAACACTCTCTCTACATGTTCATTAAATATGGTCATTGGAAAATAAAATCTGAATTTAATTAAAGGGTATTTTTGTACAAGGTCATTAAGTAGGGTAAAATTAGTTGAGATTTACTTATATTTTGGACCACCATAAATGAAATTTTTGTTGCTTATATTTGAGTCCAAAGGGAGTACATCTTAGAAGTTTCTTGTGTTCCTTTTTATAATTCACTTTACAATTTAAGGAAACATTTATTACCATTTGTCATATTTACCCTTATTAACTTTAATATTTTTTTCAACTATCAAATGATAAATTTATATTTGAAAAAATATGATAAAGAGTAAAAAAATTGATTCCTTTTTCAAGATGAAGTCTTATGAGAAAGATGAAAAAAAATACAACTTTCACATCAACTTAAATTAAAAAATTTTCTAAGAATCCAAGAATTGAAGAAAATGAGAAGCAACTTTTCAAAGTTCCTGAAATTACATATAATGAATTTGAAAATTAATTCTTTAAAAAGTAATTTGGGGAAGTGCCCTCAAATTTGACAATACCCATCAAATCAAATAGATGAAGTACATTTGACTATACCCAACAAATTCAGAGAAGCGCCCTCAAATTTTGTAATACCAACGAAAGTTATATATAAAAATTTTAATTTGACACCCCCAAAGTTTTTATCCAAGTTCCGCCACTGATGGTGACCCACCCCTTTTATAGCCTAAAAAGAGTTGTCATGAGTGGAAAAAGTGAAGGAAAAATACATTTTAATGCTAAACTATCCTATGGATGCTTTGAGAGCACAACCCAAGCCTATCCTAAGCCTTATAGATGGTGTCTTATTAAAGGAAAAGTAAGGAGGAAAGTACAACTCAAATAAAATACAAACTATCAAACTATAGAACTTAGGCCAGGACCGTGTGGCCTTTTAGGAAAATTAAAAATAAACTAAAATAAAAGAAATATTATCTAATAATATTTTTGATGCCTTGACCATCAAATTGAAAGGTCAAGATGACCCATGAATGAAAGTCAACACCTCTAAAAATTAAGGACATAGTCCTTCTCCATGCCCCATGTAACATCCCAAATTTATAAATCCTTTTGTAAATAGAATTAATAGAGAAAGAGGTTTTATAAAAGGAATTAGGGGAAAAGAAACTAGAAAGGAAAACTGGAAAATTAGGATTCTGATATCCTCGCTCAAGCGGTCTCGCTTGAGCGAGCATATCAAAAAAAAGGGGAAATTTTGGGTACTGTCATGCTCGCTCAAGCAAGAGGGGCTCGCTTGAGCGAGCATATCAGTAAAAGATTGGGGAAATTTTTTTTGGTTTGCTCGCTCAAGCGAGGATCCCTCGCTTGAGCGCAATTCAAGGGAAATTCCAGGGATGCTCTTTGGAATCCCCTCACTCAAGCGCAATTCAGCTCGCTTGAGCGCAATTTCAAGAGTTTCTCTTTGGAATGTTCTCACTCAAGCAAGCGTTCTCTCCCTTTTTTTTCCCTCGTTCAAGCGAGAAGGCCTCGCTTGAGCGAGAGTTCGCGTATCTATTTTTTAAAAAACCAGAGTTTAGGGCTTGGCCCTCATTCTTTATTTTCCATCCTCATTCTAGAGAGAGACTTCCTAGAGAGAAGCAAGCTTTGGAGCCAAAAGGAAGCTAGAGGAAGCCAAGGATCTTCCCCCAACCTCCCTCAACTTATTCCCCCTTCTCTTAGGGTTCTCTTAAGGTGAGTATAACTCACACACCCACCCTCATCTTGCTTGAATCTCTTGAATGAGCCCTAATCCCTCTTTTACCCTTTCTTTAGTCTTGTATGTTTTGGTATGCTTGTTGTTGTTCATTATTTGGTTTAGATTGTACACTGTGAATGGTAGCAAGAGTTAGAGTTTGTATGTTAGGATTTCGTTAAATTGTTTTATGATTGAGCATTCATGATGCATTTGTATATTGTCAAGCATGGTTAGTTTACACATTGGGATCTTGAAAAATGAATTTGGCCTATGGCACCAAGCCCTAATTAATCAAGCTTCACTTCGGTCCAGAATAAAATAAAAATGAATTTGGCTTCGGCCCAAAATATTTGGCTTCGGCCCAAATTATGAGTTTTGGCTTCGGCCCAGAAAAGTATATGAAAACTTGAGTTTAGTCCAGAATAATAGGCGGTGATTAGTACCCAAGGAAGACGTTCCTTGTAGTCTGAGCTCAGGTCTAGCCTTAGAATTAGTGAAAAGACCTCTGCCGGGAAAATCAGGTCATGAGTATTATAGTCACATGAGTTGAGAATGATTGTGTTATTAATGTTTACTTGATTAATTGTTGCATAACATATGTCTGTGTTTCCTACACTGCATGAGTATGGTCATATTCACTGAGACCTCCGTATCACCACACGTTTTGTGGACTATATTTTAGATGCACAGGTCCCTCCCCGCACTTGGCTGTGAGCATGGAGCTTGGGAGTTGTTTATTTATATTTTGGATTCTTGGGCCTAGGATATCATAAATTTAGCTGTTAGGCCCTAACTATGATTAGATCTTGATGTATGTGTATAATTATTCTTTTGTGGGATATGGTTATACATGTGCAGCCTTCGAGCCTTTTCTATTCTGTTTAGGGCACATGTATGAAGGTATCCTAAGTGATGTATGTAGTGAATATTCAGCTGAGCCTTAGTGGCAATCTATGTATTTAGATTATGTATTCGTATACTATTTAAGTAATCGTTGGACACTTAAACGTTATATGATGTATGTTTGTGTGATATTTAAAATGACGCAAAATAATTTCAGAAATTCAGGAATTTTGCTTCTAACGGGCTTAATTCTTTGGTTTTAGAAATTAGGACTTTACACCCCAGCTTGCATCATCCATTGGCATTTGCTATCATTCCCTCCCTCTTGAAAGGGATTTGACCACAAATAATGATGGCGCCTGTCAGTAGAGTCTGAGCTGACAGTTGATGGCTAGGATCAACTTTGGAGCTGCTTGAAGTGTTTGGGGCTGAACCAAGCATGAGTCTTCCTCATCAAAGTCAAACCTTTGACCATTGACCATGAAGTCAAAGTCAACAACTCAAGATTCAAATTAATTAGGACTTTGTAATTAGGATTTATGATGTAATTAGGACTTGTTTGTAATTTTCCTATTTCTTCATAGTGTGGGGCGCTAAATTGTGGGTTTAATGGCTTAAGTCTTAGCTTAGCCACATAGCCTTGGGGACATGGGTTCAAGACCCACTAGGATAGCTTTCCTACCATCTTTTATTTTTTCCCCATTTATTTCCCAAGTGGCCGCCCCCCTCTCCTATATATAGGAGTCTTCTCTTCTTGTATTTCACACTTACATGAATATAGTAAAGGCATTATGCCCAATTTTCTCCTCCATTGGTGAGTTGAGTGAGGCTTGGTGGTTGTTGCTCAAACCATACTGAGACTTATCTAATTCTCCTGAATTAGTGGCGTCTGGCATTAGACTTATCTGCTGTAGGTGGATTCCTGCTTCAGTGGCGTCCCTACCATTTCTTCCTCTCCACTTTTTTCTTTCATTTTCTCTCATTTTCTTGCATTTTCTTGCGCAATTATAGCTGCTGCCCTGCACCTATAATTCGCAATTTAAGTGCCTTTTATTGATTCTAATCGGTTGGTTTTGCTCAATTCTAGATCCTACAACTATCCTGCTATCAATTGGTCATCAAAGCTTGTTGAATTCGAGCAATTTGGAGCATCTTGGGGCTGTTCTTGGCCGCGGCTACTGCACCTTTTTTGTGCAGAATTTTCACTCATTTAGTGTAATTCCATCCCTCTTTTCAATTGTAATTTGGACTTGGACTGTTTCCCGGGCCCGAGGTGCCTTTCTGCTGCTGTCAGCATTGTTTGTTTGGTTGTTGATTGCTTGAATTCTTGCTAGTATGGGGCTGTTTTTGGGCCGCTAATCCCACCCTTTAGTTGTTTGATTAAATGTCTCTTAATTGCTCATACTTGTTCTTGAGTGATTCTTGCAATTAATTGCTATAAACGGCTTGTTTGTTGGTGAAGTGTGGTAAGAGGAGGCATTGTTGTCTTCATTTTTCCAAAGATCGTTCACCTACATTTCTTCCCTTCACCATTAATTGTTCATCCCCCATATTCATCTCTTTACTTTCCGCTTTTAATTTTCCGCCATTTAATTTCCGCTTCTCCCCATCCTTTTAATTTCTGCTCTCCCCTTTACATTCTGCCATTTACATTTATGCTCTCCCCATCCTTTTAATTTCCGCTTCCCCCTTTACTTTCAGTCATTTACTTTCAGTCCTCCCCATCCTTTTAATTTCCGCTTCCCCCTTTACATTTCTGCTCTCCCCATCCTTTTACTTTCTGCCATCCCTTTCTACTTTATTCCATTTACATTTCTGTCTTCCCCATCCTTTTAATTTCAGTTTCCCCCTTTTAATTTCGTGCCATTTATTTTTGCGCAATTTTTCCTTCTTTTCTTTTGCCATTTTATGCGTATTTTTGGGCTCATGTGCTGTTCAATTTTCTACTCCTGTATGTTTGTTTGATTGGCATTCTGATTGCAAATTTGGATTGACTGCTATCTCTACCTTGGACTTTCTCTGTTTGATTGTGCAAAACGCTCACCTACAGGCTCTTTTTTGGTTCATAGTATTGGAAGAAGATCAACAAATTCCAATTGTTGATTTTCCTTCAAATTATAATTCCAATCTTAAAATTGAACCAAGCGTGTTTCTGTGGCCGTACTGCTTTTGTATAATCAACAAGAAAGTGCTAAGCAATTTTTTGGGCCATTTTTGAAATCAAGTTGCCATTACGTTTTCACAGTTTTTAGAAATCAGTTTATTCATTAGTTTTGCTTTTCTGGTACATTTGGACCAGTTTACTGTTAGAAAATTCCAAAAATATTACAGTAGTTACAGTTTATTTTCTTTTCATTGTGTACAAATTTCTGTAATTTTCTGTTGGGGAAAAAGACAAAAAAAAGAAAGAAAAGGCAAGAAAAATACAAAAAGTACGTACGTGCCAAAAATACAAAAAAAGGTGTAAAAAGCAAAAAAGGGTGCAAAGTCAACTACAAGGCAAAAAAAGTCAAAAAGACACCCAAAAGTAAAAAAAAAATTCAGAAAAATAGAAAAAGAAAAAACAAAAAGTTATCCCAACAATACAGTGACAATTTTACTGTAATTTTTCTTTTCATTTCTCTGTATACTGTAAATTGAGTTGTATTTGCTGTTTTTCAAAATCGACAATTTTGGCAACTCTTTTAAAAAATCACCAAAAACAATTCTCTTTGCAATTTCTTCCGTCTTGTCTTATTTGCTTTCTACTCTTGTGTATAAGCGTCTTTGAGTGCTTGTTTTTCTTGTTTGTCATATCAATTCCTTTGTTTTGTCTTAGGATTTTCCAATCTTCCTTTAGTAGGTATTTTCTTTTGTTAGTGCGCTTCTATTTGGGTAAGGGTTAAGACTTAGTCTCATGTTGGTCTTTGCAAGATCTAACCAACCTCTAACCGAGTAGAAGAGGCAAGAGAGTATCATTATAGAAAAAGCCTAAAAAGAGTGACATACACGAGTGTTAACATTCCTTTGAGTGTAAACACTTAGTTGAGTGGAAAGGTCCAAATTCTTAAAATCAAAAAAAAAAAAATGGGTAGTAGGAACTCACCACCTCCTTCACCTAGAACTTTGAGGTATAGGGCCGAGTTGCAACATGCAATTCAAGATATGGCCAGAATGGTGAGGCATGAGATGAGTGAACTTAGGAAAGAACTAAGTGGGAATAGGAGGGAGAGAAGACATTCTTCTCGAGAAGGAGGAAGTGAGGATAAATATAGCATGGTTAGAGGTGAAGATAGGTACCATGCTGAGAGTAGTGAGGGAGAGAGACACTCTAGCCATACCTATAGGAGAAGGGAAAGGGAAAGAGAACATAGAAGGCCTAGGAGGCGTGAGGAACCTAGAGGGTTTAGAGAAGACTACTATGAGGAAACCCCTAGAAGAGAAAGAGAGGAGTATTATGAAGAGAACCCTAGGAGGCATAGGAGAGAGCATAGGAGAGAAGAAGAGCCTGGGAGAGAACAAGGGTTCAAGGGGGTAAAAATAGAAGTCCCAACCTTTAATGGAAGGAATGATGTAGAACAATACCTAGAATGGGAACTTAAAATTGAACAAATTTTTAGTTGTCATAGGTATAGGGAAGAAGAAAAGGTTAAGATTGCCTCCCTTGAATTTAAAAATTATGCCTTAGTTTGGTGGCATCAGCTTCAAGCTGATAGAAGAAGGTGCAATGCTCCTTTGGTTTCCTCTTGGGAGGAAATGAAGTCCATCATGAGAAAGAGGTTCATACCTCAACATTACACTAGGGAGTTGCACATCAAACTCCAAACTCTTAAGCAAGGTTCTAAGAGTGTAGATGAATACTTTAAGGAATTGGAACTTGCTTTAATTAGGGCCAACATAGTTGAGGATACTGAAGCAACTATGGCTAGGTTTATCAATGGACTTAATTTCGACATAAGGGACATAGTGGAATTGCATCCTTATGTAGAAATGGAGGACTTGGTACACCAAGCTATTAAAATTGAAACTCAACTAAAAAAAAGGGTAGCTATAAAAGAGGAAACACTAGTTTTACAACTAGGAACAAGGAAACCCTAAAGAAAGATGAGGGAAAGAGCCAAGAGAAGGAGGAACCTAAGGGTTCTAGGGTTACTTCTAACCCTACTCCTTCTACTAAAAAGGAGGAGCCCTCTACTTCCACAAGAAACATCAAGTGTTTCAAGTGTGATGGCAAGGGACACATAGCTTCCCAATGCCCAAATAGGAGGGCGATGTTGGTTAAGGAAAATGGAGAGTACACTAGTGCAAGTGAAAATGAACAAAGTGAAAATGAGGAAACTAGTGAAGAAGAAAATGAAGTTAAGAAAGAAGTATATATGGCCGAAGGAAAACTATGCATGGTTAGAAGGTCCTTAGGAAATCAAATAATAAGAGAGGATGGACAAAGACAAATTGTCTTCCACACTAGATGCATGGTAAAGGGACGCATTTGTTCCCTAATTGTTGATAGTGGAAGTTGCACTAACATTGCAAGTGCAAAAATGGTGGAAAAACTTGGTTTATCTACCACTCCCCACCCTAGACCATACAAGTTATCTTGGATATGTGATGATGGGGAAAGGGAAGTAAATAAGCAAACTCTCATCTTTATTTCCATAAGTGATTATGATGATAATGTTCTTTGCGATGTTGTACCTATGGATGCCACACATATCTTGTTGGGTAGGCCTTGGCAGTTTGATAAGAGAGCCATCCATGATGGATACTCTAATCAAATATCTTTTAAACATGATGGAGCTAAAATTACTTTGATGCCAATGTCAATCCAAGAAATATGTGAGGATCAAGCTCACATGAAGAGAGAGATAGAACTTGAGAAAATTAAGAGGCTTAAGATAGAAGGTGAGGATAAAAAGAAAAAGAAAGAAGAAACATCAAGAGTGATGATAGAAAAGGTGAAAACCAAAGAGAAAAAAAAATAAAAGGGAAGTCATGTTATTACTTCATCAATTCAAAACTGCTGATCTTAATTGTTTTGAAGGAGATCAAGAAAGGGAGCTGTTGATTAAGGAAGGAGGAAGTAGCAACACTACAAGGGAGTTTCCTCTAACCTTTTCTCTTATTTCTTCTTCTTCTTCTTCTTCCACTTCTCTTATTTCTTCCACTACTCTTTCTTTCCCCAAAACTCCCTACATGATTCCTAAGTACTATTGTTATGAACATTAGAGGATGAATGCTTGGGAATAATGAGTCTTCCTTTTGGTTAAGGTTGCGCAAGGATTGTCCATAGTTGAACGCATAACAAGGATGTCCATAGTCCAAAAAGGGAAGTCTCCACCTTCTCTTCTCTTGTCATCCATTCCTTTAATTCTTTTATACCCCTTAAACTTCTCTAATTTTCAGATTTGAGGATAAATGCTTCTCAAGGGGGAGGGAATGATGACGCTTGTCAATAGAGTCTGAGCTGACAGCTAATGGCTAGGATCAACTTTGGAGCTGCTTGAAGTGTTTGGGGCTGAACCAAGCATGAGCCTTCCTCATCAAAGTCAACCCTTTGACCATTGACCATGAAGTCAAAGTCAACAACTCAAGACTCAAATTAATTATGAATTTGTAATTAGGATTTATGATGTAATTAGGACTTGCTTGTAATTTTCCTATTTCTTCCTAGTGTGGGGCGCTAAATTGTGGGTTTAATGGCTTAAGTCTTAGCTTAGCCACATAGCCTTGGGGACATGGGTTCAAGACCCACTAGGATAGCTTTCCTACCATCTTTTATTTTTTCCCCATTTATTTCCCAAGTGGCCGCCCCCCCTCTCCTATATATAGGAGTCTTCTCTTCTTGTATTTCACACTTACATGAATATAGTAAAGGCATTATGCCCAATTTTCTCCTCCATTGGTGAGTTATGTGAGGCTTGGTGGTTGTTGCTCAAACCATACTGAGACTTATCTAATTCTCCTGAACTAGTGGCGTCTGGCATTGGACTTATCTGCTGTGGGTGGATTCCTGCTTCAGTGGCGTCCCTACCATTTCTTCCTCTCCACTTTTTTCTTTCATTTTCTCTCATTTTCTTGCATTTTCTTGTGCAATTATAGCTGCTGCCCTGCACCTATAATTCGCAATTCAAGTGCCTTTTATTGATTCTAATCGGTTGGTTTTGCTCAATTCTAGATCCTACAACTATCCTGCTATGAAATATGAAGGATAAGGGCCTACAACAAGCCAATATAGAAAGTGGTGAATAGAAGAGGAGTAGAAAGATGGGATGGATGGCAACGGATTAGAGGTTAAGGAGTTACTTCCCTTAGAATCATGGAACACAAGTTGTCCTTCCTTAGGTTAAAATTTATGAACCATATTTAGAAGAGCGTCTTTCATCAATTTTATCATGAGAAGAGTGTCTTCTCACTTCCTTTTCTTTTCTATGTTCTTTCTTATCTTCATCTAGCTCCTTTCTCCACATTATATATGACATCCTTTCTTATCTTTATCACTCTTTTATGGTTTTTTCTAAGATGTGTTCACTCTTGCCTCTTCTACTCGGTTAGGATTGATTTAGTTTTTACAAAAAGCAAAGTTATTTCCCTACCCAAGGACGAACTAGATGGAACGAACGACACCTAAGGTTATCTAGGATTGCCTAAAAATGAAAACTACAAAGACAAAACTAGAATGGGTTTTGACAAACAAGAAAAGCTAGCTAGAAGAAAGCTTATACACAAGAGTGAAATTTCAAACAAGACAAACAAACACACAAGAAAATTGCAAAGAGATTTGTTTTTGGTTTTGTTTTGGATTCAAAGAGGTTAGTTGCCAAATTTTTGGAAAACAACTTTTACTACTCAAATGAACTGATACAAGCAAATTGAAAAATTACAGTAGAAAGGGAACTGAATTGTTGGGCTTTCTTAACTCTTTTTTTTTTTTTTAAATTAGAGGATTCATCTTTTCCTCAAATATATTTTTTCCTTTTGTATTTCTTTTTCTTTTCTTTTACACCTTTTTTTTGGTATTTTTGGCTAAATATTTTTTATTGTTTTCTTTTCTTTCTTTCCTTTTTTTTGTACTTTTCTTTTTGCCTTTTAACCCAGCAGAAGATTACAGAAATTGAAAAAAATTGCAAGAAATTAATTCCTAATCTAAAAGAAAAATTACATGTATCTGGCCTAAAAATATAACTAAAAATGGTACCAAAAATTGTTTTTTTTCTAAAAACTGTTTTGAAAAAACGGAATGACAACTTGAATAAAAAATTGTTTAGCAGTTTTCTTAGATTACACAAAATTTGCAAACAACATTCAAACGTTCTGGATTAATTTTTATGGACCAAACTGAGAAAAACTGTAAAAAATTCAACAAGAATAAAAATGGTGAATTTGTGCCATTTTTCTGAGCTAGAACCCAACCTATAGTTATGTGTTTTGCGTAATCAAACATGCATTTTCTAAGATTGTGCTAGCAATAAATTCAAATTTGGAAACAAATTTCAAGAATAACAAACAGAAAAGAAGTAGAAAATTGAACAAAACAACACCCAAAAAATGCGCATAAATGGTGAAATAACGGAAATAATATTGCGCAAAATTTAAATGGGGAAGAACTAAAATTAAAATGATGGGGATGACTGAAATTAAATGACTGAAAAGTAGAGGGGAAGAGCAGAAATTAAAAGAATGGGGTGGACAAAATTTAAATGGCATAAATGTAAAGGTGAAGCAGAAATTAAAAGGATGAGAGTGACTAAAATTAAAAGTGGCAAGTAAAGAGATGAATATAATGTATGAACAATTGATATGGGGATGAACAAAAATTAAAAGGATTCAGAGAAAATGTAGGTAAATGATCTTTGGAAAATGGAAGCAATTGTGCTCCCACTTACCACAATCCACCATAAATATCAGTTAATTTTTAGAAATCACTCAAGAACAATCAAAGAGAAATTATCATAGGCATTTTTTAAAAAACCTAAGGGGTGGATGAAACGAATACCCAAATGCCTGAAAATACACGCAGGGAAACACTAGAAGGGGGGTTGAATAGTGTTTCAATGGAAACCTTAAGTTTTTAGAAAACTTTTTTAGAAAGACGTTTCAGGAAATCTTAAGACGATGAATTACGATCTGAAGTTTTTGCTGTATCTTTTGAACTTGAGTTCAGACTTAAAATTTGCTTGTAAATGTACCTTTGAAAATATTAAGGTTCTCTGATTAAAATACTTTTCACACCCCTTTTTGGTTAGAAGAAAAACTAAATTCACATAGTTTAAGGGAAAGAGAGAACACAACCAAATTTATCCTGGTTCACTCACTTCCACCGTGAGCTACGTCCAGTCCCAAAGGCAACCCGCCAATGGATTTCCACTATTCTTGCAAGAATTACAAGTATTCTTTTCTGTCAAGCCTCTTCAGGATCTACCACAAGTATTCTTTCTTTCACCAAGCCTCTTCAGGCTCTACCGCAAGTATTCTTTCTTTCACCAAGCCTCTCCAGGCTCTTCCGCAAGTATTCTTTCTTTCACCAAGCCTCTCTAGGCTCTCAAACACTTATCTAAGTGTAAAACCCAAGTATTCTTTATACAGAAAGCCTCTCCAGGCTTATAACCCAAACTGTTTAAGCTAAACATAAAATGTTCTATAAAACTATCTCAGAAGATAGTTAGAACTCAAGTACAAACTGAGATTAACTCAGGATATGAAATAAGATTGTACAAGAAATTATCAGAGTGATTTTTCAAAGCGTTTTTGCAGCGTAAGGACTCAAAGAATTTTTCTCTTGATTGCTACTGATCTTCAAATTCATGAGCCTTTGTATAGCCTTTGATACTCTGTTTCTCGTTGTCTAATAGCATTAAATGCTCAAAGACGTTGGGTTTCTTTTCCAGCAAAACCTGTGACACTTTTCAGGTGCAGGTTTTGCGCATACAATGTTTTTTCGTTGTAGGTGCAGCAGGCATTGTAGAATTTCCTTATTTGTGCAATACTCTTGAACAAGGTATAAAAGCATGTCTGATTCTTGTTCTGAAATAGGTTAGACTAAGAAGATGATCGTTCTGCATAGACAGCAACGTCTTCAAAAGGTCTTCATTTGATTCTGATATTTTCAGCCTTCAGATGCAACCAATATGTTAGACTTTATCGATTTCAGACGATGAAACACTTCAAATGATGTTTGGCTCTAAGACGTTCTGAAGCCTTTCAGATGATCCTTCTCAACGCTGTTGATATGAAATTAAGCATAATGTTTGTGAGAGGATATTCTTATAAACATCATTATGTTTTTTATTTGTAATCCATTAAAATTCTAAGAGTATGAGACTCAAGATAAATTTCTGATAATTATCTTCTGAGAGTCAACAATCTCCCCCTTTTTAATGATGACAAATATAAAATATAGTAGAGAGAAAGAGTAAAAGAATTCTCCCCCTTAATCATATATCCCATCTGCGTCTGAAATGTGCTTTCCTTAAGACTTTGTCTTTCTTACTGTGTACCTTTCACTTTCAGATACTGTTAGTCTAAAATATATTCTCAACCACGTATATTCATTACTCCACTTGTCTCAATTACTCCCCCTTTTGTCATTAATGAAAAGGGTCAGTAACAGACATTAAGAGCAAAAAAAAAATAGTAGTTAAGACTTAAGAGCAATAAAAGCAACCAACAATGAATGCTCATGCAAAACTCATGCATTAGAACCAGATTTTTTGAACACAAAAAAAAAACATAGTCTGAAACATGACTACATCATTAACTAGATCTCAATCTAGTGAAAGCTTGCTCAAACATCTCTTGCATTGCTAGCCTTTGCTTCTCAAGTTCTGCTGCCACAGCTGCCTTCAGCTCATCTTGACCAGCCTTGATCTGAGCCTGAGCATCAAGAATCTCATCAGTCTTTTGTAGAAGCTTTGCATTTTGAACTTGCAGAGCTCTATTTTCTCTTGTTAGGGCAACCAACTCTGCTTCCAGATTTTCTTCATAAAAGATTATAGTGATATATCTTTTGGCATATCGGAAGAAATTGAAACCAGGTGGAAGATTGAGCTTTTTAGGATCAATCACCTTCATAAAATAAGGTTGATCACCAACATATTTGGTCATGACCCATTCATGATGCAGATTGAAAACATGGTCAAAGTTATATGTAGGAAATCTTCCTCTGAAGAATGTAGGAGTCTCCTGGGTGGTGTTCTTGCCAACCTTCACCATGGAGTCAGAATCATCCCATTTGACACCAGAACAGCTTCCATTCTTCTCCACAATCTTCCAGTGATAATTCCACATGGCTTCATACAAGGACTGATTCATGCCTTGTTCAACAAATACATCTTCAACAAGATTGTTCCAGTCTTCTTCAAACAATTCTCTTGGGGGCTCTCCCCCTTCAGAAGCAATGGACTTGCCTTTATTCTGATAAGAGTCAGCATATGGATACCTAGGAACAATCCTATCAGGATTCACCAAAATGGAAGTAGATAACTTTGTATGCACATTCCTTGGTGGTCTGAAGTCCTTCTGACCAAAGGAGCCACTGTACTTGTCTACCAGTTCAGCTTCAAGATACAGCATCCTGACAGCAATCCATTCTTCATATGATAGAACATGTTGATCCTGAGAGAATGGGTCCAGTAACCTCCATCTGTGGTTATGGGTGACAACACCACTCTTTATTTGTTCCATGAAATCTAAGATACTTACTCCCCCTGAGATGTGCAATCTTCTTTGCCTAGCTTCAGCACCAGTTTCCAAAATAAGCCTGGAAGGAGGTGTTGAAAGCAAGGGTGCAACATCCTTGAAAAATAGCAGCTCTTCATACAAATTAGGGAATTTAGGTACTCTCAGCCTTTCCTGAAAGGGTACATTGTAGAACTTGTGAGGCACCTCAGCAGCCCACATCATTTGCTCATTATTTTTGAAATTCAGAGCAAGATCATATGTAGGTTCTCTAGTCAAATCTCTGGGCTTCTCTTTCAGCAGCTCAGCCCTAGATAGAGGAATATTTCCTCCCATCCATCCACAGCTTGGTTCTGCAGAATTTAACTCTGAATAGCTTGAGAGTGAAGAAGATGATGATGATGAATGAGATGGTGAGGGTGGAGGTACTTCTTGTGTTAACTTTACTACTTTAGGTGGAGGAGTAGGAGCTTCATCCTCTGAAGTAGTCACATTATCAAATAAGACTCTAGGCCTCTTAGAAGGAGCCACAAGGCCTTCATCAGCTTGCTTCTTCTTCTTCAATTCCTCTAGCTTCTTCTTTCTTTGATCCTCAGCCTCCTTCTGAAAAGCGACTACATCCTCTTGCTGAATGCTTTTGCTTCTAGTAACCCTATGACGGGCATCATCAACAATAGGAGCAAGGAGTCTTCTTCTCTTCTGCCTCCTAGATTGAGCACTGGCTCTTCTTCTCTTGAGCCTGGATTCTTGCTCAAGTCTAGCATCCTATAGTACAGCTTGCTGAGCAGCAACAACAAGTGCATAGTCTTGCTTTTCTTGTTCATCTTTCTTCTTTCTTTCTTCTTCTTCTATCTCTTCTACCACCTTTCTGATGTCAGGTTCAGGTAGGCTGGTAGCAAGGGGAATGGCTTGGATAGGCAGGGACACCTCAACAACTCTAAGATGTTCAGAGTCTACCTTGTGGCTGTCCTCTACCTGACCTTCTTCAGTGAGAGTAGGCTGAGTCGCAACAGTAGAAGCTTCAGTTGTTTGACCCACAATCTTAGTTTGTGCAAGCACATTCTGAGCAGGTTCAGACACATTGACCTGAACTTCATTAACAGCAGGAACTTCCTTCTGAATGCTTACCTCCTTCTGAGCCATATTTGATCTCTTCTTCTTAAAGACTTTTGTTGGGGTTTGTGCTGAGACAAACTTGTCCTTGTGAGGATCTCCTGTCAGCTCATCCTCAAGGATCTCCAACACTTTTTAAGGGTTTTTTCCAGTCCTCTTAGCTTTCAAATTTACCGCTTCCTCCATCAAATTTCTTTCAGGTGAGGGCTTCTTCACATTAATGCCCATCTTCTTGATATTTACCAGAGTGAAAAGAGGAGGACCTTTGTGGTCATAGAGTCTCTCAATAGGAACATTATACTTCAGCAGGATTTTGGTGATGAGAGTGGTTTGAGTGTAGCTTGCTGCTGAATCATTCGCTCTCTTCAGCATATTGTAGAGAATAATCCTGGGAAGGTTCAAGGGCTTCTTGTCCAGGAGATGAATCACACAGAATCTTTCAAGTTCTGAAACATGATTCTTGCTTCCATGCTTGGGCACCACACAACAGTGAAGAATAGAATGCAAAATCCGAGCCTTGGGATACATGAGGGAGCTCTTCATTTCAATAGGGTCTTCCATCCCATACAGCTTCTTGTTGAACTTCTTCACACCTCCATTCCTCAACTCCCAGTCAGGCACAAACATCTCACCAGAGTTGGGAATACCAGTCACTAACGCAAGTACATTTTCATCAACTATCACCGTTACACCCAATACTGTAGTCTTTAGACCTTGATACTTTCCATCTGGAGTTGAAATATCCTCAGCATTTTCCCAGAAGTCGATGACACTCTGTTCATGCCAAGCACAATCAATAACTGAAAAATAGTCAGCCCAGCCACATGAGTCGAAGGTATCATAGAGGTTGACGCCACCAGCTGCTAGATCATCCAGGTTAATGGTCCTGGAAGGTACGACTTGACATCCTGCAAATTTGTTGGACGCCATTGACGAGAGCTTGAGAAAGACGAAGATGAAGAACTTAGGGCACAAGAAATCTCAACGGCTTGCAGAGAGAGAGACAATGATAGCAAAAGTCTTGAATGTCTCAGTCATCTCCCTTAAATAGCCATAAAACAACTTTAATACTGACGGTTGCAATCTTGGAGAACGTGCGATCGTGCTGTGAGCAATTTCTCAGAGAGGGAGATCAAACATTTCAGCTTGCCACGTCATCAGACTAAGTTTCTTCAAATGCACCACATGTTTCAGATGATGCATGTTCAGATGCACTCATACATTCAGATGATGCATATTCAGAAGAAATCAATTATTTTTCAAACAAAGCTAAGATATTCAGATTATCTCTTATGAACTTAAATCTGTCTTCAGTAATAGGCTTTGTGAATATATCAGCCCATTGATGATCATTATCAATGAACTTTATATCAAAAACTCCTTTTTGAACATAGTCTCTAATGAAATGATGCTTGATTTCTATATGCTTTGCCCTAGAATGTTGAATGGGATTCTTGGACAAATTAATAGCACTAGTGTTATCACACATCTCAGGAATAGACTTAACATCAATATTAAAATCTTCTAACTAATATTTTACCCACAACAGTTGTGAACAACAACTGGCTGCAGCAATATATTCAACTTCAGCTATTGAAAGTGCAATTGTGCTTTGCCTTTTGCTGGACCAGCTGATCATGTTATCACCAATGAAATGACACCCTCCATTGGTTGATTTTCTTTCAATTCTATCTCCAGCAAAATCAGCATCACAAAATCCCACTAACCTGCAATCCTTACTCTTCTTATAGCAAAAACCAAGATTAGTAGTGCCATTTAAATATCTGAAAATTCTCTTTACAGCTTTGTAATGAGAAACTCTTGGATCAGACTGAAATCTAGCACATAGACATACACTGAACATAATGTCAGGTCTGCTTACTGTTAGATACAGTAATGAACAAATCATTCCTCTATACAAAGTTTGATTTACTGCTTCCTCTCCTTCATCTTTGTTAAGAACAATTGAGGGATGAATAGGAGTTGTCATAGGCTTTCAATCATTCATGTTTTACTTCTTAAGCATTTCCCTAGTATATTTCTCCTGATGGATCCATATACAATCAGATTGTTGCTTAATCTGAAGTCCTAGGAAGAACTTGAGTTCCCCCATCATGCTCATTTCAAATTCAGATTGCATGAGCTTAGAAAACTCCTTGCATAGAGATGAATCAGTAGAACAAAAAATAATGTCATCCATATATATCTGAACAAGAATGAAATCTTTGTTAGACATTTTTCTAAAAAGAGTTGTATCTACTTTTCCCCTTTGAAAACCATTTTTGATGAGAAAATTGCTCAATCTGTCATACCAAGCTCTTGGTGCTTGTTTCAGACCATAAAGAGCCTTTTTCAGTTTGAAAACATGTTCTGGAACAGTAGTATCTTCAAAACCTGGTGGTTGTCTAACATAGACCTCTTCCTCAATAAAGCCATTGAGAAAGGCACTCTTAACATCCATCTGATATAGGGTGATGCCATTATTTACTGCATAAGATAATAAAATTCTAATGGCTTCAAGCCTCGCTACAGGAGCAAAAGTTTCAGTAAAATCAATACCTTCTTGCTGATTATAGCCTTGAGCAACAAGCCTGGCCTTGTTTCTGATCACCTTTCCTTCTTCTGACAGCTTGTTTCTGAACACCCATTTGGTTCCTATGATAGTTTTCCCATGGGGTTTAGGCACAAGTGTCCAGACATCACTCCTAGCAAATTGATTCAGCTCATCTTGCATGGCTAGGATCCATCCTTCATCATGCAGAGCTTCCTCAATATTTTTAGGTTCAATCTCAGAAAGAAGTGCAAGATTGTTCAAGCTTCTGAGCCTTGATCTTGTTCTAACTCCTTCTGAATTATCTCCTATGATTTCCTCTCTTGGATGATGAGTCCTGTATCTCCAGTCACGATTGTGAGTAGGTATAACATCCGTCTGAGACTCAACAATGTTGATCTGAGAAGGTCCATCTTCAGAAACATACTCAATCTTTTGCTCAGCAGGTCCTTCAGATGATCTTACAGATTTAACATCTGTATTTATCTCCATATCTGCAAAATCCTCTTCTAGATCTGATAGTTCCCTATCAGTCTCTTTAAAGTCATTAATCTTACATGAATAGATTCTTCCACAACTAAAGTTCTTGAGTTATATACTCTGTAAGCTTTAGAAGTTTCAGAATATCCAATAAAGACACCTTTATCAGACTTAGCATCAAATTTTCCTAAATCATCTTTAGTATTAAGTATAAAACACTCACATCCAAAGATATGGAAGTAGGAAATGTTGGGCTTTCTTCCTTTCCACAATTCATATGGAGTCCTTTTGAGAATTGGTCTTACCAAAATTCTGTATTGAATATAACATGTTGTGTGAACAGCTTCTGCCCAAAAGGATCTGGGTAGATTTCTTGAAATGAGCATGGTTCTTCCCATCTCTTGCAAGCTTCTGTTCTTTCTCTCAACAACCCCATTTTGCTGAGGAGTTCTAGCCACAGAGAAATTATGTGAGATCCCATTCTCATCACAGAACAGTCTGAGGCTTGAGTTTTCAAACTCTCCACCATGATCACTTATGATAGAAGAAATGCAGATTCCTTTTTCATTCTTCACCTTCTTACAGAACTTTGTGAAATTCTCAAAGTTTTCCTCTTTGCTTCTTAGGAATATTACCCATGTGAATCTTGTATAGTCATCAACAATGACCATTCCATATTTCTTTTTTCTAAGACTCTCAGTTCTAGTAGGTCTAAACAAATCCATGTGAAGCAGTTCCAAAGGTCTGCTAGTTGAGACAACATTTTTACTCTTAAAAAAGTGTCTTGTTTGTTTCTCTTTCAAACAGTTTTCACATAAAATATCAGATTTGAATGAAAGCTTGGGTAAGCCTTTAACCAGATTGTGTTTGGTTAACTTTGAGATCAATCTCAAGCTGGCATGCCCAAGTTTCTGATGCCAAATCTGTTTTTCATCTTCAATTGAAACAAAGCACTTCACATTTTGATTTGCAAGTTCCTCTAGATCAATCTTGTACACATTATTGTGTCTCTTAGCAGAAAAGAGGATATGATGTGAGACATCCTTGACTATACATCCTTCTTTGGTGAAAGACACAACATATCCACTGTCACATAATTGACTTATGCTCAGAAGATTGTGTTGTAAACCTTCAACAAGAAGTACATTCTTAATCAGGGAAAGAGGAGTCATACCTACTGTCGCAATACCAGTGATCTTCCCTTGCTTATTTTCACCAAAGGTGACCACTCTACCAGCTTTGGGTCTAAGGTTTTGGAACAAACACCTTTCTCCCGTCATGTGTCGCGAGCACCCACTGTCCAGGTACCATTTGTGGTGTTTCTTTTGTCCTGTTAAACACATCTGCAACAGGAACAATTGAACTCTTAGGTACCCATACCTTCTTGGCTCCTCTTTTGTTAGTTTTGGGTCTTGTTTTCCTTTTGTGTCTGCACTGAGATTGAACATGTCCAGGCTTTCCACAATTGGAACACCCATTACCTTTCTTGGGTCCTTTATCAGGCACTATAAAATTTAAGGATTCAGAAGAAGATGTTTCTAAATAACCTAAGCCACTTTTGTCTAAGGAATGCCTTTGAGAGCCTAATAATCTATTCAGATTATCAGTTCCTTTGACAAATCTGGCTAGATCCAGAGTTAATTCTTTAATCTTGCTTTTGAGTTTTTTATTTTCTTTCACAAGATTATCAGAACTATTTGGATCTTGCTGAAGTAGCCTTTCCTTGAGAGCAAGATTTTCTTTTTGCAACTTCTCATTTTCTTCAGCAGCTTGAGTAAAAGCTCTTGAAAGTTCTTTAAATTCATTAAAAAGCTCTCTGCTACTTTCAACAAGGTCATCATACTGATCTTGCAAGGTTTGTGGAATTACCTTAGAGTCTAAACTGTCTGAGGAGGGTAGACTTGTCATCAAACACAGGTTTGCTCCTTCTGAAGTATCATCCTCTTCTTCTGAAGTGGAATCATCCAGATCTTCCCATGTAGCCATCAATCCTCTCTTCTTCATGAAGAACTTCTTCTTTTGAAAAGCTGGCTTTCTTAGCTTTGGGCAATCAGCCTTCATATGACCTGGCTGTTTGCACTCAAAACAGGTAATTTTATTAGTGTTAAAAGAATCTCTACTTGGTTTACCTGGTTTTGAACTAGAAGTTTGAAATCTTCTGAATGTCTCTTTTCTTTGGAGCATCCTTTTGATTTTCTTGCTGAGAAGAGCAAGATCATCATCTTCTGAACAACCTTCAGATTCAGTATCACCATCTGAAGTGTCCTCTGCTTGCATAGCCTTCATGCTATCATGCCTAGACTGTCTGGCCTTTGTGTTCAATGCCAGTGATTTCTTCTTGGTGTCATCTTCCCCAAGTTCAAGCTCATGAACTTTAAGAGAACCCAATAGTTCCTCCATTCTAAGAGAATTTAAATCTTTGGCTTCTTGAATGGCTGTAACTTTGGGTCTCCAGGACTTTGGCAAACTCCTTAGAATCTTTCGATTGTTGTCTCCAGATTTAAAGGTTCTACCTAAAGACCTGAGTCCATTGGTTATTGTCTGAAATCTTCCAAACATTTGGTCTATAGTTTCAGACTCGTCCATCTTGAACATCTCATACTGATGTATAAGCATGCTGATCTTGGATTGCTTGACAGTCTCTGTCCCTTCATGGGCAGCTGCAAGTGTCTCCCAGATCTCCTTGGCAGATGAACATCCATGAACCTTTTCATATTCTGATTTGTTCAATGAACATATCAGATAGAGTTTGGCCTTGGCATTTAACTGAACTCTAGCCTTTTGCTCTAAGATCCATTCAGCCTTAGGTATGGGTACTCCAGCATGCATAGGAACATAGTCTCCATCAGTGACGACATCCCATACATCAATGTTGTTCCTCTCAATGAACAACTTCATACGATCCCTCCAGTAGTGGTAGTCCACTCCATTGAATGTAGGGGGTCTCGTAATAGAGGCTCCTTCAGTAATGTATTGTTTGTTGCTGTTGGAAGGTTCCATTTGATCTGACCTCTGCACTGATTAGGTGCTAACCCCGAGGTTAAGCTCTGGTACCAACTGAAAATATACATAGAGAAACACTAGAAGGGGGGTTGAATAGTGTTTCAATGGAAACCTTAAGTTTTTTGAAAACTTTTTTAGAAAGACGTTTTAGGAAATCTTAAGACGATGAAATTCGATCTGAAGTTTTTGCTGTATCTTTTGAACTTGAGTTCAGACTTAAAATTTGCTTGTAAATGTACCTTTGAAAAGATTAAGGTTCTCTAATTAAAATACTTTTCACACCCCTTTTTGGTTAGAAGAAAAGCTGAATTCACAGAGTTTAAGGGAAAGAGAGAACACAACCAAATTTATCCTTGTTCATTCACTTCCACCGTGAGCTACGTCCAGTCCCAAAGGCAACCCGCCAATGGATTTCCATTATTCTTGCAAGAATTACAAGTATTTTTTTCTGTCAAGCCTCTTCAGGCTCTACCACAAGTATTCTTTCTTTCACCAAGCCTCTTCAGGCTCTACCACAAGTATTCTTTCTTTCACCAAGCCTCTCTAGGCTCTACCACAAGTATTCTTTCTTTCACCAAGCCTCTTCAGGCTCTCAAACACTTATCCAAGTGTAAAACCCAAGTATTCTTTATATAGAAAGCCTCTCTAGGCCTATAACCCAAACTGTTTAAGCTAAACAGAAAATGTTCTATAAAACTATCTCAGAAGATAGCTAGAACTCAAGTACAAACTGAGATTAACTCAGGATATGAAATAAGATTGTACAAGAAATTATCAGAGTGATTTTTCAAAGCGTTTTTGCAGCGTAAGGACTCAAAGAATTTTTCTCTTGATTGCTACTGATCTTCAAATTCATGAGCCTTTGTATAGCCTTTGATACTCTGTTTCCCGTTGTCTAATTGCATTAAATGCTCAAATACGTTGGGTTTCTTTTCCAGCAAAACCTGAGACACTTTTCAGGTGCAGGTTCTGCGCATACAATGCTTTTTCGTTGAAGGTGCAGCGGGCATTGTAGAATTTCCTTATTTGTGCAATACTCTTGAACGAGGTATAAAAGCATGTGATTCTTGTGCTGAAATAGGTTAGACCAAGAAGATGATCGTTCTGCATAGACAGCGACGTCTTCAAAAGGTCTTCATTTGATTCTGATATTTTCAGCCTTCAGATGCAACCAATATGTTAGACTTTATCGATTTCAGACGATGGAACACTTCAGATGATGTTTGGCTCTAAGACGTTCTGAAGCCTTTCAGATGATTCTTCTCAACGTTGTTGATCTGAAATTAAGCTTAATGTTTGTGAGAGGATATTCTTATAAACATCATTATGTTTTATATTTGTAATCCATTAAAATTTCTAAGAGCATGAGACTCAAGATAAATTTCTTATAATTATCTTCTGAGACTCAAGACAGCCCTATTCTATCACAAATCACACAAAGATAAGGCAATTAAAGCAAGCTGTAAGCAGCAGAAAGGCACCTCGGGCCTGAGAATAGTTCAAAGTCCGAATTGCAATTGAAATGGGAGATGAAATACACAATTAAAGAAAGATTTTAATGCTCCAAAGCAGCCCTAAACTTAGTGCAAATGTGCAACAAAAACAACCCCAAAGTTGCTAAAATCAACAAAGCTCTGATGACCAATTGATAGCAGACAAGGTGATGATCTAGAATTGAGCAAAGAGAATTGTTAGAGATCAAATTGAACCGTGAGATGCAGCTGGAAAAACAATAAGAATATGCAGCAAAATGAGAGAATTAAAAATGAAAAATGGAAGGGAAAGAGAAGTGGGAAAGGCGCCACTGTGAAGGCAACCTTTTCTGCAGATAAGCTTAGAGTGCAGATTCGCCACAAGCCTATGGAGCAGGATAAAAATCACTATGGTATGAGCAAGAACCATCAAGCCTCTCAACCTCACAAGGGAGAAAACAAAGTAAAGCTTCTATATTAAAAATGATGATTAAGCTTACAAGAGAGGAGATGCTCCCCTTTTATAGATGTAGAGGGCGACCACTTTGAAAGGAAAATAGAAGAAGACTAAAAAACCTCCTAACTTGGGTGTTGAACACATGACTCCTAACCCAACTAGCCTAGCTTCATCTTAGCCTCTTAAACTCTCTAAATTAGCGCCCAAATGAGAGTAGTAAGGAGGAGAATTACATGAAAAATGAAATACAAGTAAATCCTATCAAACTATGGATTAGAGGCCATGACTAGTTGGTCCTCTATTTTAGGGAATTAAAATTACAATCAAAATAAAAGAAAATGGATGGTGTTCACCTAGATTAATATGGTAAATGTTGACTTAATAAAGTCAACTCCCCTTGCTTGGGCCTTCATGCGCCCCATTACTAGCCTTGCTGGACCAGGCTCCCTTGACTCCAGCTGCTTCCACAAGCAGCATGCCATCATCTTATGATCTTGCAATCACCCCTACCACTTAGATGGCTTTGGAACTATCCCAAGAAGTTCAATATAAACCTTACCCTATCCCTTTAGAGGACAGACCAAGAATTCCCAAGTTCAAATGCTTGAGGGATGAGTTTGCTTACTTAAAAAATGAACCACCTCTGATTGATTTGAAGATGAGGTTGGATATGGAATCTACTGAAGATACTAACGCAAGGTGGTATGCCAATTGGTCTGAAAGTGAGCTAACAACTAGTTTTGTACTTCAGAAGATCAGGTATGGTGTACCAACCCCCCAAACACAAGCTGATCGGCCTTGGCCCTTATGCACCTAGGATGAACAACAGTTTGGTGGATGAAGAAGACTGGTTTCTCTTGAAGAAACTGAAAGGTGAAGGAGATGTTGTGTCTCAGCATAAGAAAAGAAGTCTTGGTAGAAGTTTTTACAGGCCTCACTTACCCTGTAATGTATTGGATAGTACTGAGCTCATAGTGGTTCCTGACAAGCTTATCCCAAGGATCCCATTGAACCCTCTGTTCACTCAGAAGGAGAAGAAATACATCACTGGTTCTGCTAGGCTTGGTCCTCTGAATCATCTCACTCCCAAGCAGTGACAACTAATAATGAAGAAGGAAGGCATGGACCACACTGAGATTCAGTGGGCCTGGAAGTCTTATTGGAAGAGAAGGCAAGAAGCTGGTGAGTGCTCTTATCCTGATCCTAAAGGAGGTCAACCAGGAGCTAAACATGTGCTGGTTGAAGATGTTGTTGCTGTGAGTAAAGGCCCCTCTGCTCAATTTTGGGTGAACTTCAGATCTCACAAGGGAAGGTTCTCTATGGGAGACTATCTTTATGAAGGAGAATGGGAGCTCCTGAAGAAGTCCTACAACTGGCACTTTACCTTATTAATTGGCCTAGTTGTTTTGGATATCCTAAGGATGCAACCTTTTTCAGATTCACCTCTCCCTTCATCATTGTGGTCATTCATGAGTCTGAAGGTGATTTGGTTGAGGAGAATGTTGTTCTCATGAGTAGATTGGAAGACATGGAAAGAGCTCAAGCTGAGATGGAGAGATCCCAAGCTGAAATGGAAGTTGCTCATGCCAACCTCATACAGAGACAAGATTAGCTACTGGAACAGACTTCTAAGATTAGGGCTGGCAATGAGGACTTCAAAAAAGATGTCTTTTCTGAAATTACTAAGACTAAGGACTCTCTTTTGGAAGCTATTAGGGAAGCCTTAATGTAAAAGTAAATGTTTATGTCATTGATGTTGCTTACGAACACTTCATTAATAATATGAGTCTTCAAAACACTGCTTTGCAAATGTTTGTTTTGATCTAATATCACTGTTCTGAATGCATTTTAATTTTTTGCTCTGTTATATTGTCTGAATTTGTGTATAAACTTCATTTTCTACTCTGCTACCCTTTTCATGTATGACAAAAGGGGGAGTTATTGTGCTAACATTAAATCTGAAGTGTGCAGTTCATGGGGAGCAAGTTCTTAAAGCAAAAAGAGTTAGCTGTCTTAGGAGGAGCACTTAGTTTATTCTATCCTTTACCCTCTAATTTAACTAAGTCAGATTTCAATTTTATTAAGTTTGACATCATAAAAAATGGGGAGAATATTGAGTCTCAAGACTTTAAAAAGTCTAAGACACCCCACAAAAAAAGACTTTGATGATAATAAACTTCAGAAAAACTCTTTTAAGTCTTCACGTAAAATTGATGAAGTTCTGTTGTTTCAGATAAGTTCAACCATCTCATATTCAAAGGGTATCTGAATCAAATACTGGTTCTGAAGGAAGCCCTGTCTGAAGTGTCCAAGGCGTTCTAAAGTAATATGGTTCTGAAGCCTCTTATGAAGTCTGAAGTGTGATCTAAAGACTGAAGAACTGTCTGAAGCCAACACTCTTTCTGACGTGGCAAGTGAAAGTCTGACCATTCCATCACGCAACCTCAGAGCACGAACTAGGAAAGACAAAAGTGTTGAGACCTTGAATGTCTAAGACATCCCTATGCTAAGATTTTGATGAGTATAAACCTAAGATAAACTTTTCTATACTTCGCAGTTTTACTGATAAATTCTCTATTGTTTCAGAAATATAAAAATAAGTTAACTTTCAAAAGCTATCTGAAATGCGTCAATGTTGTGAAAAAAAGTCATCTCTAAAGAAGTTTAAAGCGTTCAGAAGTACTGACTGAAGATTTACGCGTTGTCTGAAATACGAAGCACTAACAGAAGTCTGAAGATTGAAGAGTTGTCTGAAACCCAAGTTGTCTGAAGCTCAAGCTGTCTGAAGCCAAAGGTCCGACTAACGTGGCAAATTCAAAAGTTTGTCTCCTTCCTTCACGCAACCTCGAAACATAAATCAGGAAGAACAAAAAGAGCACTTTTGACTGAAGTTTGAAATAGAAGTCAAATAAGGAAAGCCTACAGAAATTGTAGAAGTCAGAATTGAATTGATATCTCGTTTAGTGTGAGAATTTTATCTCACAACAAGATGAATGGCATTAAATGCTATCTCTCAACAAACTTCTCAACGGATATTTCAAGATTAAAACCTATATATATATATAACGAAGATCTCTATGAAGAAGAGAGATTGCGCGCATGTAGAAAAACTATTGACATAATATCTGCCAAAAATCCTACACGAAGAAAATAAGGAAGAAGCTACTCAACTATCATAGATTTCCTACTTTGAAAATCTCTGCACAAAATCTTATTTCATATTAAGTTTTAGATCATTGTTATTCTTGTACATTCTGAATGAAGAACTGTAGGTTCTAAGTTCACATTTCTTTGTAAACACTTTGATAAGTTCTGAGAGCCTGGAGAGGCTTGGAGTAAGAAAGAATACTTGTCTGAGAGCCTGGAGAGGCTTGGTGGAAGAAAGAATACTTGTTGTAGGGCCTGGAGAGGATTGGATGAAGAAATAATACTTGGTATAGAGCCTAAAGAGGCTTGGTGGAAAGAATACTTGTAATCTGTTAAGACTAGTGGAAAATCCAGCAACGTGTTGGCTCTAGTACTAGACGTAGCTCACAAGTGTGGTGGGTGAACCGGGATAAATTGTAGGAACACAGGGAAACACTAGAAGGGGGGTTGAATAGTGTTTCTGAATATTTTTGAAAGCTTTTCGCAAACAGGTGTTAAAAACACGATTTCAGACAGGCTCTTAAAGGACTGTCTGAAGTTTTCAGACGGTATAAAAATACTGATTTAAAACAATGTTTTATGCCTTTATAACATATCAGATTAATTACTCTAACCCCTTGATTAGTATAAAAAAATTGACAAGAGATAAGGGTAAGAAAACTTAGCCAAGGAATTTATCCTGGTTCACTCACTACCACTGTGAGCTACGTCCAGTCCCAATGGCAAACAACCATTGGATTTCCACTATATGAATATTCAGATTACAAACTTGAATATGAGTACAGTCTCTCCAGACACAACGAGTACAGTCTCTCCAGACACAACGAGTACAGTCTCTCCAGACACCACGAGTACAGTCTCTCCAGACACAACGAGTACAGTCTCTCCAGACACCACGAGTACAGTCTCTCCAGACACCACGAGTACAGTCTCTCCAGACACCACGAGTACAGTCTCTCCAGACACCACGAGTACAGTCTCTCCAGACACGAACAAGTATTCTTTTCTGTCAAGCCTCTTCAGGCTCTACCACAAGTATTCTTTTCTGTCAAGCCTCTTCAGGCTCTACCACAAGTATTCTTTTCTGTCAAGCCTCTTCAGGCTCTACCAAGGTTTACAAAGAAAGGGGTTTAAGCTTTTAAACTATCCAAGTTTGAAGCTCAAACCAATACAATGTACAATAAAAACTGAGGTATGCTCAGGATATACAAATGTGTACAAAGAATTCTATCAGAGAGTTTTTACGGAGTAAAAACTTGCAGCGTGATGTTTCTCTTGGCTTTCTTGTATATTGATTTCTCTCTTTTTCTTCGTACTTCTTGATGGTCTTCATAGAGGGGTATTTATACCCAAACTTTAATCCGTTGAAATACCACCGTTTAGAGATAGCATTAAATGCTATTTAATCCGTTGTGAGACATGCTTCTGAGAGCTCTGATATTTCTGACACGATACAAGGTTTCTCTTGCATTAAGGCTGCTACAAATGTTGTTGCAGAGGCTGCGTTGCAGAGATTTCCTCAGTGGTGTATGAAATTCAAAATCACCAGGAAAGGTCTCTGTGTTCCTTGCCGTAAACGTGTTTGAAAAGGTACGTGCAGCAGAGGTTCAGAAAAGTCTTCACAAGCTTCAGCAGAGAGTGCCACGTCATAAGTGAGACTTCAGACAGCACTGATACTTCAGACGGGTTGAGCTACTTCAGACAGCTTCAACTCTTCAGACGAGTTCTGCTTCTTCAGACAGCTTCAACACTTAGTCTTTTTATGTAGGCTCATAGTGACTCTTGCTGAAATCATAGATAAATCATTAAAGCATATATGTATCTATGATAAATATTTTAACTCAAATTTGTTAAGCATTAAAACTTGGGAATTGAGTTGTCTTAAACATCATATTTTCTCTTATGATATTTTTGAGACTCAACATTCTCCCCCTTTTTAATGATGACAAATTTGTTTAAAATACATAAATCTGAAAGGAGTTTTAAAGATAAAAGTATAGATAGCTCCCCCTCAGATGGTGATCTCTTAAACTGATTTGATCAAAAATCAATTTCTTATTTACTCCCCCTGAGTCCTGTTCTTATTTACTCCCCCTGAGTCCTGTAATCACTTCAGATTCAGATTTTGTTAGATTTTAATACTCCCCCTTTTGTCATCAATCAAAAGGGAATATCAGAGCTAAACAGTAACAGAGCAATAAATTCACATAGAACATATATCATAATGTTAACAATGCACTCATAAAAGATGAGATAAGCCACTGATTGTATATATGGGAATGTTCAGATAAAGAAACAAACAATCAGACACTTGTCATAAGCATGAAATAAACAAAAGACAATGGCTAAAATGAACAGTCTAATCTTTCTTCTTCAGCAAGGCCTCAGTGAGAAAGGAAATCAAGTCGTCCTTGGCCTTGTTTATTGCAGCTTCCACTGAGGTTTTCAAGTCTTGCTGACCAGATCTGATAAGCTGCTGTTCTTGAAGAATCTGTTCTTGTTGAGCAATCAGATGCTTAGTCTTCTGCTCTTGATCAGCACACTTCTTTTCAAGTTTCTGCACTTTGGACTTCAACTTCAGATTTTCCTTAGCCAAGTCTTGCTCAGATTCATAGAAGATGAGCTGGATGTAGGGGCAAACAAATCTAAGCAGTCCAAATCCTGGCTGCAGTCTGTAGTCAGATGGGCTGAACACAGGGCAAAAGAAGGTGCCAATAGGATTTAGCAGAACCCAATCTTCATGGAAAGAGTCAGCAGGTGGGGGAAAGTGATCTCTCATATAGTGATATTTGACAGTGGTTGACTTTCCAAGTCCAACACCAGAATCAGCATCAGGACCAGTTGATCCAGAAGAAGATCCAGCATCTTCTCTGATCTTCCAGTAAGAGGACCACATCCAATCTTGAAGTAGATGATCCAGGCCTCCTCCTAGATTTGTGATGAATTCTGGTAAAGAGTCCCACTCTGATGGACTCATCACTTCAGACACAGGTGAGTTTTTCTTTGAATAGCTTTTAGCTTCTTTGAATTTCTCTTCCAGTAAGGGATACCTAGGAACTATTCTATCAGGTTTCACCAAGATTTTGGTGGTTGGCCTGATTGAACAAGTTCTAGGGGGCCTGTAGCCTCTCATCCCAACTCCCTTGTGCAGATCCCTCTGAAACAGCTCAGACTCAGTGTTCAGCTGCCTCACAAAGCTCCATTCATCATTAGACAGCCTCAGGGAATCATTTGAGAATGGATTGATGGGAGCCCAAATATGTGCAGGAGGGACACCCTTCCTGATCTTGTCTAATCCACCTGAAGAAGCACTGTATTGATTCCTTACTTCAGCAGCAGTTTTCCTGATTAAGCCAGGATGCAAGGATACAGCAGGTGCTGATCTGAAATACTGTAGCTCTTCAGACAGGGTGCTAAACTTGGGCAGTGAGCAGGGATCAGCAAGCACTTGCTCTTCTTCAACAGAGAGCTCTTCTTCCAGAGAAGGTGTAGGAGGTGGAGGTGATGAAGGTAAGAGTGGTATTAGAGCAAGGTCATGGATTTGTGGGGAAGGTAATGTGGGCTCAGAGAGTTGATTCTCTGAAGGTTGTGGTGAGGTAGGTTCAGAGGGTTTGGAAGGTTCAGAGGGTTGGTTTTCTGTTTGTGGAGGTGGTGATGGTTGTGATAGAGGTGAAGATGGTTGGTTTATAGGTGATAGGGGTTTTGGTGAAGGTTGTGGTGAAGGTTGTGAGGGTTGATGAGGTGTTTGTTTTTCTGGTGAGGAGGGTGGTGAAGGAGTTACATTATCAAATCTCACCTTAATTCTCTTGTAGGGAGGCTTGGTTACCTCAGATTCTTTTGCCTTTGCTTCTTCCTTCTCCCTTTGTGCTTGTTTTTCTTCCCTTTTCCTTTTAAAGTATTGTTGAGCTTTAACAAAATTTTGATACTTCTCAGCTTCATCTTCTGCTGTCAGCTGAGAGGCAATACTTCTAGTCACCCTAGGTTCAGGTGCAGTCTGAAGTAGCTTGCCTTTGGTTCTCCTTCTCTGAGGTGCACTTGACCTCTTCCTTTTCTTTGCTCCCTCAGCTATGGTTGCTTGCCTATCATCTTCAGCATAGGCCAATTGTGAAGCAATAGCAATAGCTCTATCAGTCTTTTCTTGTTCTGCTTTCTTCTCCAGCTCCTCCTGCTCCAAGGCAGTAGCCAATGCTGCCACCTGAATGAGTTCAGGATCAGATGGGCATGCAGCCAATGGCTCAGCTATAACTACATCAGTTTCATCTGCCTCTTGAGCCTGTCCTTCCATTTCAGAAGTAGGCTGTGGAGTCTGTACAGGTTCAGACAACTGACCCACAATTTCAGATGGCCTTTGTGATGCCTTCTGAACAGGTTCAGACACCTGACTCTGCACAGATGCAGATGCTACCTTAGCAGCACTCCTTACAGGTAGCTTCTTCAATTTTGCTTGAGGAGAGGGTTTTGATGGCTTGAACTCATGCCTCCTTATGTCTCCTCTGAGTTCATTCTCAAGAACCTCCATTGTTGTCTGCCTTCTTGCAGCTTTCTCAAGAAGAAGGCTCTCCTTCATGGACGGAGAGGGAGGTCTTGGAGTCAGCTTCACTCCCATGCTCTTGAGGTTTGATTCACCAAACACAGGTTGTGAAAGGCGATCAAAAAGCCTTTCAATGGGAACTTTGAAATGCAGCAAGATTTTGGTGATGATGGTATTGTGAGGGAAGCTCCCAGCAGAGTCTCTGAGACGCTTCTGCATGTGGTACATTATGATGTTGGGGAGGTTCACCTTCTTCTTCTGCAGTAGGTGAATCAGACAAAATCTTTCCAACTCAGAAACATGGTTTCTGCTTCCATTCTTAGGGATTATAGAGCACCCTAAGATGGCATGCAAAACCCTAGCCTTGTCTGACATATGCTTTGCATCCAAGCTTACTGGTTCAGAGGTGCCATACAGAAACTCTGTGAACTGCTTCTGTCCTCCATTTCTTGCTTCCCAGCCAGGAGTGAATACAGCTCCTTCAGTTCTGACCTCACAGATGTGAGCAATGATATCTTCATCAACGAAGACAGGAACACCACGTACTGTGGCCTTGATGCTAGTGTAGATACCCTGAGGATTGGGTATTCCTCTGGCAGTAGCCCAGAAATCCAGCACACTTTGCTCATGCCACTGTGTCAAGTTGTGATTGAAATACGGAGTCCACCCAGCTGCATCGAACTCAGCAAACAAGTCCATTCCCAGAGATTGAAGATCCTCCAGAACTACACCCTTAGTCTTCACGATGTTGCTTCCAGCAGATTTCTTAGGGGCCATTGGAGAGTTTTCTGAAGAACTTGAGAGAGAAAAGAATTGCTTGTAGAAGAAGGATCTCAAGAGATGACTACTGAATAGTGAACGGTGAAGTTCTGTGACCCACTAGCTTCCGTATTTATAGATCCATAAAGCAATGATGGCATGTACTGGGTGCGCAGACATAGGAAAACGTGCGAAGTGGAAGAGACAAAATAAATGGAATTAAACCGTCTCATAAAGCCACGTCATTTGTTTACTTCAGACAAGTGACAGATTTCAGAAACCCATATGAATTTCAGACAACCCAAAATTTCAGACAAGTTACTTGTTTCAGACAGGCTGAAATTTCAGATACATCATTTTTGACAGATCAGATCACACACATTCAAAATGCATGTATGTTCAGATTATTTCTAATGAACTTAAATCTATCTTCAGTCAGAGGTTTTGTGAATATATCAGCCCATTGATGCTCTGTATCAATAAACTGAATATCAAAAATACCTTTCTGAACATAGTCTCTAATGAAATGATGTTTTATTTCTATATGTTTAGCCCTAGAATGTTGAATGGGATTTTTAGACAAATTAATAGCACTTGTATTATCACACAAAACAGGTATAGCAGATATAGTAATGTTAAAATCTTCTAACTGATACTTCACCCATAACAGTTGTGAGCAACAACTGGCTGCTGAGATGTATTCTGCTTCAGCTGTTGATAAGGCAATTGTGCTTTGCCTTTTGCTTGACCAGCTAATCATATTTTCTCCAAAGAAATGACATCCACCACTAGTGCTTTTTCTTTCAATTCTGTCTCCAGCAAAATCAGCATCACAGTAACCTATTAACCTGCAATCCTTACTTTTCTTATAGCACAGACCAAGATTAGTAGTACCTTTAAGATATCTGAAAATTCTTTTTACAGCGTTGTAGTGAGTGCTCCTTGGATCAGATTGAAATCTAGCACACAGACATACACTGAACATTATGTCAGGTCTGCTTGCTGTTAGATATAGTAATGATCCAATCATTCCTCTATACAAAGTTTGATTCACTGGTTCTTCCTTCTCATCTTTATTTAAAGATGCAGAGGGATGCATTGGAGTTGGCATGGGTTTGCAATCATGTAAGTTAAACTTCTTAAGCATTTCCTTTGTATATTTTTCTTGATGGATCCATATACAGTCAGAATCTTGCTTAATCTGAAGTCCTAAGAAAAATTTTAGTTCACCCATTAAACTCATTTCAAATTCTGATTGCATTAACTCTGAAAACTCCTTGCATAATGAAGAGTTAGTTGAACCAAAGATAATGTCATCAACATATATCTGAACAAGTATAAGATCTTTGTTAGACTGTTTTCTAAAAAGAGTTGTGTCCACTTTTCCTCTTTCAAAACCATTTGAGATTAGAAAACTGCTCAATCTGTCATACCAAGCTCTTGGGGCTTGTTTCAGACCATAGAGAGCCTTTTTGAGTTTGAAAACATGTTCAGGAAAAGCAATATCTTCAAAACCAGGGGGTTGTCTAACAAAGACTTCTTCTTCAATGAGACCATTGAGGAAGGCACTTTTAACATCCATTTGATATAGCTTGATGCCATTATTTACAGCATAAGATAAAAGAATTCTAATTGCTTCTAACCTGGCCACTGGGGCAAAGGTTTCAGTGAAATCAATACCTTCTTGCTGGTTGTATCCTTGAGCAACTAATCTTGCCTTGTTTCTGACTACCTTGCCTTCTTCAGACAGCTTGTTTCTGAACACCCATTTGGTTCCAATAATAGTTTTCCCATGGGGTTTAGGAACAAGGGTCCAGACATCACTCCTAGCAAACTGATTCAGCTCTTCTTGCATGGCTAGGATCCACCCTTCATCATGCAGAGCTTCATCAATGTTCTTTGGCTCTATTTCAGATAGGAGAGCAAGAGAATTCAGAATCTTGAATTTTGATCTTGTCTTAACTCCTTCTGAAGTGCTGCCAATGATTTGCTCCTTAGGATGATGTGATTTGTATTTCCAATCAGGTTTCTGAGGAAGTATCACATCTGTTTGTTCTGTTTGAGACTCAACATTTGTCTGAAGAGGTTTAGTAACAGTAGGTACTTCAGACAGCTGCTCATCCTTCGAGCTGCTGTGGTCATTCAGCTCCATTCCTGCAAAGTCATCCTCTAGATCTGATAGTTCCCTATCAGTCTCTTTGTTATCATTGAATTTAACATGAATAGTTTCTTCAACAGTTAAAGTTCTAGAGTTATACACTCTATAGGCTTTAGATGTTTCAGAATATCCAATGAAAAATCCTTTATCAGACTTTGCATCAAATTTTCCAAGATCATCCTTGGTGTTGAGTATAAAACATTCACATCCAAAGGTGTGGAAGTATGATATGTTGGGTTTTCTTCCTTTCCACAGTTCATAGGCAGTCTTTTTCAGAATTGGTCTTACCAATATTCTGTTTTGAAGGTAACATGCTGTGCTAACAGCTTCTGCCCAGAAGGATCTTGGTAAGCTGCATGAGTTGAGCATGGTCCTTGCCATCTCTTGCAAACTTCTGTTCTTTCTCTCAACAACCCCATTCTGTTGAGGTGTTCTAGCCACAGAGAAATTGTGTGAGATCCCATTCTCATCACAGAACATTTGAAAGTTTGCATTCTCAAACTCTCCACCATGATCACTTCTGATAACAGAAATACAGAATCCTTTCTCATTCTGTACCTTCTTGCAGAATACTGTGAAATTCCTAAAAGTCTCATCCTTGCTTCTTAGGAATAACACCCAAGTAAATCTAGAATAGTCATCAACAATGACCAAGCCATATTTCTTACCACTAAGACTTTCTGTTCTAATAGGACCAAACAAGTCAATGTGTAAAAGTTCTAGTGGTCTGCTAGTTGAAACAACATCTTTACTCTTAAAAGAGTGTCTTGTTTGTTTCCCTTTCAGACAGCTTTCACATAAAATGTCAGATTTGTATGAAAGCTTGGGCAATCCTTTAACAAGATTGTGTTTTGCTAATCTTGAGATTAATCTCAAGCTGGCATGCCCAAGTCTTTGATGCCAAATCTGTTTTTCATCTTCAACAGAAATGAAACACTTTACATTTTGACTTGCTAGATCCTCTAGATCAATTTTGTACACATTGTTGTGTCTCTTAGCAGTAAAGAGGATTTGCTTAGAGGAGTCTTTGACTATGCATCCTTCCTTAGTAAAGGATACCACATAACCACTGTCACATAATTGACTTATGCTCAGTAAGTTATGTTGTAGTCCCTCCACTAGAAGTACATTTTTAATAAGGGATGAAGGAGATATACCTACAGTCCCTATTCCAATGATCTTCCCTTGCTGATTTCCACCAAAGGTGACCATTCCACCAGCTCTAGGTCTAAGGTTTTGGAACAAAGACCTTTCTCCTGTCATGTGTCGCGAGCACCCACTGTCCAGGTACCATTTGTGGGGTCTCCTTTGTCCTGTTAAACACATCTGCAACAGGAATAATTAAGTTTTTAGGTACCCATATTCTTTTGGGTCCTTTCTTGTTAGCTTTGGGCCTTGTCTTTCTCCTGTGTTTGCACTGAGCCACATTGTGTCCAGGCTTACCACAGTGAGAACACCCAGTAACCTTCTTTTTAGAAAAATTTAAGACAGTAGGAGGTTCAGACAAGTTATGATCACAAAAGCCTAGTCCAGTTTTGTCAAGGGAATGCCTTTGATTTCCAAGCATTATATTCAGATTTTTAGTTCCTTTGACAAATTTGGCCAGATCTTTTGTCAGTTCCACAACCTGCTTCTGAAGTTTCTTATTTTCTTCAGACACAGCTTGTGAACTGCAGTTTTTAGTCTCAAGAACCTTTTCTTTGAGCATAATATGTTCTATCTCAAGTGCCTCATATTTGTTACACATTTCTGTGTGGGCTTTGGATAGATTCTTATACTCTTGGAAAAGTTCTTGAGAACTTTCCACCAGATCATCATACATTTCTTGTAGAGTAAGAGGAAATACCTCAGCTTCAGAGCTGTCTGAGGATGGTAGACTAGCCATGAGACACAGATTTGCCTCTTCTGAAGTATCTTCTTCTTCTTCTTCTGAGGTTGATTCATCAAGATCTTCCCATGTTGCCATGAGACTTTTCTTCTTTTTGAAAAACTTCTTCTTGAAGTTGTTTTTCTTCAGTCTTGGACAATCAGCCATCATGTGTCCTGGTTGCTTACATTCAAAGCAAGAAATTTTATCAGGGTTAGACTCTTTACCTGTCTTACCTGATTTGGATGATGACGGTTGGTTCTTTCTGAACTTTCCTCTGTTCTGCAACATTCTCTTGATCTTTCTGCTTAAAAGAGCAAGATCATCTTCATCTTCTGAGCTGTCTTCAGAATCTTCATCTGCTTCTGAAATGTCCTCAGCTTGCATAGCCTTCATGCTGCCATGCCTAGACTGTTTGACCTTGGAGTTTAGAGCCAGAGACTTCTTCTTGTTGTCATCTTCTCCAAGCTCAAGTTCATGGACTTTGAGAGATCCCAACAGTTCTTCCATTCTCAGAGAGTTCAAATCTCTTGCCTCTTGAATGGCAGTGACTTTGGGTCTCCAGGACTTAGGTAGACTTCTTAGAATCTTTCTGTTGTTGTCTCCAGATTCATAGGTTCTTCCTAAGGACCTGAGTCCATTGGTTATGGTCTGAAACCTCCCAAACATTTGGTCAATAGTTTCAGTTTCTTCCATCTTAAACATCTCATACTGATGTATAAGCATGCTGATTTTGGATTGCTTGACAGTTTCAGTCCCTTCATGGGCTGCTGCAAGAGTATCCCAAATCTCCTTGGCAGAAGTGCATCCATGGACCTTCTCATATTCTGATTTATTCAAGGAACATATCAGATAGAGTTTGGCTTTAGCATTCATCTGGACTCTAGTCTTCTGCTCCAGGGTCCATTCAGTCTTAGGTATAGGCAAACCATTTTGCATAGGCACATAATCTCCATCAGTGACCACCTCCCAAACATCAATGTTGTTGCTCTCAATGAACAACTTCATACGATCTCTCCAGTAGTGGTAATCCACTCCATTGAATGCTGGGGGTCTTGTGATAGAGGCTCCTTCTGTGATGTATTGCCTGTTGCTGTTAGAAGCTTCCATTTGGATCTTTCAGTCCTCAGTCACTTGTTAGGTGCTTCAACCCTGAGTAGAGCTCTGGTACCAACTGTAGGAACACAGGGAAACACTAGAAGGGGGGTTGAATAGTGTTTCTGAATATTTTTGAAAGCTTTTCGCAAACAGGTGTTAAAAACACGATTTCAGACAGGCTCTTAAAGGACTGTCTGAAGTTTTCAGACGGTATAAAAATACTGATTTAAAACAATGTTTTATGCCTTTATAACATATCAGATTAATTACTCTAACCCCTTGATTAGTATAAAAAGAATTGACAAGAGATAAGGGTAAGAAAACTTAGCCAAGGAATTTATCCTGGTTCACTCACTACCACTGTGAGCTACGTCCAGTCCCAATGGCAAACAACCACTGGATTTCCACTATATGAATATTCAGATTACAAACTTGAATATGAGTACAGTCTCTCCAGACACAACGAGTACAGTCTCTCTAGACACAACGAGTACAGTCTCTCCAGACACCACGAGTACAGTCTCTCCAGACACCACGAGTACAGTCTCTCCAGACACCACGAGTACAGTCTCTCCAGACACCACGAGTACAGTCTCTCCAGACACGAACAAGTATTCTTTTCTGTCAAGCCTCTTCAGGCTCTACCACAAGTATTCTTTTCTGTCAAGCCTCTTCAGCTCTACCACAAGTATTCTTTTCTGTCAAGCCTCTTCAGGCTCTACCACAAGTATTCTTTTCTGTCAAGCCTCTTCAGGCTCTACCAAGGTTTACAAAGAAAGGGGTTTAAGCTTTTAAACTATCCAAGTTTGAAGCTCAAACCAATACAATGTACAATAAAAACTGAGGTATGCTCAGGATATACAAATGTGTACAAAGAATTCTATCAGAGAGTTTTTACGGAGTAAAAACTTGCAGCGTGATGTTTCTCTTGGCTTTCTTGTATATTGATTTTCTCTCTTTTCTTCGTCACTCTTGATGGTCTTCATAGAGGGGTATTTATACCCAAACTTTAATCCGTTGAAATACCACCGTTTAGAGATAGCATTAAATGCTATTTAATCCGTTGTGAGACATGCTTCTGAGAGCTCTGATATTTCTGACACGATACAAGGTTTCTCTTGCATTAAGGCTGCTACAAATGTTGTTGCAGAGGCTGCGTTGCAGAGATTTCCTCAGTGGTGTATGAAATTCAAAATCACCAGGAAAGGTCTCTGTGTTCCTTGCCGTAAACGTGTTTGAAAAGGTACGTGCAGCAGAGGTTCAGAAAAGTCTTCACAAGCTTCAGCAGAGAGTGCCACGTCATAAGTGAGACTTCAGACAGCACTGATACTTCAGACGGGTTGAGCTACTTCAGACAGCTTCAACTCTTCAGACGAGTTCTGCTTCTTCAGACAGCTTCAACACTTAGTCTTTTTATGTAGGCTCATAGTGACTCTTGCTGAAATCATAGATAAATCATTAAAACATATATGTATCTATGATAAATATTTTAACTCAAATTTGTTAAGCATTAAAACTTGGGAATTGAGTTGTCTTAAACATCATATTTTCTCTTATGATATTTTTGAGACTCAACATAAATTTGGCTGAGTGCTTCTCTTACCCTTATACTCTTTACATTTGATTTTAACTAACAAGAAGAGGGATATGAACTAAGTTATTATGAACTGTTATTAAAATTTGATTTGTGAAAAGGTTTTAATATCTTTATCTGAATATTTTCCAAACAAGGAACACAATTTCAAACAGCTCTTAAACATGTCTGAAACGCTTTAAAACTATGGTTTTGAAAAGGTTTCCCAAAAAGTTTAAAGTTTATAAAAACACTATTCAACCCCCTTCTAGTGTTTCTTGTGTGTTCCTACAAAAAGATTACTTTTAGCTTATGTTTGAAAATCAAGCACAAGTGAGGAAATGTTATGCATCAGGTTTTGTAAAAGTCAGAACAACGTTGCGACCTTGTACTTTGTAAAGGTTGTCTCACAACAGGATGAAGAGCATTTAATGCTATCTCACAACGAACTTCTCAACGACGTTTTCAAGCCAACAATCCTATAAATACAAGTGATTTCAGTGAAGCAAAATGCAAGAAACTTACGCAAAATTTTCTAAAAGAAAAGGCTGCCAAAATCCTTGTAGATTTTACACTCTGATTTTTCTTGTACAAAAACTTTCATATCCAGTGTTAAATCACTGCTTTCTTTAATTTGTACATCTTCTGAACGAAGAACGTTGTGTCCTAAGCTCACTCTTTTCTATAAACACTTAGTTGTTTAGAGCCTGAAAAGGCTAGGTGGGAAAATAGAACTTGTAAAGAGTCCAGAGAGGCTAGGTGTGAAAACAATACTTGGTTGTTTAGATCCTGAAGAGGCTTGACTGCAAAAGAATACTTGTAATCTGCTCAGATTAGTGGAGAAATCCAGTAGCTTGTTGGCACCGGGACTGGACGTAGATCACAGTGGTAGTGAGTGAACCAGGATAAATTTGTGGCTAAGTGCTTCTCTAATCCTTAACCTCATTTATTCTATTTACGCTAACAAGAATAGGGTTCTGAACTAAGGTTTTATAAACACATTTGAAAATCTATTAAGAAAACACTTTTATACCTCTTGTCTGAAGTATATCAGATAAGGGAGAAAAACTTCAGATAGCTTCTGAAAGTTTGTCTGAAAGCTTTCAAAACTTAGTTTGCCAAAAAGGCTTCTGAAAGCTGTAAAGTTTATAAAAACACTATTTAACCCCCCCTTCTGGTATTTTCCTGTGTGTTCCTACAATAAACATTGGATTACTTAAGTGAATAATGTGATGTATGTTTTATCGATATTGGTAATGTCACGAAAATGATTCTCTAAATTTGGGAACAGTGCTTCCAACGAACATTGTTCTTTAATCTCGAAATTAGGATGTTACATTCATCATCTTTAGCTTGGTGTCCATCAAGTTCAAGTGCATGCATGAAGCTTGTTGAAGGCTCAGACGCTTCTAGATTTCTCTCCTTTTTGGCTGACATATATTGCTTCAATGAGGTTAAACCATTAATTATATTATAAAAGAGTGAGGATACTTACACAAATTTTTTGAAATGTGTACAAGGATTATTTAAAATGAGGTGCATTCTAAGCTACACAAGTTAAAAACTTGTGTAACTATACACAAGCTCTATAATCCGGTAGATTTATTAATATTATATGTAACAGATGAGATTAAAATTAGCTTACCAGTTCCCAATTTCTTGTTACAATAATATACATATTTGTAATATGGTCCACACATGTACAAAAAATTGTTTGTTATCTGTGTAGTCCCCATTTTTTAATTGAAGGTGATTATTAGCCTGCAATTTCATTCTTCGAGCATTGGAGTTCTTTTTAAAAGTTGTTTATTTAATTATTTTTCATCCATTTTAAGAAGTGAGTTTGTGTGTGTGAAACAGTTTCAATTTCATAATCTTTGTTCTATTGTGAGATGTGTTTATGTTGGGTGGGTAATATGGTAATTTTAACTAGCGGTTATGTTCGTAATAAAATTAATTTTTACTTTCATATTGCCATTAGTTTTTTAAAGTTTTACGTAATAATAATTTTAATTAATTGTTCTATATAATAAAATATTAAGGTCATTTATAAACTTTCTGTAAATAGTTATTTTTCAGACGTTTATAAATAAATTTATTTTGTTATATTTGATATTGTTTAGTCAATGTTTTGGTTATTGAAGTAAATAATTTGTTTTTATTTTATAAAATAAATTAAATGACAAAGATAAGGTCGTAACAACCACACAGTTTGCATGTCCCGTAGTACTGTTAAATTAATTATTAAAATTAATTTTTATGGTTATTAATCATTGCCTTAATTAAAATATTCTATTTAACCATAGATAATAAATATTGATTGAAATGGGCTACAATAAGTCCAATTGCCTCATTCAACAATTTTCACAAACTTAAGGACCAATTAGCAAATAAAATAAATTTATATAAAAAAATATTCAAAAAAGAAAAACCTATAGTAACTGGTCCAAAAGACTTGTGTATAACTACACAAGTTATTTACTTGTGTAGCTTAGAATCAACCTTAAAATGAAAGTTATAGTAGGACAATATATAGGAAAATGGTTGGTGTGTAGGTATAAATTTGTTTAGAGTATAAAGATTATGAAATGAAAAGCAATTGACCACCCTTTTTTTTAGCAATTTTTTATTGATTACTGAATGAATGAGTGGTTCCACTTATCAGATGGGATTCAATACTTATAAATTGTCACAAACATACGTTCAAAAGAATTTAAGAAATAAAATGAAGTGAAAGAACTGATTTTATATATAATTAATAAATAAACAAGTAACTTACATGAAAATAGTAACCATCCCCCCAAGTAATGATGCCCCATTAATTCTTATTAACACTAGTATAGTATCTGTGCGATGCACGGGACATGATGTATTGGATTAATAAAATAATATTAATGAATAAATTGTATATTAAAATTTTAAAAAAGTAAAAATTGTTGAATATAGAATTAAACTGTTAAATATTAAAGAAAAATAACATAGTTTGAAGTGGCTAAGCAAGAAGCCAAATCAAAAATTTTGAAGTGGCTAAGTAAAAAGTCAAATAAAAGAAAATTTTATTAATTGAGACTTTAAGTACAATAAGTCTATCCGTAAGTAGATTTTCGCTATTCGAGCATCATGTCTGTGCCCTAGTTTATATTGGCAGGTATTTGCCTCGAGCTAAGGAGGGCAACGATCTTCGAGCCTGGTGTCAGTGTCATGTCTTCGGAAGGAAGAGACCATAATAAGTCGAAAGCTGAGAAGGAGAGGATTGAAGCATTGGATCTTCCAAATAATCCAGTGACTTCGACCCCTCATCCTCATCATCCTCTTCTATGACCTCTTCCTCCTCTGTACCTTCCTCTCATTTTTCTTCCTCCATTTTCCAGGATCAGAAGACTGGGCACACAGTAAGCATGTGATTTCCTGCCCCAGGGCTAAGTTCAGAACCAAGGAGGTGGAAGCAATACCAGACCTTGCATAGAGCTAAGGCCTGGAAATATGGTTGTGCTGTTCGACCTGAAGTCCAAAGGATATGGAGGCCTCAGGTCGTGCAGAGCAGCCAATATTAAGGGCTCCTCCATGGAACAAAGGAAGATGATGGTGCAATTCACCTAATGTCGTTCTTTATAAAGAAGAGGAATATTGAAGGCATTAAGGATGCCATCCCTTTGAGCCAATAAAAAGCAGCCCTGCGCGCATTGACCAAGATGGACGGTAGTCAAATAAGTCAAAGAGGTCGGTGGGTAAAAGGCTTTGGGAAGAGAAGTCAAGCTCGAATGAAATTTTGGATGCAGAGGAAGTCTCAGACCTATTGCCAAAAAGAGTTCGAGATGAACTTTAGCTCGAAGAGAGTTTTAGCTTAAAAGAACTCGAAGTCCCTTTCGTCTTAGGTCGAACAGAGGGATTTTTCTTCAATCAGGTCCGAAGAGTTAGTTATTCTCCTCAGTGTTATTTACCAGAGACTCGTGGCCACGTCACTTTTAGCAGTTACCAAGGGAGCCCACCAACGTTCATGCAGAGAACGTGGGGTTACGAAAGTTGCAAAAGGAGTTAAGGGAAGCTCTCTGAGACAATAAACGGTTACCAGAGATAAGGTTATAAATATGAGAAAGTTTGAAAGAGAAAGGGTCCGCAACCTGAACATTCAAACAGCACCCTGAAAGCCGTAGCATCCACCGTATCGATCAAAGGCACCCAGAACGCTCTGAGAAAGTAGGGACAACGCAGACCAAGCCCTTTTCTTTTACGTTTATCCTTTTCTTCTTCTTTTCTTGTTTTTCTTGCATACATGTTCACGCTCCTTATAAATTAGGAATTAGAGGAGTTGTAATTGTTACTTTCAGTTATTTCTCTTGCGCACTGTATATGTACGTTTTAATGCAATTAAAGGCCCGTTCAGGGGCAAGTTCTTAAACTTTGCTTGTCTTCCTACGTCCACCCATAGGTTTCACACGAGGTAGAACCAACACAAAATATAGGATTCATATCTCGTCCTAGATTGATCAGAGATACATTTGTTTGTGCTGAAACTAGGGACAAACAAATTGGCACGCCCAGTGGGACCCTTGTCATAAGTGTTGCATGAATCTAAGGAGTGGTAGGAAAACCATGTCGGCTAAGAACAAAAATGGTTCTGGAAATTCTTCTGGAAGTTCCTCAACCAATGAAGTTCCCCATGGCAGCCACAATGGCAGTCAGAACTCCCTATGAGGAGTTGGGAGATACAAAAAGGATGAAGTACCCACGGGTACACTCCCTCAACCTGAGGAACCAGTTATTAGCCAAGTGAGAGCGTATGCGCCTCTTAGGGCTGAGGGACCACCTCCTAGTTTCCAAACCCAGAATATGATGGCAACTCTAGGTATGCCTCAAAGTGTTTAAACAAATCCACTAGCAGTTCAAGTTCCCTCGAGGAATAATAGGAACACACCTGAGATGTGGTCTAGTCAATTAGGACCAAATGTCTTCACCAATATGGCCTTACAGTCCATGAGGCAACAAATGGATGAGAGTAACCATGACATGGTTAACATGTTAAATCACCAAATGGCCATAGTTATAACCCCATTAGTAGCAACTACCAACCAAAACTATCAGTTGTTGGCAAGGCAAATGGGTCGAATTGCAGATTTCTTTGGATCCGAACCAGAAATGGTTGGCGTCAAAAGGCAAGAGCCTGTTAGGAGAGAGCCTCAGATTGAACTGGGGATGAATGGGCCAAAGAGAGCACATCCAGTGATTGTTGCTCGAAATCAAGACCCAGACCTAGTGGTCGAAAAAGTGAGACAGATGAACCTTGGGGGGCAACACAACGTTGCCAATATAGTGGAACAAGTGTTGAACAGGCACGAGTTCAATGTGGGGTATGCAAACCAACCTTATTTTGTCTCAACATTTCCCCAAGATGTGCTTCGAGCAGAGTTGCCTAGGGGGTTAAAAGTTCCAAAATTCTCCAAGTTTGCTGGAGAAATAGGAGAGTCAACCGTGGAATATATGGCCAGATACCAGATCGAATGTGGTGATCTAGCCAATGAAGAACTTCTAAAGATGAAGTACTTCCCCAGTTCATTAACCAAGAACGTGTTTACCTGGTTTACAACACTTCCCCCAAATTCGATCCAAAATTGGGTCTAGTTAGAAAGAACTTTTCATGAACAGTTCCTTAGGGGAGAAAGCAAAGTGAGCCTAGTGGACCTGATGGGTATCAAGAGAACACCCAATGAGGCCATAGAGGATTACCTGAATAGGTTCAGGCAATCTAAAGCCAGGTGCTTCACCCCTATCCCTGAACATGAGTTACTCTAAATAGCAACAGGTGGACTAGAGTTCTATGTTAGGAAATTGATCAACCTTCCAGTTCGAGACATGGCCCAACTAGCAGATAGACTCAGGCAGATCGAACAGATCAAGGCAGAAAAGGCCATGTATAGGAAGTTTGACAAAATAGGCAAAAGAGATAAAATAGCCTATGTAGAGGCTACTGGGTATGGGAGTGATTCGAACAGTGAGGATGAAGAGAGTGAGGTCAATGTGGCCGAATTGAAACCAGGGCCATCATATGTATGTTCTCTACTGAGACCATCAAAAGAGGACACAATTTCCTTTCATAGTGAGAAGCCTAAGAAGCCTTCATATGGTTTCGATGTTACTAAGGCTGACCAAATTTTTGATATTTTGCTAAAAGATAAACAGATCACCTTAAGTGATGATCACAAAATCCCTATGCTTGAACAGAGAAAGGGAAGAAAATATTGAAAGTATCATAATGTATATGGTCATCTAACTAATCATTGTGTTCGTTTCAGGGACTTGATTCAGAAGGCAATATCAGAAGGAAGACTCAAGTTCGAAGAGAAGAGAAGATGAAGAACACCATGAAGGTTGATGCCAACCCATTTGACAATAATGTCCACTATGCTGAACCCTTCGAAATCAACTTGGTCGAAATGGAGCCAGTAGATGCCAGGGCCACTGATATGGCCACTGATAAGTTTGAGAAGGAGGTGAAAGACATCTACCCCTCTGCTGATGAGAGCATCCTGGAGTACTTAACCAGGAAGCAGAACGAAGACAGGAATGTCATGCTTTGCCCAAGATGCAGTGCAGTGTTTGATGCTGATTCAGCCAGAACTTTTGAAGAGGCTTCGACCAAAAGGCGTCACTTGAAAGATAGGTTGGGCCCTCAGAAATATGAAGAGGGTCAGAAAATGTACAAGGCTCTGAAAGGAGTGGGGAGAGGTATGCCCATTCAGGATCACACATTTGTTCCTCCTGCCAGGGCACCTTCGAACCAATGGGTAAGGCAAGTGTCAACAAAGCCAAAGGTTCAGGCAAAATGGCAGCCTGTGACACAGAAAGAGGGAAATTCCAACCCTTCTAAAGGGAAGCAAATAGTTATGAAACCATCCAAAGAGGTTGAACCACCTCATGAGAGTTGGTATCATTTCAGCCAATATTCCAAAGCCAAAGGTTCGATGACAAGGACCCAGTGGCGTAGGGCCCAAAGGATGTATAGGGCTCGAATGGAACAGATCCAGGCAGAATGTGCAAAGAAGCCTTAAAGGCCTAAGAGAAGGTTTGAAGCTTCCTCTTCGAAATCTCAGCGTGACTTGTGTGAGCATATAAATGCTACTAAGGTAAAGGAGACGGAGGAAGATGACTTTTTATCTGAAGAATTCGAGTCAGGATTCCCTGATTCGATCCAACAAATTTGTGGTGTAATTTCGATCTTACCAGCTGAGTTTGCCCAGCAGGTACACAGATTGGAGAATGAAGAGGACTTCGAAGATAACAATCTTCAAAGTGCTGTTATACTGAATCAAACAGAGGCAGAGGCCAAGAATGAAGTAGTCAGCATAACAAAACCAGCTCCAGGAGACATGGCTCACATGAAGCCACTCTACATCAAGGCTGTGGTAGAAGGCAGTCCCATTAACAGGGTCATTATTGATGGTGGAGCAGCCATCAACTTACTCCTAAGGTCAACCTTCGACAAGCTAGGAAAAACCAATAGAGATCTACTCCCTCACAACATAGTAATCATAGACTTTGCAGGAAAGTCATTTGGGTCAGAAGGAGTGGTGGCTCTCGACCTTGTGGTAGGTGGCCAAGTAAGAACTGCTATTTTTGTAGTAATCCAAACTAAGGCTAGTTTCAACATGTTACTGGGAAGAGAATGGATCCATGGAATACGAGTTGTTCCATCAACAGTGCACCAGAAGCTATTCCTATGGGACCAAGAAGGTAACCCAATAGTGGTCAAAGCTAACCAGGGTGTTTACACTGCTGAGCAAGGCTTGGTGGAAATGGACTTTGACAAAAACTTGGTTCACATAAGTCCTTATGAATTGGACTCTAAGTTAGCCTTACACTCAGCAAAAGTCTCATACTCAGTGAGATTGGACCCTATCAAGGGTTTTACATTAAAGAGGGAGGCTGACCTTGATACGGCCTTAGAAATATTAGGTGATTCATGGAAAGCCTAGAATCATTCATAAACAGGGTAACGACCTACGCGGCCGAATCAAGAGCTGAGTCACCTTCGAAGTCAGAGAAGGAATTGTTCGAAGAGAAGGAAGACCAACATGAACCAACACGCTTGGATTTCATCTATGACGATGAAGTGTCAGGAACAGAATACGGCCAAGAAAAAGTACCTAGGTTCGAAGCACAAGACCAGCTCGAAGAGATCAATTTGGGAATGGCCGAAGATAAAAAACCTACCTTCATCAGCACCAAAGTAGATCCTGAAATCAAGCAACAATTGATTGATCTCTTGAGACATTATAAAGATTGTTTCGTATGGGACTATGATGAGATGCCAGGTTTGGATCGAGCATTGGTCGAGCACAGGTTACCAATTTTGCCTGGAAAGAAACCAGTGAAACAGCCTCCTAGAAGGTTTGCCCCAGAAGTGGTTTCGAAGATCAAGGAGGAAATAGAAAGACTTCTCAAGGCCAAGTTCATTCGAACCACCAGGTATGTGAATTGGCTTTCTAATATTGTGCCAGTTGTTAAAAAGAATGGCAAATTGAGAGTTTGTATTGACTTTTGAAATCTTAATGAGGCCACGCCAAAGGATGAGTACCCAATGCCTATAGCTGATATGCTTATCGACTCAGCAGTAGGAAACGAAGTGTTGAGCCTACTTGATGGCTATTCTGGGTATAACCAGATCTTTATTATAGAGGAAGACATTTCAAAAACCGCCTTTCGTTGCCCTGGGGCGTTGGGTACCTTCGAATGGGTAATGATGCCTTTTGGTTTAAAAAATGCTGGGGCCACGTATCAAAGGGCCATGAATTTAATCTTTCATGATTTCATTGACGAGTTCATGCAGGTATATATAGATGATGTGATGGTCAAATAAAAAACTAAGGATGAACCCCTTGAAATGCGCCTTTGGAGTATCTGCAGGAAACTTCCTGGGATTCTTAGTACAACAACAAGGGATCGAAGTGAATAAAAATAAAGCTCAAGTCATCATCAATGCAAGGCCTCCAGAGAACAAAAGGCAATTACAAAGCTTGTTGGGGAAAGTTAATTACTTGAGAAGGTTCATCTCGAACCTATCAGGGAAGACAAGAATATTTTCTCCATTGGTTAAGTTGAAAAAGGAAGAGGAGTTCGAATGGATGGAAGAACATCAAGTGGCTTTCGAAGCAATCAAGAAGTACTTAGCCAATCCACCAGTGATGACTCCACCAGTTCGAGGGAGACCCCTGAGACTGTACATTTCTGCATCTGAAGAGACTCTGGGTAGCATGTTGGCCCAAGAGGATGAAAATGGTTTGGAAAGAATAATTTATTAATTAAGTAGAAGCCTAAGTGATGTAGAAAGGAGATATACATCTTTAGAAAAGTTATGTTTATGCCTTTATTTCTCATGTATGAAACTCAAGTACTATCTGAAACCCTCTGAGGTTTTTGTGAGTTCACACTTTGATGTAATTAAGTACATGTTAATCAAGCCAATACTTCATGGCAGGATTGGAAAATGGGCTTTAGCATTAACTGAATTTTCATTAAAATATATGCCTTTGAAGGCAGTGAAGGGCCAAGCCTTAGCTGAATTTTTAGCCGAACAACCTACGGGTCGAATTAAAGAAGTTAATTTCGTTGGGATCGAACCTTGGAAACTATTCTTCGATGGTTCAAAACATGATAAAGGGAATGGCATAGAAATGCTGATTATAACTCCAAGTGAAGTTATAACCAAAGTCATGTTCAGAATCAAAGGGAAGTGTTCGAATAATGAGATAGAGTATGAAGCCTTAATTGCTGGCCTCGAGTTCTTGATAAGTTTAGGGGCCACTCACGTTCACGTGAAAGGTGACTCACAATTGGTTATTAACCAATTGAAAGGAGTTTATAAATATTGTAGTTCGAAGTTGGCAAAATATTTTGCCAGAGCCAAAAGCTTAATAAATCATTTTGAGGAAGTGACATTAGAACATGTACCTCGAATGGAAAATGAAGTGGCAAACGAACTAGCCCAAATAGCATCTGGTTACAAGGTCAGATCAGAGTCGTTCAAAAGGATAATCGAAACTGAACCTCTTCTAACTATAGAAGAAAAGATGGTTTTGAACATAGATGCCTTGACACCCTTGGATTGGAGGAAACCAATAGTTGACTATCTGTGGGACCCATCAAAACTAGTTGATCGAAAGGTTAAGTTCAGAGCCTTGAACTTTACAATTCTGGGAGATGAGTTGTATAAGAAGTCAAGTGGGGGGAATCTATTAAGGTGTTTAGGAGAAGCAGAAGCATACTTAGCACTAGCAGAAGTTCATGAAGGAATATGTGGAGCTCACCAAGCAGGAGAAAAGATGAGGTGGACCCTCCTGAGGTATTGTTATTTTTGGCCTTCTATGCTTAAAGATTGCCATGATTATGCTAAGGGATGTGAGGAATGTCAGAAACATGGACACGTGCATCATGTCCCTGCAGCGGAGTTACATTCTATCGTTAAGCCATGGCCATTTCGAGGATGGGCCCTCGACCTGATAGGTATGATCCATCCCCCTTCTTTGAAAGGACACAAATTCATCTTAGTTGGGGTAGAGTATTTTACTAAGTGGGTTGAAGCTATTCCCCTGAAAGACGTAGGGCAAAAAGAGGTGATAGACTTTATAGAGGAGTATATAGTTCACAGGTTTGGTATCCCTGAAACCATAACCACGGATCAAGGGACTATGTTCACTGGAAGGAAGGTGACCCAATATGCAGAGTCAAGAAACATTAAGCTACTCACCTCTACCCCATACTACGCTCAAGCTAATGGCCAAGTGGAGGCCATCAACAAAATCTTGATTGGTTTAATTAAGAAGCACATAGGGCAGAAGCCTCGAAATTGGCATGAAACACTTGGCCAAGTTCCCCAAGAGATGTTATTGCTGTTTCTCCATATAAATTGGTATATGGTCATGAGGCTGTTTTACCTTTAGAAATTAACCTCCAGTCACTTCGAACCCAGAGGCAACACGAGTTTCCTACTCAAGATTACTTGAGCATAATGTTGGACGAACTTGATACGTTGGACGAAGAAAGATTGGTTGCATTGGAAAACATAATCAAACAAAAAGAAACAGTGGCTCGATTCTACGATCGAAGAGTTAACAGTAAAACTTTTCAAGAAGGTGATTTGGTTTGGAAAGTTCAGTTGCCTATGGATAAGAAATCGCCAAAGTTCGGTAAGTGGACCCCTATTTGGGAGGGACCATTCGAAATTGAAAAGGTGTTGTCAAATAACGCCTACACTATTTGAGATGTTACTTCTAGTTGCGTGATTCGAGCCATAAATGGCAAACATTTGAAAAAATATAAACCAGTTATTCACAAAGTGAAAATTCATCTTAAATAGATAAACAAGTCTAAGCCAAACATGGCTATTACAACTAAATGAAATAAAGTGTCAAAAGGCTTAACAAAAGGAATTGCTAAAACAGATCTTTAGCCTTGAATTCGAGGTAATCTTCCTTAGCCTTTGCAAGAGTGGCTACAAGGGTGGCATGGTCATTCTGCGCCTTCTTCAGGTCTCTAATGCAATTGAGAAGTGTGTTGGAATCAGTCCTCACCACCTCCTTTAGATCTTCTTGACGCTTTTGACCTTGTTCAACAACAGAAGCAAGAATTTCTCTTTCTTTAATCTTTGAAGATATCTGCTTCTGCAGCTCTTCGGTCTCTTTGTCAAGAACCCCTAGTTGAGAAGATCCTTGTTCCAAAGTAGTGGAACATGCTTTGAACAGAGTATCATGTTCTATAAGCTTGTTTCTTAATGCACCTTCTTGGCTCAGGATTTCATCTAGTTTCGTTTCGTTGGCATGAAGTTGATTAATGGTTTCAATTAGAGTGTCATACCACGCACAAAATGCTCCAATGGCTTCGTCCAACTCCATAGGGATGGCTTCAGGAATAGCTTTCAATTCAGCCAATACCTCTCTAATCTCCTTGTCAAGCTCATCACTCAGGACTTCTATAAGGTTCTGTGAAAAAGCCAAGTATCGAAGTTTGCTTACCAGCCCTTGAACTCGATGGTGAGTACTTGATTCAGAAGTCTTGGCACTACGGCTCGCCGAAGCAACAAGAAGTGACCCTGCCAATAGTCTATTGATGATGAAAAATGGGTCATCTTCGAGCCGTTTACTAAGTGTGTCAAGGTCAACAGCAGGTGCAGAGGTCTGAGGGGGTGAAAGAGCTCGAGGCTCTTGTTGTTTTGGGTTCGAAGCAGGAGAAATTCGCGGAACCTCGGGCTCTTTCGAAGGAGTTTGGGTAGTGGTGTTATCAGGAGGCGTTTGATCATGACCTTCATCAGTGTTTTCAGGAACAGTAAAGGATGGGGTCGAAGGTAGATCACCTTGAGAGTTCTGATCATCCACATCTTTCTGAACTTTCTCCGAGGTCGAGCCATCAGCCTTTTGATGCGTTTGAGCAAGTTGAAGTTGAGGAGGCTCATCAGCTTTGGGGTCTTTGACATTCTCAATACGTTGACCCTCAGGAGCAACTCCTTCAGGCTGCACAATCTCTTTCTCTGAAGCATCCTTGGGCCCAAATGACTTGACAATGATAACGTCATCGTCATCAGAGGGGTCATTGGGAACATTTTCGTCGTGCTCTTGCTCAGAATCCTCAATATGATCTTTTTGCTCTTCTTCTCCTTGGGTGTGACCTTCAGAGTGATCAGGGGAATTGACCTCAGGATCTTCAGTGGTAGTTTGACCCCCTGCAGCTTCAAATCTTAGAATCCTGTTCGACCCAAGATATTGCATAACAAGAGGAAGAGAATTTAAAAAAGTATCAATACTGGAAGAACCAGAACCTGTAGTGCTTCCTTGATGGGTCGAATCTGAGAGTACCTGAAGAAAAGAGGATTTATTTATGACATGCAGGTGAACACAAAAGTGGAAGAAACAAAGCCAAAGTCTTACCACTTTATTAGCCTTCCAAGAATGCCTGATGTTAGGCGCCACGTGCTTGAGTTTCTTCTTTGGATTTGTGTCATGTGAAAAGGAGAATTCGAATGAGAAATTTGAGGCTGATATAACAAATTAAAAGCCAAAGTACAAACCTCAGTAGTTTGAGGGTTGATGGAAGAGCCAGGCTCATTGGTTTCACCACCAGTGGCTTCATCTAAAGTAGGAAGAGCGGTTTCATGCCCAGAGGCAGCTACTTGCTTATTTGCTTGCTCTGTGTTCGAAGGATCACCACTCTGAGCCTCAGCAGATTGAGTCTGAGTCTGAGCAGGTTGAGTTTCTTTCTCAGTCGAAACAGTAGCAGAAGTCTTCCTTTTCCTCGAAGTAGTAAGAGCTTTCTGAGCAGGAGGTTTCGAAGTTGGTTTCTTCCTAGCTAGGGCCTGTTACAGAATTCGAAGATGCATAAAGATAAAAGAAGATACAGGCCTAAAGAAGAGTGAACCAATCAAAGTATTTGGTTACCTTATCTTTCGCAGGGGTTTTCCTAGATTTCGAAGCTTCTGCAGTATTGGTTGAGGTCATCTTCTTGCTACCCTTATGGGCCTTTGGTTTCTTTGACTTCGAGGAGTCACCAGCATCTTTAGGGGCTACAAAAGATCGAAAAGCAAAGTGAATAAAGTGTTGAGAAGATAAAGGAAGTAGTAAATGGTAATTTAATTTTTATTACCTTGTCTTTTTCGTTTCTATGTTTCTGGATATTTCTGAGTGAAGAGGAAGCGCCTGAAACACACCTCCTTCGAACATGCCATCTCTTTATAGGAACCACGCCACCAAAGGTCGTAGGCAGCAGTGCAGTAGTTCGAAGGTGTGAAGTCAGTAGGCATGTAAGAGGGGTTTAGTCTCCTTGAATTCCCTAATCCTCAGGATTACTTCATCCATTGAAGTGCAAGGTGCAATGTTCTGTCCTTTGAAGAAAAGAACAGGGATGTTTTGGCAAAGACCATACTGCCTAGCTACAAGGGTAGGTTGGTAGTGCATAAAGCAAGGGATTGATTGGTCATAGTGGGGAAAGATCAATTGATTTCGAAGGATTTCACTCCACCTTCGATCTTGAACGAACTGATCAGCAGGATTGACACTTACAAGAGGCTCATGTACCCATTTAGGACCATACGTTCTTTTGGAGTAGGGAGTGAGTGTATCATCAAACTTATCCTGGTCAAAGAAATAAGTCATGAAAGTTTGAAGACGACTGAGTCCCTCCTTGTACGAACCAAGGGTAGTGTAAGTTAAACTCCTAGTTGTTGGTTCGAATAAGTTGGACACCTCAGAAGGAAGTTTGGCATCTCTTGGAAATGTGGCTCGAAGCCAAAAATCAAGGAGCCAGAAAGGACCATAGAAGCCGCCCAATGGTTTAATTTGTTTGAAAGAGCTGAGGGCATCAGACAGGCACAAATAAAGATGGCCAAGAAGTAGTTTGGCCAAGTTGATTTTTCTGTCTTCATGGAGGCAAACATCCAAGGGATAAAGACCTTGTGGGACCTGTAGAGACCTAGTACAGAAGACAAAATTGGATAACCAGAGCCAGAGGAAGGCAATGTGTTCCTCCTCAGAAACATCAGATGATGTTTTGTTATGGGTGTTAGCTATGAAAGCTTGGAAGGTCAATTTGTTGGTATTAATAGGGTCATATTCATTATCGGAAGGTTTGGTGTTTGGGAGGTAAGTCTCCCCATAAGGTTCAAGACTAGTAATAATCGAAACATCAACCAATGTATGTGTAATCATACCACAAGGCAGGAGAAATGTGCATGTACCTTGGTCCCAAAAGTTCATTGCAGCCAGGAGAAGGTCAATATCATACTGTATATGCGACCTAGAAAGCTGAATCAGATCAAAGATGCCCAAGTTTTTCCAAAAATCCCCTTTTGCAGCTTGAACTTTATCCAACCATCTGAGATAAGTCTTCTTTAGCAACATGGGAGAAACCCTGAAGATGTTCTTCTCTGTGTCAGTAACATCAGCTCGGACAGGGTCGTTGAAGGCTAAAATCTTCTCCTGAGGATACAAAGCTTAAAAGGCTTTGAAGTCAGAGGTCCTAGGAGGGAACTCATAAGGGCCAAGGAAACCCATACGAAATCCATCTACATTGGTGGGGATGATGACACTGGAACCCCACACTTTCAGATTTTCCTCAGTGGCCTCAGGTTCTGGTACGAAGGTACCGTCATCCCTGACAATGGTGTTGCCATTCTTAGCTGCAAGGGAAGTAGAGCTAGCCACTTGATATTTCTCACTTGGGAAGACCAAGGTGGTCGAGGAGGACTCCATTAAAATGGTGAAATCGGAACAGAGTTTGAAGCAGAGAAGAAATTCAGGAAAGCAGAGATTTTTGAGCTGGGAGCTAAAGAGCCGTGAGGAAGAAGGTAAAGAGCTGAGAGAGAAGATGGTGAGTATTAAACCTCTGTCGCAAAGTAAATGAGGGAAAACCAAAGGGTCATTGGCAGTTACAAGCCTAATTGACATTAGCGGAAGCCCAAAGGTTCTCAGTCTATGTGATAGTGGGAGAGAGGAAGAGAAACGTCAAAGGTTTCTGGGTTAGCAGGGGGTTGCCACGTGTAAAAATGCACAAGCTTCTAAATGGCTCGAAGCTATGCATTTTGGGGGGCACTTGTTAAATATTAAAGAAAAATAACATAGTTCGAAGTGGCTAAGCAAGAAGTCAAATAAAAGATTTTGAAGTGGCTAAGTAAAAAGTCAAATAAAAGAAAATTTTATTAATTGAGACTTTAAGTACAATAAGTCTATCCCTAAGTAGATTTTGGCTATTCGAGCATCATGTTTGTGCCCTAGTTTATTTTGGCAGGTATTTGCCTCGAGCTAAGGAGGGCAACGATCTTCGAGCCTGGTGTCAATGTCATGTCTTCGGAAGGAAGAGACCATAAGAGGTCGAAAGCTGAGAAGGACAGGATCGAAGCATTGGATCTTCCAAATAATCCAATGGCTCCCCTCATCCTCATCATCCTCTTCTTTGACCTTTTCCTCCTCTGTACCTTCCTCTCCATATTCTTCCTCCATTTTCCAGGATCAGAAGACTGGGCGCACAGTAAGCATGTGATTTCCTGCCCCAGGGCTAAGTTCAGAACCAAGGAGGTGGAAGCAATACCAGACCTTGCATAGAGCTAAGGCCTGGCAATTTGGTTGTGCTGTTCGACCTGAAGTGCTAGTCCTCATTGAAGCGACCTTTAATGTTGGACACTCCGACAACCTGAAATCTAAAGGATATGGAGGCCTTAGGTCGTGCAGAGCAGCAAATATCAAGGGCTCCTCCATGGAACAAAGGAAGATGATGGTGCAATTCACCTAATGTTGTTCTTTATAAAGAAGAGGAATATTGAAGGCATTAAGGATGCCATCCCTTTGAGCCAATAAAAAGCAGCCCTGCGCGCATTGACCAAGATGGACGGTAGTCAAATAAGTCAAAGAGGTCGGTGGGTATAAGGCTTTGGGAAGAGAATTCAAGCTCGAACGAAATTTTGGATGCAGAGGAAGTCTCAGACCTATTGCTAAAAAGAGTTCGAGATGAACTTTAGCTCGAAGAGAGTTTTAGCTTAAAAGAACTCGTAGTCCCTTTCGTCTTAGGTCGAAAAGAGGGATTTTTCTTCAATCAGGTCCAAAGAGTTAGTTATTCTCCTCAGTGTTATTTACCAGAGACTCGTGGCCACGTCACTTTCAGCAGTTACCAAGGGAGCCCACCAACGTTCATGCAGAGAACGTGGGGTTACGAAAGTTGCAAAAGGAGTTAAGGGAAGCTCTCTGAGACAATAAACGGTAACCAGAGATAAGGTTATAAATATGGGAAAGTTTGAAAGAGAAAGCGTCCGCAACCTGAACACTCAAACGGCACCCTGAAAGCCATAGCATCCACCGTAGCGATCAAAGGCACCCAGAACGCTATGAGAAAGTAGGGACAACGCATACCAAGCCCTTTTCTTTTACGTTTATCCTTTTTCTTCTTCTTTTCTTGTTTTTCTTTCATGCATGTCCACGCTCCTTATAAATTAGGAATTAGAGGAGTTGTAATTGTTACTTTCAGTTATTTCTCTTGCGCACTGTATACGTACGTTTTAATGCAATTAAAGGCCCGTTCAGGGGCCAGTTCTTAAACTTTGCTTGTCTTCCTACGTCCACCCATAGGATTCACACGAGGTAGAACCCACACAAAATATAGGATTCGTATCTCGTCCTAGATTGATTAGAGATACATTTGTTTGTGCTAAAATCAGGGACAAACATAAACATAATACAAAATTGAAGTTAAATATAAGACAAATTATATATCTAAGTCTTTTATTTATTATAATTAAAAATGAAATGATAATTAGAAATTGTTTGTATGTGTTGAAATTTAAAAGCAATACTTTTATTTGGTGAAATTAATGAAAACCCTGAAATTAAAACTTTTTCTCAAACATTGTTTTCAAATATAATTATTCCATTGAAAACATGTGTTCACATGGGTGATTATAAGTCATGTGTCATTTTGCACAATGTAAAACACAAATTTATATTTCTCAATAATAAAATAGAAATATTGCTTTCATTTTAATGTTATGGTTGGGAAATTTTGAATAACTTATTGTACTAATAATTTTAAAAACATATATATACATCATAAAGCCTATCAAATTATTCATCTGCAACACATTGACTATTAATATGAATTAAAATATTCAGAAAGATGTTATATTTTCAAAATAAAATGGCAACAATTAATTAAATAACTAAATATTCATTAAAATCATATTTTTAGAAAACTTATATATATATATAACATTTTAGATTTTAAAAAATAATTAACTTCTTATGAATGTTAATAACCATAGAACCTATCTTTTAACTTCTCCTCCCATTTCCAATCATTCCCTCCACCAACTCTCCTATCATAGAACTATTATTTCAGTTTTTTTTAAGTCTTATTCCCCCGATATCTTTTTTCTATCCTGATGTCACTTCTCATATTTAACTAAAAGTTGTAGGCATTCAAGGTAAATTAGAAGACATATTTTTTCCAAAATGAAAAAAATGGAACTTGATAAGTTGAAATCAAATAAATGATTGTGATATTTTGACTATAATTTAGCAAAACTTATAGGTCTCTTTTTTTAGGATAAATTTAATATTTAGAATCTAAAAAAGGCTTTAATAATTTTTCAATAACTATAACTAAATAATTACTATAATTACTGAAATTTTAAAATATTTTTTAAGTACTTTAACATATTTTAAATTTCATATTATATATATTTGTGTTTTTTTTATATTTTTCACAAAATATGATAAAAGGATTTTTAATAAGGGATTCAAAATATTTATTTATTTAAAAAATAAAAATATTTAATTATTTTTGAGGTATTAATATTTTTAATTTCTCAAATAAATTACATAATTTAATTAATTAATTAAAATAAAGATTAGTAAAAGTTAGGCTTTTGAGGTATATAAATTCTTATGAGCGTTAATAAGCATATAACTTATCTTTTAACCTCTCTTCCCATTTCCAATCATTCCCTCCATTAACTCTCCTATCATGGAACTCTAATTTCAAATTTTCTTAAGTCTTATTCTCTCTAATATCATATTTTCTATCCCGACACCATTTCCCATATTTAATTGAAAGCATTTTAAATCAAAGAGATTCACATTCACTAATATTTTTCATTTTCATTTGTTAAAAAGTGATTAATTTAATAATTTCATATTATTTATTTTTATCATTGCTCCCACTTTTTGATTTATGCATTTTATCGCAATTAATTTAAGCCACTTTTAATTATTTTTCCGGTATGAATATTTGTAATTTTCTCAAATATATTAAATTATTTAATTAAGTAAAATAAAGATTAGTAAAAGTTATAGGCTTTTGAGGGAAATTCTTATGAATGTTAATAAGCATAGAACCCATCTTTTAACTTCTCATCCCATTTTCAATCATTCCCTTAATCAGCTCACCTATCATTGAACTCTCCTATCAATTTTTCATAAGTCTTATTCCCTCTAATATCTTTTTTCTATCCCGACGCCACTTCCCATATTTAACTAAAAACATTTTACATCAAAGAGATTCACATATGACTAATAATTTTTATTTTTATTTGTTAAAAAGAGTTTAATTTTATAATTGCGTATTGTTTATTTTTATCATATCTCCTACTTTTTGATTTATACATTTGAATTATTTATTAGTATTTTTTTATTATTTTTATAAGTTAATAATAGTGTTTTTTCCCAATAGCATACTCACTATAACTAATTAATGATGATTAATAATGCTAACAATTTAATATATAAAAGTGACTTACTATTTTTAGAAGTTTTAATGAAATGAATTTACCATTTTATCCTCTTTTTAGATTTCAAAGTATCATTTCACTACCTTACTTTTATATATATAAAGATAAAGATAAAGATAAAGATATGTAACAAATAAGTAAAAACTGGATATATTTTTAAATTCATCCTCGTACATAGTTATATAATCTCTTTTCTGTAATCCATGATGGTTCATAAAGGCCCCTGTGAAATTGGTAAAACAACTGACTATGAAGCCAAAATCATGACAATTTTAATGATAGTAATTGGCAACAACAATAAAGGATGTTTACCTGTATTTTCAAGAAAATACATTCGACTATTGTTATTAGACCAATACATGTGCAATTAACAGCCTATACTCAACATCTTGAATATGATAGAAAAATACCCAATAAAGAATATATATATATATAAATTACAAAGGATTATTCATTTACCTACCTGTATTTCATACTTCATCGCTAGTCAGAATATACGTCTTAAAAGACAATATCGATCCCATCCTTGCTCCACAGGGGTGGAACCATTTCATCAGCCTCCCTCTATTATATATGTATTGTCATAATTATGAGCAAAATATATTACTTTTTAATAATCATCTATTATACCAATTATTTTTATATATGAATCAAAAGAGATTCTTTTTTTTTCTTTCTTTATTTTAATATTGATGAAATCAGTATCTCGGGATGTAAATAGATATTAGGACATCTGGATCACAAATCTTGTTTCATTAGTCAATGATATAATGAGTCTACAAATTAGGCTTGCTTTAGTTCAATGCTTTATCTTTTTTGGGAAGGAATATAAAGGCATTAGAAAGCAGAACAAACACTATAGAATATTTAAAGTTTGAATAAAAGTGCCTCTATATCTAACTTGTTGATGAAAAAAACCTCATCTTTGGAAGAATGATGCGACCTAGGTAGTCAATATTGCTTTTTCTTATCTTCTTCGTTAAATATTCTGAGATTTTGTTCTTAAAATGTGAAAAAAGAAAAAAATTGATAGACAAAAAAAAAATGAAAATAACACACAATGCATATGTTGAATCTAAAAAATGTTACTAAGTAATTAATAATGTTTAAGTCTCACAATCCTGAGTTTTAATGAATAACAAATTTGATCAAAGTATTCTGAAAGAAGGAACTGTAGAAACACAGGGAAACACTAGAAGGGGGGTTGAATAGTGTTTCTTAATAATTTATGGAAGCTTTTCGCAAACGGTTAAGTTTACAACAGTTTCAGACAGGTTTAAGAGGCTGTCTGAAGTTTCTTAAGAAGGCTTCTGAAAAGATATTTAAAAAGGTTTCTTGCTTTTTAAAATTATCAGAACAGTTTTCAACACCCTTTGATTAGTATAAATAAATTGACAAGAGATAAGGGATAGAAAACTTAGCCAAGGAATTTATCCTGGTTCACTCACTACCACTGTGAGCTACGTCCAGTCCCAATGCCAACTAGCACATGGATTTTCTCTTAATCTTCACCAAGATTACAAGTATTCTTTTACAGTCAAGCCTCTTCAGGCTCTACAACCAAGTATTCTTTTACAGACAAGCCTCTTCAGGCTCTACAACCAAGTATTCTTTTACAGACAAGCCTCTTCAGGCTCTACAACCAAGTATTCTTTTACAGACAAGCCTCTCCAGGCTCAAAGACAATTTTTACAAAGAGATATGTCTAAGCTTTTAAACTACACAAGTTTGAAGCTTAAACAGAGACGATGTACTATAAAACTGAGGTATACTCAGGATATACAAATGATGTACAATGAATATGAAATCAGAGTTTTTTACAGAAAAACTTGCAGCGTGATATCTCTTAGACTTTCTTGTATATGCTTACTTCTCTCTTGATGGTCTTCATGAAGGGCTATTTATAACCAATCTTCAATCCGTTGAAATACCACCGTTTAGAGATAGCATTAAATGCTATTTAATCCGTTGTGAGACATGCTTCTGAGAGTTCTGATTTTTCTGACACAAGTACCAGGTTGTTGCTGCCATAAAGCTGCCACTGTTGTTGCTGCAACGGTTGCGTTGCAGGGATTTCCTCAGTGGTGTATGAAATTCAAATATACCAGGAAAGGTCTCTGTGTTCCTTGCCATAAATAGGTTTGAAAAGGTACGTACAGCAGAGAACGCTTGACTCAGCAGAATTTCAGAGATGTCTTCACATACTTCAGCAAAGAGTGCCACGTCATTAATGAGACTTCAGACGGCTTCAACACTTCAGACGGGTTGCGCACTTCAGACGGCTTCAACACTTCAGACGGATTGAGCACTTCAGACGGCTTCAACACTTCAGACAAGATGAACCTTCAGAAGGCTTTTCCACTTTAGACAGGTTGAAAGCACTTTAGACAGTCTTTATAAGTTCAGAATGGCTTGCTGAAATCATAGATAAGTCATTAAACATTTATGTATCTATGATAAGTATTTTAACCCAAATTTGTTAAGCATTAAAACTTGAGAAGTGAGCTATCTAAAACATCATAATTTTCCTTATGATATTTTTGAGACTCAACATTCTCCCCCTTTTTAATGATGACAAATTTGTTTAAAATAAAGAAATCTGAAAGGAGTTTTTAAAATAAAATACTTAAAAAAATAACTCCCCCTCAGATAAAGATCTCTCAGGACAAACTCTTATCAAATACTTCTCCTGAGACCTGTAATTACTTCAGATTTTGTTAGTTTTAATACTCCCCCTTTTGTCATCAATCAAAAGGGAATTTCAGAGCATAACTTCAAAATAATCACAGTAAGATAATCACAATAATCACAGTAATATAATCACAACATTGAGAAACCAGCATTCATGAGAACAAACAAAATATATTATCAAACGAAAGAGTTCACATATCAGAAATTAAGCACTCAAATTGAAGTTAACACTAAACATGGCTAAACATCATAGACTATCCATCTTTCTTCAGCAAGGCCTCTTTCATAAAGGAGAGCAATTCTTCCTTTGCCTTGTCAATCTAAGAAATGACAGCAGTCTTCAAGTCTTCTTGCCCAGTTCTGATGAGCTGTTGCTCTTGAAGGATTTGATCTTGCTTAGCAACAAGAGTAGCATTCCTTTTCTCCAAGCTCTTCACTTGATGCCTCAGCTTCCTGTTCTCTTCCTCAAGATTCAGTTCTACTTCATATAAAATGATCTGAATGTGCCTGCAAACGAATCTGAGCTGATTGAATTCTGGATGCAACCCATAATCTTCGGGATTACTCACAGGAAAAAAGAAAGTTCTGATAGGGAAGATTAGCTTCCAGTCCTCATTAAAGGGTTCAGACATGGGGAATCTGCCTCTGATATACTGATACTGCACATTGGTGAAGACACCATAACCTATGATGGAGTCATCATCTGGTCCTGCAGATCCAGAAGAGGATCCAACATCCTCTCTGATCTTCCAGTGGGATAACCATACCCTATCCCTGTAGCAGTGATCTAAACCTCCACCTTGACTTTTGATCCGAGCAGGTAGCTCCTTCCATTCTGTTGGAGTTAAAGGTTTCTGGGGAACTGGATAAGCTATAGGTTCCTTGAACTTGTCAGCAGGGCCTTCTTCCAGGGGCTACCTAGGAACTATCCTGTCAGGTTGCACCAGAATCTCTGTGGTTGGCCTGATGGAGATTGTTCTAGGTGGCCTATAGCCTCTCATGCCTATTGAATTCAAGTAGTCCCTCTCAAAAAGTTCAGCCTCAGTAGACAATTGCCTAACAAAACACCATTCATCATTAGACAATTTGAGGGAGTCACCAGACAAGGGGTTAAGTGGAGCCCACTTATGAGCAGGTGGAACTGCACCCTTTCTGATCTTTTCAATCTGGCCTGAGTAATACTGATCTGAACTGCCTTGATACTTTGCCCTTTCTTCATCAGCAGTGTGCTTGATAAGGCCATGGTGAAGAGAGATGGGGGGTTCATTTCTGAAAAACTGCAGCTCTTCAAATAAGTTGGGGAACTTTGGGACTCTGACCCTCTCACTGAAAGGTTCCTCATACATTTTGTGGGGTACTTCAGCAGCTGCATCAAATTGGTGCTGAGTGAGAGGAAAAGCATAAGGATCAAATGTAGGCTCTGTGAAGAAGTCCCTACTTTTGGGTCCTAGCCTTATATGCGCAGGCAGCATGCTTCCTTTCCATACTTCAGAGTTGTCACCTTGCTGATGTGTAACTGTGGGGTCTTCAGACTGAGTGGATTCTGAAGATGATGAAGGTGATGAAGGTGGTGATGAGGGAGGTGATGGAAGTGCTTCTTCTTCTTTCTCCTCTACTGTTTTCTTCTCAGGTGATGAAGGTGGTGATGGGGTCACATTATCAAACCTTACCTTGAGCCTTTTCTGAGGAGGTTTTCCTTTCTCAGGTTCCCTCTCCTTTTCCTTTTCAGCTTGCTTCTCTTCTCTTCTTCTCTTGAAAAACAGGTTTGCTTTGACAAAGTTTTGATACTTGCCAGCCTCATCCATTTCCTCCAGCTGACTTGTAATGCTCCTTGTAATTCTAACAGAAGGTTCAGGAGCTGGCTGAAATAACTTTGTTTTTGTTCTCCTTCTTTGTTGTGCACTGGATCTTTTTCTCTTCTTGGTCTCTTGAGCAATGGAAGCTAGCCTTTCATCTTCAGCAAGAGCTAGCTGAGAGGCTACTGCAAGAGCATAATCAGTCTTTTCTTTCTCAGCCTTCTTCTCAATTTCTTCATTCTCCAAAGCTGTAGCAAGGGCTACTACCTGAATAAGCTCAGGATCAGAAGGACATGCAACCAGAGGTGCTGCTGCCAAAGCTTCAGGATCAGCAATCTCAGCTACCTCTTCCTCATGAGCCTTTCCTTCTGTTTCAGAAGTAGGCTTAGGAGTAAGAGTTCTTACACCTTCAGAACCCTGACCCACAATTTCAGATGGCTTTTGCAAAGCCTTCTGAACAGGTTCAGATGTCTGAGTGTGCAAGTCCATAGCTTTTAGAGACACCTTTGCTGAACTCCTGACAGGGAGCTTCTTCCTTTTCAGATGAGGGGATGACTTGGAAGGCTTGAACTCATCTTTTCTGATATCCCCCTGAAGCTCTTTCTCAAGAATCTCAAGAGTGGTTCCTCTTCTTGAGGCCTTCTCCAAAAGAACACTCTCCTTCAGAGTAGGAGATGGAGGTCGTGGAGTGAGCTTGATTCCCATGCTCTTCAAGTTTGACTCACCAAAGAACACATGAGATTTATGGTTACATAATCTTTCAGCAGGTACCTTAAAATGCATAAGTACCTTCATGATGAGAGTGTTGTGGGGAAGATTTCCAGCAGATGTCTCGAATCTTCTTCTGCATATGGAACATGATAATGCTTGGGAGATTGACTTTCTTCTTCTGAAGCAGGTGAATCAGACAGAACCTTTCCAATTCTGAGACATGGTTTCTGCTTCCACTCTTAGGGATTATTGCACACCCTAAGATAGCATGAAGAACTCTGACCTTCTCTAGCAAGAACTTGGAATCCAGGCTTTCGGGTTCTTCTACTTCCATATAGAATCTTTGTAAACAGCTTGTGCCCACCATTCTTCATCTCCCACCCAAGAATGAAGGTTGCACCTTCAGCCTTAACATCAGTGATTGTGGATAGAATGCCTTGATCAACAAAAACTGAAACCCCTATAACAGAGGCTTTGATGCTTTCATACACTCCCTTAGAATTAGGTATTCCTCGAGCAGAGGACCAGAAATCCACCACGCTTTGTTCATGCCATTGACAGTTAATATGGTTGAAGAAAGAAGTCCACCCAGCTGCATCAAATTCCTCAACCAAATCCATGCCAATGTTGCGAAGCTCGTCAAGATCCACTCCCTTTGATCTAACCACATTTCCACCAGAACCAGCGGTCTTCTTGGGTGCCATTGTTGAGTTGCAGGGAAACTTTGAGAGAAAAAGGTTGCCTGAGCAGTGAAGAAGATCAAACTGAGTATTGAGGAAAGAGAGTGTAAGGCTTCCTCGACACACTTACTCCTGCATTTATAGACCCATGATGCAATGATGCCCTGTACCGGCTGCGCAGACTTCGGGTAACGTGCGAAGTGGAAGAGACAAAAACTTTAAAAGAAGGAATTCAACCGTTCAGATAGCCACGTCAGCCAGTTACTTCAGATAGGTGAAAATTTCAGACACACAAAAAAAATTCAGATAACCTAAAATTTCAGACATGTCACTGTTTCAGACACACTGAAATTTCAGACGCACTAAAAATTTCAGATAACATAAAATTTCAGACATGTCACTGTTTCAGACACACTGAAATTTCAGACGCACTAAAAATTTCAGATAACATAATAATATCAGACACAATTATTTTTAGAGAATGCATGTATATTTAAGTTGTTGCGTATGAACTTAAATCTATCTTCAGCCAGGGGTTTTGTGAATATATTTGCCCATTGATGCTCTGTGTCAATGAACTGAATATCAAAAACACCTTTCTGAACATAGTCTCTAATGAAATGATGTTTGATTTCTATATGCTTTGCCCTAGAATGTTGAATGGGATTTTTGGATAAATTAATTGCACTGGTATTATCACAAAGAACAGGTATAGCAGAGATAGGAATATTAAAATCCTCAAGCTGATACTTACCCATAGCAGTTGTGAACAACAACTGGCTGCTGATATATACTCTGCTTCTGCTATTGATAAAGCAATGGTGCTTTGCCTTTTGCTTGACCAGCTGATCATGTTATTTCCAAAGAAATGACATCCTCCACTGGTGCTTTTTCTTTCCATTCTATCTCCAGCAAAGTCAGCATCACAGTATCCTATTAACCTGCAATCTTTGCTCCTCTTATAGCATAGACCAAGATTAGTAGTATCTTTCAGATATCTAAAAATTCTTTTAACAGCTTTGTAATGAGTAATTCTTGGATCTGATTGAAATCTAGCACAGAGACAAACACTGAACATTATGTCAGGTCTGCTTGCTGTTAGATACAACAAAGAGCCAATCATTCCTCTGTACAAAGTTTGATTCACTGGTTCTTCTTTGTCATCCTTGCTCAAAGATGCAGAGGGATGCATAGGGGTTGACATGGGTTTGCAATCACTCATGTTGAACTTCTTAAGCATTACTTTTGTATATTTTTCTTGATGGATCATATACAATCAGAATCTTGCTTAATTTGAAGTCCCAAGAAAAATTTAGTTCTCCCATTAAACTCATTTCAAATTCTGATTGCATCAACTCAGAAAACTCCTTGCATAGAGAAGAATCAGTTGAACCAAATATAATGTCATCAACATATATCTAAACAAGTATAAAATCTTTGTTAGACTGTTTTCTGAAAAGGGTGTATCTACTTTTCCTCTTTTAAAACCATTTTTGATAAGAAAACTGCTCAGTCTGTCATACCATGCTCTTGGAGCTTGTTGCAGACCATAAAGAGCCTTTTTTCAATTTGAAAACATGATCAGGAAAAGCAGTGTCTTCAAAACCAGGGGGTTGTCTAACAAAAACTTCTTCTTCAATGAAACCATTGAGGAAGGCACTTTTGACATCCATTTGATATAGTTTGATGCCATTATTTACAGCATAAGAGAGAAGAATCCTAATTGCTTCTAATCTAGAAACAGGGGAAAAGGTTGCAGTGAAGTCAATACCTTCTTGTTGATTGTATCCTTGAGCCACCAATCTTGCTTTGTTTCTGACCACTTTTCCTTCTTCAGACAGCTTGTTTCTGAACACCCATTTGGTTCCAATAAGTGTTTTCCCATGGGGTTTAGGAACAAGTGTCCAGACATCACTCCTAGCAAATTGGTTTAGCTCCTCTTGCATGGCTAGAATACACCCTTCATCATGCAGAGCTTCATCAATGTTCTTTGGCTCAATTTCAGACATGAGAGCAAGAGAATTCAGATTCTTGAATTTTGATCTTGTCTTAACTCCTTCTGAAGTGCTGCCAATTATTTGCTCTTTTGGATGATGTGATTTATATCTCCAGTCAGGTTTCTGAGGTGATATCAAATCAGTCTGAGACTCAACATTGGTCTGAAGAGGTTCAGTGACAGATGGTGCTTCAGACACCTGTTCATCCTTGATGCTGTCATGATTATTCAGCTCCATTCCTGCAAAGTCATCTTCTAGATCTGATAATTCTCTATCAGTCTCTTTCTTGTCATTAAATTTAACATGGATTGATTCCTCTACAGTTAAAGTTCTAGAGTTATATACTCTATAGGCTTTAGATGTTTCAGAATATCCTATGAAAATTCCATTGTCAGATTTTGCATCAAATTTTCAAAGATCATCCTTGGTGTTGAGTATAAAACACTCACAGCCAAAGGTGTGGAAATATGATATGTTGGGTTTTCTTCCCTTCCACAATTCATAAGGAGTCTTTTTCAGAATTGGTCTTACCAATATTCTGTTTTGAAGGTAGCAAGCTGTGTTAATAGCTTCTGCCCAGAAAGATCTTGGTAGATTGCATGAGTTGAGCATGGTTCTTCCCATTTCTTGCAAGCTTCTGTTCTTTCTCTCAACAACCCCATTTTGATGAGGTGTTCTTGCCACAGAGAAATTGTGTGAGATCCCATTCTCATCACAGAACAGTTGAACATTTGCATTGTCAAACTCTCCACCATGATCACTTATGATAGCAGATATACAGAATCCTTTTTCATTCTGTACCTTCTTGCAGAATATTGTGAAATTCCTGAAAGTCTCATCCTTGCTTCTTAGGAATAACACCCATGTGAATCTAGAATAGTCATCAACAATGACCAAACCATATTTCTTACCACTAATGCTTTCTGTTCTAATAGGACCAAACAAGTCAATATGTAACAATTCTAAAGGTCTGCTAGTGGAAACAACATCCTTACTCTGAAAAGAGTGTCTTGTTTGTTTTCCTTTCAGACAGCTTTCACATAAAATGTCAGATTTGTAAGAAAGCTTGGGCAGTCCTTTAACAAGGTTGTGTTTTGCTAACTTTGAGATCAATCTCAAGTTGGCATGCCCAAGTCTTTGGTGCCAAATCTGTTTTTCATCTTCAACAGAGAGAAAACATTTTACATTTTGACTTGCCAAATCCTCTAGATCAATTTTGTACACATTGTTGTGTCTCTTAGCAGTAAAAAGAATTTGATCACGGGAGTCTTTGACTATACATCCTTCTTTAGTAAAGGAAACCACATATCCACTGTCACACAATTGACTTATGCTTAGTAGATTGTGCTGAAGTCCCTCTACTAGAAGAACATTCTTAATAAGGGATAGAGGAGAGATTCCTACAGTCCCTATTCCTGTGATCTTCCCTTGCTGATTTCCACCAAAGGTGACCACACCTCCTGCCCTGGGCCTAAGGTTTTGGAACAAAGACCTTTCTCTTGTCATGTGTCACGAGCACCCACTGTCCAGGTACCATTTGTGGGGTCTCCTTTGTCCTGTTAAACACATCTGCAACAGGAATGATCAAGTTCTTAGGTACCCATATTCTTTTGGGTCCTTTCTTGTTAGATTTGGGTTTTGCTTTTCCCTTGTGTTTACACTGAGCCACATTGTGTCCAGGCTTGCCACAGTGAGAACACCCAATAGCTTTCTCTTTGCCTTTAGTAAAATTTTTGAAAATATGAGGTTCAGAGGTATCATGATCACAAAAGCCTAATCCACTTTTGTCAAGGGGATCCCTTTGATTGCCAAGCAATCTGTTAAGGTTTTATGTTCCTTTGACAAATTTAGCTAAGTCTTTTGTCAGTTCCTCAACTTGTTTATGAAGTTTTTTGTTTTCTTCAGAGAAAGTTTGTGAACTGCTGCTTTCAGTCACAAGAATTCTCTCCTTGAGCATAATATTTTCTATCTCAAGAGCCTCATATTTACTGCACATTTCTGTGTGGGCCTTGGACAGATTCTTATACTCTTGGAAGAGTTCCTTGGAACTTTCCATCAGGTCATCATACATCTCTTGAAGAGTTAAGGGAAATACCTCAGATTCTGAGCTATCTGATGAGGGCAGGCTGGCCATGAGACACATGTTGGCCTCTTCTGAAGTGTCTTCCTCTTCTTCTGAGGTAGACTCATCAAGATCCTCCCATGTTTCCATCAGACTCTTCTTCTTCTTAAAGAATTTCTTCTTTTTGAAGTTGTTCTTCTTCAGTCTTGGACATTAAGCCTTCATATGACCTGGCTGTTTACACTCATAGCATATAATTTTGTCATTTTGAGAATCCTTACCTGACTTACCTGATTTAGAGGTTGAGGGTTGGTTCTTTCTAAACTTTCCTTTGTTCTGCAACATCCTCTTGATTTTCCTACTGAGAAGAGCAAGATCATCATCTTCTGAGCTATCTCAAGAATCTTCATTTGCTTCTGAAGTTTCCTCAGCTTGCATGGCTTTAATGCTGCTATGCCTAGGGTGTTTGGCTTTGGAGTTTAATGCCAGAGATTTCTTCTTGATGTCATCTTCCCCAAGTTCAAGCTCATGAACTTTGAGAGATCCCAAAAGTTCTTCCATTCTAAGAGAGTTTAAGTCTCTGGCCTCTTGAATGGCTATAACTTTGGGTCTCCAGGACTTTGGCAGACTTCTCAGAATCTTTCTATTATTGTCTCCAGATTTAAAAGTTCTACCTAAAGACCTGAGTCCATTAGTTATAGTCTGAAACCTCCCAAACATTTGATCTATGGTTTCAGATTCTTCCATCTTGAACATCTCATATTGATGTATAAGCATGCTGATTTTGGATTGCTTGACAGTCTCAGTCCCTTCATGGGCGGCTGCAAGTGTATCCCAAATCTCCTTGGCAGGTGAACATCCATGAACCTTCTCATACTCTGATTTGTTTAGAGAACATATCAAATAGAGTTTGGCTTTAGAGTTTAACTGAACTCTAGCCTTCTGCTCTAGGGTCCATTCAGCCTTAGGTATTGGCACTCCGTTATGTATAGACACATAGTCTCCATCAGTGACCACATCCCAAACATCAATGTTGTTGCTCTTAATGAACAACTTCATACGATCCCTCCAATAGTGGTAGTCCACTCCATTAAATGCTGGAGGTCTTGTGATAGAGGCTCCTTCAGTGATGTACTGTCTGTGGTTAGCAGCTTCCATCTGGATCTTTAATCCTCAAACACTTGTAAGGTGCTCAACCCTGAGTTGAGCTCTGATACCCACTGTAGAAACACAGGGAAACACTAGAAGGGGGGTTGAATAGTGTTTCTTAATAATTTATGGAAGCTTTTCGCAAACTGTTAAGTTTACAACAGTTTCAGACAGGTTTAAGAGCCTGTCTGAAGATTCTTAAGAAGGCTGCTGAAAAGATCTTTAAAAAGGTTTCTTGCTTTTTAAAATTATCAGAACAATTTTCAACACCCTTTGGTTAGTATAAATAAATTGACAAGAGATAAGGGATAGAAAACTTAGCCAATGAATTTATCCTGGTTCACTCACTACCACTGTGAGCTACGTCCAGTCCCAATGCCAACTAGCACTTGGATTTTCTCTTAATCTTCACCAAGATTACAAGTATTCTTTTACAGTCAAGCCTCTTCAGGCTCTACAACCAAGTATTCTTTTACAGACAAGCCTCTTCAGGCTCTACAACCAAGTATTCTTTTACAGACAAGCCTCTCCAGGTTCAAAGACAATTTTACAAAGAGATATGTCTAAGCTTTTAAACTACACAAGTTTGAAGCTTAAACAGAGACGATGTACTATAAAACTGAGGTATACTCAGGATATACAAATGATGTACAATGAATATGAAATCAGAGTGTTTTTACAGAAAAACTTGCAGCGTGATATCTCTTAGACTTTCTTGTATATGCTTACTTCTCTCTTGATGGTCTTCATGAAGGGCTATTTATAACCAATCTTCAATCCATTGAAATACCACCGTTTAGAGATAACATTAAATGCTATTTAATCTGTTGTGAGACATGCTTCTGAGAGTTCTGATTTTTCTGACACAAGTACCAGGTTGCTGCTGCCATAAAGCTGCCACTGTTGTTGCTGCAAAGGTTGCGTTGCAGGGATTTCCTCAGTGGTGTATGAAATTCAAATATACCAGGAAAGATCTCTGTGTTCCTTGCCATAAATATGTTTGAAAAGGTACGTGCAGCAGAGAACGCTTGACTCAGCAGAATTTCAGAGATGTCTTCACATACTTCAGCAAAGATTGCCACGTCATTAATGAGACTTCAGACGGCTTCAACACTTCAGACGGGTTGCGCACTTCAGACGGCTTCAACACTTCAGACGGGTTGAGCACTTCAGACGGCTTCAACACTTCAGACAGGTTGAACCTTCAGAAGGCTTTTCCACTTTAGATAGGTTGAAAGCACTTTAGACAGTCTTTATAAGTTCAGAATGGCTTGCTGAAATAATAGATAAGTCATTAAACATTTATTTATCTATGATAAATATTTTAACCCAAATTTGTTAAGCATTAAAACTTGAGAAGTGAGCTATCTAAAACATCATAATTTTCCTTATGATATTTTTGAGACTCAACAGGAACATATTCTCTTAAAGGTATTTTCTGTGTTTCAGTAACTCTGAAAGAGCAACTCTCCGAAGTTATGGAACCCTCTGAAGTGGTGCAACCTTCTGAAGGAGAGGTATCTGCTGAAGGATAAGGACCTACTGAAGCCAGTGAACTTTCTGAAGTCTTGAGGTCATACTAAGAATTGTATCATCTTGGAAATGAGTTTCTTTGATGATCCTTTTTGAAGACTCAAGTATTTTCGTTGCTTTCTGCCAATTGTCTGCACCCCACTCCTTCTGGTAAGGCAAAAAAAAAAAACTTTTTGGTATATTTCAAATTTCTATTCACCAAAAAGGTGGTCTCTGCTGTGAAAGTACAAGTTGCTGAGAAAAGTAGAGTCAGCGCTGCTGCACACCTACCTCTGCTGTGTCTGCTACTGCCAACTATTAGAAGTTTGTGTCTCAACGGAAAGAAAGCTATCTCACAATGGGATTTTTAGAGAAGTCTAAACGGTCTCATATCTCCCTCTACAAATACAAGTCTTCATGCAGAAAAGAAAATGAGAACGAACGTGAACTTGCTGAAGTGCTGCAAATTTTCTCTGTGATATATTTTCATCCATTTTCAGTTGTACACAACTTTCATATTCTGAGTCTAACTCAGCACATTGTACACCTTACCCAGTTTAGGCTTTAAACTTGTGTAGTTTCAAAATTTAAGCAATCTCTTTTCACAAACAGTTTTATGTTTGAGCCTAGAGAGGCTTGGTAGGAAACAATATTTGTCGTAATAGAGCCTGAAGAGGCTTGACTGTAAAAGAATACTTGTATCTGATCAGATAGTGAAAATCCTTAGCTGTTTGGCTTTGGGACTGGACGTAGCTCACAGTGGTAGTGGGTGAACCAGTATAAATCTTTGGCTAAGTCTTCTCTTACCCTTATCTCTTTATATTTGATTTTTACTAACTTGGAGGGTTCTGAGTACATTGTTTTATAACTTTGGAACTGTAGATTTATCTAAATATATATAGAAAACAAGTTTTCAAACTGTTTTATTGAACCTGTTGAAGTTACTTCAGCAAGTATATTACTCCCAGTTTCAGCAAGTTGAGAAAAGTTCTTTGTGAAAAGTTTTGCTTGTTAAAAGGTTTTCCAAAATCAATTGAAATTTATAAAACACTATTCAACCCCCTTCTAGTGTTTCCTGTGGTTTCTACAGGTGGTATCAGAGCTCAACCTCGGGTTGAGTATCTAACAGTGCTGAGGAAGAAGATCCTAAATGGAAACCTCTACAAGCAACCTTCACTATATTGCAGAAGGTGCCTCAGGATCAAGGCCCCCAACTTTTAATGGTACAGATTACCATTATTGGAGGGATCGTATGAAGCTGTTCATTGAGAGCAGCAACATAGATTTTTGGGATGTAGTCACTGATGGTGATTATACTCCTACACATGGTGGTGTGCCCATACCCAAAGCAGAATGGACTGGTGAACAGAAAGCCCGTGTTCAACTCAATACTAAAGCAAAACTCTACTTGGTTTGCTCCTTAAGTAAATTTGAGTATGAGAAGGTGCATGGATGTCCTTCAGCCAAGGAGATCTGGGATACTTTGGCTTCAACCCATGAAGGGACTAATAATGTCAAACAATCTAAGATCAACATGCTTGTTCATCAATATGAGATGTTCAAGATGCAAGAGTTTGAAACCATTGATAAAATGTTTGGGAGGTTTCAAACAATAACTAATGGACTCAAGTCTTTAGGCAAAACCTTTGATTCTGGTGATAACAATCACAAGATTCGAAGGAGTTTACCAAAGGCTTGGAGACCCAAGGTTACTGCCATTCAAGAGGCTAAAGACCTCAATACATTAAGAATGGAGGAACTCTTGGGATCTCTTAAAGTTCACGAGTTAGAACTTGGTGAAGATACTCCTAAGAAAAAGTCATTGGCTCTGAATGCCAAGTCCAAACTGCTTAAGCATGGGCCACATAAAGCCATGAAAGTTGAGGAGAATTCATAAGGTAGTGAAGGTTCTGAAGCAAGCTCTGAGGATGATGATGATATGGCTCTTCTGAGCAGGAAGATCAATAGGATGCTTCAGAAGAAAGGAAAGTTCAGAAAACACTCATCCTTTGAAACAAAAATGGTAAGTCAAGTAAAGAATCATTTTCTACTGACAAAATTATTTGCTATGAATGCAAACAGACAGGTCATAAGAAGGCTGACTGTCCCAAGCTGAAGAAACCCTCATTTAAAAAAAGAAATTCTTAAAAAAGAAGAAAGATATGATGGTTACATGGGAGGACCTGGATGATTCAACTTCAGAAGATGAAGATGAATCTGCTGAAGAAGCTAACTTATGCTTGATGGCAAGCCTACCCTCTTAAGACAGCTCTGAGTCAGAGGTAATCCCTCAAACCTTGCAAGACATGTATGATGATTTGCTAGAAAGTTCTAAAGAGCTTTTCTAAGAGTACAAAGATTTTTCTAGAGCTTATACTGAGGTTGCAACTAAAAATGAAGCTCTTGAGACTGAAAATCTTTTACTTAAGGAAAGACTCTAACTCTGAAACTAGTAGTTCAAAAGGTTTGATTAAAGAAAATGAGAAACTCAAAAAACAAGTTGCTGAACTTACTAAGGACCTTGCTAACTTTGTTAATGGAACTAAGAATCTCAACAAAATGTTGGGTATTCAGAAGAACTCCAAAAACAAAGGTGGTTTGGGATATTCAGATAGTGAATCATCACATGATTCCAATTTTAAACCTGCTAAAAAAGCTAAGAAAGGTAGGGATGCTCACATTGAGGGTAGCCTGGACATCATATGTCTTAGTGCAAGCACAAGAAGAAGGGAAAACCTGTTTCTAACAAAAGAGGACCCAACAAGATATGGGTACTTAAATCTCTTATTGTTCTTGTTGCAGATGTGTTTAATAGGACAAATGAGACACCACAAATGGTACCTGAACAGTGGCTGCTCGCGACACATGACGGGAGAAAGATCTTTGTTCCAAAACCTTAGACCTAAAGATGGTTGTGTGGTCACCTTTGGGGGGAAATAAAAAAGGAAAGATCACAGGTACAGGTTTAGTAGGTATATCTCCTCTCTCTATTATTCAGAATGTTCTCCTTGTGGAAGGTCTTCAACACAACCTGCTGAGGATAAGTCAATTATGTGACAGTGGATATGTTGTGTCCTTGACCAGGGATGGATGTGTAGTCAAAGATGCATCTGATCAAATCATTTTTACTGCCAAGAGACACAACAATATGTACAAAATAGATCTTGAGGAACTTGCATATCAAAATGTGACTTGTCTTCTTTCTATTAAAGATGAAAAACAGATTTGGCATCAGAAACTTGGGCATGCCAGCTTGAGATTAATCTAAAAGTTAACAAAACACAACCTTGTAAAAGGACTGCCCAAGCTCTCTTTCAAATCTGACATTTTATGTGAAAATTGACTTAAAGGTAAACAAACAAGAAGCTCTTTTAAGAGTAAAAATGTTGTGTCTACTTCAAGACCTTTAGAACTACTTCACATTAATTTGTTTGGTCCTACAAGAACTGAAATTCTTGCTGGAAAGAAATATAGTTTGGTCATTGTGGATGACTACTCTAGATTTACATGGGTAATATTCCTCAAAAGCAAGGATGAGACTTTTGAGAATTTCACAAAATTCTGTAAGAAAGTGCAAAATGAAAAGGGATTTTGCATATCTGCTATCAGAAGTGACCATGGTGGTGAGTTCGAAAACTCAAGCTTCAACATGTTCTATGATGAGAATGGGACCTCACACAATTTCTCTGTGGCAAGAACACCTCAGCAAAATGGGGTTGTTAAGAGAAAGAACAAAAGCTTGCAGGAGATGAGTAGAACCATGCTCATTTCAAGCAACCTACTAAGATCATTCTGGGCAAGGGTTGTTCGCATAGTTTGCTACATTCAAAACAGAATTTTGGTAAGGCCAATTCTCAAAAGAACTCCCTATGAATTTTGGAGAGGAAGAAAACTCAACATTTCTAATTTCCATATCTTTGGTTGTTAGTGTTTCATACTTAACACCAAAGATGATCTTGGAAAATTTGACTCTAAATCTGACAAGGGAATCTTCATTGGTTATTCAGAAACTTCCAAGGCTTATAGAGTTTATAACTCTAGAACTTTGACAATAGAAGAATCTATTCATGTTAGGTTTAATGATGCTAAAGAAATTGATAGGGAACTATCAGATCTAGAAGATGATTTTGCAAGAATGGAGCTGAATCCAACTTCAGAGAGTACAGAGGTAAAAAATGAAGAACCTGCTGAAAGACACTCTAAAGTACCTGCTGAACAACTTCCTAGTCAACCTGTTGAAACTGATCCTCCTCACAGAGTTAATGTTGAGTCTCAGATTGAGCATGTATTTCCTCGCAGACATGAGTGGAGATACAAGTCTCACCATCCTCGAGAGCAAATCATTGGTGAAACTTCAGAAGGTGTAAGAACAAGATCAAGACTTAGAGAAGTCAATAATATTTCCTTCCTCTCTGAAATTGAGCCAAAGAACATTGATGAAGCTCTGCATGATGAAGGGTGGATCCTAGCCATGCAAGAAGAGTTGAATCAATTTGCCAGGAGTGATGTCTGGACTCTTGTTCCTAAACCCCATGGGAAAACAATCATTGGAACCAAATGGGTGTTCAGAAATAAACTCTCTGAAGATGGCCAAGTGATCAGAAACAAAGCTAGATTAGCTGCTCAAGGATACAACCAACAAGAAGGTATTGACTTCACTGAAACCTTTGCACCAGTAGCTAGGCATGAAGCCATTAGGATTTTACTTTCCTATGCAGCAAATAATGGCATCAAACTATATCAGATGGATGGAAAGAGTGTCTTCCTAAATGGATCCATTGAGGAAGAGGTGTTTGTTAGACATCCCCCTGGTTTTGAAAATTTAAATTTTCCTGATCATGTTTTCAAATTGAAAAAGGCTCTATATGGTCTCAAACAAGCTCCCAGAGCTTGGTATGACAGATTGAACAATTTTCTTCTCAAAAATGGTTTTGAAAGAGGAAAGGTTGACACAACCCTTTTTAGATGTCTAACAAAGATCTAATTCTTGTTCAGATATATGTTGATGACATTATTTTTGGATCAACAAATTCCTCTTTATGCACAGAGTTTTCAAGGCTTATGCAATCTGAGTTTGAAATGAGTTTAGTGAGAGAACTCAAGTTTTTCTTAGGACTTCAGATTGAGATGGTTTTGAATGTATATGGATCCATCAGGAGAAATATACTAAAGAAATGCTTAAGAAGTTCAATATGCATGACTGCAAACCTATGTCAACTCCTATGCATCTTTCAACCATCTTAAGTAAAGATGAAGGAGAAGAATGTGTTGACCCAACCATGTATAGAGGTATGATTGGATCTCTGTTGTATCTTACAACAAGCAGACCTGACATTATGTTCAGTGTATGTCTGTGTGCAATATTTCAATCAGATCCAAGAATAACTCATTACAAGGATGTTAAAAGAATTTTTAGATATCTCAATGGTACTACTAATCTTGGTCTATGCTATAAGAAGAGTAATGACTGCAGATTATTAGGATATTGTGATGTTGACTTTGCTGGAGATAGAGTGGAGAGAAAATCAACAAGTGGAGGATGCCACTTCATTGGAGAAAATATAATTAGTTGGGCAAGCAAAAGGCAAATCACCATAGCCCTCTCAACTGCTGAAGCTGAGTATATTTCTACTGCATGCTATTGCTCACAGCTGCTTTGGGTAAAATATCAACTTGAAGATTTTAACATTTTTGTTAAATCTATTCTTGTATTTTGTGATAATACAAGTGTAATAAATCTTTCCAAAAATCCCATCCAGCATTCTAGGGCTAATCATATAGAAATCAAACATCATTTCATTAGAAACTATGTTCAGAAAGGTGTTTTTAATATTAAGTTCATTGACACAGAACATCAATGGGCTGATATATTCACAAAACCTCTTGCTGAAGATATATTTAAGTTCATTAGAGATAATCTGCATATTCTTGCATTTTCTGAGATTTAAATTTGCTGATATATGCTTATTTGCTGAACTTCTCTGGTTTTGCTGCACTTTCTCTGATATATTCTCTATCTGCAGCTTTTCTACCCTGAGTTTATTACTCTGTTGCACATTTATTACTTCAGCATGCTCTAGCAACCCTTTTGATTGATGACAACATGGGAGTAATATAAACTAACAAAATCTGAAGTTTAAGTGTTTTTCAGAGAGGAAATCTTAAGTTCAGGGCGAGCAAGCAATTCTACTTAAGTATCTGAGAAAGAGGGAGAATTTTTTAAAACTTATTCTATTTATTTTCCCTTCAGATATTTGAGTTGATGCAAATTTGTCATCATTAAAAAGGGGGAAAATGTTGAGTCTAAAAAATGTTATTAAGTAATTAATAATGTTTTAAGTCTCACAATCCTGAGGTTTAATGAATAACAAATTTGATCAAAGTATTCTGAAAGAAGGAAAAATTCTCTTAAAGGTATTTTCTATGTTTCAATAACTCTCTGAAAGAGCAACTCTCCGAAGTTATGCAACCCTCTGAAGTGGTGCAACCTTCTGAAGGAGAGGTATCTGCTAAAGGATAAGGACCTGCTGAAGCCAGTGAACTTTCTGAAGTCTTGAGATGTTGTACTGAGAATTGTATCATCTTGGAAATGAGTTTCTTTGATGATCCTTTTTGAAGACTCAAGTCTTTTCATTGCTTTCTGCCAGCTGTCTGCACCCCACTCCTTCTGGCAAGGAAAAATAGAAACTTTTTGGTATATTTCAAATTTCTATTCACAAAAAATATGGTCTCTGCTGTGAAAGTACAAGTTACTGAGAAAAGTAGAGTCAGCGCTGCTGCATACCTACCTCTGTTGTGTCTGCTACTGCCAGCTATTAGAAGCTTGTGTCTCAATAGAAAGAAAGCTATCTCACAACGGGATTTTTAGAGAAGTCTAAACGGTCTTATATCTCTTTCTATAAATACAATTCTTCATGCAGAAAAGAAAGTGAGAATGAACGTGAACTTGCTGAAGTGCTGCAAATTTTCTCTGTGATATATTTTCATCCATTTTCAGTTGTACACAACTTTCATATTCTGAGTCTAACTCAGCACATTGTACACCTTACCCAGTTTAGGCTTTAAACTTGTGTAGTTTCAAAATTTAAGCAATCTCTTTTCACAAACAGTTTTATGTTTGAGCCTAGAGAGGCTTGGTAGGAAACAATATTTGTCGTAATAGAGCCTGAAGAGGCTTGACTGTAAAAGAATACTTGTATCTGATCAGATAGTGAAAATCCTTAGCTGTTTGGCTTTGGGACTGGACGTAGCTCACAGTGGTAGTGGGTGAACCAGTATAAATCTTTGGCTAAGTCTTCTCTTACCCTTATCTCTTTATATTTGATTTTTACTAATTTGGAGGGTTCTGAGTACATTGTTTTATAACTTTGAAATTGCAGATTTATTTAAATATATATAGAAAACAAGTTTTCAAACTGTTTTATTGAACCTGTTGAAGTTACTTCAGCAAGTATATTACTCCTAGTTTCAGCAAGTTGCAAAAAGTTCTTTGTGAAAAGTTTTGCTTGTTAAAAGGTTTTCCAAAATCATTTGAAATTTATAAAACACTATTCAACCCCCTTCTAGTGTTTCCTATGGTTTCTACAACATATAAAAACATTATATGAAGATACCCAATCACCTTTCGATCTGGGTTGCAAACATCAAAGAAGCTTATGCTTTGGGTGTTTGACTTTCCATATGTAGAAGGTTCTGCCTTTGTGTACCATTGATTTGAATCTGGTATGTAAAGGCCTAGGAAGTCAAACTTCTACTTCTTCATCTTGCTTGTATGATTTTTTTCATTTTGACCTTAGCAATTTCATACATCCATGTGTCCCTCGTCTTATTTTCCTCTTCCCTTACTGGCTGGGATGACAAACCTTGAGGTTATGAATTTAGCATTCTGATAGGAACACTATTTTTCCCTATTGGAAAAGAATACAAGGGTACCCATGAAGGAAAAATGGCTCCATATATGAATGGTTCGAATCATATGGTTCAAAATAAGGTGGTGGATAATGGAATTGGGTAACTGGAATACGAAAAGGGATAGTTGCAAGAAACACATGTGTCCCAGCGATAGCAATGGTGGAGGCTAGTGGATTGGATGTTGCAAAATGCAACATAGAAAACATATCCATTGTGAGAACAAACCACGATTTGTGGCATTTAACATTGATTGAGGTCTAAGTGATGCATGTGGGTCTTTTATCACAAGGGCTTGAAGTGTAGAGATAGTGCCAGTGAAACCGGCACAAATGAAGGACAAACAAGACGAACTTGTATCAAAAGAATCATATGAATCGTGAAGAAAGATGGTTAAGTAACAATTAGGGGGAAAGAGAAAAGTGTGGTGGTGGGGTAGGGCATCTACCAGGAATTTGGAAGGTTGTGGCATTAGTATATGATGGGTTTCCTGGCAAGTTTACCAGTAGTCCAGTAGTTTTAGAGTAAGTAAGATATCGTATCCACAGGGAGCGGTTTTAACTTGTAAAGTTAAAGTAATTGTATTTTCAATAAAACGTTTCAAAAAGGTTGGTTTTAATGCTGAATAATAAAATACTGAAATAAACACGAGACGAATAATAATTAGGACTAGGATTTGATTTCGTTTCTTCTCCCCCTTGTGCATTCGAATCCCTTTCCCCTTATTTATGATCGTACTTGTAAATACCTTAGCATTGTTTAATTACAATAATTATAAGGCATGCCTGGTAATACTTCGGACCCGCAAATTCCCCTATAAGATTGTAATTAAACGCCAAAAGCTATTCTCTACAGGCATTCAAAGTGGCATTTGGCGACCCCGAACATTCCCCGTATTTTGCAATCAGCGCTATCGATTTAACCATACTTTCACATAAGGCACCTACGGAGGGGTGTGTCACTCACTGAACCTCCGATCGTTAGAATACAATCCTTATGCTACGATATAATTAAACCGAGTACCTTTAGCAATCCGAGAATAAGCTTCATGAACAGCTCCATGCTCACCTACCTCTGATACTAGCCGGAGTTCCACTTTTTGTATCAAGAGCACTAGCCTACCATCCCGGTGCACGCGCGGAGTTGATGCATTACACACAGCATAATGATACCGATAAATTACAAGCATAGAATCATAAATAAAATAGAAAATAGAATTCTTATACACAAGGGGATTGAATCTACTACATCAAATCCTACTGGAGAGCTTAGCTACTCATGGTAGCCATTACAAACCACTGAGAAATCTGTCACCTTTCTCAATCCTATACTACTCTCTCTATGTATCAGTGTTTATGGTCCCGAGGACCGTGTCTATGACCTTTGCAAAGGGCTCTATTTATAGAGTTGGAAAACCTTCAAGGGATCAGGTTGTGATGTCACTGGTGAGTGTTAAATCCAATCAAAGGCTGCCTTTTCATTAATTGACGTCACTGTTGTGAAGCTTGACCAATCAGGAGCTTCTCTTTCATTAATTGACATCACCTGCGCGCGACTTCATTAATCAAGACACGCGCTTCATGTGCGCTTAGCGCACATGAAGCCTGGCCAATCTGCTCATGCGCTCCACGCGCGCTAAGCACATATGGAGCGTGTGACTCGCTGCAGCTTTCCTTGATTTGTGGATCTAACCTCTTGATTCCTTTCTGATCTCATCTGGTTTTCCTTTATCCCTTTTATCCGAATTATTATTGTATTTATCTGCCTTGGATTTGAATTGAAAAGATTCTTTGCAAGATTCTCTAATTTTCTTTTATTTATTTAATTTTTGAATCTGCAATATCCTCCATTCTGATGCTTTTTCCACTCTTGTCCCAAATCTGCTACAATTCTGCATAAAATAACAAATTTCTATTTAAAATAGCATCATATTCAAATTTGTATCAAATAAATACAATTATTATAAATATTAATAAAAAGGGATATTTTGGGGCATAAATTACTATTTTAACCTTGATAAGTGTAATAAAAACTATATGAAAATATCGCTAATTTTACACTTATCAGTATACACATCTGAGTTGTTAATGCTATCTACCCCTTGATAAAAAAACAAATAAATAAAATCTTAATATCAAAAAATGATTATCTTTTGAGGGTGAAATTGAAAAATACAAGCATGAAAAATGTAGAGGCATCCATTGTAGTTCAAGCGAGTGTTGAAGTTGTCATGAAGTTGCGTTTTCACCTGATAAGTTGTAGTCACTGGGTGATATATACTGAAGGATCCTAGGTGGCCATTAGCTTATCTTAAGGAATAAAACCAAAACCCATGGTTCATCAGTCGTGGTTTTGTTGGGGTGCGGGTTTTCCTACTTTTGTTTTCCATTTAGGAAATTCTCGTTGTTCTCTTTTACATAATTTTTATGTCTTTCTTCCATTTTTATTCATTTAAATCTTTCTTTTTCTCTTTCTTCATTCTATGCTCATCTCTCTTTCTTCCCTACACCATTTAGAGAAGAGAGATACTAAATCCTCATATTTTTCCTTCAATAAATCTTCCCACCATTATATAAAATAAGTATTAGATAAAAAATGAAATGCATTTAATTTCTGAAAAATATAAAAAGCATTTAATACGTACTTTGTTTAATAAATAAGATCATTTGTAAAAGAAATAAGTAGGAGGATCTAGAATTATTTAGAGTAATGCTAAATCCTCCAATTTTTCTCCTATAAATCCTCCTAGAACTACATACCGTAAATACTTAAATGAAAAAGTAAACAAATTTAATATCTTTAAAATATTGAAACCATTTAATACTTACTTTGCTTAATAACTGGGTGAATTTTTAGGAGAAACAAGTAGGAGGATTTAGAATTATTATGTAAGAAAGAGTAGTGCTAAATCCTTTTATTTTTCCCCCTACAAGTCCTCTCCTCCTACTATATAAAGGAAGTATTTAATGAAAAAGTCAATGCATTTATTACCATAAAAATATAAAAAATATTTAATATTTTTATTTACTCCATCAATTTCAGTTTAATTTTCATTTAGGTTATGCCCATAAACTAAGGAATTCAATTAATATTGTATTTTTTTTTATTAAAATTGTTAACTATTTTTTGTTATACCCCTATTGGTATTGAATTTCAAGAAACCTTTGAGAAAGGTCTCTATATGAATCGAAAGAGTAGTAGTATTAGTTTATGAATACCTTCGAATAAGGTATTGTTGGGGTGTAGTTAGAAATATTACTAAGTTATGATAAAACCAATATCTTCGAATTTGAGAAATAAAGAAGAGATTCGAATAAGTTAGTATTGGTTAATAGTCAAATTACCTTAGTAAATTAAAGAGTTTATTTGGTTTCAAAAGAACCTTGACACATTGAGATGTATGCTTGAAATCGAAATACTCTTGATAAATGAAGAGAAACACAAGTCTTTTATTCATATGTAAAGACAATTCGGATTACATGAGATGTTCGAATGAAATACATAAAGAAAAATCTAGGAAATGTAGAGAATAAAGACTATCCTAGATCCTCAGAAGATTAATTAGACTCCCAACTTCTGTTTCTTCTACTCCTTCACCTCTTCTTCCTCCTTTCCCACAAGCTTTGATTGAACCACCAGGGCAGAGGCTTTGTGCGAGTAAGATTAAAAATCCATGTGTTTCAATAAAGAAATAAGAAAGATGGAGTGAAGACAAAATAAACTAAATGTTTGGCTACAACATTCGACCCAAAAGAAAATCTTTAAAAAGGGTTGAAAAAGCTTATAGCTTTGGCTACCTCGTCGTCCTTATCAAAAATAAAATCATTAAAGATTAGGTCGAATACAGTAGCCAAAGAAGAAGCTTTTCCATGTTGAAACCAATGTAAGAATGAAGATGTCACTCCATATGAACTCCTATTTATAAGAGTAAAGAGAGGAAGATGAATAAATACGTCCCAAAAATGGCCCAATCAATGAAGCCTTAATAAATAAGGCTGAATGGACAGTAGACGGTGGACGGTGGTCATATAACCTTAGAATTGACCAAAGGAAAATTGACATGTGTCAGACTGTAATGGTAAATGGTCAACAAAGAGTTTGTGGCTATTGAATAGGTTGAAGCATCAGAATAAATGCTAAGTGTTTGGAAAGTTCATAATCGAAAGGGGATGTTCGATTTCATGAGTTGTGGAAATCGAAAAGGAACTTGAGTAGATCGAAAGAAGATAATCTCAAGAAGACTTAGAAGATATTTTTGAAGATAAGAGGCTTGTTCGAGGAAAGTGAAGTCTTGAAGAAACAGTTAGCAACATTTATTGGAAGTTTATTGCTCAAGACTGATGTCAGAATTGCAGTGGAGCCTCATAAAAGTTCAAAAAGGATAAAGTAGTTTATGTCCGTTAGAAGACGTGTCAACCATGCATTGTGCCAACACATGTGAAGATTGCTGATGTGTCCTATGGGTATTAGTTAGCCGTTAGGATTGGAAATCTATAAATAGGCAAACTTATTATGTAACAAGGGTTGGATTCATTTGTATTGAAACTCTGTGAACACCAAACGTCCATTCTGAAGTGACTAACTGGTTACAAAGAGAATATCAAGTATATGATTCCACCCACATTCCAATCAACGCAATTACTTTTCTTTGCAATTTTATTGTTTTCTTTTGTTTAATCTTCATTTCACGCATTTCAATTTTATAATTTGTTAGTTGTTTACTTTTCTCTGTTGAACTTTCTTTCATTTCTATTATTCTTTTCTTTCTTCTTCTCTGCACATTATTTTCGATTCTTCTTGTTAGATAAAGCATCAAGTGAGGTTTGTTACAATTCTGGAAATCAATACACGTTAAGTTTCAAAAAGATTAAAACACTATAAATCTACTTCTTAAAGAGTCCCTATTGAGGACTAGATTCTAAGTCCCAGATTGCTCTTAGAATCAAAAGGTTGAAATTGATCTTATTTTCGAGATCAAATTTTATACCACAAACAACCCCTTATCTCTAATTAATTAATTACTCAACCTTTATTATTTTTTCTTAAATTTCTCTCTGACATTTATTATTAATAGTATAATTAGAAGACATAATTAAATTGTTCATTGGTATTATAAAGTGACAACCAATATCAAACAAAACAAAAATGCTAAAACGAAACTCATTATGAAAAGAAGGAACTAGTAATTAGGAGGATTTGTAGGAGAAACATGTAGAAGGATTTATAATTATTCTTTAAAAAAGTAATGCTAAATCCTCTTGTTTTAAGAGGGAAACTTGAAAGACAAAGTGGACCAATTTTAGCTAGGTTCGAAGAAAATTATAAATAAATGAGAGGTAATTATCCTACTTAATGATAATAAGCACAACTAAAAATGAAGATTGATTTAAACCAATTTAAATGAAGCATGGAGACCATAATAATTTCACAACATGGATGTTTGAATAAAAAAACATATATTGGTATAAATGTTGATTAGGAAATATAATATTTCACAATAAGGATTAATGGAGTAAGATAGACTAAAAAACATATATCGATATAATGTTGATTAGGAGAGTATAATAATTTCACAAGAAGGACTAATGGAGTAATTTCTATGCATGAAGATTGACTAAAAAAACATATATTAGTATAAATGTTTATTAGGAGACTATAATAATTTCACAACAAAGATTAATAGAGTAATTTCTATGCATGAAGATTGACTAAAAACATGTATCGGTATAAATGTTGATCACAACAAGGATTAATGGAGTAATTTCTATGCATGAAGATTAACTAAAAAAACAGATATTAATGTAGATGTTGATTAGGAGACTATAATAATTTCATAACAATGATTGATGGAGTAATATCTATGTAGTAAGATTGAATAAAAAATTATATTGGTGTAGATGTTGTGACGTTCTAATTACGGAAACTTAGGATTTATGCCCGTTGGAGACATAAGTCCAAAATTTAGGGAATTATTTTTCGCGACATTAACGATATCAATAAAACCTGATAAAGATTGTTTAAGTAATCCAACATTTTATTAAACATAATCTGGATAAATAGTGAAATGAGAATTGAAGCCCTAATTAATGTTTTTAAAAAAACTAATTTCATGCATTGAGAGAGAATCTCTCGCTTGAGCGAGCAAGAAAAAGTAACTCTCTGGATTATTCTTGCTTAAGCGAGACCTCCTTGCTTAAGCGAAAAACGTCTAGAGAGACCCCAATTTCTGCCTCCATTTCGCTTGAGCGAGGGGACTCTCGCTCAAACGAAAATATCTGTATAGAATTTACCCATTTTTACTGATATTTTTGCCAAAGCGAGAGGGGTCTCGCTTGAGAGAAATTACCACAGAATGGAACTCCCAATTCTCCATTCCTCCTCGCTCAAGCGAGCCATTTCTCGCTTGAGCGAGCAAGTGGCGATGTTATGCCCTCCAATAGTTTTAACCTTTTTTTCACCTAGTTTCTTTTACAAAACTCTTTTCTACTCCTAATCATTTATAATTGATTTATAAAATTTGGGATGTTACATTTCTACCCCACTTCAATTAAATTTTGAGCTCAAAATTTAATTATTAAGGATTACCTCACAAAGCTAACTCGGGATACTGAGCTCGGACATCGTCCTCATTTTCCCACGTGGCCTTCTATGAAGACTGACCCTCCCAAATCACCTTCACTAAGGGGATTGACTTATTCCTTACGGTTTTGGTGCTTCGGTCAACAATATGTGTAGGTCTGGCTGGATTCGTCAAATCCTCCCTTAATTGTGCTAATTCATAACTAATGATGTGTGAAGGATCATGAATATACTTTCTGAGCTGAGAGACGTGAAACACATCATGAAGGTTGGACAAGTGAGGAGGTAGGGCTATTCTATAGACTACAGGACCAATCCTTTGTAGGATTTGGAACGGACCAGTGTATCTGGGGTTGAGCTTTTTGGCCCTGATGGCCCTTCCTATGCCTGTGACAGGGTGACCTTGAGAAAAATATGATCTCCTTCCTCAAACTCTAGATCCTTTCTCCTCCTATCGGCATAACTCTTATGCCTCCTCTGAGCAGCCAAGAGATTCTCCCTAATGACATTAATCAAGTTTAATCCCTGAGAGTATTACCAATGAGGACCCCACCACCAAGTACAAATTGTTCAATGAAATTCTTAGGTGCCAATTAGCAGTCCTTGCTTGTTCCTTTTATCTCTTACTTGTGAATTGTTGTAATAACAGACTATAGTGAAGGGCATATTGAGCTATTTATAAAGTGAGGAATTTAAGAACCTCGTAGATTGTCTCTATCAAAGCCATATCAATAACTAAAGGGGTGAGTTTCTATTTCTTTTGTTCTATTTGTTTATTTGATTGGACTTAATTTGGATTATTATGAATAACATATGATGCTTTCTCTGCTTATTAAGAGGAGGGATATGAGTAAACTGTGTGAGATTGACATGTTAAAAAAACGTAATCATCTAAATGTGTTTTGTTAGCTTGGATGTTATAAAGCGGAGGAGTATCTTTGGGGTAAAAAGGCTTTTCTTAACTTGAACTCATTGTTCATACAGATTTCATTTTGTATAACACTTTCTCAATTTGGTGTTTTTTTGTGAATTTTGAATAATAATGTGTTTGTCTTTGTTTGGGCTATCTTATTGTTATGATGAGTATCTTATGATTTATTCAGAGGGATGTTTTTCACAAAGGTGAAAGAGTTAGCAGCTACTATATCTTGTGGTCCATTCTTTGCTTCCCTAGGCACTCATTTAATGACTTTCACATCAAGAACCTTGATTGGGTGGCAACACAAAATACCGAAAATCTCAAATCTTCTACAACTACACAAAATTATGGTGGTGGAAATATTGAATGAAACTTTAAAATCTATGTCCTCATTGCAAAACCCGACTAAATATTCAAGGTATGATTCACCTTCATTTACCTTTTTTACATAGGATACAAAGTATTTGTCATATTATTTTTAAAAGATATCAAAAGAGGTAAAGCATATATTATTGAAACTTGTTGTAATAAAGGTAAGTTTTCCATCTTTAACCTAGGTAACTTATGCTTAAATTCAAATCCAAACTACATCTTCTTCATCATCTTTAGCTTGGTATCGATGAGATTCAGGTGCATGCATGAAGCTTGATGATGGCACGAATGCTTCTAAATTTCTCTCCTTTTTGGCTGAAAGATACTGCTTCAATGAGGTTAAGCCATCAATTATACTATAAAAAGAGTGAAGATACTTACACAAATTATGTGCAATGTATACAACGATTATTTAAAATGAAAGTTATAGTAGAACAATATATAAGAAAAAGCTTGGAGTGTGGGTACAAATTTTTTTAGAGTATAAAGATTATGAGATGAAAAACAATTGACCACCCTTGCTTTTTTAAAAATTCAAACTAGTTATTGAATAAATGAGTGACCCCACCTATCGGATGGGATTCAAAACTTTTAAATTGTCACACATATACGTTCAAAATGATACTAAGAAGTAAAATTAACTGAGAGAACTGATTTTATATATAATTAATAAATGAACACGTATCTCAGAAAAATAATAACCCTCCAAAAAAGTAATGAATGAAAAAAGTGGCAGTAGGGACAGAGGCAAAACAAGAAAAAAATTGCACATTCAACACATAGATAGTTCACCATTAGCATAGATTAAGCCGCAATATAGCATAATTCAGCACAATCCAGCAGAAAAAAAAAAAAACTCATTGCAAAGCCAAGTAACAGACCATACAACACCACATGAAAACACCTCATGCAATTGGTTCTATGGAAACCAGTAACCTGTATAGGGATGCTAACCCCCCCCCCCCCAAAAAAAAAGAAAGAAATATGAAGCGAGAAACAGAGTTGTAATTATCAAGTGCAGAATTATAACTTTGAAGTTAATAATCATCTATTATAACAATTATTTTTATATATGAAGAAAATCATTATTTCTTTTTTTTCTTTTTTGTTACTTTATTTATTGATGAAATTGATATGGAAGTAACTAGATATTAGTCAATCTAGATAACAAATCTTGTTTCATTGGTCAATGATATAATGATTCTACAATTGGGCTACCTACACTTCAATTCTTTATCTCTTTCGGGAAGGAACATAAAGGCAACATAAAGCAAAGTAAACACTATAGAGGAATTAAAGTTTAATAAAAGTGCCTTTGTATCACACTCATTGGTGAAGAAAACCTCACCTTTGGAAGAATAATGCGACCTAGGGTGCCAACATCGCTTTTTCTTAACTTCGTTAAAATTTCTTTGAGCTTCTGTTCTCCAAAAGTTAAAAAAGAAAAAAAATATTTAAAGACACAAAAATGATAAGACCACACCATGCATATAAAATATTATCCGAAGATACCCAATTACCTTTCCATCTGGGGTGCAAACATCAAAGGAGTTTATGTTTGGGTGTTTGACTCTCCACTAGTAAAAGGTTCCGCCCTTATGTACCATTGATTTGATTCTGGTATGTAAGGGGCCTTGGAAGTATTTCTTCATTTTGCTTGTATGATTTGTTTCCTTTTGTGCCTAGCAATTTTGCACATCCAAGCGTCCCTCGTCTTATTTTTCTCTTCTCTTACCGGCTGGGATGACAAAGCTTGAGGTTGAGACTTTAGCATTCCGAAAGGAACACTGCTTTGCCCTATTAAGAAAGAATACAAAGGGTACGCATGGGGTGAAATTCCTGCAAATATGGAAGGTTTGAATCATATGGTTCAAAATAATGTGGTTGATAATAGAATTGGGTAACAAGAGAGGGAAAATGGGTAGCTGAAGGAAACACATGCGTCCCAGCGGTAGCTTTGATGGAGGCTAGTGGGTTGGACGGTGCAGAACTCAACGTCAAAAACCTGTCCATTGTGAGAACAAACCACAATTTGAGGCATTTAACATGTAGAGGCATCCATAATAGTTCAAGCGAGTGTTGAGGTTGTCATGAAGATAAACTGTCACCTAATACGTTGTAGTCATTGGGTGATAAACTGAAGTCTCCAAGGTGGCCCTTGACTTATCTTAAGGAATAAAACCAAAGCACATGGCTTATTAGTTGTGGTTTTGTTGGGGTGGAGGGTTTCCTATTTTTGTCTGCCAAGTAGGAATCACGTGGTTCTCTTTCTTGCCTACACCATTTAGAGAAGAGCGATACTAAATCCTTCTATTTTTCCATCAATAAATTCTCCAACTATTAGATAAAGTAAGTATAAGATGAAAAATGAAATTCATTTAATACCTGGAAAATATAGAAATCATTTGATACTTACTTTGTTGAATAATTAAGGTAATTTGTAAGAGAAATAAGTAGGAGGATATAGAATTATATAGAGTAATATTAAATTCTCCTATTTTTCCTCCTCCAAATCCCCGTACTAGTACATATTGTAAATACTTACATGAAAAAGTAAATAAATTTAAGATCTTAAAAATATCGAAACCATTTAATACTTACTTTGATTAATAATTGGGTGCATTTGTAGGGAAACAAGTAGGAGGATTTACTATTATTATTTAGGAAAGAGTAATGCTAAATCCTTTTATTTTTCCCCTAAAAATCCTTTACTCCTACGATATGAAGGAAGTATTTAATGTAATAGTAAATGCATTTATTACATTATAGATAATATTTAATACTTTTATTTACTCCGTCCATTTAAGTTTGACTTTCATTGTGCACATAAACCTAGGTATTCAATTTGTATTTAACGAAATAGTAAATGCATTTAATATTTAATACTTTTATTTACTTCATTCATTTCATTTTAATTTTCATTTATGATATGACAATAAACTATGGAATTCAATTAATATTATTGTTTGACTTAAATATATTTTTAGTCCCTCGAAAATTAGCGAATTTTGTGTTTAGTCTTTATAAAATTTTTCACCTAAGTTTACTCCCTCATCAATTTTCCATTTCCAAGTTTAATCCTCTCTGTTAATTGGTGTTGTTAAGTGATGACCCGATGCTGTTAAGTGTAATGTCCTAATTCCCAGAATTTAGCAAATTTGCCTGTTGGAAGCATAAGTTCCAAATTAAGGGAATTATTTTCCGCGACATTAACGATATCAATAACTAAGTTACAGGTATGCTTAACTAAATCCAACGTTTATTTAAACATGACTTGTGGATTCTTACATACAATCACATCAAGGATTATACAATACACGTGCCTCAACAAGCGGAAGTATAAGAACTACACACATGTACTGAAAATCCTTCCAAAAATAATATACATTTACATTCATTCAAGATAATACAATGAAAGAGAGGCTCCAAGGCCGACAGTAACTCCTAAACTGCAGCGGTTCCATGATCCTCACGACCTTCCTGGGGATCTAAAATGTAAACCCACAACGGGGTGAGACTAATGCCTCAGTGAGCAAAGCAGTGCATACATTCATGACATACATCAAGTGAGCATAACAAGGTAAGGGTGACATGTGATAACAACTTAAATCTAATAATAAGTGCTAATAAACATGAAAGTTGGCATGTAATGACCATGATAGTTGAGAAATAAGTTTAACATGATAGCTTGAAAATCATTTTAACATGATCTGCTAACCCAACAGCAGGGGTCTCATCACTTGTCATGCAGTTAGACTGAGCTCAGACTACAAGGGATATCTCCCTTGGAGACATAACGTCGCCACCGTTACCATGACGGCCGAAGCCAAGTTTTAACATGATTGGTCCAAGACCCGTGATGGTCGAAACCTTAACATGAATCTTTCACTTGAATATTAAGTAGCTTGATTACTTGAACATGATGGTCCAAGACCCATGATGGTCGAAGCCTATATAACATGATTTTCTTGTCACTTGAAATACTTGAGTACTTGAAAACATGAATGGTCTTTCTTAGAAGTTGAACATGATTCATGAAAACATGTGTACTTGACAATGAACATGAATATGATCATGAGCATGAACATAAGCGGTTTGATCTATGAACCATAATCTAGGCTTCCAATCTTGCAATAAAGTATACATATAGGCCATAGAAATAAAATCTCTTAATGATAACATGAGCATGAACCATTATATCAAGTTCTCTAGCCTAGGGTTTATCCAACAATGAGTCTCAAATAATAGCAATCATATTCATCACATTACATACATCCATCAAAACCATAATATTACATAAGAAAAATTAAAAGATCCCAACCCTAGAGAAAATCCCAATTTCAAACCCTAAGTGGGGGTCTAACCTCAATCTCTTTCAAATACCCAAAACAACTAAAAATTAATCGGTGAAATATCATAAATAAGCACATACAACCTAAAGAAAGGGAGAGGGAGAAGTGGCTTCATGGAGGATTTTAGACAAGAGGGAGGTGAAGTGTGTGAGCTCTACTCACCTCAAAAGCTAAAAATGGAGAAGGGGAAAAAGGTTGGATGGGTGGATCCTTGACTCCCCAAGCTTCCTCCTAGCTCCAAGCATGGTTTCTCTCTCTAAAATTCTCTCCTCTCTCTCTAAAAACCCTAAAGGAGGAAGAAGAATATGAAGAAGAGGAAGCTGCAACGTGTTTTTAAAGAGACAGGGACACGCGCATGCTTGAGCTCGCCTTAGTGTGCATGAGCGCGCAACACACAGAGGCTCCTTCTGAAGCTGAGACGCGCGCACTTGAGCGTGCCCTAGTGCGCTTGAGCACTTGAGTGCACCTTATTGCGCTCGAGCGCACTCCAAACAGAGACACCCCTTAATCCTTCTAAGATGCGCGCTTGAGCGCGCCTAGACACGCTTGAGCGCGTAAACTTGCTGTTTGGAGGTGCAAATGAGCTCGGAATACTATCATATAGCATATCAAACTGAAGCTTCGGATCTTAACTTTCTAATGCAAGTGGAATCACCTCAATTGGACACCTATAACTCTAGATATTATCAAATTAGTGCACTAAGGTCATTAGGCTTAAAACCCAAAATGAAGCAACAACCTTGGTTGAAACCCAATGGGGCACACTTTACATGAATCATGTTATAACTCATCAATTCACTCCAATAAGGTTAACGCTAAGGGTTCTAAGTGTCCATGAGACTATGCTCCCCTATTCCCTTGTTCCTTTTCCATAAAATCACCTTCTACCCCGGTTCCTTGAGTCTATGCCTTTCCTCTTCATTCTTGTCAAGAAGGAGGATTTAGAATTATTCTTTGAAAAAAAGTAATGCTAAATCCTCCTATTTTAAGAGGGAAAAATTGAAAACACAATAAACCAATTCTTGCTAGGTTCGAAATAAACTATAAACAAAGGAGAGGTAACTATTCTGCCTAATCATAATAAGCACAACTAAAAATGAAGAATAAATTAAACCGATTTAAATGAAACAAGGAAACCATAATACTTTCACAAAAGTAATGGATTAATTTTGATGCACAAATATTAACTAGAAAACATATATTGGTATAAATGTTGATTAGGAGACTATAATAATTTCACAACAAAAATTAATGGAGTAATTTTTATGCACGAAGATTGACTAAAAAATATACATTGGTATAAATGTTGATTAGGATACTACGATAATTTCACAACAAGGATTAATGGAGTAATTTCAATGCATGAAGATTGACTAAAAGAACATATATTAATGTAAATGTTGATTAGGCGAATATTGAAGTAGAAATTCCAATCACAAGAAGGGGGGTTGAATTGTGATCTTTTAAAATTTCTGCAATTTCTTCTAATACTTTTTCTGCTCAAGTTTTATCTTGGCTGAGTATTAGAAGATGAGACTCAAGAAGAAGGAGTTAATATATATGGTATGATGAAATTATGATCCCTTTGGAGGAATTCTCTTGTTTAAGCAACTTACTTAGGTATTAAATAGTTTTTAAAATAGTTTCATGCACATGAAAACATAAATAAAAAATAAGAGTAAGGGTGAGAGGATTGCACACACAATTTTTACACTGGTTCACCTCTTCCAACCTGAAGCTACGTCCAGTCCCTACTTTCAGTAGGATTTTCTTAGTCAACTCTTTGATTTTACAGATTCCTTGGGTACACTTTTACCACTAGTATTCTTCTGCAGCCTCTTCAGGCTCTTCACACACTTCTTTTGAAGCCTTTACAGATACTGCAGCTTCTTCTGCAAACTATGCAGGCTCAAAGACAAATTACAGAACCTTTTCTGCAAGCTTTACAACTCAGAACAACTTACTACGACTATGCAATAGCTCACAAAAATTTTTTCACACATTCCCAATAGGCACTAACACTTTTGAAACCTCCTTGAGAAATTACAGAAGAAGTAAGTAGTGAAATGATAAAAACAAGGCTCAAGGACTATTACAATTATAGCACAGCAGGAAGATGTTGAGCCAGCTCTCTCTTACTAAGCTTTAGGAAGCAGAATAACAGAATTTCTGGAGAGAGAGAAAGATTCCAAAAGATGAAGAATGTAGTTTTGAAGTCTGATGCTTCTTCTGGATTTTTTTTTAATTTGTTCTGTGTGTTTAGAACTAAAGAAAGCCTCTCCTTTTATAGGCAAAGACAAAGACTAACTGTTGGGGAAAGCTTGGAAAATGGGAAAGCCATTCCAGCTGTCCAAGTACAATAATACAGCTGTCATATGTTGACTGGTCTTATCTTCTGAGAGGTTTCTTCTGTAGACACAAAAACTTCTGTATTTTTGAGCAATTTTTCTGCAAGCATTGTTATGTGCCTTCATCAAGCACACATAAAGTGATATTAATAATTTTGAACCAGTTGCAATCTCAAAAAAATAAAAATAGAAGCTTAAGTAGGTTTTGCTTCTTCTGCAGCGGTACTGTTAAAAGGGTTCTTCTGTAGATTGATCTTTCTTATCTCTCTTTCTTCTAGGAAGATTTATTTTATCCATCAAAAGATTCAGGAAGTAATTTTGGGCTTAGTTTTACCAGCTGCATCTCAGAGAAGCTTTGGAAAGATGAATGTACAGGAATATGCTTCTTCTGCAGGATTCCTATTAATGAATCTTCCTTCCAATGTTTGAAATTCTTTTATACTATTTTTCTGAATAGCTTCTTTTAATAATTCAATTTTGTTGTGATACTCTTGAATAAAATTCTTCTTTATACTCTGTTTGCTTCTTCTGCAAAGGGGAATTTCTTACTATTTGGACAGAAAGCTTGTTGTGCATCTTCTCAACGGCTTTCTTGCTTTCTTCTATAATTGTAGTGATGATTTAATGTGAAAGCATCTTGAAGGACTTCTTTTAGAAGAATGTTGAACTGTTTCTTTTGCACAATGTCTTTCCAAGAGCATCAATACTATCTTCTGCAGATTCCCTAACTGTATCTTCTTGACACAAACTCAAGTGAAATCATTAGTTCCTTTTTAATCAGAATTATAGCAAGTGAATTTTGAGAGCTTGTCATTATTAAAACATCATTAGAGGGTTCTTGGTCCTTACAATCTCCCCCTTTTTTAGGATGACAACTTCTCAAAATTTAGCTTGTATGATTCTGATTTTTTGGTAAACATATATTAAGAACTCCCCCTGAATTTATACTAGGGTTCCAGCAGATATGTATTCCAGTTTTAAATCATGTGGATGCTCAAACAATTAGCCGAATTTTTGCAAACAATTATTTCAGATAAAATTCAAGTAGATGCTGCAAACATGATCAATTCATTTCAATGTGAATTTTACAGCAATACATCAATCAAAAGAAACATAAGAAATCATAACTTAAATTACAACCTTCTACTCCCCCTATTTCTACTAAATTTACTACTTCTCCCCCTTTGTCATCAATCAAAAAGAAAAATAGTCATATGAGCCTGTTTTGGTGGAACTTTTGTAGAAGTACTTCTAGGTGAAGAAAATAGCATGAATCAAAGAGGTCAAATGCATTTAACTTCTCCATAAGTTAAAATTAGTCTTTGTAGGCCACCTACTTCGAAAGATCTCCCATTTAACTTCTCCAAAAGTAACTAATTTTAACTTATGGAGAAGTTAAATGCATTTGACGTCTTTGAATTATGGTATTTTTTTCACCTAGAAGTACTTCTACAGAAGTTCCACCCAAACAGGCTCTATGCAAAAGGAGAAGCAGAATCATCATCCTCTATTTAGAAGGATAGGAATGGTCAGAAGATGATGAAGTAGTAGGTTGGAGTATTTTCTGAGGAGGCTGGAAAGGCACAAAGGGCATTGGAGGAGCCTGTGGTGCAATGGCAGGAAGCACAAAGGTATTGAACCAAAATTGATGTTGAGTGAACCTCCCAATCATCTCATTGACAGAGTTTTGTAAAACATTTACATTGGAAAACAACTTCTTTATGTCAGCATTGATTTTTCTCACTTGTCTTTCAAAGGAGTTGGAGGAGGCGGATTCTATTGGATCATCAGGTTTCTCAGTAGCTTCAGTTACCTTCGCATGATGAGCAGAAGAAGGAATTTGCTCCTTTTCAATGCTAAGCTGTTGGAGATAGGTCTCCATAGAGGAGAGAGTTGCAGAAATGTTGGGAATATTGTCTCTGATAGGTGCAGAAGAAGGAATAGTTGAGTCAATGATAGGGGAGGCAAGGAATTGATTTACCATATCAGTGCCAAAGGTTCCTATAGAAGGAACAAATTGAGCTTCTCCCTTAGGTTCTTCCTCTTCATCTGTCAGATGAAGTTCTTCTGTTCTAACAGGAGACTGAGAATTATGTGCATCTTTTGTAATATCCTCTGCAATGTCTTCAGGTCTTGTTGGGGATTGAACTTGGAGTATTGGTAAGGAGGTATCAAAAGAAGGGGTTTCTGAATAACTTTTGGCAAGCATGGCCAAGGTATTATCAACCATACCTTCTGCAAAACCAATATCAGTGCCTTCCAAAGAAGCTTCTCTAACTTCTTCTGTAGAGGCATTCTCAGCACCTTCCATGGAAATATCCCTTCCTTCTTCAACTTCTTTTCTAAGGGAATTTCCAGAAGGAACTTGTAGCTAAGAGACTGCTTCTTCTTCACTTCCTTCAGGGGAATCTTTCTTATCCTCTTCATAGGTGAATGAACCAGGAGGTTCAGGAATGGAGGATTCTTTTTTAACTTCTCCAGAGATCCCAGTTTTCTGCACCTTGCAGGGTCCACCTTCTTCAGCAGAAGCAGAAAACTCCTTCTGGATACCCTGCCTTTTTCTGGAGAAGGTTTGAAGTGCTTCCTTCTTCTTCAACTTTGTTCTTCATCCACTAGGGGCTTCATGAGGGATTTCATCGTCACTACCACTGGAGAAGAACTGTGAAGGCTCAAGCTTCTCAATGTGCATCTTCCTCACATTGCTTCTGTCAAAGTAGGTACAACCATTTATGCTTTCTTCTCCTTCAAGAGACACTTGGTGATATCTAAAAATCCTTGTCAGCAGCATTCCATATGGAAGGCTAGCATAAACTCTTTGAGGGTTTACAGAAAAGATCATCCCTCTGAGAGTGAGGTAGGAGAGAGATAGGGGTATGCCTTGCAGAAGATGATACATGGAGAGTAAGTCTTGTTCAGTCACCCTCTCTAAGGTTCTAGCCCTAGGTAAGATGGAGTAGCAGCAGATTTTATGAAACAATTTGTAGATGGGAATGCGTTGGCTTGAAAGAAGTTTAGAGTCAGGCTGAGGTAGTACCCTTTTGATGGCATCTTCTCTGGTAATGCCTACAGAAGCATGCCAGTTTTCATGATATAAGTGGTTTGGACAGGATGGAATTCCTATTGCTTCTTCTATAGACTCTGGAGTAAGTACAATTGTATCTCCTTTAATCTCCACCACCAGGGAGTTCCCATCACTCCTATATTGGCTTGCAGAAGCAAAGAAAGCCTTGACTAGCCTTGGATAAACAGGTCCTCTGATTAGAAGAAAGTCCCTCCAACCTTGCTTTTGAATGAAATGACCTACATCCCAACCAGCTTTTCTGATTTTCTTCAGGAGAAATACTCTTCCAGGAATGACATTCTACCACTCCCATTTGTCATAAAATATCTTCAGAAGCTCTTCATTGTGAAAAAGATCTCTGTTAGCATCTTCTGATGCTTCAGAAGGATCACTCTTTGAGCTACTATCTCCACTAGACCTACTGGATACCCTTTTTGTATTACTGGAGGACTGAGAATCTCTATATGATTTAGGAGAGGGTAAATCTAGAGTAATGGGATTGTCAGGTTTATTTCCAGTAGAGTGAGGAGTTATCCCAACTCCAGCTCTTAGTCTTCCTGACCTTCTAACTTGAACAATAGGAATAGGGTCAGGGTTTTGAGCTTTTGAAGTAGAAGGAGCTAAGGAAGAATATGGTTTGGAAGGAGGAGGAGATGAAGGTTTACGAGAAGGAGGTGCTGCATGCAGACAAAGGTTGTACTTCAAGAACCTCTGTAAAAGGAATGATTTGCATTTCAGGTTGAGGAGGGTTCTCGTGGCTACTGTAGGAGAATTTTGATGCATTAGGTGATGAAGTATTCTTCTTGTTGGCAATGGATTTGATTCTCATGATTGTATTAGAGAGAATGCAGAAAAATGAGGGTAGAGTTTAATCCTGAAACTAAGTCTCTGTATTTTGCGAGGAATAAGGAATGAATGAGTAGAGCAATTCCTAGTCTTTGAAGGTCTCTAATACTTATCCTAACTAGCCGTTTGAGAAGCTAGAAGAGAGAAGGATGGAGAGAGGAGGAGGAGAAGACGCAAGCTCAGTTTTTTAGGGAAGTGGTTGGTGCTTCCAACGGTCAGAATTTTAATTGCAGTTTTTGTGCAATAACTGCTATTTCTTGATACAAGAGACAAAATACAACTTTACATTGATTCATTTTGTAGCCTAGTTGTCCATGTGGAGTCCCTTTCAAGGTTGACCCTTAAGAGGAAAAGTCATTTTTTATTAAAATGACTTTATTGATTATGGTGAAAAGGAAAATGACATTTCCTAGTACCTTGGTGAAAGACAATTTTTCTGACAAGTCAAATATGGAGATACCTTTGACTGCATATGTTTCCAGAAGATGCAATTTTATCTCCAGAAGAAAAGAAATTTACTGAGCATTTCCAGAAGAAAGACATTTCACAACACATACTTATAGCTTGCACATATGCAGTTTATCTCTTATAAAATTAAATCTATCTTCTACAATTGGCTTAGTAAAAATGTCAGCAATTTGTAACTTGGTTTCAATGAATTTTAGTTCAATTTCATTCTTCTGAACATGATTTCTTATGAAGTGATGTTTAATATCAATATGCTTTGATCTAGAATGTTGGATAGGATTCTTGGACAAGTTGATAGCACTTGTATTATCACATAAGATAGGGATTTTGGAATACCTTAAACAATAATCCTCCATGTGATGCTTTATCCAAAACATTTGTGAGCAGCAACTAGCAGTAGAAACATATTCTACTTCTGCAGTTGACAAAGCAATTGTAGGTTGCTTCTTACATGACCAAGATATAAGTGATTCTCCAAGGAATTGACATCCACCACTTGTGTTTTTTCTGTCTAATCTATCTCCAGCATAATCAACATCACAATATCCTATGCGATCAAAATTTGTACCTTTCTTGAACCAAAGACCAAGATCAGTAGTTCCAACAAGGTATCTAAAAATTCTTTTCACAACAGCTACATGTGATTCTCTTGGAGAAGATTGAAATCTAGCACATAATCCTACAGAAAATAGAATATCTGGTCTACTTGCAGTTAAATATAGCAATGATCCTATCATTCCTCTATATTCCTTTTCAGAAACAGGTTTCCATTTTCATCAGAGTTTAAGATTGTGGAAGGATGCATAGGAGTTGTCATGGGTTTTGCTCCTTCCATTTTAAATCTTCTGAGAAGATCTTTTGTGTACTTTTCTTGGCAAATGAAGATTCCAGCATCTTCTTGCCTGATTTGTAAACCTAAAAAGTGAAGTTGGCTGGATGTCTCTAGAAGGGGGTTGAATAGAGACTTTAAAATTCTGTTCCTAAAAACACACACTTAAATTCAAGCTGAGACGTGATCTTAAGTCTGATAACTTAGAGTTTCAAATAAGTTAGATGAGATGTAATCTCAACTTTTAATTAATAGTAATTCTGTAACCAAGTAGAAATGATTCTTTAGTTGTTAAAACTTGGTTTCCTTTGAAAAGATTTAATTTATTTTAGCAAACAGATTTGAGACGTAAGATGTGCAATATAAATAAAGAGATAAGGAGAGAGATACACACAGATCTTATCCTGGTTCACCTACACCTTGGGCTACGTCCAATCCCCACAACTTGTGAGATTTCCACTATTGACAACCCTGTCAATTACAAGTATTCTTACAGCCTCTTCAGGATGCTCACACTCACACTGAGACTAGGCTTCTTCTTATCCCAGTTGAGACTGTTTACAAAGGTTTGATTGATTTTTTGAGATCTAGCTTACAACATACAATGTATGGATAGACAACGGGTATAACTAGATGAGTCTTCTATTTTACAAGAATAAAAAGTTAAGACCTTAAAAGAGAATGAGTGAGACTGCTGATTGATCTCAAGTTGAGATGGGATCTGATGATGAAATAGACTTGAGATGTAAGATGAGATGCAGAAAAGTTTTCAATAGGCAGCGCAATCTCTCTCTTCTACACTGTTGGCTTCCAACATTTATTTCAAATGGAAACTAGCCATATATGACCGTTTAGAGCCGTTGGAAAGAAAGAGAAGATCTTTCTGTCAAGAGGTACACTGTCTTTTGTGTACTGTTACTGTGTCAGTGTACAGTGTCCTTCTCTTTGACACTTGTTGACCCTTGTTTCTTGTGATCTCAAGCCGGGTCTGATTCTCAATCTTTGGCTGCTTCTCATCTGAGTCTAAGTCTTGGTCTTAGTCTTTTAGCTCTCATATGACTTTTGATCCTTCTCATCAAGCTTGTATATAGGTCTCCTGTCTCAAGCTGAGTCTTCATATGAGTCTGCATCTGAATATGAGTTAGCATATGTGCTTGAGTCTGAGTCTGATCTTGAGCCAGCGTCTCAAGCTGACTTTGAATCTCTTCTTTGCTCAACACTTTTGATTTAAGTCTTTTGTCTTGGCAGATCTTGATTCTGACTTTTATTCTTCATGTCCTCAAAGATGGTCTTTGAGCTTCCTTTTCTTATCATTTACTGCAAATCTAAAATCTAGAAATTTTGCCACAATCTTAAGCACATAGTTAGATAACAAGATGCATCTCATACTTGCTTTAGTGTTTACCTTAACTTAATGGTTTGACTACATTAAAAACCTTAGGAGTGAGTTTGTCTTAACAAAAAGAATTTAAGTTCACCCGTGAGACTCATTTCAAATTCACCTTTCATTAATTCAGAAAATTCATGGCACATCTTTTTATTTGAGGATCCAAAAATGATATCATCAACATAGATTTGTACGACTAATAAATCCTTCTTAAGTATTTTTCTAAATAGACTAGTATCAACTTTGCCTCTTATGAAATCATTGTTAAGAAGAAAATTACTCAATCTTTCATACCAAGCTCTGGAAGCTTGCTTTAACCCATATAGTGCTTTTGTTAATTTTAAAAACATGATTTGGATGCTTTTGATTTTCAAAACCAGGAGGTTGGTACACATACACTTCCTCATTTATGTAGCCATTTAGAAAAGCACTTTTAACATCCATTTGATATAATTTGAAGTTTTTATGTGCAGCAAATGCAAGAAGAATTCTAAATGCTTCTGATCTAGCTACTAGTGCAAAAGTTTCATCAAAGTCAATACCTTCTTGTTGGTTATAGCCTTGAGCTACTAACCTTGCTTTGTTTCTGATCACATTTCCCTTTACATCCATCTTGTTTCTGAATACCCATTTTGTGCCAATTATGGTGTGATTTTCTGGAGGAGAAACAAGTGTCCATACTTTGTTTCTCTCAAATTGTTCTAACTCTTCTTTCATGGCATCTATCCATGAATCATCTTCAAGAGCTTCATTTATATTTTTGGGTTCAATTTGAGATAGCAAAGTTGTACTACTTTCATCTTTACTCAATTGAGATCTGGTTTTTACTCCTTCTGTTGTACTTCCAATTATTTGTTCATGTAGATGAGCTATAATCAATCTCCCGCTCTTTGGAAGTTCTTCTCTTTGTGTGCAGATTTCTTCTATAGAGTTGTTAGTGTGTTTTCCCTTTCTATTGTATCTTTTGAGGGGTTTTTACATTCAGAAGATATCTTCTGATGCTTGTCTGATTCATCTTCTGAATCACTTTTGTATGTTCCTTGAGAAGAAAGGTTAGTATCATTGAAAATAACATGCATGCTTTCCTCTATGGTCTGGTTTTTAATTTTATATATTCTATATGCTTTTGAAGTGGTGGAGTAACCAAGAAAAACATTAAAATATGCAATGTTGGGTTTTCTCCCTTTCCATAGTTCATATGGAGTTTTGTTGAGAATGCTTCCGATGGTAATTCTGTTATGTACATAGCATGATGTAGCTACTGCTTCAGCCCAAAAGTATTTTTGTATTCCACTATCACTTAACATAGTTCTGGCCATTTCTTGGAGGGTTCTATTTTTTCTTTCTAACACTCCATTTTGTTGTGGAGTTTTAGGACAAGAAAAAATATGAGAAATTTCATTTTCATCAAAAAAACCTTTTAAATGAAAAATTTTCAAATTCCCCTCCATGGTCACTTCTTACAGAAGCAATATTCTGACCACTTTCATTTTGTATCTTCTTGGAGAAGATTTAGAAAGCATCAAATGACTCATCTTTAGTGGTGAGAAATAAAACCCATGTGAATCTAGAGTAATCATCTGCTATGACTAAGCCATATCTTTTTTTTCCTAGACTAGGAGTTTTAGTAGGTCCAAATAAGTCAATATGCAATAATTCTAATATTCTTTTAGAGGTTATTTCATTCTTAGGATGAAAGCTAGAATGAGTGTGTTTGCCTTTAACACATGCATCACATATTTTATCTTTCTCATATTTGAGTTTAGGTAGGCCTCTAACCAATTCCAATTTAGAAAGCTTTGAGATAGTTTTCATGCTTAGGTGACCTACTTTTCTATGTCAAATCCATTTGTCATTTTCAAATGAAGCAAAACATGTATGATCACCTAATTCTTCTAAGCTAATGTTGTATAGGTTTTATTTCTTATTCCAGAAAATAGTAATTTCTTAGTAGATGATTGTCTAATTTCACAAAATGTTGGTTGAAGCATAACTTCATAGCCACTGTCACAAAGTTGACTTATGCTAAGAAGGTTATGTTTTAAACCTTTCATATAATAGACATTACTAATTTAGGTAGAATTCCTTATACCTATCTTTCCAATACCTTTGATGTGTGCCTTATTGTTGTCTCCAAAAGTTACTGTTCCACCTTCTATTTTGTGTAACTGGATGAATTTGTTTTTGTCTCTAGTCATATGTCTTGAGCAGCCACTGTCCAAGAACCATTGCCTTTTCTTCTTGATGGTTCTTGCTTGTTCCTACATCATAAGACTAGAGATTTAGGTACTCAAATTCTGTTGGGTCCTAAATGGTTAGATACCTTTCTTCTAAAGCTCCTCTTTCTCTTGTAACAGTTATGAGCAATATGTCCAATTCTGTTACACCAAGAACATTTGGGAGGTTGCCTTTTGGCAGGTACAAATACAATTTTACAGAATTTTGAATTTTGAGATTGATTGTATCCTAATCCTATTCTATCAGAGGTTTCCCTTCCATTACCTATAAGTTTTTTAAGGTTATTTGTACCATTCACAAATTTACTTAAGTTTTGATGTAATTCATCAACTTTCTTTTTTAGAAGATCATTTTCCTTTTGCAGTTTTTCAGTTTTATTATCTTCTGCAGAATCTGACATAATTGATTTTATTTGTTCTGATAATTTGAAGTGAGATTGTTGTAAACATTGATTAGTTTTAAACAATCTTTCATTATCCTCTTTTAATTTTTCATTTTCTTCTTTAGATTTAATTAGTTTTTCTTTAAGTAAAGCACATTTTTGAGCTAGTGTATGTGAGTTAGATAATAGGTTTGCAAATCCATCTTCTAGTTCTCTATATGTAAGGGAGTTAGAGTCATTTACCTCATCTTCTTCATCTTCCTTTCCAGCCATGAGACACAAGTTTGCTGACTCTTCTTCTGCTTCTTCTTCTGAAGAACTTTCTGAGTCATCCCAAGTTGCCATCATGGCCTTTTTCTTCTTCTGGAAGTTTCTTGAGTCCCCTTTTAATTGAGGACATTCTGCTTTTATATGGCCTAGCTTATTGCACTCAAAACAAATGATTTGAGTCTTGGATCCTTCAGTTTTCTGTCCTTCCTTCTTGGGAAAGAATCTTTTTCCTCTACCTTTCCTTCTGATCAGTCTTTGAATTCTTTTAGATATGAAGGCAAGCTAATCATCATTTTCAGAAGATGATTCTTCTTCATCAGGAGTCTTTTATTCTCTTGATGTACTAGCCTTGAGAGCAATTGTTTTTCCTCTCCTTGGTGGTAATTCATCCATGAGTTCTTGTTCATGAACTTTTAGGGAACCAAGAAGCTCATCTAACTTTAGAACTGCAAGATCCTTGGTTTGTTGGATGGCTGTTACTTTTGGTCTCCAAATTTTTTGAAGACTTCTAAGTATTTTCCTGACTTGCTCTTGGTTAGTGTAACTTTTACCAAGAGATTTTAAGTCATTGATAATGATTTTGAATCTACTGAACATCTCATCAATGGATTCATGTTCAGCAATATTGAACATCTCATATTGATGAATCAAAATATTTATTTTTTATTCTTTTACTTGATCAGTTCCTTCATGGGAAATTTTAAGAGTATCCCATATTTCTTTAGCAGTGGCACAGCCAGCAACCTTGTCATATTCTCCTCTGCTAAGAGCACAGAGAAGAAAGAACTTAGCCTTGGAATTCAGAAGATATTTTTGCTTATCTTCTGAAGTCTATTCTTCTCTGGATTTTGGCTGTGGAGGTTCTTCTTGAACTTCAGATTCTCCTTCTTTAGGAGGAACCATAATTCTTGTTCTTTTGGTTACAAGAATGAAATTTCCTTTTTCAATGATATCCCAAAGATCAATGTCTTGATATTCTAAAAACAATTCCATTCTATCTTTCTAATAATAGTAATCCTTTCCATCAAATGCAGGAGGTCTATTTGTGGAGGATCCTTTTGGGATGAACATTCCAGCACCATGATTTGCCATCTTTCCTTGATCTTTTTCCTCTCTCACTGTTAAGTGAGTTCAACCCTAGAGGCAAGCTCTGGTACTAATTGAAGTAGAAATTCCAATCACAAGAAGGGGGGTTGAATTGTGATCTTTTAAAATTTCTGCAATTTCTTCTAATACTTTTTCTGCTCAAGTTTTATCTTGGTTGAGTATTAGAAGATGAGACTCAAGAAGAAGGAGTTAATATATATATATGGTATGATGAAATTATGATCCCTTTGGAGGAATTCTCTTGTTTAAGTAACATACTTAGGTATTAAATAGTTTTTTAAAACAGTTTCATGCACATGAAAACAGAAATCTGAAATAAGAGTAAGGGTGAGAGGATTGCACACACAATTTTTATACTGGTTCACCTCTTCCAACTTGAGGCTATGTCCAGTCCCTACTTTCAGTAGGATTTTCTTAATCAACTCTTTGATTTTACAGATTCCTTGGGTACACTTTTACCACTAGTATTCTTCTACAGCATCTTCAGGCTCTTCACACACTTCTTTTGAAGCCTTTACAGATATTGCAGCTTCTTCTGCATATTTGCAGGCTCAAAGACAAATTGCAGAACCTTTTCTGCAAGCTTTACAACTCAGAACAACTTACTACGACTGTGCAGTAGCTCACAGCAACTTTTTCACACCTTCCCAAGAAGCACTAACACTTTTGAAACCTCCTTGAGAGATTATAGAAGATGTAAGTAGTGAAATGATAAAAACAAGGCTCAAGGACTATTACAATTATAGTACAACAGGAAGATGTTGAGCCAACTCTCTCTTACTAAGCTTTAGGAAGCAGAATATCAGAATTTCTGAAGAGAGAGAAAGATTCCAGAAGATGGAGAATGTAGTTTTGAAGTCTGATGCTTCTTCTGGACTTTTTTTAATCTATTCTGTGTGTTTAGAACTGAAGAAAGCCTCTCCTTTTATGGGAAAAGACAGAGACTGGCCGTTGGGAAAAGTTTGGAAAAGGGGAAAGCCATTCCAGCTGTCCAAGTACAATAATACAGCTGTCATATGTTGATTGGTCTTATCTTCTGAGAGGTTTCTTTTGTAGACACAAAAACTTCTGTATTTTTTACCAATTTTTCTACAAGCACTTTTATGGGCCTTCATCAAGCTCACATAAAGTGATATTAATGATTTTGAACCAGCTGCAATCTCAGAAAAATAAAAATAGAAGCTTAAGTAGGTTTTGCTTCTTCTACAGTTGTACTGTTAAAGGGTTCTTCTGTAGATTGATCTTTCTTATTTCTGTTTCTTCTGGGAAGTTTTATTTTACCCATCAAAAGATTCAGGAAGTAATTTTGGGCTTAGTTTTACGAGCTGCATCTCAGAGAAGCTTTGGAAAGATGAATGTATAGGAATATGCTTCTTCTGCAGGATTCATGTTAATGAATCTTCCTTCTAATGTTTGAAATTCTTTTATACTATTTTTCTGAATAGCTTCTTTTAATAATTCAATTCTGTTGTGATACTCTTGAATAAAATTATTCTTTATACTCTGTTTGCTTCTTCTGCGAAGGGGAATTTCTTGCTATTTGGACAGAAAGGTTGTTGTGCATCTTCTCGACGGCTTTCTTGCTTTCTTCTATAATTGTAGTGATGATTTAATGTGAAAGCATCTTGAAGGACTTCTTTTTAGAAGAATGTTCATCTGTTTCTTTTGCACAATGTCTTTCCAAGAGCATCAATACTATCTTCTGCAGATTCCCTGACTGTATCTCCTTGACACAAACTCAAGTGAAATCATTAGTTCCTTTTTAATTAGAATTACAGCAAGTGAATTTTGAGAGCTTGTCATTATTAAAACATCATTAGAGGGTTCTTGGTCCTTACAAATATATCATTTGTAATACCCACATTTTTGCTTATATGATTTTTATGCGTGATATTGTGTGAATGGGTGATAAAATGAATTTTAATCGTTATATAAGGTTTAAATAGGGTTAGGAATGATTTTGCTATTTTTCTAGAATTTTTGAAATATTTTGGGGAATTTTTGGTTATGAAATTATTTTTCCCTTACACTTAATAGAAAATTACCAAAATGCCCTTTGACCTGGTTCTCTACTTTTTACCTAACCTAATACCTTAGTACATAAATAAGGTATCCTCATACTATTGCCATTGATTAACTTTTCATTAAACACCCTAAAGCATGCTTAATTAGTCAAAAAGTAAAAGAAAACATGTTTACCTCACCTAATTGTACTCTTGTCCCCTAGAGCACTTTTCTCCCTCTCTCTTTTAAATTTATGTAACGTCCCAATTTCGAAAACTCATGATTTATGCCCGTTGGAAGCACAAGTCCCGAATTTAGGGAATTCTTTTTCGCGACATTAACAATATTAATAAACAAATACAAGATTTGCTTAAGCAGTCCAACGTACACATAAGCATAATCAGAATAACCAAATACATAAACATAACCTAGATATTACAATACATGTTTTCTCAACAAAATAGAAATGTCAACCAAGGGTTTAACATGTATAATAATATCCTCAAAATAATCAAATCTCATGTGTAATGCAAAATATTAAATATGACAATCATCCAACAGCTCCAGCTCCCTCAACAGTCGTCTCGAGGAGGATCCTAGGCATCTAAAATATAATCCACAAACATGTGGTGAGACTAATGTCTTAGTAAGCATAACTAATGCATGCAAGTGTAGGCAAATCAGGCATATGTAATGCAACAATTATTCCATCTCACAATCCATAAACTTAAATCATAACATATACATAACAATGCATATGACCTTCTTTAACCCAACAGAAGGGGTCTTATCACATTACTGGGGTAAGACCTGAGCTCAGACTACAAGGAACGTCTCCCTTAGGGACTTATACTCGCCATTACTGGGGGCCGAAACCCAAATCTTAATACATAATTACTTGGGGCCGAAACCCAATTACATTGTTCCTGAGTACTGGGAGCTGAAACCCAAATTCCTTTTATGATAACTGGGGGCCAAAACCCAAATTTATTTTCATGATAATTGCGGCCAAAACCCAAATGTATTCATCATCCATACAATTAATATGAATTGAATCTTAAGCATATGTGACATGAACATGGGTATAAACAAATCCCTAACATAGGCAACCCTAACTCATTCTTTCAAACAATTACAACCACACACACAGCTTGGGAAAACATCTTAAATCAATCCAAAACACAAGCCAAAGAAGTGGTAATAGAAGGATAGGGAACATTGGGGATCACACACATAAGATGGGGGTGAGTATGTGAGTTACACTCACCTCGATCAAGCTCAAAGAGAAAGGAAAGAGGTGGTGAGGTGTGATGATGAGCTCCCTTCTTCTTCTTCTTCTTCTTCTTCTTCTTCTTCTTCTTCTTCTTCTTCTTCTTCTTCTTCTCCTCCTCCTCCTCCTCCTCCTCCTCCTCCTCCTCCTCCTCCTCCAACCCAACGCTAAGGCAAGCTTTCTCTATATAAAACCTCTCTCTAGAACAAGGGATGAGAAATAGAAATGAGTTGGGAAGCCCTAGCTTTATGTTTTAAAAAACTAATCTCGTGCATTTTCGCTCAAGCGAGAATCTCTCGCTTGAGCGAAAATGACACAGGGGCTCTATAAAGCATTCTCGCTTGAGCGAGAATACAATTTTAGCCTGAGAGAGCCTCATTCTCGCTTTAGCGAAAATCTTCCTGAAACCCCTGCTCTCAGTCAAGCGAAAAAACCAAAATAAAATTTCCCCATTTTGACTGATATTTTCGCTCAAGTGAAAATGCTCTTGCTTGGGTGAAAATCTCACAGAATGGAAACTCCTATTTTCCATTCCCTCTAGCTCAAGCGAGCTAGTTCTCGCTTGAGCGAGAAAGGGGCAGTGTTATGCCCTCAATTACAGTTTTTAACCCCTTTTTACCTAATCCTTTTATAAAACCCTTTTCTACTCCTAATTTCATGTAGGAATAAAAGATTTGCATAAAAACACATTTATATTTAGATCATAAAAGTAAAAATACATGTAATAATTTAAGAATAAAAATACACCACATGAAGACCATTTAGATCAAATGGTTTATCATTAATTGCATATGATAGAATGACATCATTTAAATTTCAAATTAAATTAATTATTTCCTATAGTACGTTGTTTCCCTATTGTTATTTCATTTTTTATGACAGTAAATAAAATTAGGGGGCAATCATTATAATTACAAGTAAAAAATACAGGAAAAGTCTTGATAACAATTAATTTATAAGGTAAAACTGAATGAAGTATTACAATAAAATTTATTAATAATTGTAGGATAAAAATAAATCATACGAGATAAAAAATTTACATATTTAAATTGTTAGATGAATGATATTTAACTAAAATATGAATATTAAATTTATGGTGAATATTAATATTTTACTTATGTTTAGTGATTTTAGATGTAATAATCTTAGCAAAAACAATTAATAAAAATGAATCACTTTTTTAAATTAAATTTTATTTTATTGATAGATTTTTTTAATTTTTCTTATAGTGTTTTTTATGCATAATAAATATTTGTGTAACGTCTTAATTCCTCAAACCTAATAATGCCCGTTGAAGCATATTCCTAAATTTACAGAATTATTTTTCACGTCATTACCGATATTGACATGCGTTCACATACAAGCACTTAAGTATTTCAACGATTACATAAGCTTCAAATCCAAATACATGTTTATAAATAAAATATAGAAGCCATTGAGTGGCCCAAAACACATATCTAGTTATCTTTGTTAGGACCACAGGAAACACTAGAAGGGGGGTTGAATAGTGTTTTATAAACCTTTGCAGATTTTCGAAAACCTTTTAAAGCAAGCAAGCTGAATAGAAAATATTTTAGCATCCTTCCGAAACTGGGAAGTTCAGCAACTTGCTGATGCAACTCAGAAGGTTGAATAAAATCCTTTATAAACGTTTTCTCATGAAGAAAAGATTGTTTCTCTGCTTTGATTAATAAAATAACTTTTCTTAAACCCTCCTTGGTTAGATAAATCAGATAACAGCGGAAAGTAAAAGAGTTAAGGGTAGAGAGCAAGGTGCAACACAACAAGATGGGACAAAAGGTTGGTGAAATGAAAGGTCAAAGAGATTCAAAGAGCAGGCACAAGAAATCACAAAAAAGAAGAATACTCCCTCATAAATAAATTCTCTATGTTATTGTATTATTTTGTTTTAAAAAACAATTCTGCACAAAGTGTAGAAATTGAATAAGTTGGGGGGAGTATTTCTTCAAACAAAGAGGCCAGCTGAAAAAAAGGTGACAATTCAAGAATGGCTTGGTGAATTGAGAGAAGTTCCAAAGCACAACCACAAGATGCTCTCTATTCAAAGTGTTCTTTGCATATCCGGAAAAACCATGATTTCCTGATAGCCCAGCCTCATTACAACCAAAGAAAAGACCTTTTGATCCATGTTAACTACTTGCAGGTTCAGATGTTGGAAACGACTATCAATTCTAGTTGTTCAACGGTGGTGAAAAAGATTGAGGGAAACACTTACCCGTGAGAATGAGAGATTTCCTTGGTTTATCACTTATTGCTTTAATTGCTATTTTTGAGAAGTTTGACTGATGTTTGTGTTCTATTCTGATTGAGGATTGGTAACATCTCTTAATCCTGATTTTTTCTTATGTTTGGAAGGTGACTGCTGCTTAACAAGGAGATGATGAAGAGTTCCTTGAATTTGTTTTTGAATTTTTTAATTACACAGGGGATAGACTTTATTTTTTTATTGCAAAGAGGTCTCTTGCTTGAGGACAAGCAAGAAGTTAAGTTGGGGGTATTTTGATAAGTGAAAATTATATGATAAAATAGAGCACTTTTTAGTTCACTTATCAAGGATAAAATGGTATTTTTTCCCAGTTTAATCCCTTTTTATTTAATATTAGATAAATTGTATTTATTAATCTTAGATTTGAATTTGATGCTATTTTGATAGAAATATTGCTGATTTTTGCAGGATATTGCAAAGATTTGATTTGAAGGAAAGATATCATTAAATGAGGGAGATATCTGCAAGATTTGAGTTTGATTGAAGACATTTAATAAAGATTTAAAGAAGATTTGAGGCAATCAATGAGGAGATCACTGCCAATCAAACAAGGATTCTGCAGACAACCTTCCCAATTAAATCCAAGATGCTCAATAAATGCAAGATTTCATCAATAAAAGGGAAACAAGGAAAGACAAATTAACCAAAACCAGTCTCGGGGAGAGATCAAGTTAAAAAGAGAAAGATTGAAGCTGCATGACGCATTCTGCGCTTCAACCTGCGTTGTAGCGCAGGGTGAAGCGCAGCTCTCTGGATCCTTCGCTGTAGTGTAGGGTGAAGCGCAGATCACGCTGATTTTTGCCCTGTTGCCATTTTTAGATAGATTTCTCCCCAATTTCCTTTGTCTTTCCTTAGCCTATAAATAGGACCTCATTGCACCAGATCAAAGTGTGCACGATTATTGTAATTCAGTCATATTTCAGTGATAATGCACCAGAGCTAATTTTAGAGTAGGAGAGGAGGAGCGCTTCACGAAGGATTGAAGATGGTGACAACATCTTCGGTGGTTTGTATGGCTACCTTGTGTAGTTAACTCTCCATTAGGATTGGATGTAATAGATTTTATCCCCTAGTGTATGTAAACTCTATTTTATTATTTCATGAGCTCTCTGTCTATAATATTGGTACTCTTATTCTGTGCTTAATTCCTAACTTCCGCGCTTGCGACGGAGTTATAGGCTAGTTTTGACTAGGATTGAGGATGGGGGAGCGGATTCTGAAGAAACTCATTCTCTGAGTGAATAAGAGGACTCGGTAGCCAGTGAACCAAAACATAGGCGTTGCTAGTGATTGATGGGTAGTGTGAGTACTCTAATGAAGGGCGTCTACAGGATAGGCATGGTTATTAAATTACCGATAGCAAAGAATTAGTTGATTGTCAATCCAGGAAGCGATAACGTGGATGTATTCTAATGAGTGATGGGTAGTGACAGTACTCTAGCGAAGGTGCGTCCAGAGGAGTAGACCTTGTTTATCAATTAATTCTTTTACAAACAGAATAAAAGAAAGTAAAATAAGCCGGGGGTAAGTCTGTCGCCTGGGAGAGCCCGCATGGATTACATTTGAGTGTTTGAGGCCGCTGGTAACTCGGGGTCTTAGCAATATAGTTTTTCTACAGTATTATAGAGTAAACCTAAACTAATAGATAGTTTTTACATGCACGTAGGGTGTGATGATATGAAGTCCAATCCTAATCCAAGTAAAGTGTCTCTAACTCTTCCTTTCTATTTCTATTGATTATTAATTTGCAATTTATATTTTCTGCACAAATTACTCTCATAAATCCAGTGTTTTCCCTTGATAAATAGACCATGAATTTACATGAATTGACCTTTCCCTGTGGATATGATATCTTTGTTACTATTACACTACTGGATTTTTGGTTCACTTGCCAGAAACCCACCAAGTATTTTTGGCGCCGTTGCCGGGGAACGGTTTCCAATTCGTGTAGACCTTGGCGGTCTAGTTATCAAGTTTTTATTTTAGGATTTTGTTTATTTGTTTATCTTTCTTATTATTTTTCGGATTTATTATTATCTTAGGAAAATTCTTGTTTTTTCTAATTCTCTTCAACACTTACCTTTTTCAAAGTTTCTTGTTTATGCTTCTGAGAGGTCAGGCGTCTCCCAATCAATTACAGTTCGACCCAGAAATAGAAAGGACGTCGCAAAAGAACAGAGGTAGGAACGGGAGAAGGAGAAGAAGGACAATTGTTGAGGAACCCAAAAATATGGCAAAGGAACGTCCAAGAAGGACTCTAGGAGATTATATCTCCCATCAAGGACCACGTCACTTCTCAAGCATTGTGTTACCACCAAATGCAAGAGCTTTGGAGTTGAAGACTGCACACCTCAACCTCATTAGTGCACATCAATTCGCTGGATTGGATCATGAAAATCCAAATGCTCATCTCTCTAATTTTTATAAATTGATTGGTACTATGGGTTTCCGAGAAGGTAATTTGGAATCTGTTTACTTACGCTTGTTTCCTTTCTCTTTGATAGGTAAAGCTAAGGAATGGTTGCAATCACACCCAAATCAAAGCCTAACCAATTGGGGTGTGGTTGAGGAGAAATTCTTGACAAGATTCTTCCCAACCAGGAAGCAGATAGAAGCCAAAGCAGATATTTCTACCTTCAGACAAGGGATTGATGAGCCACTATGTGAAGGTTGGGAAAGATTCAACTCTATGCTGCGTAAATGTCCCAACCATGGCTATGAGGATATAGCCCAACTCAATATATTATGTACGGGACTTCGTTCAGATTCAAGGTCATTCATAGATGCGGCAGCAAGAGGAACTATCTTATCCGCAGAAGTTGATCGAGCGCTAGAAATCATCAACCACTTTGCACAGAACGATCAACAAGCTCAAAGTGGAAGACAGCCCGTGCAATTACCAAAGAAAGGGATGATGGAATTCAATCAAAGTGATGCTCTGTTAGCTGAGAACAAGCTCATTAAACGTCAACTATAAGCACTCACTGAGACGTTGAAGACACTCCCTCAACAACTCAAAGCTGTCCACTCACAACCCATCCAAGCCCAACCATTGATTTGTGATTTCTGTGGAGGTGACCACCTAAATGGTCAATGTGTTAGTCAAGGAACACAACCAGAACAAGTCATCTTCATGGGTAACCAGGGAAGGGAAGGGAATTACTCCAACAATAACAACAATCAATATTCACAAGGTTGGAGAAATAACCAAACCAACTCAGGTTGGAGTCAGAATGGAGGACCAAGACAACCACCTTACCAACAGCAGCCCTCAACATATGATAAACTGAACACTTTGGAAGGTAAGATTGATGACCTTGTGGAAAAATTTAGTGGATTCAAGACAACTACTGAGGCATCAATCAAGACTCTAGAGAGTCAAGTGACTCAGTTAGCAACTGAAATGGCAGAACACAGGCGACAACACTTCTCAGCTGCAACCCACACCAATCCAAAGGAACAATGCAGCTTGATTGCTACTGATGGCAACAAGTCAGAGGAGGAGGAACTTGATGAGGAAGAAGAAATCATCTTTGAAGAACAATTGCTTCAAGAGGGAGTTGTTCAACAAGATGAAGAAGCAGCACAAAAGGAACATCATGAAGAGAAGGTCTTGGTCACAAGTAAGTCACTTGACCCAGGTAAGTTTACTATACCCATTTCTATCGGTAATCTACCTCCTACTCATGTTTTATTAGATCTTCGAGCGAGCATCAATTTGATACCGCTATAGTATTTTAACAAGTTGAGTAATGTGAAGGTCAAGCCTACAAATGTGAGGTTACTTCTTACAAATAAATCCGCTAAATGCCCTTATGGGATGTTAGAGGATATTCAAATCAAAGTGGATAAATTTGCATATGTTGTAGATTTCCACATTGCAGAGACAGAAGAGGAGGATACTGAAGTCCCCCTAATTTTAGGAAGACCCTTCATGAAAGTTGCTAAGATGATCATTGATGTTGATCGAGGAAGATATGAATTGAGCTCAAAAGATGAAAGCATTACGTTTCATAGAGTTACGTCCAAGTTACAACAAACTAATGCTATTTTGAAAAGTCAAACAAAGCTGTCAGGCTCCGAATTTCTGAGGAAGCCTAGGATGAGGGTAAAACATCCAGAGTCAATATGGGAGTTCAAATTTAAGAGGAGAAGGAGATCAACATCTGAAACTCAGGAAGATAGTGACAGTGATGGTAGAATCAAAAATTGGCATGGAGGATGGGAGCTCAAAGGTGTAGATGCCTTGAATACAGGTTTTGATGATGCCAATAAGAATAAAAGAAAAGAGAAACGCAATGGCAAAGGAAAGAGTTAATTCAAGAATCAAGGATGAATAGAAGATCAAGATCAAAGTTAAGTCAAGAAGGTCAATTAGTTTAAGTTTAATTTAGTTAGACAAAATGTTAAAAGAAGTCTAAGGTTCGCAAGGAATTTGGCACTAAAAAGAAAATTGAACAAAGTATTTTTATAAAGTCAAAATCAGTTCAGAGAATAAATTTTTTGAACTGGTAATCGATTATCAAATTGTGTAATCGATTACCAAATTGTGTAATCGATTACCAGAAGTTCCAGAATTTAAAATTCAAGATTTTTTGAACTGGTAATCAATTACCAAATCCTGTAATCGATTACCAGAGTGCAAGAATTTCGAAATTTGAATTCCAGGCACAACGGTTCGCAATTTTGAACTGTGTAATCGATTACCATATTCCTGTAATCGATTACCAGTGTACTTTTTCAGAAAATCTTGAAGAGTCATGACTTGTAATCAAGGATTACAATGTTTCATCATCATCCTTATATATATGTGACTAATTTTCGAAAATTACAACAGATTACTCATGTAGAAACTTAAAAGAGTGAATTCATTACAAGAAATCAATTGTGTCAAATACTTACAAATCTTAAGAAGTTCTTATAGATTTTTCAACTTGCATTATCTACTCTAAAGGAGAGTCCATCTGTATTCAAAGATTGAATTTATTATTGTGGGTTGAAGAGAGGGTGCCTCTCTTGTTTTATGAGTGATTCTCAACACAAGGAAGGGTTCCAAGGTGTTGGAGGATTCATCATTTGTAAAGAGTTTTACAAATAGTGGAAATCTCAAGTGGGTACTTGAGGACTGGACGTAGGCAAGGGGTTGGCCGAACCAGTATAAACTGAGTTTGCACTTTCTTATCCCTTAACTCTTATTTAATTATTGCAATTACTTATTCATCATCTTAAGTATACGCATTCTTCTTCATCTTAATTAAAGGATTGTAAGTACACTAAAGGCAAGATAAATCAGTAATCGAAAAGATTAGTTAAAATCGAATAACTTAATTCACCCCCCCCTCTTAAGTTAGTGAGGCCACTTGTCTAACAAGTGGTATCAGAGCTTGTATCTTGTATAAGGATTAGAAGCCTCAAGATTAACTATGGCCTCATCCAATTCCCTCTTTGGTGAAGGAAACTCATTCCATAGACCCCCAGTATTTAATGGAGAAGGATTTCATTATTGGAAATCAAGAATGCAAATCTTTATAGAGTCAATAGATCTAAACATTTGGGATGCTGTAGAAAATGGTCCTTTTATTCCTTCAATGCAATTAGGAGAAGAAGTAAAAATAACACCTAGAGATCAATGGAGTGAAGATGATAAAAGGAAAGTTCAATATAACTTAAAGGCTAAAAACATAATCGCATCTGCATTAGGCATAGATGAGTTCTTTAGAGTTTCAAATTGCAAAAATGCAAAAGAGATGTGGGATACATTAGAAGTAACACATGAGGGTACAAGTGATGTTAAAAGATCTAGAATAAACACTCTTACTCATGAATATGAATTGTTTAGCATGAATCAAAATGAGAGCATACAAGACATGCAAAAGAGATTTACACATATACTTAATTATCTTGCATCTTTAGGAAAAGTTTTTCCAAATGAAGATCTTATTAACAAAATTTTAAGATGTTTGAGTAGGCAATGGGAACCAAAGGTGACTTCAATTGCAGAATCAAAAGATCTCACAACCATGTCTCTTGCTTCATTGTTTGGGAAACTTCAAGAACATGAATTGGAACTATTGAGACTAGAATGTACAATCTATAAAAGAAAAATAGAAAACTCCAACAAGAAATATTGGGATGATAATGACATGGACTCTAGTGACTCAGAAAATGAAGTTGTGAACTTGGGACTCATGGCCAGAAATTATGATAGCGAAGAAGAGGTAACATCTTCAAACAATGACATCTCTATTACCTTTGATGAACTTCAAGATGCTTTCAATGAGTTACATAAAGAATCATTTAAACTTGCAAAATTAGTATCATCCTATAAGAAAACAACTTCTAAATTAGAAAAGGAAATCTCTAAATTAAATGAAGAATTAGATAATCTTATAAATGAACTTAAGTTAGTAAATTCTAAAAATGAAAATCTATGCTCTATCATTAATTTAGAAAATAACAAAGAAACACTTCCATGAACATCATGCCAAACACATAAAGATGAAATTAAATAGTTAAATACTACACTTGCAAAATTCACCTTTGGTAAAAATAATTTAAATGTTATTTTAGGAAGTCAAAGGTGTGTGTTTGACAAAGCAGGATTAGGATATGATCCTTCAAAGCAACAAAAACTTTACAGAAATTTCTTTATTTCATATAACATGTCTACTATCCCATTTATTAAATGTAACTATTGTGGTAGAAAGGGACATAGTGCATATACTTGTAATATAAGAAAGAATGGTGTTCAAAATGGACATATGATTTGGGTTCATAAAAGCACCCTCCCCAAAACTAACATTCAAGGACCCAAGATGATATGGGTACCAAAAGTTAAGAATTGTGTTGTAGGTGTGCTTGATGGCAAGGCACTCTCAATGGTAACTTAATAGTGGATGCTCCAAGCACATGAAGGGAGATACTTCAAAGCTTATCGACATTACTCCAAAAAACAATGGACATGCCATTTTTGGAGACAACAAAGAAACCAACATTGATCTTTCAAGAGAGTAGAAAACTTTAAAGAGATCATCCTCTTGACAACATCATTGGAGAATTTTCAAAAGGGGTAACAACTAGACTCTCTCTTAAAGATATATATAGTTTTTGTTTATAAAATTGAAATAAAAAAAACAAAAATGGGTATTTAGAAATAAGTTAAGAAGAACATGGTATAGTTGTATAAACAAAGCTAGGTTAGTGGTCAAAGGATATAATCAAGAAGAAGGAATAGATTATGAAGAAACTTATGCACCTGTAACAAGACTAGAAGCTATTAAAATGTTGCTTGCAAATGCTTCTATAATGGATTTCAAATTATATCAAATGGATGTCAAAAGTGCTTTTCTTAATGGTTTTATTAAAGAAGAAGTGTACGCGGAACAACCTCCTGGATTTGAAAATCTAGAATTGCCTAATCATGTTTTTAAATTAAAAAAAAGGCCTTGTATGGATTGAAACAAGCACCTAGGGCTTGGTATGAAAGGTTAAGCAAATTTCTTTTAGAAAAAGGACTTACAAGAGGAAAGGTTGATACAACACTTTTTATTAAAAGAATAATGCATGATATCTTGTTAGTTCAAATATACGTTGATGATATTATTTTTGGGGCTACTAATGACAATTTGTGCAAGGAATTTTCTAATGACATGCAAAGTGAATTTGAAATGTCTATGATGGGGGGAGTTAAATTTCTTCCTTGGACAGCAAATTAAACAAACCAAAAATGGTATATTCATCAACCAAAGCAAATACTGCAAGGAACTACTCAAGAGATTTGGAATGGAAAACGCTAAACAAATGGCCACACCTATGAGTACTGCTTGCTACTTGGATAAGGATGAAGATGGGAAGTCCATAGATATAAAACGATATCAAGGTATGATTGGATCCCTTCTCTATTTATCAGCAAGTAGACCAAATATCATGTTTAGTGTATGCTTGTGTGCTAGATATCAGTCAAACCCTAAAGAATCTCATTTAAGTGTTGTTAAAAGGATAATGAGATATTTATTAGGATCTGTTAACTTAGGATTATGGTATCCTAAAAACATGTCATTTAATCTAATAGGATATTCTGACTCAGATTTTGCGGGATGCAAAACTGATAGAAAAAGTACAAGTGGCTAATCTTTTTAGAGATAATGTACAAAAGGGAGATTGTGTTCTAGAATTTATAGAGACTAAGCAATAACTTGCAGATATTTTTACCAAACCATTACCTAAGGAAAATTTCTTTATAATTAGGCGAGAACTAGGCATATTAGATGTTTCTAACTTAGATCCATAAATATTTTAGAAATAAAGACAGTTTGGATTCAAAAATATGCATACTATGGTTATGATTATGGTTGCTACTTTAATTTGCTCACGTACATTTGGTTGTTTATGATTTAGGACCTATATGCATACTATGTTTGCTTTTGAATGGTATTTGGTTTTTGATGCATATATGTTTTTGGATGTCTATTTTTGTTTTTGATGATGCCAAAGGGGGAGAGATTAGGGAAAATGAAATAATCAATTTGACTATGTTTTGAAAATTAGGGAAAATGAAGAGATTAAGGAAAATGAAGTAATCAATTTGACTATGTTTTGAAAATTTTGGAAAACATTGATCTTGTACAATTTTCTTAAAAGAAAGGATAAAACTTATTTCCTAAGTATCCCAAGTATTCTAAAAGACAAACACAAAGGGGGAGACTAAGGGGAGTGATCGTTATTGACTTAGAAAATCCTGTTTTTCATTCTTCCCTTTAAAGATGGTTGTCATCATCAAAAAGGGGGAGATTGTAGATGCCTTGAATACAGGTTTTGATGATGCCAATAAGAATGAAAGAAAAGAGAAATGCAATGGCAAAGGAAAGAGTTAATTCAAGAATCAAGGATGAATAGAAGATCAAGATCAAAGTCAAGTCAAGAAGGTTAATTAGTTTAAGTTTAATTTAGTTAGACAAAATGTTAAAAGAAGTCTAAGGTTCGCAAGGAATTTGGCACTAAAAAGAAAATTGAACAAAGTATTTTTATAAAGTCAAAATTAGTTCAAAGAATAAATTTTTTGAACTGGTAATCGATTACCAAATTGTGTAATCGATTACCAGAAGTTCCAGAATTTAAAATTCAAGATTTTTTGAACTGGTAATCGATTACCAAATCCTGTAATCGATTACCAGAGTGCAGGAATTTCGAAATTTGAATTCCAGGCACAACGGTTCGCAATTTTGAACTGTGTAATCGATTACCATATTCCTGTAATCGATTACCAATGTACTTTTTCAGAAAATCTTGAAGAGTCATGACTTGTAATCAAGGATTACAATGTTTCATCATCATCCTTATATATATGTGACTCATTTTCGAAAACTACAACAGATTACTCATGTAGAAACTTAAAAGAGTGAATTCATTACAAGAAATCAATTGTGCCAAATACTTGCAAATCTTAAGAAGTTCTTATAGATCTTTCCACTTGTATTATCTACTCTAAAGGAGAGTCCATCTGTATTCAAAGATTGAATTTATTATTGTGGGTTGAAGAGAGGGTGCCTCTCTTGTTTTGTGGCTGATTCTCAACACAAGGAAGGGTTCCAAGGTGTTGGAGGATTCATCATTTGTAAAGAGTTTTACAAATAGTGGAAATCTCAAGTGGGTACTTGAGAACTGGACGTAGGCAAGGGGTTGGCCGAACCAGTATAAACTGAGTTTGCACTTTCTTATCCCTTAACTTTTATTTAATTATTACAATTACTTGTTCATTATCTTAAGTATATGCATTCTTCTTCATCTTAATTAAAGGATTGTAAGTACACTAAAGGCAAGATAAATCAGTAATCAAAAAGATTAGTTAAAATCGAATAACTTAATTCACCGCCCCTCTTAAGTTAGTGAGGCCACTTGTCTAACAAAAGGAAGAACTGGTATGGAATCAAACATCATCCTCCACTTGAGGCCACCATAAAAGGGTTGAGTAACCAGGCGTCGAGCTAAAAGACGTTAAACAAGCGCTTCCTAGGAGGCAACCCAATCCATGTAAGTTTTTAATTTTCATTCAATTTTCATTTTGGTAATTTTTAGTTTTAGGATTTACCTGTATAATTAGGAAATTGTTAAAATGGAGATCTAAATTCAAAAGGATTGCACGGAATCAATTAGGAGTGGCAGAAGCAAATAGAATACTGCAGATCTGCGCTTCAACCTGCGTTGTAGCGCAGGTGAAGCACAGAATTAAAATTAACACCTGACTCTCTGACTTCTACGCTTCACTCTGCGCTGTAGCGCAGGGTGAAGCGCAGCGAGACGCTTCAAATTCTGAAGCAGTACGCGCTCCACTCTGCGTTGTAGCGCAGGAAGCGGGATTTTAAATTCTGAAATTTGAACGGAGTTTATTTTGAACTTCCTTCCGTTCTCTTCCTTGCTTTTTCTATGATATTCCTAACCTTTGCTTTGCCTTTTCTCACTCATATAGCCTTCATTTTCAATTTCTGAGCTTATAGCAGGTATGTTTTTATAGTTTTCTTTCCTTTTAACCGATTGAAATTTTGATTTTTTTTATTTTATTTGAGCATAACCTTAGGATAGGAAATCTTAGGATTCTAGGAACGTTTAGGAATGAAATAATTGTTCATAATGCTTTAAATTAGATTGCATGTGGTTAGGATTCTTTGTGAGTTATTCATGTTTGCATAGGTGGTAGTTTTTGAGTGCTCAATGATTTCTGCAAATTATTTTGTTGGTGCATGTATGTTCAATTAATTGCTCTAATATTTTTGTATGCCCATACATAAATGACTGTGCAATATTGCATGTTACTGATGACATGATTTTTGAGCATGAGTTTGATTCTCACTTTGCCTGTTTAGAATTGTTTAGGACTTGATTTAACTGATCACTTTAGCATGTCTTAATTAATTAATTGGCATTTATTGGGTAATATTCAAAATCAAAATTTTTATGCACATTTGTTTGGTTAATTGATTGCTCTAAGCATTGAAATTTATTGGCCATCTATTTCATAATTATGAGCAATTAAACATTATGATTCTTAAATAATTTTGAGTTGCTTCTGTTTTGAAAATGGTTCGCACAAAGAATGTCAGTGGTGCTAGTTCCTCTAGGAGGGGCACAGGGGGTGCCAAGAGGAAGGGCCCCCAGAGGGAACCTGAGTTTGACCCTCATCGCTTCAAGGACCTCAAGTCCTTTGAAGCATACACTGACATCGCTGGTTGCAAGTTTATCCTGGTTCGACCAGTCATCCTCCAGGAGGGGGAATATGAGGAGTTCTCTACTGAGATTCACAGGAGGCGTTGGAACTGCCTCAGCCGCCCTGACAACTATTTTGATCCAGACATTGTCAGAGAATTCTATGCTAACGCTATTGGGGACCACGACGTTAACTACAGGAGGGAGTCCTAAGTTCGAGGAAAGATTATCAGATTTGATTGCGATGCAATCAATGCACTTTTAGGACATCCCATAGAGGAGGATAGAGACCTCATGGTGTGCCAATACCATGAGAGGATGCAGGCTGTGAGGCTTCATGGTAATGATCCCCTTGACATTGAGACTGCTCAGCTGTTATGCTTACCAGGGCGTTCCTTTGAAAGGAATGCATATCAGGAGGATGCCAGGATTCACAGGCATGATATGACGAGTATCACACGAATGTGGACAGTATTGACGCTGGCCAACATACATCCTACAGGGCATGTTTCTGATATCATTATGCTTGTAGCCCACCTCATTTATTGTATCCTCACCGGCGCTACTATCGATATCTCATGGGTTATCACCAGTAGGATATCAGACTTCGCATCTTCTGTGGGGTGCCGGACTCCTAACTCCAAGATCATGCTTGGCTTCCTTTCTCTTATCACAGCACTCTACAGAGCTAGGGGTGTAGAGGTGAACCCCAGGATTCGCATCGCGCTTCCTATGACTAGAGCATACATTGAAGCCAATTGTATCCTGGCTGAGGAGTTACAAGTTGAGGAGCAGCAGCAGTAGGCACCACCACCACCACCACCAGACATGGACGCTCCAGTCTGGGCCCAGCGACTTGAGGCACAAAACACTTATCTGATGGCCCAGATGTCCACTATTCACCGAGCAGCTGTTCATTTTCCGAGTAGACATTATCAGGCTCGTGTGGACCCCATGACCCCTACACAGTTTCATGATTATTTACAGTGGGCCTATTTTCCCAGGGGGATGGAGCAGCTTACATGGATCAGGACCAAGATGAGGACTGATTCTTTTCTTTCCTATTTGGTGCTTTTCCGTCTTTTTCTTTTTCTTTTTCATTTTATTTTCTTATTTTCTTATTTTCTTTTGATATGTACTGTATATTATTACCACTGATACATTATCTATATTATGCAGTACTTATTCTGTTATTTTCTGTTTTTCTGTTAAATTTTTAAATTTTTAGGACTTTTTAGGACCTTAGGAAATTAGGATTTAAGGCAACTTTTTCAAAATTCTCTGTAATTAAGTAGTTTAACTAACCATATTAGGAAAGATGATAGGGTTTTGTGATTAATTCCATAATCAGTTAGGATTAGGATGCTTCTCAGGAGAACCTATCAGGATAGTTAATTAAAATCAGTAAGTGCTTTATCAAGGAATTTTAGCCAATAACCGGTGAGCTGAGAGCCCAAACACTGAAATTGAGAGTTTTTCACCGCTGCTTGTTAACTGTTATTGCTTGAGTTTCTGAATTTTGTCTTGCTAGTGGAAGATATGGAAGTGACAAAGGCATATTTTGTGATTATAATATTTTGCTCAGTGCCAAATAGCCAACCTTGATTAAATTTTTCCAATTTTTGATTGCCCAGTTGAGCCTTAATATTTCTTTTGAATGCACCCCAGCCATGAATAATGATCATACCATGTCCCTTCACACTTGGGACAGAGAGCAAGGTGCAACACAACAAGATGAGACAAAAGGTTGGTGAAATGAAAGGTCAAAGAGATTCAAAGAGCAGGCACAAGAAATCACAAAAAAGAAGAATACTCCCTTATAAATAAATTCTCTATGTTATTCTATTATTTTATTTTAAAAAAATTCTGCACAAAGTGTAGAAATCGAATAAGTTCGGGGGAGTATTTCTTCAAACAAAGAGGCCAGCTGAAAAAAATGTGACAATTCAAGAATGACTTGGTGAATTGAGAGAAGTTCCAAAGCACAACCACAAGATGCTCTCTATTCAAAGTGTTCTATGCATATCCAGAAAAACCATGATTTCTTGATAACCCAACCTCATTACAACCAAAGAAAAGATCTTTTGATCCATGTTAACTACTTGCAGGTTCAGATGTTGGAAACGACTATCAATTCTAGTTGTTCAACGATGGTGAAAAAGATTGAGGGAAACACTTACCCGTGAGAATGAGAGATTTCCTTGGTTTATCACTTATTGCTTTAATTGCTATTTTTGAGAAGTTTGACTGATGTTTGTGTTCTATTCTGATTGAGGATTGGTAACATCTCTTAATCCTGATTTTTTCTTATGTTTGGAAGGTGACTGCTGCTTAACAAGGAGATGATGAAGAGTTCCTTGAATTTGTTTTTGAATTTTTTAATTACACAGGGGATAGACTTGATTTTTTATTGCAAAGAGGTCTCTTGCTTGAGGACAAGCAAGAAGTTAAGTTGGGGGTATTTTGATAAGTGAAAATTATATGATAAAATAGAGCACTTTTTAGTTCACTTATCAAGGATAAAATGGTATTTTTTCCCAGTTTAATCCCTTTTTATTTAATATTAGATAAATTGTATTTATTAATCTTAGATTTGAATTTGATGCTATTTTGATAGAAATATTGTTGATTTTTGCAGGATATTGCAAAGATTTGATTTAAAGGAAAGATAGCATTAAATGAGGGAGATATCTGCAAGATTTGAGTTTGATTGAAGACATTTAATAAAGATTTGAAGAAGATTTGAGGCAATCAATGAGGATATCACTGCCAATCAAACAAGGATTCTGCAGACAACCTTCCCAATTAAATCCAAGATGCTCAATAAATGCAAGATTTCATCAAGAAAAGGGAAGCAAGGAAAGACAAATTAACCAAAACCAGTCTCGGGGAGAGATCAAGTTAAAAAGAGAAAGATTGAAGCTGCAGGACGCATTATGTGCTTCAACCTGCGCTGTAGCGCAGGGTGAAGCGCAGCTCTCTGGATCCTGCGCTGCAACCTGCGCTGTAGTGTAGGGTGAAGCGCAGATCACGCTGATTCTTGCCCTGTTGCCATTTTTAGATAGATTTCTCCCCAATTTCCTTTGTCTTTCCTTACCCTATAAATAGGACCTCATTGCACCAGATCAAAGTGTGCACGATTATTGTAATTCAGTCATATTTCAGTGATAATGCACCAGAGCTAATTTTAGAGTAGGAGAAGAGGAGCTCTTCACGAAGGATTGAAGATGGTGACAACATCTTCGGTGGTTTGTATGGCTACCTTGTATAGTTAACTCTCCATTAGGATTGGATGTAATTGATTCTATCCCCAAGTGTATGTAAACTATATTTTATTATTTCATGAGCTCTTTGTCTATAATATTGGTAATCTTATTCTGTGCTTAATTCCTAACTTCCGCGCTTGCGCCGGAGTTATAGGCTAGTTTCGACTAGGATTGAGGATGGGGGAGCGGATTCTGAAGAAACCCATTCTCTGAGTGAGTAAGAGGACTCGGTAGCCAGTGAACCGAAACATGGGCGTTGCTAGTGATTGATGGGTAGTGTGAGTACTCTAATGAAGGGCGTCTACAGGATAGGCATGGTTATTAAATTACCGATAGCAAAAAATTAGTTCATTGTCAATCCAGGAAGCGATAACGTGGATGTATTCTAATAAGTGATGGGTAGTGACAGTACTCTAGCGAAGGTGCGTCCAAAGGAGTAGGCCTCGTTTATCAATTAATTCTTTTACAAACAGAATAAAAGAAAGTAAAATAAGTCGGGGGTAAGTCTGTCGCCTGGGAGAGCCCGCATGGATTACCTTTGATTGTGTGAGGCCGCTGGTAACTCGGGGTCTTAGCAATATAGTTTGTCTACAGTATTATAGAGTAAACCTAAAATAATAGATAGTTTTTACATGCACGAAGGGTGTGATGATATGAAGTCCAATCCTAATCCAAGTAAAGTGTCTCTAACTCTTCCTTTCTATTTCTATTGATTATTAATTTGCAATTTATATTTTCTGCACAAATTACTCTCATAAATCCATTGTTTTCCCTTGATAAATAGACCACGAATTTACGTGAATTGACCTTTCCCTGTGGATACGATGTCTTTCTTACTATTATACTACTAGATTTTTGGTTCGCTTGCCAGAAACCCACCAGCCGCTTTCACAAGGATTATCATGGATCTTTATATAGCATCCAGAAAAATAGTCGTTGAGCATAAAGACGTTGAGAGAGTGTGAAAAAAGCTTTTGATAGCCTTTGACTTGAGTAGAATAGGTGTGCAGAGACAGTACGGTTCTGACACACAGAAGACATAAAAGTTCTTTATCATGTACTATGTTTCAGGGAACAGCGCAGAAAGAACTTTGTAGACTTCCTTGTTGTAGACGCTTTGCAGAAGACGTTTAGAGACCTTTAATTCTTTTGTGCAGAGTGTCTTCTGACTTTGGCAGATTTTACGTTGAACGTCTTCAGTAAGTCTTCTTCTCATAGATGATGCAAAACTTCAACAGGTTGGATAGATCTTTAGTAAATTCAAACACTTCAGAGAGTCTTCCATTTCAGCAGACTTAGTTTGCCTCTTCATCATGATAATTCAGAGAGTATGTGTTCAGCATGTACAAGTTCAGTACGCACATACTTTCAGCAGGTTGATCAATTTCAGATAGTTGCGTTGACTTGAAGATTTGCTCACTTCAGAGTTGCTGGAATAACAAAGACAAACTACCTTTCTCAGTAGAATCTATTTATATATAATCAAATTTGTTAAACATTAAAACCAAGGGTAAAAAGGCTTGAATTAAATTGAATACTTAATTTATATTGAGACTCAACAATCTCATATTAAATTCAGCATATATATACATCAAAAGTGTCAATGAAAGGCAAAAGAGTACAAGACAAGTGGAATGGTCCACTTGTGAGAAACCAAGCTCTCCCGTCACACGTCCGGATGAAAACCTGCATATCTAAAATGAACCACAAACGTGTGGTGAGACTAAAGTTCCAGTAAGTGTGATTATGCAAACAGTGTAGGCATTCAGGAAAATGCAATGCAACAGACAATCATATATTCAGTTTCATCATGAATACATTAATAATTAGCAACAATATGAAATGGTTAGTCCTCTGGTGTTTAACCCATCACCCGAGATCTTATCACTTAACCGGGGCTAGACCTGAGCTCATACTCTAACAGGTAACGTCTTTCCTAAATGCCATAAAGACCATGCATTAATCCTCATAGATTATTAGCAAACAATATGAATTCCATTTTATCTTTCCATTCAATCCTCTTGGCCATAGGCCCATGATTTTCCTCTTTTCATAAGACAATGCGAAAGGTATGAGATAATACATGAATAATGTGCATAATCCTCAAATATGCTATAAGACATGTAATGTCCTTATTTCTAATTTAGGATTCAGTCCATTGGAAACCAAATCCCAAATTTCAAAATTTAATCACACCATTTTGAATATTGAAAACATCCACAGAATTGTTAAGCAACCAACGATAACTTGACAATTTGTGAAGAGTAACATATATACATCATGCCTCAAGGGCTACAATCTCATCATCTCAAAATAGATTAAACACATATAAACTTATACAAATCTAACAAAGCTAAAGGCTAAGTCTTCAACTCAAGAGAAAACTCCTGCTCCTAGCTCAAGGGTCCGTGCGTGGCAGTACCTGCACATCTAGATTGTATCCACGAAACGTGTGGTGAGACGATTGTGTCAGTGAATACAACTATGCAGATGCAGTGTGGGAATTACAATTGAATGATATGCAACAATAATAGCATAAACATATACATCACATTATAATTCAAAGTAAATTCAACTCATGATGCAACTCACTGCTGTGCCCAGCAAGCATGATCTTATCACTTTAACTGGAGTTAGAACTGATCTCAAATTACGGGGAACGTCTCCCCCGGGGATGAATCCCACCCATTACTGGACCAAAGTCAAGTTTTCATATAATAACTTATTTTAACTCACGGCTGAAGCCGACTTATATTAACTCACGGTCAAAACCGGCTTAGATTAACTCAATGCCCATAATCTCAATGAATTATCAAAGTAACGAATTATCATGCAAACAAGCCCTAATTCCCTAAGCTTCACAACCTAGGGTTTCACCTACTCAGTGCATGAACCTCCTTAATTTACAATATACACATTATCCCTAACAAACAACATTCACTAAGCATGGAGAAGAGGAATTAGAGAGTGGGGATCATGCTCAAGGCATACAACCACAAAAAGTGAGAGTGTGTGAGTTGTACTCACCTCAAGATTGACAATGGAGAGGAAGAGAAGAGATGGGGGGATGACGGACGGTGATTTCTTGGCCTAAGATCCTTCTTCAAGCTTCAATGGACGTTCCCTCTCTTTAGAATCTCTCTATCTCTTTCTAAAAGAAAAGGGGAGGAAGAAAGAAAAGTGTTTGTTCGGTGCCCTAATTAAGTCTTTTAATCCTGAAAGTGGGTTCTCACTCAAGCGAGATATTCTCGCTTGAGTGAGAGGTGCGGGGTATAACTTTCCCTTCACATTCTCGCTCAAGCGAGAGGGCGAGAATAGACCAGAAATTACCCCCTTTCTGGAAGTTTCTCGCTTGGGTGAGCCCCTTCTTGCTCAAGCGAAAAATGTCCAGAGAGCCCCCCAAAACTACCCTGTATCTTGCTTAAGCGAGTATGCTCTTGCTCAAGTGAGATATGCAGAAACTCATTTTCACACTTTTGCTGCATAATTCGCTCAAGCGAGATATTCTCACTTGAGCGAGAATGTTGAAACTCTAAAACCTTGGTTTTTACCCTAAGTCTTTCCTCTTATTCCATTTTTACTCTTTTCTTTGTTGTCACTCTTAAAATCATTACCCAATCCTCTCTTAAGATTTAATTAGTCTTAATTATCGGGATGTTACAAGACATGTCATGAGTGGTAGCAGTATGGGTACAGATCTAACATTGAAGCCAAAAATCAATGGGTCAGTGTAAAATTGAGCAAACCAAGTTGAAAATTCAGCGCATAAAAGAGACAAAAAGGAAGAGATAAATTTGAAAATGGAGGAGATAGGAGGTGGATAAACGCCACTGTGAAGGTAAATCCTTCAGTAGATAAGTTCAAGGCCAGACGCCACTAACTCAGGAGAGCTAGATAAGTCTCTTGAATGGTTTGGGGAAGCACCATCAACCCTTCTCTAACTCACAGAATGAGGAGGAATCTCAGCAGAGTTTCTCTATATAAAATGTAGTGTAAGAAATACAAGAGGGGAGCCTCCCTATTTATAGGAAAAAGGGCGGCTAAGTGAGGGAGAAGGAAAATAAGGAAATAAAATTCTTACTCTACATGGGTGTTGAACCCGTGGTCACCTAAGTCTAAGTAGCATGGAAGCTACTAGCCACTAAACCTCACTAAAACTAGCGCCTACTTCTAATGGGTAATTAGGAAAAATTACAATTAATCCAAATACAAGGAAAATCCTAATTAATCTTAAACTGATGAGGAACAATGGGTCATGTACCCTTGGGTAGGGCCAGTTTTGTCCTTCTGAAGGTCAGTATCCTTAAAAATGTAGTACACAAGTTTGGATAGTTTTTCTTTGATTCTCTTAGCCCTCCCTCTAGTCATGGGGCCACTCAAATCCTCTAATTCCATTTGGTCAGGTGACTACTTAGCTTTACCCTCAATGAGAATCAAAACTAATCAATACTTTGATCATACAATCCCTAAGGTTAAAACCTTATACTTAGATTCAATACACAAAGCCAATCATTACATTCACATTGCATAAACCCTAGGGCAAGTCCAAAACACCACAATCAAGTTAAAAAAAGCATAATAAGAAGAGGAAGGGAGAATAGGGGTCATTTGGTAATTTCACACACAATTAAAGTGAGTAGGTGAACCACACTCACCTCTAAGGTAGAAAATGGAAGTCTTGAGGGAATGAGATTGAGATCCTTGGTCTCCTTCTTCCTTAAGGAATCACTCCAAAGTTCTCTTTCTTCCTTATCTTCATTCTTCTTCTTCTAGGGCACAAGAGGGTGGAGAGGAAATGTTTTAGAATGGGTCAAATGACCCCTGAATTCTGTTTTAAAAACACTGGATTCGAGTACCATTCTTGCTCAAGCAAGAATCAGGTAGTCGCTCTCTGCCCCATTCTCGCTTAAGCGAGAACCAGATTTTCGCTTGAGCGAGTTTCTCCTCATTTGAACAAAAATCAGGCAAAGATCGCCTAACTCTCGGATTCTTTTTTGCTTGAGCGTGAATGCTCTCGCTCAAGCGAAAATATCAGCAGATTTTTATCCCACTTTGTCTGATATTTTCGCTCAAGCAAAAATGCTCTCGCTTTAATGAAAATCTCACAAAATGGAAACCCCAAATTTTCGTTCCCACTCGCTCAAGCAAGAATCAGGTAGTAGCTCTCTACCCCATTCTCGCTTCAGCAAGAACCAGATTTTCGCTTGAGCGAGTTTCTCCTCATTTGAGCAAAAATCAGGCAGAGATCGCCTAACTCTCGGACTCTTTTTCGTTTGAGCGAGAATGCTCTCGCTCAAGCGAAAATATCAACAAATTTTTACCCTATTTTGTCTGATATTTTCGCTCAAGCAAAAATGCTCTTGCTCGAACGAAAATCTCACAAAATGGAAACCCCAAATTTCCATTCCCACTCGCTCAAGCGAGTCATTTCTCGCTTGACGAAAAAGGGACAATGTTATGCTCTTTTTAACAGTTTTAACCCTATTTCACCTAGTTCCTTTTATGAAAACCTTTCATACTCCTAATTTCACTTATGAAAATGATTTTAAAATTGGGTATGTTACAATTTGCATAAAGTTTATTAATATCTAAATGTTATTTTAGTATATAAATTGTAACAGGTGAATATAACGGTTAAAAGTTTATACAAAATTTATTAAAATTTAAACTATGGGGTAAATACTTATTACAGGTAGGATTTAAAATTTTGCATGAAAACACATTAGTATCTAGATAATTAAAGTAAATGTGTATGAAGACATAATAATTTATGAGTAAAAAAAATACCACAAATGAATGATCATTATAGATGAAAGTAATGACACTCAATTTATATAATAACTGAAATAAATATTTGTGTTTTGAAAGCAAGATTCATGTCAAGAAGGAATATTGGAGAAGAAGTCTTTATTATATAATTATCACTATTTATATTTGATAAATGGATAAATTTTAAATTTCAATGTAAATTAATTGTTTCCCATTGTTATTTTATTTGCAATAACAATAAATAAAAATTAAAGGTAATCATTTAAATTACAGACTAAAAATACAGGAAAATATAATTAATAATACATTTTTCTAACTACTTAAACAAGTTTACTTTTGTGCTTTAGTTTCAACACAGGGCATGTCAATTTTTTTACGACACTATCTGTTACGTATTTAAATGTTAAATAATCTTTATAATTCATAATTTATATATGAAAATCATAATTATTTTGATTTTATTCAATTATTTATATGTTTTTATGAAGTATATTTTTAAAAAAAAATCCTATTACAATCAACACACCAACTAGGCATGGAAACAAGGCGGGTTGGGGGCGGGTTTTGCTCTCCCCGTCCCCGCCCCCATAAAAATCAGGGTGGGGTATGAAATTATGAAACCTTACCCCATCCCCGGGGTCCCCGTCTTGTTCGGGGAAACCCGCGGAGATTTATCTTATCTATTTTTCATTTTTTTCTTTATTTCTTATAACTTAAATACATGTTTTTAAATAAGTCTTATATATCTAATATATTTTAATTCAAATAATATGTAAGTATAGATATTAATAATCATAAAAAAAATAAGAAACTTAAGAACTATATTATATTTTAAGGAAAATATATAAATTTATCGTTATTATTTAACTATAACTATAATTAAAATTATTAAATTATTATATCGAGGCGGGTTCGGGGGCTGGCCGTTCTTGCGCTCACAAACCCGCCCCGCCCCCCGTTAAAGGTGGGGGATCGGGGTCGAGTTTTACTTAAACCCGGTCAAAGCCGATTTTCCCCGTCAAAATTAGGACGGGTCGGTACCCGTGCATTCGGGTTTGATTGCCATGCCTACAGTGGCGGATCTTGACCAAAATAGTTGAGGGAGCCAAATTAATATTTTAATGCATAAATAAATATATAATATTATAGACTTAATTTTAATTTCGGTCACTCTTGTTTATATATTATATGTAATTTAGGTCCTTCATTTTTTCTGAGTAAATTAAGTTCCTTAATTTTTAAAACTAAGTAAATTGGTTCCTTTATCAGTTATCTTCCACATAAAACTCTTAAATTCCTATTTCCAATCTAAATATTTGGTTTATATATGATGATTTTTTTGAGTAATATTATAGACTTTGGCCTTGTTTGGAAATACAATTTATTTAAGTGCTTATAACATAAGCACTTATTTAATAAACACTTAATGAATAAGCTCTTAAAAAAATATATTAAAATTGAAGAAGGTGCAATGTACTTAAATTATTCATAAGATATTCTATAAGCTATTCTCATGAGCTTAATGAAATAAGCTGAAAACAACTTATGAGCATGTGATAAGCTATTTTCATAAGTTTATCCAAACAGTTACATAAGTGTTTATGTCATAAGATAAGCTCGAATAAGCTCTTCCAAAACATCACCTTAATTTTATTTTCGGTCACTCTTGTTTACATTATATGCAATTTTGGTCCTTCATTTTTTTTAGTAAATTTAGTTCTTAATTTTTAAAATTAAGTAAATTTAGTTCCTTTATCAATTGTATTCCACGTAACACTCTTAAATTATCATTTCAATCTAAATATTTGGTAGTGTATGATATTTTGAAATATGAAATAATTTTAAAGGTTCACAAGTATTTTAATAGAAATTTAATAAAATTTAAAGGATTTTGTAGGAGTGAAATTAGGGTTAATTTAAAACAAAAAAAAAACAAAAAATTGAGATTTTTCAATTTTAGGTGAAATATGTTATTTTGATTGGTGATTTTTTTAACTTAATAAGATTCAAAATGATTTAATTAATTCAATATGTGGAGATATTAAATAGAAAGTGATAATTTGAAAGTTTTAGATATAAGACAATTGATAGGAGACTAAATTTACTTAATATTAAAAGTATAGAAACTTAATTTGCTCATAAAAACTTGAGGACATGAGACGACATTCACTAAATAATATGTCATATTATGTGTTGCCACATTATTTAATAAGTTTAATAATACATGAGATAAAATATTCACTAAATAATATAGCAACACATTATAGGATAATAGTGTAATTTTTTTATAATTATATAAATAAGTATATATATAAAAAAAGTTTTGAAAAAAGTTTGGGGGAGCCATGGCTCCCCTTGTCCCTTCTAAGTTCTGCCCCTACATGCCTAACGACAACGTATTGATCGGTGCAAATGCACGGATACCTAAGTAAAAGTAAAATACAATCACATAAATTTGTGAGACTATATTTGTGAAAATCTATATTTTATCATGATCAATTTGTATTGTAAATAGTGACATTATCATTAAAAAATTTAAAATTTCTCATTATTAAACAAGATGAGAAATATGCAAAATACGCTAAAAATATACTAAATAATTATTTGTTTAATAGATTTCTTCAATATATTTAAAGTTGTCAAATCACTGCATATTCTTATTATATTTAAATCATAATTACTTTTATACATTTTCTTTTCTAATTCTTCTTTTACAAAATATTATAATTATTAAATATAAATTACAACGGGCTTTTCCGGTGGTTAAACAACGGGCTTTAATTTAAGTATATGTTTATAATTTTATTTGATCCTGTTCAAGGGTACTACCGGAGATGACCTTCCACCTACACACGCCGATATAATGACATTACCTAGCTAACCAAGAGATCCGACGTCACTAGGTCGACATCAACATCACGAGGATTTGCGTGTCTTGCGATATGACAGCACGTTATTCGACATCACTTCCTGGACCCCGACATCTCAACATAACAATGACGTCCCGCGTGTATCGACACGTCCCTGATAGCGCGTGATCACGACGATTACGGAAGACCGTTATGGTCATAACAACTTTTCCCGCCATATTTACTCTATATATACCCCGGAATAACACACCTCAGGTACGCATTCTGTTGATACCAACTGTTACTCTGTTGAACTGATATCTTACGTTGAGCGTTGGAGTCCCTGCAGGTACACCCTGCCCCGTCGCGGATCGTTGTCGTCAGCATCGTCGAATCTTTCTTCTACGCTACCAGTCACCCTCAGGTTCTCTGAAGATCATTGGCGCCGTCTATGGGAACCGAAGTTTTGAACAAGATTCCCGTTCTTGGATCCTCAGAGACCAGAAACTCATATCCTTGACGTTTGCAGAAGGACCAATCATGGTAGGAACCAGAAGCACATCCTCCACCCATTCCGTCCCGATTAACAATTCTGCACCTGGGTTAACCTCAGCAACGGGCCCTGCACTCGTATCTGCTGCAACTGGGATCGTCTCCGCCACCGCGGGGATACCACCCCCACACCCGGGAACCGTTCGTCCCAGGACGACCGCCCAGACGCCACATGCTGGGACGGCCCCACCAACATCTCCGCAAGAACCACCAGCGCGTGACCATCTCCTGGAAATCATCCGCCGCCAAGAGGAGCTTCTGAGGGAATATTTGCGCCGCCTTGAAGTTTTGGAAACTGATCACCACGCACAGGCAATGCACCGACGGATCCTTGACGAACGCCGCCAAGAACCGCGCCGCGTCATCGGCGGCCAGCAGAACAACGAAGGTCATCCCTCTCCTCCACAAAATCAACCATCACCTTCAAACCGCCGCTTGCCGACGTCACCCCAAGCCTCAGCTCAATCCGTGCACTCAAACACTCGCCCCAAGCAGAAAAGTCACCGGGCGGAAGAAGAATCCCGCAACGCGACGGACGACGTGGTAATACAAGTCGTATTTCCGTTTTCAGAACGAATTATGCTTTTTCCCGTGGATAAGCGATTTGAGAAGGTCCCAGTACCGGAGCTCTACGACGGAATGGGAGATCCCCTTGAACACCTCGACATCTATGAGTCAGCGATGTCCATTCGAAACGCCTCAGGACCTATAATGTGCAGGGTATTTCCGCTTTCTCTCAAGAAAACGGCCCTGAGGTGGTTCCAGTCTTTGCCACCCCGCTCTATTAATACATGGGCCGACTTGCGGAGCAAATTCATTACCAGCTTCACCACCAGCAAAGTCCAGCCGAAAACAGAAGCTTCGCTGAAGCAGATTCGGCAAGGAGCCGCAGAATCCTTGTGTGATTACATGAGCAAATTCACCAAAGAGGCCCTTTTGGTCCAGGGACGACAACCCGGAGTACAACTCATGTTGGCCAAGGACGACCTAATAGCTCACTCCCCTTTCTGGGTCGACTTGTCCAAAAGAAAACCAAACAGCATGGAGGAGCTACTCCAGCGGGCCGAGGAGTATATAAGCCTAGAAGACGAGGAGCTCGCACTCAAGACAAAGGATACCAACCCCGGGCAGACACAGAAGGATCCCGGAGCAAAAGGAAAATGACCTCGACAAGACAAAGGAGACAAAGAGTCCCTGGGACGCTACACATCTTATACTCCCCTCAACCTGCCGCGTGGGAAAATTCTCAATGAGATCCTGAACGTCGAGCTTTTTGAGGCCGGCATGAGAAGGCCGCGACACATGAAAGCCGGCCCAGACACTGACAAGTCCAAGTACTGTCGTTACCACAAATCCCAAGGCCATGACACTGACCACCGCATAAGCCTGAAGGACGCCATTGAAGAGTTGATCCTACGAGGGAAGCTCGACAGGTTTAAAAGGGAACAGTCGCGCACATCCCAGCAAACAAGAGATTGTAAAAGGAGTTACCGAAACGATGAACCTCGACGAGAATCTAGTCGACGTGAAGGTAGCAGGTCACGAACACGATCACCTCGGCGAGAAAGATTGACATCTCGCAGGCCATCACGTGATCTCTCTCCTCCTTCCTCAGCACGAAAAGATCGTCGAAGGCAGCCTTCTTCCTCCAGGCAGCGATCGCCGCAACCTGAGTCCCAATCTCCTAAGCACCCCGTGATTTATGTCATTGCAGGAGGTTTCGCCGGTGGAGGAGAGTCAAATAACTCCCGCAAGAAGCATATGAAAGAGGTGTTATCAGCCTCATCCTCCTCGTCCCGAGGGGGACGTATCGGCCACAAAAGGAAGCTACCGCCACTCACGTTTTCCGACGAGGACTATGGCCCCGTGATCCCGGGGCATGACGACCCGCTCCTCATTACGGTGTTCATGGCTAACCATGAGGTTAGAAGAATCTTCATTGACCAGGGAAGCTCCGCTGATGTTATGTTCCTTAAAACGTTTCGCCTCCTTCAGATCCCTGAATCCGACCTCCTTCCATACAAGGGTGCCGACCTTATTGGTTTTACGGGGGATAAGATTCGCCCTAACGGTTATGTAGAACTCCTCGTCACCTTCGGCCAGCCTCCTCTCTCCAAGACAGAAAAAGTCCGGTTTCTTGTAGTGGACTGCCCCACAACCTACAACGCCATCCTCGACAGGCCGACATTAAACAGCATAGGGGCAATAATCTCCACGAATCATCTGGTCATGAAGTTTTGGAGTGACGCGGGCGACGTCATCAGTCTCCGTGGTGATCAGGTTATGGCGAGATCATGTTACAAGGAATCTTTGAAGATCGCCAGGCCAGATAAAGGCATGGTTTCAGAAAAGGCTGACAGCCCAACGGCGACCGGGGTATTGCTAGCTGACCTCGATGTTCGAGAGGACTTCGCCGAAATGAGACCGGTTCCAGAAGGCGACTCGAAACCCCTGCAGATCGGATCCTCCCCGGAGCAGGTCGTGATGGTGGGTTCCGGCATGACATCCCAAGATGAAGAGGCACTCTGCACTCTCATACGCCGGAATTCAGATTTGTTCGCATGGACAGCTGCCGACATGTCAGGCCTTGACCCCGAAATCATTTGCCACCGCCTTTCGGTAGATCCCAGAATCAAGCCTGTAGAACAAAGACGTCGCAAGATGTCAGTTGACAGAGCTGAAGCAGCTGCGCAACAGGTCTCCGAGCTGCTGGACACTGGCTTTATTAGGGAAGTTAAATACACTACGTGGCTTTCTAATGTAGTACTTGTAAAGAAACCCAATGGCAAGTGGCGTATGTGTGTAGATTACACCAATCTAAATAAAGCTTGTCCCAAAGATTCGTATTCGCTGCCTAACATCGACCGTTTGGTCGACCAATCTTCTGGTTATCGCCTTTTATCGTTCATGGATGCTTATTCCGGTTACAATCAAATTCCAATGTATCCCCCCGACCAGGAAAAAACGGCATTCATGAGCGAACAAGCGAACTATTGTTATCGAATGATGCCTTTCGGCCTGAAGAACGCCAGTGCCACCTATCAGCGAATGATGAATATCGTCTTTCGCGATCAGATTGGGAGGATCGTGGAAGTATACGTTGATGACATGATCGCAAAAAGCACCACTGATGGTAACCATCTCCGCGACCTTGGCGAGATCTTCGATCAACTTCGAAAGTACAATATGCGCCTGAATCCGAAGAAGTGCACTTTCGGGGTCCGAGCCGGCAAATTCCTGGGTTTTATGTTAACAGAACGTGGAGTAGAGGCCAACCCCGACAAATGTCGGGCCATCCTTGAAATGAAGAGCCCAGCCACTGTAAAAGAGGTCCAACAACTAACCGGAAGGATGGCCGCCCAAACGAGATTCATCTCGAGGTCCGCATCTCGAGCACTCCCGTTCTTCCGACTTCTAAAAAAAGGAAGACTTTTTGAATGGAATCAAGACTGTGAAGATGCGTTTCAACAGATAAAGGGCATATTGGCATCTCCCCCCATCTTGTCCAAACCTAATCCCGGAGAAATACTATATCTTTACCTTTCTGTCGCGGAAGAAGCAATAGCCTCTGTCCTGGTCCGCGAGCCCGAAGGGGTACAACATCCAGTCTTCTTTGTAAGTAAGGCGCTGCAAGGCCCCGAGCTCCGATACCCGAAGGTCGAGAAAATCGCCCTGAGCCTCGTTGTTACAGCACGACGACTACGGCAATACTTTCAAGCACATCAGATTGTGGTGTGAACCAATCAACCAATCCGACAAGTCCTCCACCGACCTGATCTAGCCAGCAGAATGGTATCTTGGGCAGTGGAGCTCTCAGAATTCGGGGTGACCTACGAACCGCGACAGGCAATCAAGGCTCAGGCGCTATCAGACTTCGTCGCTGAATTGACCCCGACACACCCCAACTCGGACGAATGGTGGGAACTGCATGTCGATGGTTCATCCAACCCCAGAGGCAGTGGTGCCGACATCCTTCTGGAGAACCCACAAGGAGTCGTGCTAGAACACTCCCTGAGCTTCTCATTCACTACTTCGAACAATCAGGCAGAATACGAGGCGGTAATTGTCGGCCTTCGCATGGCGTCCGAATTAGGAGCATCCCAGATCAAGGTTTACAGCGACTCCCAGCTTGTGGTATCTCAGGTAAATGGCGACTACCAGGTCAGGGATCCACTGCTCCTCAAATATCTTGAGGTGGTAAGGCGCATCATTCCCAGCTTCTTGCAAGTCGAGATCCATCACATTCCTAGGGAACGAAATGCCAGGGCCGACATCCTTTCCAAACTGGCCAGCACAAGGTCATCCGGGAACAATAGGTCCGTCATTCAGGAAGTCGTGACCACACCTACCGTAATGCTAACCATCAACATAGATAGATGCTGGTACACCGACATCCATAACTACTTGGAAAATGGGACACTCCCCAACGACCCCGACCAAGCACGCCGTATACAAAGGCAAGCGGCACGATATTGCATAATCGACGGATGCCTCTATAGGCAAGGCCTGGCGCAACCATTGATGAAGTGCATCTCGGGTGATACGCTCGACTATGTAATGGCAGAAGTACATGAGGGCGTATGCAGACACCACCCCGGGGGATATTCCCTAGCCCGCAAGATCCTTCGCGCAGGCTATTATTGGCCCACCATGGAGGCAGACTCAATGGAGTATGTCAAGAAATGCTCGCAATGTCAAAAACATGCCGACATCCACCGGGCTCCCGCTGAGACGTTGACATCTATTCTAACCCCTTGCCCATTCTTTTGGTGGGGCGTAGATATTTTGGGGCCATTCCCCCAGGCTCCGGGGCAGTTGAAGTATCTCGCAGTAGCAGTCGACTACTTTACCAAGTGGATCGAGGCCTTACCACTTGCAAAGATCACCGGAAAAAACCTCTCGAAGTTTATCTACCGATTCGTGATCTGTAGGTTCGGGATCTCGAACACCGTGTTGACGGACAATGGCACACAGTTCACCGACAAGGGATTCCGAGAGCTTATGTCTGATTTCCACATTAATCACAGGTTCTCCTCAGTAGAACACCCTCAGACCAATGGCCAAGCCGAAGCCGCCAACAAGGTGATCCTTAAAGGACTCAAGAAATGTCTCGACACCGCCAAAGGACTCTGGGCAGACCAGTTACCCAATGTCTTATGGGCCTATCACACCACTCCCCACTCCACGACCGGAGAAACACCGTTTCGTCTAGCCTATGGAGTCGACGCGGTCATCCCGGTAGAAGTCGGCGAGCAAAGCCTCAGGCTCCAAAAGTATGACTTGCAAACTAACGGCCAGAGGCTTCGAGAGGAGTTAGATCTGATCGAGGAAGTCCGGGAAAGGGCCTCGATCCGTGAAGCGGCAATCAAGTCGCGATCAGCTAGACGACATGACAAGACAGTCGTTCCACAAACCTTCGACGTCGGTGATTTGGTATTACGAAGAGCGGACGTCGGCAACAAGAATGTCGCCCAAGGAAAGCTGGCCGAAAACTGGGAAGGGCCATACCGAGTCACGGCCAGCACGGGAACCGGGGCCTATCGTCTTGAAACGCTACCCGGAGAACCCATACCTCGGACCTGGAACGCGGATAAACTCCGCAGGTATTTTAGTTGATTCGTAAATTGTAAATTCACCACCATGTAATATTGTTCCGCAGCAATAAAAGAGCTTATTTCATCATATTATTCATTTTACGAGTCGGGCACAGCCCCGAAAGAGCCATGTGAGTCGGGTACAACCCCGAATGAGATTTACAAGACGGGTGCAACCCCGAACAGGACTCAAGTCGGGCATAGCCCCGAAAGAGCCATGCGAAGTCGGGTACAACCCCGAACGGGACTCAAGTCGGGCACAGTCCCGAAAGAGCCATGCGAAGTCGGGTACAACCCCGAACGGGACTCAAGTCGGGCACAGCCCCGAAAGAGCCATGCGAAGTCAGGTACAACCCTGAACGAGATTCAAGTCGGGCACAACCCCGAAATCGTTGTTAGAATCGAATACAACACTGAACGCGCTACAAGTGAGTAGTACACAAGGCGCAACGCGAAAGACTTAAACAGAACCATAATGAAAACTTAGAGGTCAAACCAAATAAAGTGTATAATAGAAAGCAATTTGTTCAAGGATCACCGGGTTCAGACAACGATAAAATGTGTAATAAAAAAAAATGAGTACAAACATAAACCGGCATTCCGACCCTTCACTCTTGCGGACCAGCGTCACCCTGGGAACTCGGATCCACCATTTCCGAGGCGGACACCTCGCCTGGTTCGCCGGCAACAGTCGAGGTCAACGCACCATCAGGTCCTCTCTCGGCATTTGCATCCGGATCTTCTTCATCATGCAACGGTGGGGACTTGGGCTCCTCGTCCCCAGGGGTGCCTTCCACCTTTCCCGTAGGGAAAACATCATACCATTTCCCATCCTCAACCATGCACATCGTTGACATTCCCTTAGTGTTCAGCACGACCCCGGGATTCAGGAACTTCATTTGTTTAATGGCAAGGTAGAAGTACATATCGGCAGCATCCTCCCAAAGGGTTTCAGTTTCTTCGAGCTTCGCCTTCAGCTCCACTACCTCGCCCTCAAGGGCCTCCCGAGACTCCTCAATTTTTTGAAGGAGCGATTGAGAAGTCGATGCAGCCAGCTCAGCAGCCTTTCTCGCCGAGGCTAAGGTCTCCACCTGCTTGGTCAGGTCGGCATTGGCCATCATCAACTTGTCTCTCTCCTCCGTTAAAGACTTAACGGCAGAAAGGGCTTTCTGCATCTCCACCTCATCGGCCTCCAGCTTGGCCGTCATCTTCTCTAGATCCTTCTTCATGGGAACGAAGGCGGCATGATCCCGAGATGCTCCTATAAAGTACCTCGACATCATCGCGAACTTCATTCCCCATTCGGAGGCAGCCCCGAGGATCTGATCAATATCCTCAGCGGACTTGCACTCGAACATCGCGCGGCCTTGCGCCTCCAAATGCTTGTTCACCTCCTCGACGCTCATGTCAGAAGCAGGTTGCCCGGCACCGAAAGTCAGGGTCTTCTTACCCTTATCACCAAGCAGCGAAGTTGAGGATGAGCCCTTTGACTGATTGTCAAGTTGTTTATGATGAGGAGGTGGACGGGGGATCGTCACCTTGATCCGCTTAGAATTATGGTCGGCCGCATTAGTCTCTGACTCAGGGGCCTCACTCCTCTTCTGAGAATCCCGGAGGGCCTTCTTCGCTTTCCTCTCCGCCAGCTTCTCTTGTTGACGCGATGCCATCTCAACTGCAAAAATAAAGAAACAAACGCCATCAGCACAGGGGTTAGTTGAAAAAAGTAATAACGGCTATTCTAAAAGGATATTTACCCAGGAGATCTCTAGTCGCCAGCCCGCCGTTTTTTATCACGGACTTACAATCTAGGATTCCATGCTTTTCAATAAACTTAACAATGGCGGCCGCCGTCTTCTGCTCTCCCTTCGACAAAGATTTGAAGTCGACGGTGTAAGCACTCGAGTCCCTCTCATAAAAACCGGTATTCCAGTAGGGGTTGATGATCAATCTCCCATCCTCATGATACACGAATTCTCTTCCCGCGCCTCTGGGAATCACGAAAACAAACTTGTCTTTAAAATTGCGATATGATTCGTAGTAGGCTTCGAAGATTTTTCCCCCGGATCCAGCCCGAAGCGGCAGCCAAGAGTACCTATCTGACGACTCCTTCACCGCCAAGGGCCGAAAGAAATAGAAGAAGACGAAACTGCTAAGCTCTAAGCCGAGCGCATGGCACAAGATCTCAAAGCTTCTTATGAAGCCCCACCCATTGGGGTGTAGCTGCGATGGGGCCACCTCCAGATGCCCCAATACCTCGAGCTCGAACCACATTAACGGCATCCAAACTCCGAGATCGGCAAATACGGTTTTATACATAGGGATGAAGAAATTCTCATCCAAATCCCCCTGGCTACAGATTCTGTCGTCCTCCTTGGGACACCTTGGAGCCCATTCTTTCTCCTTGCCGGGCTCCACCCATTCGACATCACGGAACACTTGCCTCAAGTCGACGCTCGTCGCGTAAATACTGGATGTCCCTAAAGCCTCCGTGTCAACCCAATTCATGTCTTCCAAGCCCTTCGGCACTAGATAGTTAGAGGCCGGCGAGGTATGTACTTTCCGCCTACCCATCTCGGACCTGCCCAAAAGTCCGTCAACAAAGTCAGTAGAGTGAGATGGAGGTTCCACCCCGGGATGACTGGGGTTCATCCCGGAGGACCTGGCAGGAAACACCTCGGGATAACCCCATTTCCTTAAAATATGAGCAGTTTTACGCACTGTCTCTTGCTACGACAGCCAAAGGTTATCCGGCTTGGGACCACTCCTACGCCTCGGAACTAAATCCGGGATGGATGGATCCTCAACCTCCTCATTCACCACAATACACCGCCGTCTCCGTTCGACAGCAAGTGTTTTGGCCCCAGCCCTCGTGAGTACCATGATAAAAAGAACAAGTTAAAGAGAAAAGATGGTACCTTTATGCACCTCGGCAGAAACCCTCTTGAACTCTTCGTAAAAATCCGCAACACCAAAGCTCATACACTGCACCCGTGCCCTAGGTGGAGAAATACAGGAAGCTTGCGAAGGTTTGTACGGAAAAGGGGCTCTAAGCAGAAGGAACAGAACAGTAGAGGGTCGCCGGGAGTAGGGCACGATGGAGAAGTAAAGGGAAAAGTGGGAAACGGTTCCCTCCCATTTCATATATAAATTTCAACGGACGGATCAGATTATACCAGTTGGCAAGGCCCACGGGCCCATTACCGTCGGATCAAGACACGTGGCAGGAAAAGGAAGAGACGCGAGCTTAGTTCAGAATAACGGTTACTTTTTGGTAATACCAAAAGACACCCCGACACCCGAGATGACCACGACGACGAGAACCCATATAAGATCACATCACGAATGTTCACCATGAGTCGGACAAATAACTCGACCATCCTCGCATGGAATGATCGACTTGGGGGGCAACTGTTCTGGGGTACTACCGGAGATGACCTTCCACCTACACACGCCGACATGATGACATTACCTAGCTAACCAAGAGATCCGACGTCACCAGGTCGACATCAACATCACGAGGATTTGCGTGTCTTGCGATATGACAACACGTTATCCGACATCACTTCCTGGACCCCGACATCTCAACATAACAATGACGTCCCGCGCGTATCGACACGTCCCTGATAGCGCGTGATCACGACGATTACGGAAGACCGTTATGGTCATAACAACTTTTCCCTCCATATTTACTCTATATATACCCCGGAATAACACACCTCAAGTACGCATTCTGTTGATACCAACTGTTACTCTGTTGAACTGATATCTTACGTTGAGCGTTGGAGTCCCTGCAGGTACACCCTGCCCCGTCGCGGATCGTTGTCGTCAGCATCGTTGAATCTTTCTTCTACGCTACCAGTCACCCTCAGGTTCTCTGAAGATTAGATCCCATTAAAATCTCACATTTAACGGATCAGATCTTTAATTTTTTATAAATCGTAGAGAAACTGAATCCAACAATAAGGTAGCTATGATAGAGTTGGACGAGAAGGAAATAGTTCATCGTGTTACCCAATTACGAAACAACCTCAGGCTTCGTGCAGCGTCTGCAGATTTTGAAGTTATATATGTTGGTTTCAATGATATAATTGTTGTTTTATTACATGGAAAAAATGAGAAGTGATGAAAAAGAGGAAACAACAAAAAAGTTTTCGACTCAATGCATACATGTCCACCCAAGTAATTGAGAGTTTGAGATAAATGCTGGTGTTCCAGACACATCCATGATGGTTGTGATGAATACTGAGGGGTTTGGAGTTGCTCATTAACACCAACTCAAAGGACAAATTATTGCATGTTACTAAAACCAACCCAAATTCCAGTACCCATCTAACCACAGCCCACTAGCTAGTGATTGCCTAACGCAATAAAAGGCTTTTGACCAAAACAAAAAAAGACAATAGAAGGATAAAAGCCAAGTTAAAAGCAAGATAGAAATGCAAACAAAGAATAAAAGTCAGAATGAATTAACTCATGAAACGAAGAAAAAAATTAATTGTTGGGTGTATTAGAGCATTAATTTGTTCATTATATATTTTCATGATGATTTGAGATTGCTGTTTAACTGTAATTATTCCATCATCTACAAATTGGGGGAAAGGGACCTAACTTTCCCACCAATTTTAATTTATATGAAAAATTAGAAAGGTTGAGAGAGGCCCACATGTTATCCACTAGGATTACAAAACATGGGGATTTTTTTCATAAATAACCAATGAATAGCATAGTTATTAAAGGACAAGCAGACATGTGGCTATCTCATTGCTCCCCACCAATTGATCAAGGGGCTTCCAAGTTGTATGTATTGGCCTTGACCCAATCATGAGTGGTGGCCCACAATCTCACGCTTTTGACATAAATTTCCCAAACGCTGTCTGTCCCTGCGTGCACACTGCACCTTTCTCCATTCCAAAGTCGCGTCAACTCGACCGTGCGCTAGGAAACCTGACCACACACACCACCCCCTTTCGGTTTCATTTCAATTTTGCTTCAATTATATGATGTTCAGCACTCACTTTTTTATTCAGACTATTCGAAGTTGAGAAATTATACTTGGAAAACATTATTCTACAACATCCTTTTACAATAATTTACAATAATAAGAGGTAGAAATAAAAGGTGTATAGTGTGAGATGTGATATGTATTATGATTAAGAGAAATAGAGAAAAAAATATATATTATATAAGTTATCGTATAAATTTATTATATAAATATATAGTCTCTTCTAAACTGGACCAATTTAAGGCACACAAATGGAAAATTTGTGTACGCATACACAAATTTGAGAAAGCCATTTGATACATTTGTTTTTTATTCAATGGTGGAGATGATTTTTTTGGAAATTGGTTGCAGGTAACAATTGTGAGTGAATAAGTGATTTGCAATGTTCCCTAAAATTACGAAGTATTCAAGTGGAAGCCACAATCTTTGTTTTGTGTCCGACGATTTACTAGCCCTGTATTTGTAGTCGCGATTGGTGAGTCTTAAGTTGGTTTGGCCTCTCGTCTCAAATGGTTATCATGTAATTTTTTGTGTCCAGTGATAAAGGTAATCACCATGTTTTCCAGTGTTGAGGGATTTGTTTAATGATGAATCTTATTTTCTAAAGCAAATGAACTTTGGATTTGAGAAGCACGTGGTCACAAAAGTCATTATTAGTTTAATCCCGTACGTGACATATAATATCCCAAAATTCGAGAATCTAGAATTTATAATTAAAACACTTATAATTTATATTAAAAATAGTAATTGTAAACAAAAATAAAGTTATTATAATAGTAATAATACTAATGTTAGAAATAGGTTAAATAATGATTTATATCGAGGTAAATAATTAATGAGTTATAAGGTAAGATAATGTATTTGTAAGGTCCAAGAATCCTTTTGAGATGTTTTCATAATGACAAACTCTCAAAATACACTTACTATAATTCTGAATATTTGTACTAATGTTTCCAATTGAGATTGTTCAAATAGAAACAGGTAAAAGGATAAGAAAATCCACTGCAGAAACAACATCAGAAGAAGCAAAGCAAGTTTAGAAGATACAGAAACTATCCAGAGGAATTTAACTGAATCAATCAAGAAGAAACAATGGTTATTCAATGAACATCACCTTATATCAAGGAAAGAGAAAATTAAGTAAGATGAAAGCAAGAAAGCTGTTGAGAAGATTCATAAGAAGATATCACTAAAAATTCAAAAGAAAGAATTTGTCAGGAAGTCCTCAGAAGATATATTCAAATCAACAAATCTCAAACTTCCAAATAATATCTCTTGATTTCTGTTCAGAAGTTTTTATTCTTCTCTCACAAGTGACAAGCAAAGAAAGCTCTTGAGAAGATATATATGAAGTTGCTATATCAGATATCAAAGCTTCAGAAGAAAGATACCTGACTATAACCACCTAAGAAGAAACATAAACTAACTTATGATTGGAATTTACTGGAATTGCTTTCCATTCAAGATAAATTACATATATACCAGTATTCTTACACAAAGTAAAAATACAAGTCAAAGGGAAATAAATAAATGATTAAGTTTCCCACTTGAGAAGATGAAAGCTTCAGAAGATAGGACCAGTCAAACCAAGGAAAGAGAAAAAGTTGCACCTGATAGTGACAGTTGCTGCAGCTCCAGCTGGAATTTTGTCTTCTTCTCCAAGGCATATCCAACGGCTATAATCCATCTCCTTAGCTATATAAAGAAGCCTTCTCTTCCAAAGTACAACACACAGCAGAACCAGCAAAAGTAGCACCAAAAGTCTCAGAAATTACAGTTATACCTTCTGCAGAATTTTCACTTTCTGTATATCTTTCAGTTTTTACATAAAATAGTTAGGAAAGTGAGAAAAAGTGTGTGTTGGCTCAAGTATTTTAGCTGTGCTCAATCTGTTGTAAACTTAGAGCCTTTATTCTTTGTATTTTCATCACACATCCTTTTGTAACTCTCAAGAATCTGAAAAAGGGTTAGATCCTTTTGAGAGAAATTTAGGTTTAGTCTGCAAAAGTGAGGTGTGCCCTGTTGTTTGCAGAAAAACTTTTGTAAGAGCCTGCAGAGATTGTAGAAGAATATTGGTTGAGCCTGTAGAGGCTGCAGAAGAATACTGGATTGATCCTGAAGAGGCTGCAGAAGAATACTAGTGGTGAGGAGCACCCAAGAAGCTATTGTATCTGAAAATCCTACTGGGAGTAGAGGTTGGACGTAGCCTCAAGGTTGAGAGGTGAACCAGTATAAAAACTGTGTGCATCCTTCTTCTTACCTTACTCTCTTTACTACTGCAGTTTATATTTCTGTCTAAATTGCCATATCATCTACATAAAAGTTTTTTAATATATCTAATACCTAAGTAAGTGATACTTCAAGAAGGTTCCATTCAAAAAGAACCATATTTTGTGCATACTACAAATATAACTCAGATTGTGTTAATTAACTCCTGATTTCAAAATCTTCTAATATTAGTCAAGTATTCAACTTGAGCAGAAGTAAATATTAGAAGAAAGTGCAGAAATTTTAAAAGATCACAATTCAACCCCCCTTCTTGTGATTGCAACATTAACTTCAGTATTTATAGAGATAAACAATTTGAGAGAGAAAGTCATTTTCGCTCACGCACATAACTGCCAATGTTGCTTCGCAACTGCGGATTCGTTCACCGTCCGATCGGGCTGAAATTTTGACAATAGGTTCAAGAATTGTTGATACGAATTCTGAGTTGTGAGATATTCAGCTCACACTATAGTGTAATTTTTGGAAATTTTCGCTCAAGCGAAAATATTTTCGCTTGAGCAAAAATGACCGCAAAATCTCATAGAAAATGTTTCGATAAACTCGCTCAAGAAAAAAAAATCACTTAAGTGAATTTTTGGCAGAAACAGGGGTTAGCTTTTGCTTAATTTTCGCTCAAGCGAAAATGCGCACTTTTGTCTATGATAATTTCGCTCAAGCGAGAATACTCTCGCTTGAGCGAAAATGCGCGTGCGAGTCCAATTTTTAAAAGCTTTCTAAGGGCATTAAGCCCTCATTTTAAAACACATTCCCAAAACCCTTTTATGCCCTATCAGAGAGGATAAGAGAAGAGGAGAGGATAGGAAGATCACCGAAGGTAAAAATGGAAGAGGAAGGCTAAGGAACTCAACCTCACCTCCTCAAGACCTTCATTTTCTACTCTAGAGGTGAGTGTGATCCACCCACTCATTCTCATTTTGTGTGGAAACCCTAATGATCCCTATTATTTTACCCCTTCTTATTCTGCTTGTGATTTACTTAATTGATGATGTTTGAGTCTTGACCTAGTGTTGATGTGTTGCTTGAGCTTTGTATTGCCTTGAAATTGATCTAGCTCTAGGGTTTTGAAGTTAGGGTTTCTATGAGCATTGTATGGTTAGACTCTAATTCTCATGAAAATGTTTAGTTTCACCATTAATGCTTTTCAACATGCTTCATGCCTATTATCATGTTTCGCATACTTTATCATGAAAAAGGAATTTTCATGGGTTTTTGCACCAAAGAGGAAAAACAAAAGAAATTTTCATGGATTAATCAAGCATGATTTTGAGGAAATTGAAATGATTTATAAGTACTCTTACACTATGAGTTAAATGCATACATTTGTATGAAAGGAAGTCATGGGTCTTTTGACCAAGAGGAATTTATGTAAGAGTAAAATGGAATATAGATTGATAATTAAGGCAGGAGTAAACGGTAGGTCTAGCTTGACTGCAAGGGAGACCTTCCTTGTATGGATTTTGAGCTCAGGTCTGACCAGAGGTTAAGTGAAAAGACCCTAGGGGTGCTACGTAAAACACCAGAGATTGATTGTTGCATTTCATACATTGATAATTATATAAGAATGTACATGTCTTCCGTTGTGTATTTCATTTGTATGAACACCTACACTGGTTGTATGATTGCACTCACTGGGACGTAAGTCTCACCACACGCTTGTGGTTTCTATTTTAGACAAGCATGATTCTCAGCTGGACGTTTGACCAGAGAGGTTGGGAGCTCACAAGTGGGCTGTCCCACTTGCCTTCCTTTATTTGGCTTCATGTTAGGGTTTTTGATATACATGTGCTATTATATGTTAAACTTGGCTAGATTTATGTGTGTATTCATGTACTCTAAGCCACTGGGTGGCAATTGAATTATGTTATTCAGGGTGTATGAATTATGATTTAGCTTATGTAAACGTTGGAATTACATTAAGCATTGGTTGTATTGTATGACGATATCAGTAATGTCGTGAAAAAAATTCGTAAATTCAAAATTGTGCTTCCAATGGGCATCAATCCTTGGTTTTCGAAATTAGGACATTACATGGAATATGGTTTCATATTTGTTGTGTTATGTTTGTTTAGTGTTGGGTGATTAAGGTTGTTTGTGAAGAAATCATTGTTTAATCAGTTCAATTATCTATATTCATCCTTATACTGATTATTTAATAATTTCCTCATCCTGTCTCGCCTCTGCTTCTAGTTGTATTTAATTATTTTAACGAACTACGGAATGACGGGATTTTGACTAATGGGACTAATTGTAAATCATTCTGATTTTTACTGACTCACATCACTTAGTCAATCACACTATTCCTGAGTGATGTGATGACCCTGGTCACTATTTGGCTACTATTAGGAATTTGGGTACTATTTGACACTATTGGTTATTATTTGATAGTATTCAGCACTATTTGACATTATTGGAGTCTAACTACTACCTTAACCATCTCACGAGGTGCCATGTGTCCTCTGGTTCCCGTTTCTCTCTCTCTGAGTCTCTTCCTTCCTCAGGTCCCAGGCCTGGACTCGACTCCCAAGCCACGTCTCTCATCTCGGTTTTCATTTTCCCTATTTTACTCTGTTTTCTCTGTTTCAAAGGTCATTTTTCGATAAAATATTTCTCTAAATTACTTTTCTATTATTTTATTAATTTTTATATTGTACAAAGTGCTACAGAAAATTCCAAGATGTTACAAACCATGTTTGAAGAAGCAAGGCTTAAAGTTCTTGAGATGACATAACTTAGATTTAACGTGCTCTATGAGGCAATCGTAGAGCATGACATGAGGAGTGGGAGGGGAAAGAGGGGAGGAGGAAGAGGAGAGAGAGTGCCACTAGGGAGGTGGAAGCAAAGCAGACAACAGAGGTGCGACATGCCTTGGCAAGGAGGTTCTCGAAGGCGATGGTGTGTTCGAATGAGGGTTGGACTTGCCATCGTGGGTAATGGTTTTGTTACAATAAAATGACATGTGTTATCTCACGTGGCTCACAAAGGGCATTTTCCACCTAGGATTAGTATTTGTCACATGGGAGATTGACTAGGAAAGATAAAGTGAGAGGTCATTACATAACATATGCTAATTAATAGTAGAAACGATTTTAGAAAAAAAAATTCAGGATGCTTTTATTCAAAAAAATTATAGGGATTAAAAGCAAAACTCGCTAATTTTATAGGGATTAAAAACATATTTACCAAAAATATTTTATACTATTATTTAAGAGTAAGAATTTTTCTTATTTGAATTAGAATTTGTTAAACTTATTTCATTTAATAATTTTTATAAACGTTGAATTTTATTAAAGTAATGATTAAATTAATCAAGACTTCATTAGATAATTTCTTTCTAATGTGCAATATATTTTTTAAAATATAATTAATTAAATAAAGGATTTCATACATATGGATGTCTATTTTATCTAAATTTGGGGTGTTTGACCATCATGTTCATATTACATTATTCAATGATTGAATTTGTTAAATTTATATTTTACAAAAAAAAATAATTATGAACAGGGTATAAGAATTATTAAAGAGTTACTCATAGATAGTGTTTGGAAGACATGTCAGAACGAGATATATAGCTTTAGTTATATGTTTGGTGTCTTTTAAAAAAGGAACAGAACCAGGCCTATCATTAAAAAGGTGATACACTTTTATTCCCTGAACAAAGGTGGAACCAAAGAAAATGGGAAAAAAAATCATATATTAGTTTTTTATTGACAAAGTTATCACTGTAACAGCCCGTTTTTCATAAATCAATTTATAAATGAGATTAGGAGTAGAAAAAAGTTTTATAAAAGAAACTAGGTGAAAAGAAGGTTAAAACTGTGTTAGAGGGCATAACACTGCCCCTTGCTCGCTCAAGCGAGAAATGGCTTGCTTGAGCGAGGAGGAATGGGAAATTGGAAGTTCCATCCTGGAGGATTTTCGCTCAAGCGAGGTTATTCTCGCTTGGGCAAAAATCTCAGTCAAAATGGGAAAATTTTGTGTTGATGTTTTAACTTGAGTGAGAGTCCCCTCACTCAAGCCAAAAAGAGGCAGAAAAGGAGTACTCTTTGGACGTTTTTCGCTCAAAGCGAGGAGTGTAGGAAACACACAGGAAACACTAGAAAGGGGGTTGAATAGTGTTTTTATAAACTTTATCATTTTTGGGAAACCTTTTCAGAATCTGAGTTTTAAGACGTTTCAGTCAAGTTTTGAAAGTTGTCTGAAGTATTGTTGCTTGTCTGAAGATCTTCATACAGGGGTTTTGAAACAGTTTTTTGCAAAGTGTATTTTACCAAATATTTATAAAAACTCAGTTCAAAGACCCTCTTCTTGTTAGTTGAAATCAAATGTAAAATGTTGAGAGTAAGAGAAGCACTCATCCAAATTTATACTTGTTCACTTACTTTACTTGTAAGCTACGTCCAGTTCCAGAGCCAACACGCTATTGTATTTTCCACTAATCTTAACAGATTACAAGTATTTTTTCCACCAAGCCTCTTCAGGCTCTACACCAAGTATTCTTTCTTCAAGCAAGCCTCTTCAGGCTCTCACAACAAGTATTCTTTCTTCCACGAAGCCTCTCCAGGCTCTTAAACAAGTATTCTTTCTTCCAACTAGCCTCTCAGAACTCTTAAAGTGTTTACAAATAGAATTGAACTTAGAACCTACAGAATGTACAGGGATAGCAATAATCTAACATTGGATATGGAAGTTTATAGTACAAATAATTTCTAAGTGAAATTCTACAGAGAGTTTTGCATCCTTTTTGCTTGAGTGAGTTTTTTAATTTCAACAATTTTTCTCACAGAGTTTTTTTTGCTAAAAGATCATCTCTTTTCTTAGGTGAGATTTCTGGTATTTATAGGCTTCTGGGCCGCTAGATCGTTGATAAGTCCTTTGAGAGATAGTTTTAGGTGAAAATAGTCTCGTTGTGATACATCTCTGTTGCAAGTATGAGGTAGGCAGTACTTTATTTGACTACAGCAGAAATGCTACTCCAAATTAAATATCCTCTTTTCGTGTCGGATAATTAAAAAAGATATCCCAGAAAGCTACTTTAAGTCATCTCTGAATTGTGTACAAAGGTTGTGTGAAGGAGTTGTGAAAACTGAGTCATGATACGTCAGTTAGATCCTTGACTTCAGACAACTTAGCTTCAGTTAGCACTTCAATCTTCAGACAACACTCCAGTCTTGAAACTTCAGACAGAGCTTTTAGTCTTCAGACTACACTTCAGTCTTTAAACCTTAGGCAATGTTTTTAGTCTTCAGACAACACTTCAGTCTTCAGACTTATACATCCTTCAGAACCAAAGTAGTACTTCAGATTTCCTTCATTATTCAAAATATAAAGTGTGCTTCATACATTCGTATTTCAGACGATGTTTTAGCTTATGTGAAATATAAGTACACTTGTTAGAGTGCTTTTCACAGATTTAATCTAAGTTTGTATCCATCAAAACCTTATCATTGGAAAGTCTTTAGACTTAACATTCTCCCAATTTAGTTTTACGGGTGTCTTTAGACTTTTCAAAGTCTTGAGACTCAACAAGAAAGGCCTCGCTCAAGTAAGAAATGTGTTCTCGCTCAAGCGAGGAGGTCTCGCTTAAGTGAGAATCTTTCAGAGAGCTATTGTCTCCGTCTCGCCCAAGCGAGAATGCGCGAGATCAGTTTTTTAAAAGCAATTAGTTAGGGCTCTCAGCTCATTTATTACACATTTCCCAATTTCTAGAGAGAGGTTAGAGAGAGAAGCTCTCCCCAAAGCTTGGATTGGAGAAGGAGAAGGAGATTTCTCACCCCCACATCATCACCACCTCTTCCCTTCTTCTCCTTTAGCTCACACACCACTCCATTTCTTACTTGTAATCTTAATTATGATCTCTCCACTATTATTCTCCTTTCAATCTTGCTTGTGGTATGTTCGTTGCTCATTGTTTGTGGTGTGCCCTAGTTTATTCCCTTTACTTAGGTTTTCATGGTGGATGTTTACATTTAAAGCTAGGGTTTGGTTATATGTGGGTTTCAAGGAATATGGAGATTCTATATTAAGTGGGTGTACACCTTACCATTGTATTTTCATAAATTATGTGAGTTTCAAGCAAAACCCCTTTAAGTTTCATGTTATCAAGTATATAAGAATTAAGAATCACGTCAGGCTTCGGCCTCACGGGTTTAGGACTGTCACGTTCAAGTTAAAGATAAACAAATTCATGTTTCAAGTTCGATTTTAATTGATTCAGGTAATGGCAGCGACTATATGTCCCCAAGGGAGATATCCCTTGTAGTCTGAGCTTAGGTCTAGCTTCAGGTCAAGTGATAAGACCTCTATTGCTAGGTTAATAGTTCATGTTAATAAATAAGTCAATTTATCACTCATGTGCTATGTGGTTATGTTTTTAGTTATTATGTACCTGTTGCTGCATAGCATTGCTTTACTCCCTACACATGCATCTTCCCCAGGCTGGCAGTTGAGGGCCTTAGAGCCGTTGGAGATTATTTCCATATGTTTCTTGTGGAGCACATATTGTTTTGGTTTATGTTTTGTAGCACATTGTTATGTATATTCTTTTGAAGGATATTCAGTACATATGTTACCCGTGTTGGGAGTTTCTTTTGTTAGGACACATGCATTGTAATATCCATGCCATTATTATGTATTTAGTTTATTCTAATTATGTTTAAGTAAAAGTTGGATTATTTAAGCAAATCTATATTATGTTCATCGATATCATTAATATTGCAAAAAATAATTCCCTAAATTTGGGACTTATGTCTCAAACGGGCATAAATCCTAAGTTTTAGGAATTAGAACGTTACAATCACTCTCTCTCCTAAGCTTCTTCCCAAAATAAGCTTTTATCCTGATCCAATGCTATCATTAATAAATATAAATACATAAATCAAATTCAAAAGCATCCAAAAATTGGAGTTTGCCACAAAGAGAACCAATGAATTTATAAAGGTTACCACTTTATCAAGTTGTTTTAATTTGAAAGTGAATTATATGTTGAATCTCAAGTTTTGATGAATACAAACCTAAAATAAACTAAGTAATACCTCACAAAATAACGTTCAAATATGATTAATATTTTAGATAAGCTCACGCTCAAGTAATCATCTGAAATCTGTCTGTCTGAAAAAAGTGCAACAATCTGAAGTCATCCCAGGATCTGAAGAAAGATCGACTGAAAGTTGCAACAATCTGAAGTTGATTAAGTTCTGAAGACTCTTAGTCTAAAGATCAAGCATTGTCTGAAATTACAAGGGCATCTAACTTGGAAAGTCAAAACCGGTACCAAAACTACACGCAACCTCAGTGCATCAGAAAAAGCAAGACTAAAGGCAACTTTTCGACTGCATCTCAAAGAACAAGCACGAAAGAGGAAATACTTCCTGCAAGAGTTGTAAAAATTAGAAAAGGTGTTGCAAAAGTGTACTTCTATAAAAAAAAAAACTCTCTCAACGGGCAAGAAGGTATCTCTAAACAATTAGATCAAACTCATGCCCATAAATACTAGTATCAGTAAAGTAAAATGGGTGTGAGTGAATAAGATGAGAAGAGCCTACACAAAATTAGCACACATGGATGCTGAAATGCTGAAAGGATAAAAGGCAGCAAAGCAATTGACTCCACAAAAGCAATAGGTCACAACAAGAAGAATTTGAAGATTATTACCCAACAAATCTTGCTGATGAAGATGAAGAAAAAGTCAGAAAAATGAAATGGTTAACAGTACATCTGAAGAACATGAAAAGATCATATAATGCTGCAAGAGTCACCAAGAAAGAAGACTTCAGAAGATGCTCAAGCCAAGATTAAATCTCATATGCATGTAGTCAAGGCAAGCATCAAGATTACAAGCTTGAAGTATCATTGAAGAAAAGTAGAAATGAAGCAAAGACGGCATCAGACATAAAATTGTATAGCCAGTGTTTTACACTATTATCTTCTTTGTTCTACTGGAACTGAGAATTTGTGTTCAAAGTTCTATTTTCTTCTTTTGTAATCAACTTGTTGTAGGAGGCCTAAAGAGGCTTGAGAAAAAGAATACTTGTTGTAGAGCCTGGAGAGGCTTGATAGAAAAGATGACTTGTTGTTAGAGCTTGGAGAGGCTTGATAGAAAATAATACTTGATGTTAGAGCCTGGAGAGGCTTGATGGAAAGGAATACTTGTTGTAGAGCCTGGAGAGGCTTTGTAATAAGATTACTTGGTGTGTTGTCTAAAGAGGCAATTGATAACAAAGAATACTTGTAACTTTGAAAAGTTAGTGGAAAATCTCACGGTGTGTGAGGACTGGATGTAGCCCAAGGATGTGGGTGAACCAGGATAAATTGGCTGAGTACCTTCTCTTCCTTTAACTCTTTACTTTTAGCTTACACTAACAAGAAGAGGGATTTTAAACTAAGTTTTATAAGAACTTTAGAGAAAACTACTTATGAAAAGATTGTTGAAAACTTCTATCTAAAATATTCAAACAAAGACTTACGCCTTCATACAGCGTCTGAACCTCAATCTGAAGGCCTTCAAAACTTAGTTTTCAAAAAGTTTTCCACAAAAATTCGAAGTTTATAAAAACACTATTCAACCCCCCTTCTAGTGTTTTCCTGTGTGTTTCTACAATATATATGCTAAGGTAAGTATTAGTTTCTTTTAGGATATGTTTACGAGTTGATTTTGTAGAGGGAAATGAAGGTAAAGGAAGGGCTTATTGGAAGCCCTTTCCCCCTCTGTGTTTGGGAGTTTGTGTAAGAACACACAAGAAAATACTAGAAGGGGGTAGTGTTTTTATAAACTAATTGTTTAAATGGAAACCTTTTCAAAAAAATAGGTTCATAAGGTGATCAGACTGAGTTTCAGTTGTTGTTTGAAGCATTGATCTTTGTCTGAAATTTTCAGATAAAGGTTTTCAGAAAGCTTTTCTAAAATTGTTTTTCACAAGATTGTTTATAAAACTTAGTTCATGTTCCCTCTTCTTGTTAGAATAAACAGAATATATAAAGATAAGGGATAGAAAAGCACTCAGTCAATTTATCCCGGTTCACTCACTCCACTCGTGAGCTACCTCCAGTCCCAGTGCCAACAAGCTACTGGATTTTCTCTTAATCTCAACATATTACAAGTATTATTTTGTTCCCCAAGCCTCTTCAGGCTCTACACAACAAGTATTCTTTGTCCTACCAAGCTATTCCTGACTATAACAACAAATATCCTTTGTCCTACCAAGCCACTCCTGGATCTAACAAGTATTATTTGTCCTACCAAGCCACTCCTGCCTCTAACAACAAGTATATGTTTATAGAGAAATTTGAACTTAGAACACAAGTTCTTCATTCTGGTTGTACAAGAAATAACAGAGATCTAACTCTGGATATGAAATTTGATTGTATAAGATTTTTTACAACGAATAAATCCTAGAAGAATTTTCACAGCGTTTTGCGAAGCATGGGCTTATAAAAATTCGTAACTCTTTCTCACCCGCTTCTAGAGATGTCTGGTATTTATAGGCTTCATTCAACTTGAAGAACGTCATTGAGAAGTCTGTTGTGAGATGGCATTAAATGTGTTTCATAGCGTTGAGACACAGCCCCTGTCACCGTACTAGGTTGCAGCGCTGTTATGACTTATGCGACTGTTGTAGCGCATCATTTCTCCTTTTGTGCTTTCATTTTGAATCTCAGCCAAAAAGTTTCCTTGTGTCTTGCTTTTCTAGTGTTCTGAGATTGCGTGTGGTTCTGGTACTGGCTTTGACTTGCCACGTTAGATTCCCTTGTACTTCAGACAAACTCCGTCTTTAGATGAGGACCACCATCTGAACCATTCATAATTCAGACAATTCCTTGATCTTCAGAACTTGAATCTTCAGAACTTTGACCAACTTTAGATCCTAACAGGCTTCAGATAGATTTTCTTCAGACAGTCTTTCAAATAACAGAATTTGAAAATATTGATTAAGCATAAAGTTCTGAGTTTAATTAAGTTTATAATCATCAAAACTATGTGTTAGGGGTGTCTTAGACTTTTAAGGTATTGAGACTCAACATTCTCCCTTTTTTTATGATGACAAATTTAAATAAACTAAGAGAGATAGTTTGAGAAATAAGAGCAATGTAATATCAGAAATAAGAGATTTAAGAATAGTTGATCCCCCTCAAACAATTTTCTTCTCTTTTTGCTTGTTTGATATACGTTATGTGTTCATGTGCTTTGATATACGTTACTCCCCCTGAACTGCATAGACGTTACTCCCCTTGAAGTGCATATAACTTCATAACTTCTGCTTTAACTGCATATTATTTCTCAATAAATTATGTTAGTTTCACGCCTCCCCTTTTGTCACCTATCAAAAGGGTGACAGAGCATTTGACATTAAGAGCAATCTATACTATTATAAGGGGGAAGTTTTTTATTTACTGCTCATTCACATTGGAAATTTTTTGGTCAGGTTTGGGTCATTGGGTTTGCATTATAGGCCCAATCTATAATATTACATAGTAGTAGTTTTTTTTGTTAACTATTCATTGGGAGCATTATTGTTTTTGTTTGGTCAAAGTCTATTGTGGGTCATTGATTTTTTTAATATTGGGCTTTGTTTTATTGGGTTGTACATTTACGTTGGATTGATTCATATAAGTTGTAGGTAATGACTTTATGAATTACGTGTACCCTTTACGGGAGACAGTCCTATTAACATGTACCATTTATATGTACCCATTTGCATTTTTTTCAAAATTTTTTATTCTCTTTTTTGTAAAGTTGTTTTTTTATGAATCACGCTTATCCTTCACGGAAGGCAGTCTTGCTCCTATCGTTTTCTTTTTGTTTCTTTTCACAATTTTTTTATTGTTATTATATTAAAACATTTTCTCTTATTATTCGTTCATATTATTTTGTTTCATTATAAAAGTGATATTTTTATAAATCATGAGTATCCTCCACTTGAAGCAGTTTTGATCCTATATTTATTTATTTTTTCATACTTTAATTTTATTTTTTATTATTATATTAAAATAATTTGTCTCATTATTTATTTATATTTATCTGTTTTATTATCTAAAAACTCACAATGAGGAATACAATATATGTGTTGATTTACATTACTTTTAACATGATATTTCAATATATCATTCACCTTTCTATTTTATTCATTAATTTTTTCATTTATTATCTCACTCATCTATTCTGTTTATCTATTTAATCTATATTAAAATTCCTATTTATCTCACTTTTAATTTTCTGTTTTTGTTATTATATTAATATATTTTCTCTCATTATTTGTTCCTATTAATCGGTTAGATTACAAAAGTGATTTTTTTATAAATCACGAGTATCGTTCACAGGAGACAGTCCTACTCATACTGTTTTCTTTTTTCTTTTTTTATCACGCTTTAATTTTTTTATTATTATATTAAAATAGTTCCACTCATTATTCATTCATATTTATTTTAATTTCATTAAAGTATTTTTTTATGAACCACAGGAAGTAGTCCAACTCCTGTCTTTTTTTCCTTTTTCTTTTTTAATCACACTTTAATTTTTATTTTTTATAATTATTATATTGAAACAAGTTTTCTCATTATCCATTTATGTTTATATATTTCATCACATAAAAACTCACCTAAAGAAATACGATATGAGTTTATTTACATCAATTTTAAGGTACTTTTTTCAATATATTATTTATCTCTCTATTTTATTCATTAATGTTTCACTTATTATTTATTCAATCTATTAATTTACTTACATTTACTCTGTATTAAAATTATTCCCACAGTACACGTGTTATTTTCTTATCTGCGTTTTCTCAAGTTTTTTATTCTCTTTTCTGTAAAGTGATATTTTTGTGAACCACATTTATCCTTCACGGCAGACACTTTTGCTCATGTTTTTTTTCTTTCTCATTTTGTTTTTTTTTTCACAAATTAATTTTTATTGTTATTATATTAAAACATTTTCTCTAATTATCCGTTCATATTAATTTGTTTGATTATAAAAGTGATATTTTTATAAACCATGAGTATCCATTATCCTCCATGTGAAGAAGTTTTCCTCCTACCTTTTTTCCTTTTTTATCACACTTTAACTTTCTTTTTTATTATTATCTTAAAATAATTTCTCTCATTATTTATTCCTATTTATATGTTTCCTTACATAAAATCTCACATTAAGCAATGAAATAAATGTATTAATTTATATTAAATTTAACATGATATTTCAATATATTATTCATCTCTTTATTTTATTCACTAATATTTTTATTTATTATCTCACTTATCTATTTTATTTATCTATTTACTATATATTAAAATTGCTCATCCATAACATGAGTCATGTTTTCTCACTTGCGTTTTTTTAATTTTTTTATTAGCAATACAATAAAGTGATTTATTTTACGAATCATACAACTGTATTCCATGTGAGATAATAAAGTTATTTTTTTACGAACTATACAACTGTATTTCATGTGAGGCAATCATTCTCTAGCCGTTTTCTTCTATTTTATTTTTATTTTTTTATCACATTTTCATTTTTTTTTTTATTATTATATTAAAATAATTATCTCTCTATTTTATTCATTAATGTTTTCACTTATTATCTATCTTATTTATTTTATCTACTCTATATTAAATTTTTTTGCTTGGTACACATGTCACATTTTTCCACATTTATTATTTATATTTTTTTAGATTTTTTTTATTCTCAATTCAATAAAGTGAAATTTTTTATGACCCCAAGTACTCTCCACATGAGGCGGTCATGTTCCTTCGATGAACAACCATATAATGGTGGGACTAACTCTTCCAACAACGGTTTTGTCCATACACTTTATATAGGTTTTAGGTGACTAAGATGAGAGATCTCAAATACCAATATAATTTAAATTTATAATTACTTTTATGATGTCTTGATTATAATTTTTATGGACAAAATTTCAAATTAGAATTATAAAATTTATAATTATTTTATTTTCTTTTACTTGAATAAAATTATTATATTGTATTTTGATTTATTATATATTCAATATAGTACGTTTAAAAGTTAAGTAAAATTTTCAATTATAGGTTTAAAGTGATTTTTTAATAAACTATGAATACCCTTCATCAGAGTTAATTAGTCCTGCTCCGGTCATTAATATCGACATCTTAGTGAGGTTAGCTCTCTCAATGATATTTTTTCCATACACTTTTATATAGTTTTGAAATGATTGCATTGTGAGATCTCAAATGTGAATATACTTTAAATTTATTATATTAATGATGTATTTGTTATTATTTTCTATAAACATGATAACAAGATGATATTCACATTCTACTAATTGATGTATATGATTATATCATAAAATATACGAACTTTAACTTGAAATGTATGAGTTGGATTTAGTGTCAAACCTTTACAATTGTGGTCACAATTAAAGATCATTTATATACATATCAAGTAAGGAACATGTTAGATGATATATTAACAAAAAGATTACTTCTCAATTATTTTTATCAATTTATTTATTATTGGAATATAATTTTTTATTCTGTTAGACATCATATTAAACTCTAAATAGTTAAAATGGATGAATATATCACTTCTATATTAAAATAATTTTAAAATGTGATACATGTAATAAACCTTTAATTTTACATCTATATGTAGTATTAAATTTATATTGAACAAGATTACATGTCATATTAATATAGATATGAATTATTGATGGTCAAACTGATATTGAAATACTAGAGGATTTACTGATAAAGTCTACAGGTAATACAATTGGAGATATAGTTTCCTTTTCCTATCTTAATTTGCTATCAAATTTTGAAAACATAGAATTGTTTCAAGATAAAGCAATTCTTACTCCTATATTGGATGTCGTTTACTCATTCAATGAATATGTCATGACATTATTTTCAGGAGAAGAAAGGATTGAGTTCTTATACTATATGGAAGGTGGATGAGGAAGTCGGTATTGAAGTTGATTGCTTGACAACTGAATTCTTAAAATATATTAGGTGCTTTGGACTCCATGATCATAAGTTGGTGTTAAAGATTGAAGATTGTTATGTTAATGACGAATCTTGAAGTATTCGCTGGACTTTGCAATGGAACTAGATTAATAGTTGATTAATTAGGTTTTAATGTCATTGCAGAAACCATTATTACAGGAACACATTTGGGAACGAAAGTATTCATTCATCGAATAATTTTTAATTCCATCTAAAAATCTCACCCCATTAAAGTTCCAACGAAGACAATTTCCATTTTTCTTTGCTTTGCCACGACCATTAATAAAAGTCAAGGCCAGACATTGTCACATGTTGGTGTGTATTTACCAAAGTCTGTTTTCTCTCATGGTCAATTATATGTTGTTGTATATCTAGGATTAAGTCTCAACAAAGACTTATAATTCTTATATGTGATGACAACTTTAAGTGTTGTAATGTTACAAAAATATTATCTACAAGAAAGTGTTTAAAAAAATTAAATGAAGCAATATTGTTGATAATGTTCATTTGTAATTATTAGATGTGACTATTTCATGTTTTCAAATCCATTTTATTCTGTTAGTTTGTTATATTCTTAATCTACTAATAAGCATCAAATTAAATATTAAAAATTAATTATTTATGTGAATAATAAATTCGTGCATCGCACGGGTTGGATACTAGTTGATAATATGACAACACCATCTTAACAGGATATACATAAGAGCTTTAATTAGATGTGTTAAGCAGAATCAAGAAGCAGCTTGCTAATATTCAGAGCATATTTTTCAGAGTAAATAAATTTCAAAGCAAGATGCTAAAATTTCAGATCATACGCAATACAGAATATCAGAACAATAAACAATATGAGATTTGATCAAATTCTCATTTTATTGAAATTGAAATGACTTTTACACCATAGACATGAATACATTCACTTTTCTCAGTTTCCTAAATGCTTTTACAGCGTGGTATGTTCAGAACTAAGCTTCTGAGCTTTCCCTTCAGGTTGCTTTTGTAGCCATCATTCTTGACGCTACTGCCTTCTTCAGCAGTCGGCTAGGGTTTGGGGTTTTGGACAATCTTAGAGCTAGGAGAAGGTCCAAAGTCCTATTACTGAACATACCTCTGGAATAGGCACACAGGGAGAGCTTTCGTGGAGACGATACCAGAGCCTGGTTCGTACACTGCAGTTGCTGGGATCTCAATATTGAGTGAAAGTCCCAAAAATAACAGAACTTTGAAAATATTTAATAAGCACAAAGTTCTGAGTTTAATTAAGTTTATAATCATCAAAACTATGTTTAGGAGTGTCTTAGACTTTTAAGGTCTTGAGACTCAACAGTTTGATAATTTTGCAAAGTCTTCCCCTCCTTTTCTCCCCCTCCCTTCCCCTTTTAACTCTTCCCTTCCCCTAAGCCCACAAATACACCCATAGAATTTCAATTTTAGAATTTTCAATATAAAGGTTTAATTTTCAATTCTGCCCATAATATATAAAATCATGTGAATAAGAAGCCTAACAAGTCCATGAGCATTAAGATTATCTAAAACTGAATAAAAACATAACTAACAATAATAAAAAAAGGGAAGAAAATAAAATATAATTGTCAATCCTATATTGGGTTACTCTAACTTGCTATAATATAAGGAACAACTCAGTCATATTTAATATATAACCCATTGGCATAAACGTAAACAATCCAAATTCAGCAAAGAACAAGAAAGAAGAGGAGAATAGGATAAACCCCAATTTATGCCCTTTGAAGCACTTTGTTGAATCCTGAAGTAGTCCTATGCCTCACTCCCAAAGGTCTCGAACATCTTGGGATCCTTGAATTTATATTTTGATCGGACTTGGTTCGTTAGTGTTCCGCTTCAAGTCTTATTTATAGTTGAAGGTAACTTGAAAATTAAGCAGCTAGAGTTACTTATAGTAACAATATCTATTAATTAGCAACCTTTTCCGTTGATTGGTAGCAATCTTTAATAACTAGAACTAAATATATAACAGTAATTTTCGGGAATTAAATCAAGATTAACTTATTAAAATAATATATTTTGTGGTCTAACAATGTATCAGAGAATTAAACCAATTTTAATTTTAATATAAATAAAAAACACTACAAGAAAATCACAATTTAGCGACAACCAAAAGTCGTCGCTATCATCCACTTAGCGACTGCTTAGCAGCGGCCTTCAAGAACGTCGCTAAAATGCTCGTCGTTAATACAGTAGCGACAAGCAAAATAAGTCGTCGCTACGTAGCGTCTGCCAGATCTTCGCTCAAGTCGTCACTAAGCTAAAGGTTGTCTCTAAGTGAAGGCTGGTTGGTCAGATGCAACAGGTTGACCAGAAGGTGGAGGGGATGAAGAAGAAGACTGGACGTATGCCACTGGTGGCGCCGAAGCAGATGTCTACTCTGGCAGTTGATCAGGGTGAGAGAGGTTGGTCCTCTCCCGAGCTGCACGAAAGCGAGCTGCCTGTGCAGCAAGCTCGCCCAGAGGGATGGACCTCCCTCTAATAGGTGGGACCTTCTGTCCACCTCTACCACGCATACGAGGCATATTTACCTAATTTTAATAGTGTTAAATTAAATATTAAACAACAAACCTATAAATTACTAGTTACTAGTAATTACTAATTAATTACTACTAATAATTACCAATAATTTATTTGTGAATAATTAATTACTACTAATAATTACTAAATAAATAATTAAATACCTATATATAAAAAAAATTAAAACTAATTATAACTAATCATATAAAGAATTAAAACTAATTATAACTTAAAACTGTAAAACTTACTGGTGGCTGGCAAAGGAGGACGCCGGAGGAGGAAGAGGGAAGGAAGTGCACAGGGAGCTAGGGGCAACTATTTGAGATTCTGATCTGTTCAAACTTCAAAATGAATCTATAAAGGAGGGGTAGTGTTAATCGGTGAGATTTGAAAATGAAAGAGACGGGGGGAGGGAAACAGGGATGGTCGTAGAGGAGGGAGAGGAAGGAGGAAGAGGAATAGGAGGAGGAGGAAGGAGGAAGAAGAAGGGGGAGGAGAAAGGTTATGTGCATGTAAGTTTTAAACGTAGTGACGACCTGGCCGTCGCTACGTTAAAAAATTTGGCGTCTCAACCCTAACTAAAAACGTAAGCCGTCGCTATGTTTATTTTTAAAATTTTCAAAAAAATGGTAAAATTAGTTTTTTAGTGTAGCGACGGCTTGGTCGTCGTTACAGTGCGAAAGGTAGAGACGACTAGACCGTCACAGAGTACTAATTGCACTGCTACCCGTTGAGTTACGCATTTAATGTTGTAGCGACGACGTAGCGACGACTCATGGTCGTCGCTACGTTTTCGCGTCTAATTCAGTGCATTCTTGTACTGAAAATACTAATGAATAAATTTAAATCCCATGCTTTTGTACCTAAAAAAACCTACTTTGTTTTCCTAATAATCCTTTTAATTACTATATCAATAAAGTATTGAATGTCTTCTTTGTGTTTTGAAGATATTAAATGAATTCACTTTTTCTTTCAATGAATAAACCACCATTTTGGTCCTCGAACTATCACCCTCTCTCCTAGTTAGTCCATAAAGTAAGTAAAACAAAAAGTTAGTCCCCGAAGTATCTTCCCATTCGTCACGTTAGTCCCTGCCGTCCATGAGGTCCGTTAGTGGGACGTTTTCTGCCAGCTGTCCCTTCTCTTCTCTCCTACGTGGTTTAAAAGAGCAGTTCCTCCCCCTAAATACTTTAATTTCGTCCCTGACCTAATTTCCCCAAATTTGAGACACAAAACCTAGCACTTTCATCCCCAAAGTTGAGCCAGGCAATCTAATCCCTGTTGTACCTTTGTTCCAGTAAGGGAATTTTGGCGCCAAAACCCAACCCATACGTGGTTTAGGGGAGATTTATTTAACCCACCCCACAAGTTACCATTAGTAAGAAGTTACAGCAAGGAGAAGAAGGAAATTTCATGTTGGTGGACCACACCGTGTATCCCTGTTCCTATTCCAGTTCCATTGAAGAAGGTTACAAGGTGTGAAAGTTGTTGACTTGAGGTATGTGTTATTTAAGAATCTTTAATGTTGTCTGAACATGTGGGTTTGTGGTTGCCATGTATTTTTTTTTTGTTTTTTGTGGTCCCCCTTTGAAGAATGTACCCCCATTTATGTCGTTTATGTCCACTTTAACTTCCATCATGCTCCAAATATTAATTTTCGATGACTATTGCATGCATTTTTACGTGTGTGTGTGGTCCCTGCCCCTAGTGTGTTGGTTTTCCTTTTTGTCACTTACAGTTAACAAAAAATAGTGGGTGTGTGTAGTTGGTAATGTTTATTTTTGTTTTTATTGTTTTTAGGATTAGATGGATCTAGAACCAGAGTTCTTCTTGACTTTGATTCTCCATCATGGAGGAAAATTTGTAAAAGATGATAAGAATGGCTTAGAATATGTTGGTGGTGAGATAGATGTTTGGGAAGGACTTGATGTTGATACTATGTGCTTGTGGACACCTTCTGATCTGTGCAAGGAGCATGGTTATGTTAGGTTTGACAACATATGGTGGCATAATCCAGAATTTGACCTTGAGAAGGGATTAAGACCATTGGCTGAAGACCTTGATGTTAGGCAAATGTGTAACATTGGGAAGGTGCATGACTGGGAGATGCATATATACTTTGAGCATCCTATTGATACCCCTAAGATTAGTCAAAAGGCACCTAATGATGCAACCATTGATGAAGACTTGCGCAGAACTATTGATGATATTGTAAGGATGACAATGGCTCCACATTATTTAGAAGATGATGCAAGTGAGGATACTGAAGTTGTGCACAAATTTGCTGACCAAATCAATGTGGAGGAGACAGAAAATGAGTTTGGAGATGGTGGCATTGAAGTTGAAGGTTCTGCTGAGGACATTACTGAATTTGATGGTGTTGCAGGGGCTGACAATATTGATACCAATGCTGAGGACATTACTGAATTTGATGGTGCTGCAGGGGCTGACAATACTGCTACTGATCATGAGGAGTTCAATGATGTTGAAGGTGCTGCAGGGGCTGACATGGGTGAGGATGATGGAGGGAAGGGCAGTAGTGAAGAGGACAGAACATATGAAGCATCAAAAGAGAGCTCTGGTGATGACTATGAGTTTGCTAGTGACTCTCCTTATAGGCCTCCAACTTTCCAATGTGATGATGAGGATGAGGAGGACTCAGTTGTACCTAGAAGGAAGAAAAGGGTTGGTGAAAATGTTGGGTCTAGCAGTAAGCAAAGGAGACAAGTAGGTAGTAGTGGAAGTGGTGGAAGTTTGGATGGTGGTGTAGGAGAAAACATGGCTGCAGGGGAGGAAGATGTTGTTGCAAGTGAAGATGCCAACAGTGATGAGGAGGGTAGGTTCTCCTACCAATCTGAAGAACTGCACTTATGATAGGTTTGGATGGTTGTTTTCTTAAGGGGTATTATGGTGGTTAATTGTTTACTGTTGTGGGAGGTGATGCAAACAACCACATTTATGTCATTGCATATGCAGTTGTTGACAATGAAACTAAGGATAATTGGAAATGGTTCTTGGAATTGCTGCATGAAGACTTGGGAGATTACCAGCAGCATGGGTGGCATTTCATTTCAGACATGCAAAAGGTAATGTCATTTTAAGAGACTGACTTGCATGTTTTTTATATAGTTCGGGGACTAACTTGCATGTTTTATTGATAGTTTAGGGTCACATTTGCATGGTGATATTTGTTTAACCTGAGTTTTTGATTACTTAGAGAGTGTTTCTGTTTTGGTATTTAGTTGTAGGGCCTCATCCCTGCCTTGCAGGAAGTAATGCCAGGTGCTGAGCATAGATTTTGTGTCATGCACCTTTGGAAAAATTTCATCAAAGTATGGAAGGATAAGGTGTTAAGGGATTTGGTGTGGGCTTGTGCAAGGAGTACCATAACACAAGAATTCAACCTCCAAATGGAGAGGGTAAAGAGTATAGATAAAAAGGCATAGGAGTATCTGAACAAATTTCCATTGAGTTCTTGGACCAGGGCCCACTTTAGTCCAGATGCAAAAGTGGGCACATTATGCAACAACAATTGTGAGGTTTTCAATGGGAAGATAGTCAAATATCGAGGAAAACCAATTTTGAAAATGCTAGAGGAGATAAGGTCTTATATAATGAGGAACATGGCATCCAATAAAAGGGCATTGCTTAAATACCAAGGAGAACTACCACCTGTGCAACAGAAAAGGCTTGACAAGGAGAAGGTCTTGAGCATGAAGTGGACAGCTCAATGTGCTGGTGATGGTCAGTACACAAGGTATGAAGTTCAGAGGTATGACACTAAGATGGCTATTGACCTTGGCCGGCAAAGTTGCACTTGTAGGTTCTGGCAGCTGAGTGGGATGCCTTTCAGACATGCCATTGCTGCAATGGTATATTTAAATGTTGATCCTGAAAAATATGTCCACCCATGGCTTAAAATGACTGCCTATCGTACAACATATGAACACTTTATCAGACCATGTCAGTCCATGCATTGCAACAAGTGTGGATCAGCAGACCATAATGCAAGGACATGCAGCAAGGCATATATCATTGTGGCACTAGCAGCAGAAGGTGATCCAGCAACTGAAGGTGCTGCAGCACCAGCAGCAGGTGCAGAACCAACAGCCAATGATCACCAAGCAACTGAGATTAACTTATCTCAGTCTACTCCATTGTCACAAGGAATTCAGGTACTTTTGAAAAAAAAAATTATAATCTTAATATACAAATTATGACCAATAACTTTTGTTCTATTGGCTATTATAGGACTATGAAATTGAACCAATTGTCAGTGACATACCAAGCCATAATGCAGCAACCCAAACTGTTAATGAAATTCCAAATCTGGACGTTAGTTTGTAACATATTTTTCCATTCTTATTAATGATATTTTTACCATTACAACTTAATTTCATGCAAATGGTTTTGTCCCTCTAAAATGCAGCTGCCACAAAAAACTGTTGTCAGACCACCCCCAGTGAGACCAAGTGGAATGGTAATGCCTACTGCTAGCCGCATTCCTGGTGTTGGTTTGTTGAGAAGGAGCATGCCAAGATTTAAGCCCCCTTGCTATAATTTCTTCTGCAACATCTTCAGTTTCAGTTAGAGCACCTATTCACACAAATCCACCACCAACAGCCCCACCTGCAACAAGGCCAGGGAGCCCTCCATCAATGCCACCTCCTACTAGAGGGGTATCTGAAGACACATTCCAAGCTACTAGTAGAGGAGTGCAACAGAGGTTTATGAAATTCATGCCAACTCCAAGGCTTCACCAGAATCCTCCATCCAACAAGTGAACCAACTTAAATGATGGAATCCAACCTGCAGGATAAAAAATATGACTTTTTGCAATAGACACTATCACCACTTCTTTTGTTTGTTAGAAATATGTTCTTTTAAGATAACAATGTTATTGTTTTGTTGTTCAGTGGTGTATTTTGGGGACAAGGATGTATTTCTTTAGTCCATATTTAGTGATGATGTTAGGACTTGCAGGAAGCTTTAGGGAGGCAACATTTGGTTTATTTTGGATTTAGGACTTTGTGTCCACAATACACCATAGTGTGGCACCATTATGAACAATGTTTAATGTTTCTTACTTAAGTTAATTTCAATTCAGTATTTGCAACATTAGTCTTCATCTTCAAATCAGTAAACTACATGTATGGAAGGATAAACACAGATTCATTAATCAAAGCAAACCATTACAAATTTCATTCATATGCACAACTTCATTTTCACAGACACTCACATCTCATTTATCCCTCCCAACATGTGTACAACTAAAAGCAAAATACAAGTCACACAAGCTACCATCAGCACACACAAATACAATTTCAAAGCCCTCAATTCCCTTTCAATGTTCCCCAACCTCAACCCCAATCTGGAATTTTCAGTAGCCTCCACCCAACGAAAAAACCACATTGTTGCTCCCTCCTTGGCGTGGGGCAGGTGTAGAATCTTCTTTCTGGGTTCTCCTTTGTCCTTGATGTCAAACAAACAACCTTCAGACCACAGTAGCAAAGCCTCTATTCAGTAGGGGTGGAGAATATCCCCTCTTCATTTTGTGAACCTTGCCTACGTCTCCAGCTTCCACTTGTGTTGAAGTCACTGACCTTGCTCCCTGCGCTATTTGGACCACCATTCATGTCCTTTAAAGAACCCCCACCCATCATCTGGAATTTATGATTCACGGAGGAAAGCTCTCACGTTTGTGTTCATTCATGTGATTTAGGGATTGAGGGACTAAATTGATGGGTGTTTTAACAAGTTTTGCATTAAATTTGGGGGAATAGCCGTTAGGGACTAAATTGCTTGCCTAGACTTTGGGGATCAATGTGCTGGGTTTAATGTCTTAGCTTTGGGGAAATTTGTTCAGGGACGAAATTGAAGTATTTTGGGGGGGGGGGGGTGGAAGTACTGTAGTAAGCCACGTAGGAGAGAGGAGAAGGGACAGCTGGCAGAAAACGTTCCACTAACGTACCTCATAGACGGCAGGGACTAACGTGACGGATGGGAAGATACTTCGGGGACTAACTTTTTGTTTTACTTACTTTATGGACTAACTAGGAGAGAGGGTGATAGTTTGAGGACCAAAATGGTGGTTTATTCTTCTTTCAATACTTCATTTGTCTCATATTATTTGTCTTTAAAGGAAATGCACACATCTTAATAAAATTAATTATACTAATTACTATGATAAAATAACTTTCTTTTACTAAAATACCTTTTTAATAGTAGTATCTTTTGGTCCTATTTGAGAAATTTGCATTGGTCCTTTATATAAGACTCTTTTCAAATTGTCTACTATAGTAAATATTATTTTACAAAAATACTAATTATTGAACATTATTTTTTTGTCAAAAAACATTAAATGTGGTTTAATTAATTTATTGGACTTTTTCTCTATTTCTCTTGAGTATTGGGATAGTTAGAGTTCCCTTTCCGCTAATAATTTTAAATGTAATTTTGGAAAAATAACACAAATTTTTGATAAATTTATTACTATTAACAAACTTAACCAAATTCCTTAATTATTGCGCATTTATTAAAAGGTCCTAAGAAGTAAGAAGGACCAGAAATAGTATTAGATAAGCAATAATTACTCCACCCAATCATTTTTATAAGACCCCTTTAACCCATGCACACATATTAAGTAAAGATGTTTTAGGGCATTGGTTTTTAAAATATTCCTAGAACTTTTAAGTTTACCCCTATATAAAGTTAAGTTCTATTTATTTCCCCACATTAACCAAAACCTAGAAACTATAAAGATTCAATAATATGAAGGACAAAATGCAAAAAAAAAGATAATAAATATTTCTAAAACTTTGTAAAGAGTCTTAATTATATTAAGAATTACAAAATATTTTTAAAAGAATATAAATAGGACTAGAGAGAATAATGTATTGTATAATATATAAATAAGGGTATTAATGGAAAAAATAATTATTTTTTTCTTAATATTCTAAAATTACAAAGGGAAATGTTAATGGACACTCTGTTAAGAATATTAGTTAAAGAATTAAAAAAAATAAAAATATCACATCCAATGATATTATTCAAGAATATATGTTTCATTCCCTTTAAGACGGTGATTACCTGCAAATAGGTGAATAAGCATTTATTTCAGAATTTAATGTATATACATTGGCAGTGTTAAAAAATTATTGTTATTTAATTATATGTTGCCACATTATTTAATGAGTTTAATAACACATGTAGTGTCATGCTCATTAAATAATGTGGCAGCATATCATTAGATGATAAAATTTTTTTATACCTTCAATATATACTAATTAATCTGTTTATTTCCCTATTCTTTCCCTTTCCCAAACAGTAACTTTCCATTACGCAATAGCATTTATGCCCACCTTACCAACCTTTTTGCCCATGAATCATGGACCAACCAAATATGTCATTTGATAATCTCAAACAAATATCAAAACCGTACCCCATTAATTGCCCAGCCAAAGTAAGAGAACAAAAGCATTTTCTTTCCCCTTATAACCTAATTTTATTCACAGTAGAACTACATAAGTGTACGATCCAAACTTTAGTACAACTAATGAGTATCTAAAATTTTTTAGTAAATGATCTATTTTCATGCATTGTTGTTGCCTAAAACTGTTCAACTAGTGTATTGATTAATATAATCCATCGGTTGGAAAGAGAAAAAGAATAATCCATTTCTAAGTGTGGTGAGATATTTTTTTCTCAATTAATTAATGTATCTAATTTGACTCAAATTATCACTTAGCGAGGGACAATTAAAAACAAAAGTCAATTGAGTAGTTAAAAATAAATTGGATTAAAATAGTAGTAGTGGGTCTCGCATGACGATCATTAGGAAGACTAAAGACAGAAGAACGAAAGGCACTTGCTTGTCTGAGTTTGTTTTACGGGGCCAATGAAACCGCGGAAAGGCTTTAAAGGTCTTATAGGCTTATAGCTATGGCATTTCCAATCATTTCCCCAGTAGACCTCTGAACCGACATCAAGGCCTACAAGTTTCTATCCTTTTCTACAGGATTTGTGGTATATTTTGTAATTTTGTTTTATGAAAAATGTTAAAACTAGTTTCTCTAGGATAAATTTTAAAATAAAAAATATGAATTTTTTTTTTTCAAATTTATTATTAGATATTACAATTTTCAGTTATATTTTGTGCTGAAATTTTAAGGGAAAGAGATGATATAGGAGACCTATCATTTCACTCCACCAATCCCTAATTTTTACATTTAAAAACAAAGTTATAATTTTCATATTTAATTTAAAAATTATAACTTTATTTTTTATGCATGAGTAGATATCATACTCAGAAATTAGAATCTTTGAAGTCTTTTATAAGAAATTGTAATATGCATTCTTATATATCGATATATTTAAAAGAATTAATTTCCTTAAGATAGATTTAGAGCTGGAACGATCGATCTACTATAATAAAGACCTAAGGAACCAAGATAGTTTTCCTTTTTCTTTGGTGAGGGGGAAAAACGTACAGATCTTTTTCTTTTTATTAAGAAAAAGCAAGATAAAGAGACTACATTTGAAGAAGAAAATTTAACAACATCTTAAAAGAAAGAGAGGAGAGTAAAAGTTTTTCTTCATTATATTTTCTTTTATTAAATGTGACTTAAATTGAAATTAAAGCTCATCTCTTACCACTATTTCAGCCAAAAAAACATTCATTTTTTTAAAAAATAATCACTTTTAAATTTTTTAAAGATATTTTGATATTTTTTAAAACATAGCAGAATCTAAACAAAATTATAAAATTAATTATTTTGAGAAATTAATTTGAGTCACTTTTTTTTTAAAAAAAAGTAGTAATTATAACTACCATTAAAAATGAAAAGTGATTTTCTTATATTTATAATTAAATAAAAAATATAGTTTTAATTTTTCATAAAATTTTAAAAATATTTTTTTTTATAAAACCTTAAAATGAAATTTCTAATTGTTCTGGAGAAACCTAATTTGGCATTGGGCCACACATAAGAGCCCAACCTAGAGACCTTGAAGTCAGCCCAATCACCAATCACTACAAGAATGCGTTAATTTAGACGCGAGAACATAGCGACAGCCTAGTCGTGGCTACACCGTCGCTACAACATTAAATACGCAGCCCAGTGCATTTAATACATAGTGACGGTCTGGTCGTCGCTACGTAGTGACGGTAGCGACGTTATACTTAAAAAAAAATTCTGAAAATATTAAAATTAAACGTAGCGACGGCCAAAGCAACGACATGGTCGTCGCAACATTTTAATTAAAATTCAAATTTTGGCGCGTTCAACATAGCGATGACCATGTTGTCGCTATGTTAAATTCCATAACGCGTAAAACCTTTCCCGCTCCCATCTTCCTCCACATTCCTCCTTCCTCCTCCTCCTTCCTCTCCTTTCCTTCTCTTCGTTCAAGCCCGGTTTCTCTCCTTCTCTCTCTATTTCATTTTCAAAATCTCTCCGATTAAACACTCCCCCCTCCTTGATAGGTTCGTTTTGAACCGATCAGAATCTGAATCGGTTGCCTGTAGCTCCATTTGCATCTCCTTCCCTCTTCCTTCTCCGGCGTCGCAACAAGTAAATTTTATAGTTTTAATTACTTTATTAGTAATCAATAGTTTATTAGTTTTATTAGTTTATTAATGTGATATGGGTATTATTTTATTAGTTTTAAACATTGTTTGAGTAGATATGTTATTTATTAGTTTTATTAGTTTATTAATAATCAATAGAATTATTGGTTTTATTAGTTTATTAATGTGATATGGGTGTGTTGTTTAATTTATTTCATGTGATATATTTATAGGTATGTTGTTTTATTATTTAATTTATATAATTTATGTAGATTAGAATTATATAATTTATATAATTAGTAATTAGTAGTTATAATTTATATAATTATTTAATTTATATATTGTATATAATTATTTAATATAATTTATATAATTTATATACAGTTTATAGGTGTGTATTTTAATATTTAATTTAAACTTATTAAAATTAGGAAAAAAATGCCTCGTATGCGTGGTAGAGGTGGATAGAAAGTCCCACCTAGTAGAGGAAGGTCCATCCCTCCGAGCGAGCTGGCTGCACAGGTGGATCGCGCCCGTCAAGAGAGGACCATATATCTCTTATGAGCACTCTCAATTGCGGGATATGCCAAGTACTTCAGCGCCTGCGGCGGCCCACCTCAAGTCTTCTTCCTCCCCTGAAACTACTGATATACCTGCTGCAACTGACCCGTTGCGATTCGATGGAATGAGGTTTATCCCGACACCACGCATAGCTAGACGCTCGGGCTGCTCAGGCTCAGGCTCAAACTCACCTCCACTATGATGACTCCCTGGATGACCAGCCGTTGGATGAGGATGAGGATCGTCCCACGACACAACCCCAGTGTCGTCGCCGCCACCATTGATTTTTTTTATTATGTTTTTTTTTACTTTTATTGTATTATGTTTGAACAATCTTTGTATATAGATATATATTTTCCTCTATTGGATTGTTTATATAGTATATTTAGTATTTTTCTTTATAATTTTAAAATTAACAAATATTAAACCCTAAACCCTAAATATTAAAATAAAACAAATAACAATAAATTTATTTTTTTAAAAAAAATATATCATTAGTGACGACCATAGCCGTCACTAGGGCTGTCACTAGATAAAAATTTTAAAAAAATAACAATAATACGTAGCGACGACCATGGCTTTAGAGACGACTGTAGCGACGACCAAGCCATCGCTAATTAGAGATGACCTGTTTTGCTCGTCGCTACTGCATTTACGACGAGCCTTTTCGCGACGTCCTTGAGGTCGTCACTAAATACATTCTAGCGACAACTTTTCACTTGTAGCAACAACTTTTGGCCATTGTTAAAAACAAAATTTCTTGTAGTGAATCAAGTCAGACCATACAACTAGGGTCCCTAAAGGCATCACATGCACCTCAGCTGCACTTGATCCTGTTATGCTGGGGCCAACCACATTGAATACTCCTATAAATACCCAACCAACCGTGACAACACAGGTATGCACTAATCCTAAAGAATTCCCACTCATTTAGAGCTCGCATTATTTTTAGTGTCAAAGTGTCATTTCCTATTCGAGGCGGGGACATTCACATTATTGTGGGGCTAACTCTCCCAGCGAGGATATTTTTTCATCCATACGACTCGAATCTGAGACTTTGCTTAAAGTGAATCAAGTATGTACCACTTGAACGAACCCCCGTTGGTATGTTTAAGCTTTTTAAAACAACATAAATGAATGTTTTAATCAAAATAAAATATAAAATTATTAATACGCATGTTAAAGGAATAAAAATTACTCCATTCATTCATATTTATAAGGAATAATTGACCAAACACACATATCAATAAAAGTGGTTAAAACTAGTTATTGTTTGTTTGTTTACGCGTTTCAATAATCAAAACCATGGTCCGCGGAATTGATTTTAAATCGCTTCCGTCCAATGTACGTGCTTTGTAAAACTTGCATCATTAATCTCAACCATTGATTTCTAGAATCAATTCTACTCAACTATAAACCAAAGGGACACTTAATTTTAGTGGGGTTTTCAAAAATAGTTAAATTTCTAGTTTTACTCTTATTTAATATCATTAATTAATCTCACTGTCATTTTATAGTTAGAAAGACATTAAAATTAACAAGGGTAATTAAATAAGGAAAATAGTAATTATCAACTCTTTATATTATAATTTCGAGACCTCAACTTGGAGAGTGAGACAATCACTCTCCATACTCTCCCTCTCAATGATTTTTCATATTATCTCACTTTCTCTCGTTGGATGGTGAATGTCACTCACACTTGTGAGAGTGAGATTTTTCCTCTCAATCAATAATACTAATTTTTTCTCTCATTCTATTTAAATCTTTAATTAATGCTTATAAATGATAATCTTAAAATTTGAAATTTAGTAATATTTAAAATATTATCCTATTATTTTCTATTTCAATTTTTTAATTATATAAATCTGATTCTTATCTTTATAATTTAATTTTTATATAATGTAAATTAAATCTTAATAGTATAATATAATATACTATTAGAATTTGAAATCGAAAAATTATCTAAAATTATTTCATTTTTATTTTTTAATTTTAAAAATATTGATTTATTATAATTTTAATTTTAATTAAATAAAATATACATTTATCTGCGTATTACGCGGGTTAATATACTAGTAAATTATAAACATAACACACAAAAAAAAACTTTTAAAAGGTGACTTATATAAACAAGAAATGAGGGAGCAGGGGCGTAGCCAAGGGAGGTTGGAAGAGGCCACGATCCCCCAAGAATCCAAACTTTTTGTTAATTATATAGATCTCGTATACTCTATCTTATGAATTATTACTTTGGCCCCCCTAAAAATTGTAGATTCTGTAGTGTTAAGTTCTTCTTTATGACTCTTGCTATTTATTTTTTTTTTTCAAAAAAATAAGATTTAACTTTTTATTATTTTCTTTTTCATATTGATTATTTTTTCTTATTTAGAGATGATAAAATAATATTCAAAATTACAAATAAGATTTGATTAGAAATATTGCTTATAAAAAATATTTGATTAGAAATATTAGTCTATAATGCAAAGAATAGGAAAGAGAGAAAATATCATTAAGGTAACATAATATAACATAAAAACATGTTTGATTTGAATATGTTTTTTAAACTACATGATAAGAAAAACTAAAAATTTTATTTATAATTATTTGAATTAAATAAAAGATTTAACAAAAAAACCGTTGAACTTCTTATACTCACTTCAACTTTAGATCCAAAAGATTCTTTGAAGTCATTAGATATTAAATAAATTTATCAATTTATTGAGAAATTTTATATAGATGAAACATGAAAAGTTCTATTTAAATAAAATTTACTATTCTTAGTTAAAATTATTTAATATTTTTATGATAATTTTTCTCACCAACGAATAAATTCCAGCTACGCCCTATCATTCTCCATTAAGACGAAATTGATTTCACGGAAGTTTTACGACGCAAATCTACCAATACACACTTTGGAATCGAGTTCGCAAATAATGAGGTATGTGAGTGATCAACCGACAATATTCTTCGTGAATGATTTCATGGAAAAGCTTTTGAAACATGTAACATTTACCACGCATAAAATGTTTGTTAATGAAAGGTGATTCGATTGAAAGAATTAAACAAGTCAATGGAAAGGTTTTAAATTTAATTTTCCTAATATAAAGGGTATTAATTACTTCCGTTTTTTATGATTTGAAAGCTTATTTAAAGAGAGTTAAACTTTGTAATTAGAATTTAAAACAATAAACGTTAATATATAGAGTATTGTTAATACCGTTAATTATAATCTCGTGTTGAAGTTGATTAGTAAAATGTTCTCACCGTTAAATTAAGGAGACAACTTCCACTTTTAAAAAAATTTTGTTTATACCAAAGAAATGTATTTAGCTTTTTTACAGTAATAAGTGTACTCTGAAGAAATAAAAATATATTATAATAGTTAATTTAAAAATAAGGTAGATGGATATAAATTAAATCCTATAATAAATATGAAATCATTAAAATTAATTTTTTATTTTTAGTATGTATTTTGGTGAGCATTTATAAATTTTAGATGGACTTCTTATTTTATAAAATTAATTGAATTGAAGTAATTTATATTTAAAAAATTAATTTAAAAATAAGTTTATATCATAAAAATTAAAATGACATAAAAATATTTTTTCTTTTAATAAATGTATATTAGGGAGTAAATATTTGATGTTTAATTTGCTGCAACTGCATATATTTTTTTAAATTATATTTGTGATTATAAAGATTTGAGTAGAGAAATTATATAAAAGACCGATGAACCATACAACAATAACAATTTAAAACTTTTTTTTATTAAATGGGTCGACTCTATATGAGTATATTAATGAGTAATGACGTCATAATATTATTAATGTTTAAAATTTCTATTAAAATTTTTTATTAATAATTATAATTTCACATTTACACACTTTATATATAAGAGTTAATTGGAAAAAAAAAATTATGTGCACCAAAAATAATATCGAAAAAAAAAAGGTCGCAATTTGGTACCCCAGCCAGAAAGAGTTTTGGTACCTTCTTGTTATTTTTTTTATTGAATGGGGTTATAAAGGCCAAAACTATATAGGAACAACTCGTGTACTCCGTCCTAAGTTATTTTGAAGACATGAGGTAGATTTTAAATGAGACACATGTGTATTGCAAATGAAAATGTGAAAAAAATGGGGGAATACAATAAAAAATACAGGATAATGGTTATAGGGGTCAACAAAACTTTTCAAAAATTAAAAATACAAATTCTATGAGTTAAATATTGTCCCGTAACTATAAAAATACTAAGACCATTTAAAAAAGTTGAGAGAAATTGATTAAATGATCGAAGAAGGTACCAAAACCCTCCCTCTCTTAATGTAGAATTTCCCAAAAAAAATTATTATGACATGATCTAAATTGCAATTAAAACCTGGCGGTTCATGTTTTAGTCTTACCCTTACACGTGTCACGATGTTGGGGCCACATATACCCTTTGACTTGGACGACCATGGTCCGAAACCTACAACTCTTCATATACGTTTCTTTCTTTCCCATTGAAACCTCCCTTTGATTTTCTATGCCCCTTTTAAGGGTATTAATTAATAAACCTTGTACGACAAATTAATTAATAACCCTCTATTTGTTTATTTGACCTTTCTATATATCTTGACCTTTTTCTCTCCAAACATTTCATCAGATCCTTTGCTGCTTCTGTCTCCTTTTCATGTGTGTCTCCTTCTGTTTCTTCACTTTACCTTTTCCCTCACTTTTGATTAGAGATCTTCTTCTTCTTATTCTTCTTAGACACCATCTTTTTCATCCTCTTCTTTATTAATTCTTCTGCTTATCTTCTATGGCGGTTTTACCTAGTAGCTCCTCCAGCTTGGAATTGACCATATCTGTCCCAGGCTTTGCTTCTTCACCAAATCTTCTTCCCTCATCATCTGGTAAGCACCATACACAAGTTTCCTTCTTTGTATGCCTTTTGTCAATATCTTTTGCAAATATTGATCATCATCCTTCATTTTATCATTTTGATCATCCTCTTCTTTATCCTTTCCTTCCTTTTTGTGTTCTTTTGTTTAATTAATTTTATGGCAAATTCTTTTAATTTATTTATTTTTAAAAAATGTTTTCATCATATATAAAATTTAATTACCCTTGGTTATGAGTATATATATATATTTTCTTTTGGATGGAATATTTTTTAATTAACCCTTTTTTAAAATTAAAATCACATGAACCCATCAGGTTTTTTTTTCTTTCCAATCTCCTTTTCTCCATATATGGTGGTTAATTAAAGAGAAGTGATATCTATAGAAATCATATTTCCGATATTGTCCTTAGATATATTGGATCATATATATATATAGAATTTATTTTAGTCTGACAAAAAAAATTGGAATACATATATAAATATATTATAAGGCAGTGTTTGGGTTTGGTATGTATGACAGTGAAAGAGTTGGACATAAACCAAGCACCGTTAGAAGAGGAATGGATATCATCAAACATGGAAGAGGAAGAAGAAAGCTGCAATGGAGACCCTCCCCGCAAGAAACTCCGTCTCACAAAGGAACAGTCCCGTCTCCTTGAAGAAAGCTTTAGACAAAACCATACTTTAAACCCAGTAACCGTCCAATTTCTCTCTCTCACACACACATTTTAATTTGTCTAACATGAGATATGATTGCTACACTTCTAGCTACTATTACTATTGAATCGTGTGTTTGTTTTGTATTGGAATGGATAAAACTCATGTTTGGATTTTTGAAAACTTTTTCTTATTAAAAATGTGAGTTTATCCTATTTAAACGCTAAAATTTTATCATGTTTAAATACTAAATCAAACAAAGTAACTATCAATATGTTGTTTTTCGATTTCCTGTTTTTGCTGTGCAGAAGCAGAAAGAGTCTTTGGCAATGCAGCTGAAACTCCGACCAAGGCAAGTGGAGGTGTGGTTTCAGAACCGTAGGGCCAGGTAATGGCTAATCCTAAACTGACGGAAATTAAGGTCATTTATCTTAATTTACCCATATATATATATCAATAAAGAGGGTTACAGTTACATATATATCAAACGTTGACAGAATAATTACAATTAATTATATTATATAGCTTAATTGGTCTCATGAATCTGAATCTGATTCTAATTCTAAACCCCGGCCCCTTATAATTCGTACTATCTCTTAATCAAAGTATAAAGATCATTTGCAGTTACACTTGGTCATACGGTAAAAGAAGGATGAAAAAATGTTTGACTCACGAAAAAAGGTGTGATATATACTCACGAAAAAAGGTGTGATATACATGGAGGAGAGAAATAAAAAGAAGGAAGAGAAAAAAAAGAGAGAAAAATAAAAAAGAAAGAGAAAAAAAGAAAAAAAAGATATAGAGAAAAATATGAAATAAAAAAGTAGAATTGGTAAAGAAATGTGATTGACTTGTATAGCTTCTTAATTTGGATCTCACAATAGTTCAAGCTCACACATGAGAATTAAGAATGTGAAAAAACTAAATGTTCCTATAATATTTCCATTTTTTTTAAAAAAAAAATGATGTATAAAAAATTGAGCATGGTTGGAAATAATCTTAATTTATTATATACATAATTGTATGTTTGGTTTGATTATTCTGAGAAAAATGATTAACTTTTTCAAAGATCTCACAAATAACTTTTTATGTATAAGCTATTTGAGTAAAAAATAGTTAATATATGCACACACTTAAAAAAAATATAAGTTATTGTTTCTAGCTAGCATGATTAATTTTCATAAAAAAAACCCTTAAAAATTATAATGAAGGAAAAACATTGTCTAATTTTTTAGGATTTAATAAGTATGTACTGACAGTGTAAAAGAGTTTTACACATTCATCTAACAATGTGTTGTCACTTCATTTATTGAGTTTAATAACACATGAGGTATCATACTCATTAAATGATGTGACAACACATTATTGGATGACAATATAAATGTATACTAATTAAACTCAATTTTTTTATCATGTATATCATGATTTCTATGTTTCAAATTTGAAACTAGTCACTACTATGGCTAGAAGTGAGAAAACGTAACTTAAATTTGAAATAATAATAATAATAATAATAATAATAATAATAATAATAATAATATCTTATGTAAAGAAGACATAGCAATGACATGAGACTAGCTTGTCCAAATATATGAACAACTAATAATGTTGTTCAAGTGTTTGAAACATAATTTCAGCTGTGTGCAAAAACACAATGATTGTTGTCCAAATTAAAGTAGACAACTCGATAGTGATATAGCACCGCATTTGTGGAGTTTTATTTGGCCTCGTGTGTTACACTGATCACCTATCCAATAAGTGCGCCTTTTGACCACTCTATTTGGTCCCTTAGACCACCCATGCACTTGATTTTACAATGAATTATTAGTAGCAGTAGCATTAAACATCATGTGTATTTAAGTTATCAACACGTAAAGTATCCATAAAAAGCAAAGGGGTAGTATTATTCACTTATTCCCAATAATAAAAATTTCATTTCATAATAATAATCTTTGTCCCATGGTACTAATCGCATATTCATCCGTAAAGAAAAGAAAAGAAAAAAAAAACCTTGTTTCATGTCTAGTGTACATTTTTTATGTGACCGCACCTCTCGCTTCAGGATTCTTCTTATGAGTGTAATATAAGAATATTAATTTAAGAGTATTGATTCAAAAATTAATAATTTTAGAAAAAATTATTGAAAATTACATTATATATATGAATTATGTTTATAATATTAAATGTTAAATGAAAGTTTTATATTTTAAAATTTTAAATATAGTGTCTTAATGTGTATTTGATTAATTTAACTTTGCAGGTTAAACTTGATCAAGTTTAAATTTTATATGGATTTAATTCATAATTTTTTTTTACATAGAGATCTAATGATATGGTATGAGTGTATCGTTATAACATTTAATAAATATAATATCTCATATATTATTAAATTTAATAAATAACATGATAATACATTATTGGATATTTACATAAAATTTTTTTATACTAAATAAATATATATATATAATTTATTTTAGTGTTAAATATGAGTTTACAATTCTTAAATTTTCCAGTATGAGCTTAAACAGAGACGACCATTATTGTTGTTTTTCCCTAGAGTTGAGAACCAACAACCGGCAAAGTATAGAAACGGTGTCACCCATGCAATGCAATGCAATTAATGCGTGTGTTGACTACCTTTTTACCTTTCACACCACACAGGAGCAAGCTGAAGCAGACAGAGATGGAATGTGAGTACCTGAAGAGGTGGTTTGGGTCACTGACAGAACAGAACCGGAGGCTGCAAAGGGAAGTGGAGGAACTGAGGGCTATGAAAGTGGGTCCACCCACTGTCTTATCCCCTCACACTTGCGAGCCACTACCAGCATCCACTCTAACCATGTGTCCCCGCTGTGAGCGTGTAACCACCACCGCTGCCGCCGCAAACATCGACAAAGCAGCCACCGCCGCCGCCACTTTGTCCCCTAAAGTGCCCACGCCTGCCCTTCAATCGCGTCAACCTTCTGCGGCTTGCTGAGCGAGCAAGCGCATTTTTCTTCTACACTCGTGCACGGCACCTAAGCGGGTCGCGTTATTAATGCAAAATAGAACAAAGCTTCAAAAGAAGAAAAGAAAGAGAAGGGAATTAGGAAAGTGTTTTTATAGCTTCAACAAAAAAAGGTGTTTTGGAGAGGGAGGGGAAAGTGGAAAACTTCTGTAGTAGTGCTTTTCGATGATCAATGCATATTTGCGATTGACAGTTGACATGTTACTTCTCCTGTTTCAAATATTTGGAAATAGCACACAAAGAACCAATTTCATAAAGTAAATATTTTATATATATATATATATATATATATATATATATATATATGTGTGTGTGTATGTGTAGAGCCGGCAAAATGGGCCAGTCCGATCGAGCCGGCTCGCAAAAACATAGAGCTTGGACATCTAATTTAGAAGCTCAAATAACTCCTGGGCTTTTTAGCCTAGCCCAATAAAACCTGCTGCCCGCAAAAATCTGCAAAAATGTCGGGTAGCTCGTAAAAACCCAAAAAAATATTGTGCTACCCATAAAAAGCTCGTTAAAGGGTAGGACTCGGGCACCTATTTTAGAAATTCTTCTGGGCTTTTTAAACCCAGTCCGATAAAGTCCGCTACCAGTATCAAGTTGGGTCGGGGCGAGTAGCCCGAATTAACAACTCTACGTGTGTGTGTGAGAGAGTGAGAACCATTTATGGATAAAAAAGACTAAAAAGAAGATACATGATGTAATGTAATGAAATTTTTATAAAACAAATATTTTATTGCACATAATATATTAAAAAAATATTTTTATATAATTAATATTTTTAAAATATATAATTTTCTAATGATAAATAAATATATTAAAAAGTAATTGTATACAATAGATTTAAAATGAAAAAGTTTTAGTTTAATATATAAATATTAAGAGGTGATTAATTTGAGTTGAAGATTTAATTTATATATATATATTAAAGATAATTATTTTGATTTAGAACTATCAATTTATAAAAATTAATTATTCTAATCATATTATTAAATAAAAAATCATATAATTTTAAAATTATTATATCTTTTATATAGTTTAAATTTTGAACTACTATAATCAACAATCATTTTACTCAAAATTTTAAAACCAATCATGTATTTTTATTATTATTAATTGAAGATTATTTATTATTAAATTCTAATGATAATAATTCAAAATTTTAAATTAGGATTTAAGTAAGCATCACATTTTGGCTTATATTTTTTGTTGTATTTCTAAAATTAATGGCTTAAAAATTTCAAAGGTAGGGCATTGTGAGGACCTTGATAAAATTTTGGAGTTTTTACAAAGTGAAGCAAGGGGGCGAGGCAGGGTGATCGGACTCCCTATGAAGGCAGGGATAGGAGTAAATTTTCTAAACTAGGCGAGGGCAAGGGCAAGGTCGAGAGAGAGGCAAAACTCGTTCTTCATTTTTTAGTAGGGCTCTGCTGTTCATTTCTTTCTAATCATGGGTACCAACTTCACTCTTACCACCACCCAAACCCATTGTTTATTTTTCATTGCCCAATTAAATACTGAATAAGATAAAAATATTTATGTAATTGAACACACATAATCATGTTTTGTCCTATAGTTACAAACACTACACAAAAAATCATTTATCCTATTACATTATATTTTTTTCTATTTTATTCTTTTCTGTCCATCTACCAACCACTCTTGTGTTTGCGAGTGTGACATTTATTCTGCTTTTCCATTTAGTGCAAGGATGTGGAACAAAATACATATTTAATTAAAAAAAGAATTTGAAAAATTTTAGACATAAAATTATTTAAAAATGATTAATTGGTGGATAATGTGTTGGATGTTAATTAAGTTGTTAACCAATTTTTACAATTATATGGATATGGATTATTAGTATATAGATACGCATTGCTAAATAGTGGTTGGTCGTAGTGGAAGTGGAGTGTAACCCCAAGAAGACTTTACCTACAAGGTCAGGGGTTAGAATCTCGGAGTCGCTACTTTTCGGAGGGCTTAACCTAACCACCATCCCGGCTCGATGGTTAAACCTACAACTATGCATGTGGGGGATTCTTAATACCAGACAATATGTTAATTGTGTCACTAAAGTTAGTTAAGTTAGTTTTTTTAGTTTTTGTTAGTTATTATGTTTATTCTTGATGTGTGTATGTGTGTATACACGTACTTCTTTCTCCTTCATTGTGTGAAAGTTATTATGGTATTAGAGCTCTCTTAGTAGGGCTCTGGTGTTCATTTCTTTCTGATCATGGGTACCAACTTCACTCTTACCACCCACCCAAACCCATTGTTTATTTTTCATTGCCCATTAAATACTGAATAGGATAAAGATATTTATGTAATTGAACACACATAATCATGTTTTGTTCTATAGTTACCAAACACTACACAAGAATCATTTATCCTATTACATTATATTTTTTTTTCTATTTTATTCTGTTCTATCCATCTACCAACCACTCTTTTGTTTGCGAGTGTGACATTATTCTGCTTTTCCGTTTTAGTGCAAGGATGTGGAACAAAATACATATTTAATAAAAAAAGAATTTGAAAAATTTTTAGACATAAAATTATTTAAAAATGATTAATTGGCGGATAATGTGTTGGATGTTAATTAAGTTGTTAACCAATTTTTACAATTATATGGATATAGATTATTAGTATATAGATACGCATTGCTAAATAGTGGTTGGTCGTAATGGAAGTGGAGTGTAACCCCAAGCAGACTTTACCTACAAGGTCAGGGGTTAGAATCTCAGAGTCGCTACTCTTCGGAGGCTTTACCTAACCATCA